>CM038215.1:113247789-113873005 GCA_021442155.1 Cymbidium sinense
AGAGACTTGAAAGTTAGCCATAGGAATAGGTCATGCCTTGAGGGTGTTAGGAAAATCTCCTACCCTTTAGCTTAATCCATTCCTCACTTCCTTTATTTCAAGTCAAACTCCAAATAAATTCTATTTGATTTTCTCCAAACTCAATTCAACTCTATGAGTCAAATCCATGATTGAAACCCATGACCAAAATCCATCAAAAATTCCTAAGTTCAAATTTTTATGTCCTTAACCCTTTCTTAAGGACTTAGCCAAAATCATGATCTAAACCTATTCAAACCTTTGAGATTTTCTCATGATCCATTTATATTCTCATTTATATTCATATAAAAATGAAATATAAATTCAAACCCATCAAATGAAAATCAAAATTCCAAATCAATCCATGAAAATTTTCTTAAGTCCCTTTAATTTTCCATTAATGGACTTAGCCAAAATCAACCTTAAACCTTAAACTAATTTATATTATCATATATAAATGAAATATAAATATGAATCAATTAAATCCAAAGAAAAAAATTAAATTCCAAATTTAAAATCTTTGAAATTCCTTAAATCCCTTAATTTTCATTAATGGATTTAACCTAAAAACAAAAATATTCAAAGTCATGGGATTTTCTCAAAATCAATTTATATTCTCATTTATGTTCTCATATATAAATGAAATATAAATATACATCAATTAAATCCAATTCAAAAATTAAATTTCACTTTAAAAATTCCCTTAAATCCTTTAAATTCTCTTTAATGGATTTATCCCAAATCATGATTAAACTCTTTCAAACTCTTGAAATTTTCTCATGATCAATTTATATCTTCATTTATATTCACATATATGAAATATAAATTCAACAATCAAAATCTATTCCCAAAATCAAACTCAAATCAATTCAAAATCAAATCTAAGCCTTTCAAGCCAAAATCTTAAACTTAGCCAAATCAATTCCAAATCAAGCCAAACCTTGATTTTCTCTCATGGTTCATCAATCCTACAATCATGAGTTCATATATAAATCAAACCTCAATCAAACAATCAAAACCCAAATCAAAATCAAACCCAAGACCCTTCATATTCTTCCTTTGAATATGAAATTTTCAAATGGATGAAAATCCATTTGACTTTAACTCTAATAAATGGATTTATATTTCAATCATAAGTCTATGTACAAGATCAATCAACTTCAAATCAAGCTTTGACCAAGCCATTTGACCCACTTAGGCTCACTTGACCTAAAGTGACCTAAAGTATTGATCCTAATCAAATTGGACTGAACCAAACTCATATTTTCCTCTCATCATGATCAACAATCATCATGGGATGATCAATCAATCAAATTGGGTCAAACCTAAGGGTTGAGCAAGTCAACACTTAACCTAAAATGAAACCTTACATAGCCAAAATCCACCATAGGACAAATTGATTAAAACCATTGATCTAAGTTCACTCATGACCTATGTTTGAACTTGACCAAGCCAACATTTGAGCCTAACCTAGCCCAATTGGCCCACTTGACCCAAGTTGATCCATTTTGACCTAAAGGGCCAAAATGTGTCAAAACTTGATCTAAGATAAATTGATTGGAACTAATGGGTCAAGTCCATTCCAAATCACTTGTGGAACTTGACCAAAGCCTCAATTGGCCAATAACCTAGCCCAATTGACCTTAGACCTAACATGACCTAAAGGGGTCATGTTAAGCCAAAATTGAACCTAACCTAAATTGATTGAAAATAAAGATACCAATCCACTCCATATGACTAACCTAACCTAAACCTACCCTTGACCTGACCCAAATAGGTCAAATGGGTCAACTTGACCCATTTGACCTAAATGAGTCATATGAGAAAAACCAAATCTAATCCAATTTGAACCAAACCAAAGCCACCAAAACATTTTAAATGGTCATATGAACTTGACCCAACCATTGGTTTGACCCAATTTGACCAATTGGTCAACTTGACCCAAGTTGATCCATTTTGACCTAAATGGGTCAACATGAGCCAAACCCTATCAAATGGATTCCAAATCTAGTGAAACTTGGCCAAACCTATTTTCTCAGCATACCAAGCATACCCAAATTGAAAAAAAATGATAATTTTACCCCTAGGCCATAGAATAAATTTTGGCCTGGCCCATGGGTATTTTGATCATACACTCTTCACAATCACTTGAGGCTTTCCTAAAAGCTCAAGGGGACTTAGTGATGAGTGGTGCAGCCAACCCAATGGGTTTGGGTCATCCCATTTTAGCCATGGACCAAACCCAACCACATGGCTTGAAATTCAATTTTTAAACTCCCACTTAAGCTCAATTTTAGCACATGGGAAGTTGACATTTCACTCCTTTGGCCAAACTGACCATGTGCAATGATCTAATAGCCTAAACAACTCACTCTATATGGTCAATTGGATCAAAATGACAAGCTTATGCTTGGTCATTCGATTTCCATAGGGGGAGATATACTCCCCTAATTCAATGAAATTTCACTTCACACTCGATTGAGCACTAGGGAGTCAGAGGAGCCATTTGCAAGTGATCCTAAGCTTCCTAGAGGGGAATTAAATTTCCATCTTCTCAATTTTCTCCATTGAAAAATGGGGGAGGTCCATTGAAGAGCCAATTTCTTCCCCAGTCCAAATTAATCCAATTGCTCTTGCACTCTCTATCAGAGGGTGAAGTTGAGTTTGTCTAAGCTCTCTCTAAAGTTCTAAAGCTAAGACCTACCTCAAACCACAAAGGGATTGAGGAGGAGTTGGTCCATAGAGCTCTACACTCAACCTCAAGTGTTCAAAACTTCAACAAGGCTTTGTCTCAACCAGACGAAGCTCCTCCAAGGAAATCGAGCACCGATGATCACCTCCGGTGAGGTTAGTGATTTTTCAAGCTAAATTCTCATAGGTGTTGGTCCTTGGTTAAGTGAACTTTAATTACATAGGATCTTAGCCATTGTATGTATTGGTTATTGCATGATGTAGGTGTGGGCTAATTTTTAGCCTAATCTGAGCTTTATCGAGCTCGAATCAAAGCCAAGAAGGTGGACGGATCTTATTCTTCTTGAGCTTTGGTAGGGATGAATCTCTGGCCGTCCATTCGTGCATTTTGGATGGGACGAGATTATTCCACATTTTAGAAACTTTATCCATTTTATAAGATGCGAGGATATCTCGCTATCTAATCTTTGATCGGATGATAGAGATCAAAAGACGCGCTATGCCTTGATTTGACATTTAAGTGGGTGGTTCATAATGTGACACATGTAAAGCGCACTGACTGCCGCCACCATGCATCGTGCCGTGGGCTGAGATTAATCAATGATTAGTTATTTACATAATTAATTCCTAATTAATCTCTAGAACTCAAAAATTCATAATTCATGAGAGAAAAATTAGAAAAATATAAGGAAAAAAATGCTAAGAATGATAATTTCAGCTAGAATATTTTAAAATATTTTCAATGGATTTTGAATTCCCCTTTTCTCTAAATTTGGGTTTCTTTAGGAATCTTAGCTAATTACTCCTTAATTAAGTCATTAATTAATCTCAAATTTCTAGGGTTCATTTTGGGGATGACCTCACCTCCCTAATTTTGTTGAAATTCATTGAGGCTTAATTTGGGAAATTGCTATTTCATTCCTTAATTACCCTTTCATGGGTATAATTAGTGGATTTTCCCTATGATTAAGTTTGATTAAAGTCAAATCTAGTAGTAGGGTTTTATGGAATAATTTTGGGGTATTTCCCTAAGTTATTCCCTAAACCCCTTTTCTCTCCTTAATCCCCTCTTAAGGGTTAACTCATAAATTATCCCTTTAAACAATTTTTAAAAATTCTAAAAGTTCCGAACTTAATTAATCTACCTTGGGTAGATGCTTAAGTGTTTAATAGCCTAAGTTCAATTAAGAAAATTAAAACCCTTTCATAAGTTTGAAAGGTGTTTTAAAAGTACTTAAGCTAAACCCCTTAGCTTAATTAACTTTTAATTATGAGCCAAATTGCATTAAGCCTTTTCATTATTAGGTGCATTGCAATTTTAAATACCTTGTGGGTTTTATGCATCTCATTGGCTCATAATTACTTAGTTAATTTTTCTAAGGTGGTGTCAGTAAGGGTTAATTAAGCCACTTAATTCATATCTTAACATAATCAATGCTTAAAAATGGATTTCATTATCTAAAAATTAAACAAAAATACAAAACACATGTGGGAATGTGTTAGGAATATCAAACTCATCTCTCCTTTTAAAAATTAAATCAAACTTCAAACTAAACAAAAATCATTTTGAAATTCACTTTGATTTATTCTAAATTTTCTTATTCCTTGAGAATGTCTTTAGAATTAAGTAAAGTGAGTTTGTTCATATGCTTTCATTTCTTTGGATCTTTCCCAACATGCTAAGTTGTATGTCATGTGATTCATGCTTTCATAATTTCTTGTTTCAAAATTTTAAAATGAAATTGTTTACTTTATGTCAAATTTGCAAATGTTGGCTAAAGTAAAATATGAGTGACTATTATCACTACTAAATCCAAAATATTTTTAAAACATATAAATGAAACATCAAATCTGAAAGTGTGTTATTCTTATACTTTAATTATAAGCTTGCATGTGATGGATTATAAAATAATGTTTAGTGTGGCCTTTCGTTCCATTGTTATGTTAGCATATATTTGAATAGGAGTTGGTAAGATGTAGGGTTCATTTGAAAAGAACCCAACACTTACTTAATTATATACCCTATTCATCCCTATGCCATCATCTAAGAAGGATTACTTATACTTGCATGAATAAATTGCATAAACAAAAATGAAACTATTAAACAACTTTTGCATCTTTCTTTCCATTTCATTTCTTTTACATGCATGTTTGTATTTAAGGAAAGTGTTATATTAGTGTGGATAGCCCCGAGATTGTGAGGATTTAAGTAGCCCTAAGTAGGTCTTGTACCTTATACCTCTAGTTAACAATGGCGCTATACTCACTTATGCCTTTCTTACTTTCATGCACGTATGTGAAATTTTGGGTAAGGAAAATATTTTCTACTTAAGAAATTCATACATGTTTAACTTCTAAATTTTCTTAAATGGATTACTTAGCATGCATAACAAAATGTGTTAACTACTCTCATTTGCATGTATAGATATGCTTAGGGTCCAACCATATGCATGTTATATATGTTGGGAAAGAATTGAAGTAATGTGTGTTATGTGAATTTTGATTCATTTTATTTAATCTTAAAATACCTTTCTTTTTGAATAGGTTGGTTTAGAGTTTATCTAAACTTAGGATTAATTAAAAGTTTTAATCAAAATATTCACCTAAATGAAATTAAAATGTGAACTTATCTTAGAAATTACTTAAGGTTAGGGAAAGAAAGAGAAGTTCTTGTCTTTCCCAATCTTCATAACTTAGTAATTAATTGTAGGTTTCATTCAAACCAATTTAAAACATGAAATAAACATAACCCAAAACACTTAAATAACTTAAATAAAATCCTCCTCAAAGTTGAACATATTCTTCACACTTAGAAAATTTGAACCTAAAGTCTTAGCTAAGCATACCACACAAACCTTCAAAGCACAAACATTAGCCTAAGTCACCACTTCCGACTTTAGGTTATGTGCATGGTTTGATACAACAACAACAACAAGCCTTAATCCCACTAGGTGGGTGCTACATGAATCCTTCGTCTCCATTGTGTCTATTATGTGTCAAATTCTCATTTAATTGTATACTAAGATCCTTTTTATACATCTTAACCAAGTCTTTTAGGTCTACCTCTACCTTTCTTAACATAAGGAAAATCTAATGCATCCCTCTCCATCATGGGAGGCGCGCAAACCATCTAAGGCGACTCTCCCTAATCTTATCTATCCTGGAGCTACTCCAACTTTTTCCCATACTCATTTTGCATTCTATCTCTAAGGGTAAAGCCACTCATCCACAGCATCCTCATCTCTACATAACTTACTCTTATGTTTCTCTTTTTTGGGATTACACCATAAGTCATTCAGTCTTACCACCATCTTATAAAATTTTCTCTTAAGTTTAAGTGGAACTTTTCTATCACATAATAGGCAGCATTCCTCCACTTCAACCATCCAACTTGAATTCTACTAATAATATCTCCATCTATTTCACCATCATTTTGAATAATAGAGCCTAAATATCTCAATGCTCACTCTTATTAATGACTTGATCACCTAAAGTCACAACACTACCACTAAAATTTCTACAACTAAAATTACACTCCATATATTTAGTTTTAGATCTGTAAAACCTTTAGACTCTAAAGTTGACCTCCATAATTCAAGTTTCTTTGGACTCCCTCTAGTCTTATCAACAAGAAGAATGTCATCGAAAAAGCATACACCGGTACATCTTCTTGTAAATGCCTCATAAGAACATCCATAACTAAAGTAAAAAGATAAGGGCTTAATGTTGATCCTTGATGTAATCCAAGAAATAGGAAAATAGTTTGTCAATCCTCCTTGTGTTTGGACACAAGAGTGACTAGTATACATATCCTTAATGACTTGAATATAACCAATATTAACTTCTTTTGTTCTAGAACTCTCCAAAGAACATCTCTTGAGACTTTATCATAAGCTTTCTCTAAATCAATAAATATCATATGTAGATCCTTTTTATTTTCTCTATGCTTCTCCATCAAACCTCTTAACAAATGTATAGCATCCATAGTAGATCTACGGCATGAAACCAAAGCGATTGTGAGCTTACGTATCATCTAATCTATGCTCAATTACTCTCTCCCATAATTTTAATGTATGGCACATTAACTTAATTCCTCTATAATTTGCACAATCTTGTGCATCTATGTTTTGTTTTATTTTGTGATCTATGTTTTAAACTTGATGTTTGGGTGTGTGCTCATAGAATGAATGGTAGGATGTACTTAGTTTAACTATTCTTTTTAGGGATTGTGCTTAAGGCTATAATAAATAAAATATAATTGCTTCTTGCTTCCGGTGCTTATACCCCTTGCATAATCAATATCGGTGGACTTAGTCATGTGTAGAAGATAAGTCCAATATACATGCTTGAGATTTGTGTAGTGTGATTTAACTAACCTTTATCTCGTAGGTGTTAATTAGATTTCTACTTTTCCTTTTCAGGTAAAAATTTGTATATATAGGATTTTGGAATGATTATTATGGGGGATTAGGATGAACATTGGTCATTAGATTCCCATCTTATGCACCATGTGAAGCCTTAGAGCATCCACCTTCCAACCATCTAAAAGGAGGAACCAAAAGAAGAAGGAAATAAAGAAGAAAGAAAGAAGAAAGAAGAATAAAGCTTGAAGACCCCATAACAATGAATTCCTTTGCTTAATTGTAATATTCATTTGTAATTTGGATTATATAAGGGTAGATCATATTTGATATTTTGGGTTTATGCGGTGGTGATCATAAATGACCATTTATTCTTTTCTGATTAGCTTTATAAATTGATTGATGATTTGTTTAGCTTTTGCATAAGTGACATGCTTTTCTTAGTTTCTTCCTTGCTTTATGTATAACATGGATGGATTAAGCACTTAAGGGAAAAATAAATTAATTAAAATTAAATAACTCATAAAAGCTTAGGATTAAAATCAAAAGATTTAGCAATCCCTTAGATGGATGAGCTTTTCTTTATAATATCATGCACAAATGTATCTTATTTCACTCTTGATTGGAGGGCTTCTACCTTTGCCATAAAACCCAGCTTGATCTTTGAGGGTCGTGGTGGAAACTCACCTCCTAAACTTCTCGCTGAACTTGGCCAATAATCTGATTTCTAATGCATTAGTCATAAAAATCCTATTATCCTGAGTCAAAATAATTGTCCAAAAATAAAAATAAAATAAAATTTTAAATGGATTAGATTTAGGTTATTTGAAGCATATCCCTTTACATGATCTAGTCTCTTTAGGGAGTGAGTTTAAGGACTTAGTCTCTTTCTAAATAAAAATAGCCTAGCTATCTTGCATAAGCATAAAGACTTGACTACATGTATTTAAAATCAGGGAGTTAGTTCACCACCCCAGTGGTTGTAAGTCCAAGCTGTCAGGTGGTTTGTCCTCTCTTGTGGAGGCAAACAAACTACCCATTTTTGCCTTAGATTTAGATTGTGCTTCTGGCCCTCGCCGAAGCAACCTAGATTTAGGTTTTGAGGTCACTTTTCTCCTTTGTGGGCCATAAGCATAATTCCTCATCTCTTAGGCATTTCCTTAATGTTGTGTTGAGGAATCTTAAGTCCTAAAATTCTAATAAAAATACAACTCAAATAAACTAAATGAATTTTTAAAATGTAAAGCCTAATTTTAGGATAGTTTGAGATGCTCGCTAGGATTCCTAGCATCGTGGGCATCTCCTACTAATTTCTCATTTTGGCTTCGATAATAACTCTCTCTTTTGATCAATCTCATTTGATCTTCAAACATAAACCAATTGGTTGATAGTCCTTCCTATTGAAATCTTTAGAGACAACAATCATTTACCTTAATTGAGAGTTTTCCTAAGGGATCCCGTCCCTTAGGATGTAATTAAATATGGGGGCTTGCCCATATAGGGAACTTATTGAACCCAGTTTAAAATAAACTCTACTTTGCTTTTCCATCAAATGTAAGGGAAGAATCTCTCATACATATGCAGAGCCATCGTCCTTAGGAGTCCTTATTGAGGTGATTGGTTCCATTAAAGGGTAGTGACTTCTATCTTTCGAGATAGTACACTATTTCCTTGATGATGTATCCGATCACCTAAATAAGTACATCTACAGATCTGTGTGGCATCTTACCAAGATAAATTTTTGTAATGGTTCCTCTTTCTTTTCTCCAACAAATTTGAAAGGCAACTCCCCTTATAAGAAATTTTTCACCATAGAGGCTCATACAAAATGAATGGTCTGTATTCTTGTTCGAATTGAGAGAGTATACCCCTCAATTATCTTAGGTGGACTAGGATTGCTTCCTCAATTTTGGTCGGCCAGCCACCGTTAGGGCGTCGGAGGGGTCGTAATCGAGTCCACATGGCTTGGTTTGAGTGGAGGAATGCTTGGGAGGTTCAAGGCTTGCATTAGGTTGTTGGCTTCTCCCTTGATCCTTTTGTTCTCGAAATATGAGGGAGGTGAGTTAACTCACCTCCCTTTGGTCCATGGAAGACCTAACCCACTTAGGGTGGGCTAGGTGGCTAGGTCAGACCCCAAAATGGGTGAGTGAGGTCTGCTAAGGGTGATAGGAGAGTGAATTTTGCCAATTTTGATAAAATCCCACATGGGGAGTCATATCCAAGGGGATTTGCCTTGTTTAGCTCCAATTGGGTTTAGACTAGTTTTGGGGCCGATGGGTTTGGGTCGAGTTAGGTCAGCTCCCAAAGTCTCATGAGTTGGTTTCATGGGTTCTGGCTCAATTTGGGTCATGTTGGGTCATGTTTGGTTGGGTTGACCAATTAGTCAAATTGGGTCAAACCAAACTTGTGTTAGTTCAAAAAATGATGATTTGAAGTATTTTGGTTCAAGTGATTTCAATCAATTTGGCATAGGTTTGATTTTGGCTCATTTAGATTCAAATGGGTCAAATGGGTCAAGTTGACCAATTTGACCAAATTAGATTTGGTTGATTATTGGTTCAAGTTCAATTGGTTGATTGAAAATGAGTGCAGGCTTTGGTTTGGTTCAATTTGAGTTTAATTTGGATTTAGGCCAAATTGATCCTTTAGGACAATTTGGGCTAAGTTGGGTTAGGTTGACCAATTGGCAAATTGGGCTCAATTACTTTGGTCAAGTTCAATAATAAATTTGGAATGAACTTGAGCCATTGGTTACAATCAATTTGGGTTGGATCATGATTTGACTTATTTTGACCTTTTAGGTCAATTTAGGTAAACTTGGGTCAAATGAACAATTAGGTTTAGTTTGGCTTAATTGATAGTCAAGTCATGTTCAATCATTGACTGTGGGTTAGTGTGAATCAATGGTTTTAATCAATTTGGTGTATGGTAAGTTGCCTTGGTTTGACACAATTCAAGGTAATTGATCATCCTAGGGTGATCAATGATCATGGTATGAGGTTTGAATGGGCTTGGTTTAATCCAATTTGGGTTGGATTAAAACTTGGTTCAAATGGGTCATTTAGGCCACTATGGGTCAAGTGGACCTAAATGGGTCAATTGGCTTGGTTTTGGCTTGTTTAGTTGAATTTATATATGAGTTTAGGATTGAAATATAAATCCAAGCAATCAATTGAGCTATGAGTTTTGGTTCATTTGGAAATTTCAAGTCAAAAGGGCTAAGTTGGGTTTGACTTGGGTTCAATTTGGCTTGATGATTTTAAGTTTCATTTATATTTGGATAAATGATTGAAGGAATGATTGATTCAAGAGAAAATCCTTTGATTTTGGCTTGATTTAGGTGAGTTTTGGCTAACTCCAAAGAATTGTCTTAAATGTCTTTGGGTGGGTTTTGATTTAGTTTTGGATTTGGCTTTGGCTATTTGAATTTATATTTCATTTATATCTATGAATATAAATGAAGATATAAATGATTTATGAGAAAATCAATTGAATTTGGTGTGGTTTGAAGACAAATTTGGCTAAGCTCATGAATGTAGGTCAAAAGGGCCTAGGGAAGTTGATTTAGTTTGATTTAGTTTTGCTATGAAAATGTATGCTTCATTTATATTTGTGAATAGAAATGATGGAATAATTGATTTATAAGAAAATCAATTGAGTTTGGAGTGATTTGGAGGTAAATTTAGCTAAGCTCATGAAGGTAGGTCCATATGGCTTAGCTTGGGATTTGATTGGATTTGGATTTAGTTTGATTTGGTTTTGGTTATTTAAATGTATATTTCATTTATATTTGTGAATATAAATGAAGATATGGTTGATTCATAAAGAGATCAATCAAGTTTGGATTGAATTTAGTGGATATTTTGCTAAGTCCATGGAATTCAATCATAGGACTTAATTAAGATTTGGGAGTTTGAATTTGATCTCAAGTTTCAATCATTTGAAGTTGAGTTTGGACTTGAATTTGAAAAATGATTGAGAGATTGAATTGATCTTTAAGAAAATAAATTGAACTTGGATTGATTTTAATTTAGTTAAGGGCCAAGTCCAAAAGATGAAATCATAGGGCTTAGATAGGATTTGATCATGGGTTTCAATCATTTGGAATTGAGTTTGGAATTTGAATTTGGATTTGGTATTTGAATGGAATTTGAGGTTTGGTTTGAAGGTGAACATAGATTTGGTTTAGGCAATAGGATGGACAAGTCTCCCTAAATCCTTAAGGCATAACCTTATGACTAACCCTTCTAAGTCTCTAAGCTTAGGTTAAGTGTTCACCTAATCACTAGAAGTGTCTTAAGATTAAGGACCTCTTAGTGTCTATAAGAGTCCAAAATTTATGGTGAGGATATTGAGAAATCACTCCAAAAGTGAGGTTAACAAAAGGACCCCCAATAGGTGTGGTGTAACTGACAAGTGACACCGCACGTATTGGCGTTGACCTAGCGATCAACAATGTCTGAACGATAGCAAGAGTTAACAAAAATGATCTATATCTAAACTTGAAAGGTAGATAAAATCATGATCTTAGCACAATCCAACTTAACTTAAGCCAATGGGATAAGAGAGCCGAGAAAAGTATGGTTGGAATTCCATGTGAAGGACATGGAAGGAGATCCACTAAGGGTTCACACATGCATTGAACATGACATGTGAAAAGTATGCCTAGAATGTAGAAAGGGGAATCTAGATTGAGTATATGAACCTTCCACTGAAGCGGTACAAGCTATCCACGGGATAGGAGTTTGAGTTTGATCATATGATTTTGGAAAGAAGATCTGGGGGATCGGATCTATAGTCCCGGGATAGGTGCATGAACCTTCCACTAGGGAAGCAAGTTCAGGTTACATGAGTTTGATTTCATGAATGTATCCATTAGGGATAAGAGTCGATTAGATTTTCTTGGTAGGCATCCACTGAGGATGAGAATTTGATTTGATTTGTTTATGATTTGGATCTCCACTAGGGAGAGGATATGACTTGGTTTAATTAATTTGAGGTTAAGGGCATATCTGTTGGAGATAAGAATTTGATTTAATTCATGGACCCTAGCGATGTTTGATGGATCTACTAAGAATGGGCTATATCAACCTTGTCCTATCTTAGATTTACAAGCCCAAAGGGTAGTCTACCAGCCACGAAATAAGACTAACCAACTTAAGGGTTGCCTTTCGGTGTGCAATGACTGTGTTAGGGAGAAAGCGTAACAGACTTACATCTTCCAAAGCAGGGAGAAACTGCTGGGGTGATCTGTTGGTAGCAGAAAAAATCAAACTCGGCTTAAGGAGACTACTGTGTGAATGCCGCTGAGGGATTTATATCAACTTAAGGATATTCAGGATTAATATAATTCTAAATTGATGGACCCTGTCAGTGTGCGATGGACCCACTAAGAAGGGGTTATATCAGCCTTGTCCTATCTTAGATTTACAAATTCAAAGGGAAAGTCTATTGATCACGGAGAAGAGTTGACCAACCTAAGGGGATGTCTTTCGGTGTGCAACGGTTGTGCTAGGGAGAAAGCGTAGCAGACTTACATCTTCCAAACCAAGGAACAACTGCTGGGGTTATCTGTTGGATGCACAATAAATCAAACTTGACTAAGCCAACTACTAAGTGAATCTTTGCGGGGACTTATATCAATTCAAGGATAGTGATTAATTTCATTTTAAATTGATGGGACGGTGTGATGGACCCACTAAGAAGGGGCTATATCACTTTCGTATCTAAGATTTACAAATCCAAAGGAAAAGTCTCACAAGGTAGAGCTAACCAATCTAAAGGGTGCCTTTTGTGCTTTATGCTAGCGGTAAAATAGACTTATATCTTCCAAAGTAAGAAGCAACCACTAGGGTGATATGTTGGTAGCACAACAAATAAAACGACCTAGAGCTTCCCACCGGTGTAACGGTCCTGGATAGAATGCATAGTACATCTTCCAAAGCAAGGATGATCACCGGGGTAACCTGTTGGTGGCATAATGAGTCGAACCTGACTTAAGGAAGACTACTGAGAGAGTGCCATTGGGGACTTATCTCAACTTGAGAGTAGTCAGACGATTCCTATATGGAGTTTTGCTGACAAAGCCCTAAAGATAGGATGTATGCTTGGAAAAGGTGCCGCGGGGGGTGTCCTCCTAATCCATAAGCGAATATATATTTTTTTTTTATATATTTGTGTAGACCCTGTTTGTGTGTGAGGGACAACACCGAGAAGGGGTTATATGTCTTGTCCCATCTCGGACTTACTTGGACCAAAAGAGAATATGCATATACACAAGATGAGTTCTCCAACCACGGCTACTAGGAAAGGGGCCCAATCCAAGAGTAACCCGTGTAGTGTCTAAATGGAGTCGCAAAAGATGTGATCCAAATAGAGTGCCCATAGGGGAGGTGCTGCTAGGGGCGGTGGTGTTTATTTTTGAGATGTGTGGGACACCAAATAGATTTTAGAGGGTACTTATTAAAGTGATCGGGTATGACATTAAGGAATGATGCACTATCTTAAAAGATAGAAATCATCACCCTATAATGGACTTAATCTCCTAATAAGGACTCCTAAGGCATGATAGGTCTTGGAATGTTCGAGAGATTTTTCCCCTACTTTACATGAAAAAGTAAAGCATAGTTTATATTAAGTCAGGTTCATTAAGTTCCCTATGGAGGCAAGCCCCCATAATTAATTACATCCTAAGGAATGATAATTCCTTAGAAATACTCTCGATTAAAGTAAAAATTAAGGTCTATAAAGATTTCAAGGCTAGACTATCAAAGGATTACTTGTATTGGAAAATCAAATGAGATCATTCAAGGAGAAGACTTATTATTGAAGCTAAAGGGAATGAGTAGGAAATTCTCATGACACTAGGTAGCCTAGTGAGTATTCCAATCTATCATATGGTTAGGATTTATATATTTGAAGTTGAAGAGATTATATTGAAGTTGATATTTTATTAGAATGCTAGGACTTATAATCCAACACAAAGTTAAATGCTTAAGAGGTGAGGATTTATGCTAGTTGATCGAAGAAATAGCTCTCAAATCCTAAATCTAGGGAGCTTTGGCATAAGCAAAAGCATGACCTAAGTCTAAGTAAAAATGGCTATATAGTTTACTTCCATAAGAGAGGATAAATCACAGGACTGCTAGGTTTACAACTTCTTAGAGTGGCAGCCAGGTAACTCCTCCTATGCTTTAAAACCATGTAGGCAAGTCATATGACTTTGCAAGATAATTAGGTTGTTATTATTTAGAAAGAGACTAAAGTCTTTAAACTCACTCCCGAAAGAGACTAGACATGAGTGGTATGAGTAATGACTTAGCCTAATGCAAATCTTTTCAAATTTTATTTGTTTATGGACACTTCATTTTGATAAAGGCCGTAGGATTTTTCTATGCCTAAATGCATGTTGAAATGAGTTATGAGCCAAATCAATAGAGGCGAGGGTAAAGCTCAGTAAGTGAGTTTCTCTCATAAGTCAAGCAGTTCTCATGCGTGCAAGAATGGAGGCCCTCATTTTTGCAAGTGGTAGAAGATACATGCATGATATTAGACATACAACCATACAACTAAGGGGTTGATAAATCTTTTAATTATCTTGATTTAATGCCTAAGCTTTATGTGAGGTTATGAGTTATTTAAAAATTTAATTATGAGTTATAATTGGGTAAAAGATTTATTTTTCTTAAGAGCCTACTCGCATCCAGACCATACAATAAACACCAATCATAAAGAAACTATGAAAAGGCATGTAATTTATAATGCCCAAGCTAAACACAACACCAAACATTTTATAGCTAACGTAAAAGAATAAAAAGCCAGAGCGATTGGGTACCACCGTACAACCCGAAAGGAGAAAATGGGTAGTCGAGTTCTACCCTTATACAACTTGGTACATAAAAGAATAATTTATAATTTACAAATAATAAATGCTATGAGGGGCCTTCATTCCTCATGCTTCATGTCTTCATCTTTATATCTTCATTTAATTTGATTTATTCTACTTCAAAGGCATCACATGGCCTCCCAGGACAAACCCTTCTAGCCAATGTTCATCCTTATCACCCAAAGCACTAATCCTAATTTCTAATGCAAATTTACATTAAAAATAGGAAAAGTAGATCTAACTACACCTACAAGATAAGTGTTAGCTAAACACACATACAACCAAAGTAGTTATATTTATAATTTGGGCTTAACACGTACATGGGTAAGCCCACTTGACCTAACTTGGATTATGCTTAGGGGCTTAAGCAAACTGCAAAGAGAGTATTTATATTTATTTTTAAGTGAACCCTCAAGCATAATCTCTTGTAGAAAACATGATTGGGCTTTTCACTGCCTACCATATAGTATATGAAATATACACCCTAACATCCGATCTAAAACAATATACATCATAAAATAAAAAAAGATCAAACCATGCACCATCCTAACATAAGGCTAGAAGTGGTGAATTAATCTAATGTGTGTGTGTATTAAGGCTTGTGTGGTATGTCCTAATTAGGCTTTAGAGTTAAGATTTTTTAAGTGTAGAAAGATTCAATGGGGTTGTTTCACTTCAAGTGCTTTAATTGATTGGCAAGTTTTAATTTTGTGTTTTCTTTGGTTTTGTGACCTACACTTAACAACTAAGTGTTATAAAGAGAAGAAAGAGGATTGCCCTCTTTCATCCCTACCTTAAGCCACTTTCTAAAGCATGTTAATTTAATTTAGTTCTCTTTAGTGAATGGCTTGTTACACATTTTAAATTAATCCTAAGTTTAGGTTCACCTTAAATGATTGCATTCAACATGAAAGGCTTCTTAAGATTAATTTGAGTGAACTACTAACACATGACATACATCAATTTATTCCTTTCCATCACATGTAGCATGCATATGACTTAACTCTAAGTATGACTATACATACAACATATTTTAGCACACTCAAATGATGAATGTAGATGTGCATAATTAAAATTTATATTTCTCATTTGATTGAATTATTTAATCATGTTACTTTAGAGCATTATCCAAATTATTTTACAAAAGACATAAGAATTAAATTAAATTGGTATGTGTCATTGTTAAACTAGGGAAGTGAGGTCAAATGACCTTCTTGGGGCTAATTAAAGCCTCATATTCCTGGGATGTCCAAACTATAAACCCATTTGCATTCAAACAAATGTACATTTGTATGTAAAAACATATGGAAAGAGACCCCAAATCATATGGTTAATTACTTCAATCACTTAGTCTATTATGAATGCATGTATTCTTAGTAGAAAAAGAGGGATTTTCTCCCTTTAGCCACACATACATACACATATAAAGAGAAATAAGTGAGTGCATGCCTTTGTTAAACTAGGGAAGTGAGGCAATCAAATGACCTTCTTGGGGAAAGTTAAAGCCTCATATTCCTAGGATGTCTAGACTAAATTTTGCTATCACTACACATGAATGTATATATGTAAGTAAGAGAAAGAAAATCAAGCAAAAATTATATTTTTATTTGATTAGAACATTTACATATGTGAAACATAATTTCATCCCAATTCTAATGTAGGAACACATGTAAATGAAATCAAATAAGTATGCGTCATTGTTAAACTAGGGACGTGATGTAATCAAATGACCTCCTTGGGGCTAATTAACACCTCCTATTCCTGGGATGTCCAGATTATATACATATTAACATTCAAATACATGTGAAACTACTTATAGATTAAAGAAAAGAAAGCTTTATTTCACATACTTAAGCTATAAGCACATGCAAATTTATATGTAATCATAACTACAATCACTTCATATGTTATTACTCATTTATAAGCATTTTGAAAATATATTTGGATTTAATAGTGATAATAGCCACACATATATTGAATTAAATCAACACATTAAAGCTTGACATAAAAGAAATTCATTTAAGTTTAAATATTTTGAAAAAAATGAATGCATGGAACCACATGATACACATCATTTAATATGATCAAAAAGGAATAATAAGACATAAAGCACATATTTTATTCAATCAAACTAATTCTTAAGGGCAATCCTATTAAATACAATCATTTAAAGGAAACCAAAGCTTCTTATTAAGTTATTTTTGGATGTTTGATTTGAGTTAGAAAAAAGAGGAGATTTAATCATTTGCTGCTCCTAACCCATTTTCATATTAGTTAATCAATTTGGTTCAATGAAAAGATATTAAGTTGATTTTATAGGTTGCAATATAAGTTAAGTCCATTAATTACCCCTTTCCTATATCATCTTAACATATTTACCCAATTAATGGTGAGCCATTATTATATGCATATGCATTAGAAATTAAATCAACAATGATCCTAAGAAATGAAAGAGGCCTAATGCAATTGGCTCACAATTAATGGTTAACTAAGCTAAGGGACTTAATTAAGTACTCTTATAATTCTTCCACACATATGGGCTAATTATAATTTCCTTAGATTCTCTTAGTTTATTGAACACCTAAAACTCTACCTAAGAAACTTAATTAGATAAAATCTAGAATAATTATGATTTCAATTTAATTAATTAAGCCATTTAATTAATGAATTAAAATTAATTAGTCCCAAATTAATTAATTTCAAGGTAAAATGAACTTAGGAAAAGAATGGGAATGAGGTCCCAATCTCATTCCCCATGCCTATTCACTGTTCCAAAATGATTTGCAAGCTTAATTAATGGTTTCCTTGGTGTTTAGAATGTTACTTAATCATCAAATTAATTAAGAATGTAATTAGGGCTAAGACAAGCAATTTTCCTAATTAACCAAGCAATAAATCCTAAGAAAATTATGGGAGGCAAAGGTCATCCCATTAATCAACCTCGATATTTGGGATTAACTACTTGGGTATTTAGTGAGTAATGAAATAATTTAGTTTTCAATTAAACCTAAATTAAAATTACTATTCAAAATTAATTAGAATTAATTTTAAATTAATCTCCTTTCAAATACTTTTAAAATGAGTATTTTCTTGTATTTTTGTATTCTTCTATGATTTTTTATAATTTTCCAAAGTTTCAGCTGATTTAAATGATTTTCCCTGATTTTTATAAAGTCCATTAATTTATTTTCACTATTTGAATTTTAGATTGCAATATCTTCTAATTCAAAAATCCTTTTGACTTAAAATTTTATGGTATGTGTATTTTAGCTTCAATTTCAATTTGTCAAAATTCAAGTCAATCCAATTTGTATTTTTAGAGTAATTGATGAAATTTGATTTTCAATAAAACCTAAATTAAGCCCAAAATAGTTAGTAAAATTTAAGGATTTTAGGTTTGCTGGATTCCTCTTGAAAAGACAAATCCAATGAGCCCTTATTTGCAAATTATTAGTTAAGTATTTTATTTTCTATGAATTTTTGAAATTTTAGGTGATTTAAATAATTTTTAAAATAAAAAAAGTTGAATTTCCTACTTATCCAATCAGCATTGTGCGGCATTGACGTGGCAACGCAGTGCCACATGGTGCCATGCGATTGGTTGCAATTCTGCATGGCCAAAATGAACGGGAAAATGAATAGGGATGCGCGGATCATTTTGGGCAGTCCGATCATAGATCGGACGGTCCAGAATGCATCCAAAGATCTGAGGTTGGAAATAGATGGATCTCATGTGTTAATCTCAGCCGTTTGATTCCAAGGTGCAGGATTGGATGGCTGCTACTTTCAAACTAGTAAAATTAACAGAATTTCATGACTTTTCGAAAAAATTGAATGAAATTTCATCCAAGTCTAAATTTTATGGCGATCTTTCTTTGAAAAACTTGCGATTCTGGGGATGATATAAATGAAAATGCAAGGTTTATCTAAGGGAACTTATTAAAATCGCACAAAAATTATCACTAACACAAGAACCTAAGGTCGACTATAGTTTTTTTTAAATTACTTCACGAGGGATGATTTCGAGCGCTAGTGGAGATGAGAATGCTAATGCAGAGGCTTTGGAATGAATCGAGCTCTTGCTTCACTTGAATGATGTGTCAACCAAATGCCACTTCCTCAGATCTAGTTGATTTTGATGGATTTTGCTCAAAAATTAAGTGGGAATGGTTGTTAGTTGGTTTGGGAGCTCTAGGAGAGTGAAATGAGTGTCGAAGGAAGAGTTTTTGCCTCTCTATTTTTTGTGCTTTTTGGAATGGCCAAAAATCACCTTTTATTATAATTTTTGGCCCCTAGTGGATGTCCTATGGCTTGGGGTGGTTGGGAATGGCAGAGAGTTATCCTAGGTGGCTTCACTTAAATGGAGGATGGCGTGAGAATGTAGCTAAGGCAAGGGGAGTGGGAGTCCCTCCTTGCCAAGTGTTCCAATGAGGTAGGTGAGGTGAATTCACCTCTCAATGAGTTATGGCTGACCCAACCACTTCTTGGGTCAGGTTGGTTAGTGTCCTTGGTACTTATGTGAACGAATAGATGAGTGCCAAGTGGCTAAAGAAGAGAAATGACCATTTAGGCAAGTCTTTTTCGATGATATGCCCTTGACCCAAAGGAAAAGTGATCATTTGGCATTAGCTTAGATTTGGATAGATTTGAAATGAGTCAAAAGTGAGTTGGACCAAATTTCATGTCATTTGGAGTTCATTAGGTTCAATTTGACTCAATTTGACCTATTTAGGTTAAATTGGGTCAAATTGAGTTAGGTTGACCAATTGGTCAAATTGGGTCAAAGTAAGGGTCGGATCAAATTCAAATGATCATTTGGAATATATTGGAGTCTTTGGTTTGGTTTAATTTGGATTTAATTTGGATTTTGGCCAATTTGATCCTTTAGGTCAATTTGGGCTAAGTTGGGTTAGGTTGACCAATTGGTCAAATTGAGCTCAATAATAGCTTTGGTCAAGTTCAATAATCAATTTGGAATGAACTTGAGCCATTTGTTGTAATGAATTTGGGTTAAATTTTGATTTGATCCATTTTAGCCTTTTAGGTCAATTTGGGACAACTTGGGTGAAATGGCCAATTGGTTTAGTTTGGCTCAATTGAGGGTAAATTCATGTTCAAAACATGATTATGGGTTGGTGTGAATCAACGGTTCTAATTGATTTGGTGCATGGTGAGTTTTGGCTAGTTTAGGTTTTATTTGGGCTAAGGGTTGACATGGTCAAAGGCCAAGCTGACTTGGTTTGACCTAATTCAAGGCAATTGATCATCTTAGGGTGATCAATGATCCTGGAATGAGGCTTGGATGGACTTGGTTCAATCGAATTTAGGTTGGATTAGAACTTGGCTCAAAAAGGCCCTTTAGGCCACTTTGGGTCAAGTGGACCTAAATGGGTTAATTGGTTTGGTTTTGGCTTGATTCAAGTTTAGTTGAACTTATACATGAGCCTATGATTAAAATATAAATTCAATTGCAATCAATTTGGAGTCCAATGGATTTTGGCTTATTTGAAGTTTTTCAAGTTAAAAGGGCTAACTTGGGCTTGACTTGGGTTGACTTGAGTTTGGTTTGATGATTGTATGTTTCATTTATATTTGGATAGATGATTGTAGGAATGATTGATTAAAGAAAAATTTCATTGGTTCGCTTGATTTGGAAAAGGATTTGGTTATGTTCAAGGAGATAGGCCAAAATGGCTTAAGGAAGATTTTGATTTAGTTTGATTTGGTTTTGATGATTTGAGTGTAGATTTCATTTATATTTATGAAGATGATTAAAGATATGATTGATTCATGAAGAATCAAGTCAAGTTTGAAGTGGATTGGATGGAAATTTAGCTAAGTGTAAGATCCAATAAGGCTTAAGGAGGATTTTATCAAGCTTCAATCATTTAATTTGGGATTTGGATTTTGTATTTGGTATTTAGATTTGAGTTCGAATTCAATTTGAGGTTATGTTTGAAATTTGGATTTGGATTGAATTTAAGAAGATGTACATGGATTGGGTTTACACTATATGGTAGGTGATTTCCCAAATCCTTAAGACATGGCCTAATCCTATGATTGAACCCTTCTAAGTCTCTAAGCTTAGGTTAGGTGTTCACCTAATTACTAGATGTGTCTTATGACTAAGGAAATCTTACTGTCTAAAGATTCCTATGTCTAAGATAAGGAGATTGAGAACTCACTCAAAAAGTGAGGTCAATGAGGCTATCCTAGACCAGTAAAGGAAAGCCTATAGGTGTGCGTGGTGACTCAGGAGAAGGCATGTAGACTTACATCTACCATGAGTGGTGTATCCAGTGAGTGGGTTGTTGTCAGCCTAGTGAAGACCAACCAACCTAAGGTGCTCATCGGTGTGCGATGATCAATCTGAGAAGAAGGCGTGTAGACTTTCATCTTCATAGACAAAAATGATCACCGGGATAGTGTTTCGATAGCGAGATACATGCTATATGACCTAAGATGACTACTAATCAGGGGGTCCCATGGGAGGATTAGACCCAAACTTGAAGTAGTCAGGAGGAAAGGAGCCACTGGGGGACTTACCCTAAGCCTCCAATATACTCGATCCAATTAGTGCATGATGGCTAGTTCAAGAAGAAAGTGTAGCAGACTTATGTCTTCTTAAACAAAGTCAACATGAGGCAGCTTATCGGCCAAGCAGTAAGGCCTACCAAACTAACAAAGTGATCGTTGGTGTGCAATGGAAAAGTCAGGAAGAAAGCATGTAGACTTACATCTTCCTAAATAAGGAACCACTAGGGTGACACACTAGCGGTAGCATGTCGCATGACCTGGCACTATTGAGTGAGTGCCACTAGAGCTTCATCCCAACTTCGATGTTGCAGATAAAATATATGCATTTATTTTATGTAGTTGTGTGTAATTTGTGTTGGTGTTGGGTTGATAAAGGATAGGATATCGTTGAGTTCCTTACACCTACCTTAAACATATCATGGAAGATTAAGTAAAAAGATGTTTTCCAAAATGGAAGAGATGGAATTTGAGATGAAAAATTTTCATTGATAATTATTTTCAAACAAGATTTATGGACAATATTTTTTTAAGTAGGGCCTATTGATTGGAAGCATCGAAGCTCTCCCTTATGATTAGTGAGCTGATAAGATCCTCCTTGGTAGGCCTTTAAAATGGCAAAAGGGCCTTCCTAAGTGGGTTCAAACTTGCCTTCCATCTTACGAAGGGAAACAATTGCGCTCCTTAGAACTAAAATAAGCTCTCTACATAAAAAGCTCTAGGATGGACCAACTTGTTTTGAGCTTGAATCATTTTAATTTTATACAACTCAAAGTTCTAGCATGCCCAAAGTCTCACCTCCAAACCTTGAGTTCTTCTAACTGTAACTTGGCGTTCTGCTCCATTGTGATTTATCTACCCACAACTATCCTTAGTGATGAGAGTTGAACTTCTAATGGTAGGGTGTGTGGACCCATGACTAAGGAGAATGGGAAAAATTGGGTTGGAGTTCTATTTGTGGTTCAAGATAAGCCCATGGATTCAACTTCGCTCGCCACTATCGCTATTATCATCGAGTGTCTTCTTTAATATTTGGATGAGAGTTTTGTTGAAGGCTTTTGCCAAATTTGCCCTCGGGTAGTAGATGGTAGAATATCTCCAATCTGTATTGTATCTTTGGGAAAAGTAGTTGATTTTGGTGCTCTTAAATGCAGTACCATTATCAAATATAATTTATCAAGGCACCCCAAACCTATATCGATATGATTCCCATAAAACTGGAGCACATGTGAGTTGTGGCCTCTAGTGGGATTGCCTCCACTTGGAAAAGTAGTCAGTGGTAGCTAGGATGAATCGATGACCCTTGGAAGAAGGAGGATCAATCAGACCCACTATGTCAGTACCCCAACACTCAAATGGCCATGAGGCCAATGTAGGGTGTAGAATGTTGAGTGACTGGTGTAGGACCACACCGTGCACCTGACATTGGTGGCATCACCTAGCTACATCCATGCAGTCTGTGATCATTGGCGAGAGTATCCTAGTCTTTGATCTTGGCTTTCATCTTGGACCAGATTGGTGAGCTGAGCACTGAGTGTACTTTAGTCACGCATCTTACGAGCTTCATGTTTTTCCAAATAACATAACAACATATGATTGAAAGACTGATATAAGGTACCATTCACAAGAGCATAGGAAAGTGCTCTACTTCATCGATGGGCTTGACTTTTCTTGAGGTAGTTTACCTATATTTAGATAATCCATGAATATTTGCCTCAATCGACTCATCATCCTTTTGGCGAATAACCTCCCTTTCAAGAGAAAGTCTCGATGAGTTTAGTGTCAATAAGGGATAAGACTTATCTATTTTAGACCCTTATTAGTATGGACTCATCTTACGGACACCAACTCCTTGGCGAGCATGGCTAAAACATTTTCTATAATGTTCTCTCTTTGAGGAATCTTGTAAATGCTAACCTCTAGGATTTAGGCCAACAACTTCATATTGTACTTATGGCAGTGATGGAGCTTAGGCTTTAGAACCTTATAAGACCTAGTGGTTTGGTTGATGACTTGAGAATCCCCAAGATGTTGATGTCTTGGATGATTAGGGTGATAGCTAACTCGAATGATAATTAGAGCATCATATTGGATTTATTGTTGGTGCATCGATTGGGGATGATATGAGAATCTTATCACATCACGGTCTAGATTTAGGAGAATTATTCCTACCCCCCGCTTTCCTAAAAGAGTATATCATGGTTCTTCTCCCTTTTGAAAGGCGCCCCCCATCAAAATATATCTCCCAGCAGCAAATACTAGTGTCCCATAAGTTCATGATTTGTTCATTGGGGAATTCATCACTAAGCGGATAGTCAGCAGGAAGTACTACTAAGAAATCTGCTAGTTCTTATCCTTTCACCACCGGAGGGTACAAAAGTGATGTCAAACTATGAAAAAATCATGGACCATCACGCCAACCGTCCAGATGGCGTCAGCCGTGTCATGAGATATTACAGTGGATTGATCATAGAGATTAAGTTGACCTTATGAGAAAGAATGTAATGTCATAGCTTTTTGGGATGCAAAGATTAAAGCTAGGCAATGCATCTCAATGGGTGGATAGTTTACCTTAGTAGGAATTAGATGATGGCTGAGATAGTAGAGTGCATTCTCTTTCCCTTCATCATTGGCTTGAGCCAACAAAGCACCAAGGGAGTCATCTAATGTAGCGTAGAGAATCAATGTTTTGCACGATAGGGCTACTAGCACTAGCGCATCATCGTAGTGCTTGATGTCTTGAAGGCATGCTAACACGTATCATCCACTTTAACTTAGTGTACCTTTTAACAACTATGAGAATGGTTGGTATCTTCCTAGGTTGTATATGAAGCATTTTAGATCACCGCCCTTGGAATGATCAGTTGAGTTTGACTTATAGGTGTAATTTCTTCCTTGATCTTCTTTTGATTGATTTCAATTCCTCAATGTCGACAATAAACCCAAGGACTTTCCCGATACTCCAAATGCACCGATTCATTTTGAGGTTAAATTGTCTTAACCGTTCAAAAACTACTCTCAAGTTAAAGAGATGGTCTTCTTTTTTTTTACTTTTGACTATGAGATTATCGACGTAACACTTGACTTGATGATGAATGAGTTTGTCGAAGATTCGAGTCATGGCCCGTTGGTAGGTAGCACCATCTGTGGTGTTTATTTTTGGTCATGTATATAGGGGACACCATGTAGATGTGAGGGTTGACTTATTGAGGTGATGGGGTATGACATTAAGGAATGATGCACTATCTGAAGATAGAAGTCAACACCCTATAATGGACCTAATCACCTAATAAGGACTCTAAGGCATGATGGGTCTTGAATATACCGATTTTTCCTACTTTACATGAATAAATAAAGTAGGTTTATATTAAACTAGGTTTATATTAAACTAGGTTCTAAAGTTTCCTATGGGGGCAAGCCCCCATAGTTAATTACATCTTAAGGAAGGTGAGTTCCTTAGGAATACTCTCGATTAAATGAGGCAATTGTTGTCTCCAATGATTTTAAGGGTAAGACTATCAATAAATTGGTTATATGTGAAAAATCAAATGGGATCAAATGGAGAGGCTTGTTTTAGAAGCCAAAGGGAATAAGTAGGGAATGCTCATGATATTAGAAAACTTAATGAGCATCCCAATCTATCTTATGGTTGGGCTTTATAAATTTGAAATTGTAGAGTATTATGTGTTTGAGTTGAAATTATATTAGATTGCTAGGGCTTATAATCCACCAACATAAGATTATGGGAATGCCTAAGAGGTGAGGATTTATACTTGTAGCCCAAAGAAAAATTTACCTCGATCCTAAGTCTAGAGAGCTTGAGAGCTAAAGCGTGACCTAAATTTAAGAAAATGAGTATAAGGTTTACCTCCACAAGAGAGGATGAACCACTTGTTGGATGTATAACCACTTGGAGTGGCATCCATTTAACTCATCCTCTTTAAAACCATGTAGGAAAGTCATATGATTTTACAAAATAGTTATGTTGTTATTATTTAGAAAGAGACTAAAGTCCTTAAACCCACTCCTTAAGAGACTAGAGCATGAGTGGTATGTGCATTGACTTAGTCTAATGCAATTCAATTTTATTTAATTTTGACACATCATTTTGACAAAGGCCATATGATTTTTTATATGCCTAAATGCATGATGAACTGAGTTATGGGCCAAATCAAGAGAGAAGAGGTGAAGCTCCATTAGTAGAAGTTACACTCATAGGTCAAGTAGTTCCCATATGTGCAAGCGGAGTCATTTTATAAGAGTGCTTCAAGATGATATGTATGGTGTTAGATATATAACATTCAGCTATGGGGTTGCTAAATCTTTTAATTATCTTGATTTAATGCTTAAGCTTTATATGAGGTTATGAGTTATTTAGAAATTTAATTATGAGTTGCAGTTAGGGTAAAAGTAAATTATTTATTTATCCTAAGTGCCTAATCGGATCCAGGCCACACATTAAATCACCATTCATAAAGAAACTAGAAAGAGGCATGCCATTTCTATTACACAATTAAACATAACATCAAACAATTTATAAATCCATCACAAAAGAATAAAAGGCAGGTGCGATTAGATACCGTCGTACAACCCAAAAAGAAAAAATGGGTAGCCAAGCTCTACCCTTATAGAACATAGAATATAAAAGAATAATTACAATTTATAAATGATAAATGTTGTGGGGGTCTTCTTATCTTGAAGTCTTCTTATTTCCTTCATTTCTTCATTTGAATTGATTTGCTTCAAAGGCATCATAGGGCCTCCCAAGACAAAGCCTTCTAGCCATTGCTCATCCTAATCTCTCATAACACTAATCCTAATTCTTAATACAAAATTATATTAAAAATAAGAAAAGTAAATCTAACTACACCTACAAAATAAGTGTTAGTTAAACACACCATACAACCCAAGTAGTTATATAAATAATTTGAACTTATCACCCTGCACATGAGTAACTTCCCACCTATCCTCATTTGAATTATGCTTAGGGGTTAAGCAACCTGTAAAAGAGAGGATTTATATTTATTTAAACACCCTTAAGCATAATCCCCTATAGAAAATATGATTAGGATAATATCAGCCTAACATCCAATCTACGAAGCATACACCCAAACATCCAATCTAAAACAATATATCATAAAACCAAACATACATCAAACTATGCACCGACATAACACAAAGCTAGAAGTTGTGACTTAGTCTAAAATGTGTGTATTAAGGTTTATGTGCTATGCCTTAACTAGGCTTTGTTATGATTTTCTAAATATGAAGGGATGTTTAATCATACAGTTGTTTTCACTTTAAGTTGTTTAGTTGATTTGAGAATTTTATTTAGTGTTTTATTTGGTTTTATTTGATTAACACTTAGAGATTAAATATTATAAAAAGAAGAAAAAGAGGGGATTACTCTCTTTCATCCATAATTTAAATCATTTCTAAAGCATGTTAATTAATAAATTCTCTTTAGTGAATGGTTTATTATATGTATTAAATTAATCTTAAATTTAGGTTCACTTTAAATAATTATATTTAATAAGAGAGGCATATTAAGATTAATTATAATAAATTACTATCACATGACATATGTTCATCCATTTCTTTCCATCATATATAGCATGCTTATGATATTAATTCATAAGTATACATATACATACAATATGTCTTAGCACACTTAAATGATGGATCTAAGCACACATTTAGAATTTAGATATTTCATTTGGTTGAATTATTTTATCATTTTAGTTTAAAGCTCTATCTAAATTATTATATAAAATACATAGGAATGAAATTAAATAGGTATGTGTCATTGTTAACCAGGGAAGTGAGGTAATCAAATGACCTCCTTGGGGTTAGCTAAAGCCTCATGTTCCTGGGATGTCCAAGCTATATACCCATTACATTCAAACATATGTAAGTTTATACACATGAACATAAGAAAGGAGACTTTAAACTATATGATCAATCAATTCAATCACTTGAATAAATATGAATGCATGTCTTTCTTAATAGAAAAGGGAATTTTCATTCATTATCTAAATGCATATACAATTGTATAAAAGTTTTAAGTGGATACTTTGTCATTATTAAACTAGAGTGGGGTAAGGACCTCCTTGAGCTACTTAAAAGCCTTGCATCCACGAAATATCCAGAATAGATATACCCACTACTCTTAAATACACATGAATATACAAGTAACTATTAGAATGGAAATCATGCAAGGGTTGTGTTTCTTTAAACATTTATGCATATGGAATAAACTCTTATCTAAATTCTAGTATTGAAGCATGAAAGAATGAAATCAAATGGAGTACGTGCCATTATTTAACCAGAGAAGTGAGATAATCAAATGACCTCTTTGGGGCTAACTAATGCCTCATATTCTCGGGATGTCCAAGCTATGTACCCATTAACATTCTTATTTACATAAATCAATAGCTAAATGAAAGAAAATAAACTCCATTTCATATACTTAATCTATAATCACATAACATTTCCTATGTATTCATAACTAGCATTCATAGCATATATAATCATTTATTTATAAGTTTTGGAAAATATATTTGGATTTAATAATGATAATAGCCACACATATATTATATTAAATCAACACATGCAAATTTAACATAAAAGAAATCATTTCATTTAATTGCTTTTTGAAAAGGATGAATGCATAAATCGAAAGTGACATACAACATTTAATATGATTGGAAAGAAATAAAGAGACATAAGCACATAATTTCATTCAATCTAATTAATTCCTAAGGACAATTATATTAAATAACTTCATTTAAAATTAACCAAAATTTCTTATTGTCATTTTTAATTTTATGTTTGATTTGATTTAAGAAATATGAGAGAAGGTTTGCTAATCCTAATTCCATTCCCTATGTGTAAGTTAAATTTAATTTTATTTAATGAAAAATAATTAGATTGATTTTATGGATTGATTATGTTAAGGTATGAATTAATGTTACTTTAAGATAATTAATTAAATGATGTGACCCAATGTAATATGCAAATGAATTGAATGTAAATAGCAATGATCCTATGAAATGAAAGGGGCCTTATATAATTAGCTCACAATCATTAATTAAGCTTAAGGAACTCACTTAATTACTTTTATGATTTTCTCACACATGTGAGCTAATAATTTCATTAACTCTCTTTAGGCTATTAAACACCTAAAGGCCTACCCATGGATCAATCAAGGAAATTAGGTACAATTACCCTTTTAATTAGGCTAATCAAGTCATTAATCCATTCTTCTTTAGTTAATTACTAAATTTGATTAATTAACCTTTGAAATGAAAGGGACTTAAGAGGGAAAAGGTTGGGAAAGAGGTCCATCATAATTCCATAAGCCTCTTACTTAATCAAGCATGATTTAATATGATTTAAGTTTCAATTTAACTAATTAATTAAATAGTTAATTAATTTTCACTTAGCATTTTTTTATTGAAAAGAGAAGGAATTTAGGGGAAAGATTAGGAGGGAGGCCCTAATCCAATCCCCTAAGTCTCTCCACTATTCAACAGTGATTAAGGGGTCCAATTTATTGATTAATTACTGTTCACATGCTTAATTATCACTTAACTAAGTTAAGATGATAATTAAAGCTTAAATAATTAATTTTCCCAATTAATCAACCAATAAATTCTAAGAAAAATAGGGGGGCAGAGGTCATCCCCTTAAATAATCTCAAAAAGTTTGAAATTTATTGGTTAATTAATTAAGGAATAATTAAGCTAATTAAATTTTTAATTAAACTCTAATTAAGCCAAAATTACTATTAAAAATTAATTAAGGATAATTTAATGGATTCCCCTCTGAAATACCTTTAAAATGAGCTTAAATTTATATTTTTTTGGATTTTTTCATAATTAGTTATGAATTATGAAAGTTTCAGCATTAAAAATACATTAATTAACCTAAGCCTTAATCCACACCACATGGCATCTGCATGCTTTTCATGGCAGTGGATTTGCTATTTAAGTTATCACATCCATGCGTTGAGTCATGGCGGTGGACATTGATCTCCATCATCCGATCATAGATCGATGGTGATCAAACCCGCAACATAAAAGGAGAAAATAAGGGAGATCTAACACGATTTGATTAGAGCAGTCCGTTCTAATCACGTGGAATGGACGACCCGTGACCCTTCTTCCCTTGAGCGACAAACAATGGCGTTCGTCTTCCATGGGTCATTTGATCCAAGCTCACCCAAGCTTGGATGAACTCCAAAATCAACCCACACCATCAGGGATGGAAATCGAACTCCTCCAATAGTCAAGATCAACTCACATGCAAATTTCCTTTGAAATGCTCCAACCAAAAATTCCTATTTCTACGATTTTGAGGAATTACCTCACTGGAGCTCAAGATCGGTGGTGAGATCGATGGAGGTAGCTTCGTCTAGTAGAGACAAGGGCTTGTTGGGTCGCATGTAAGCCAATTCCCCTTGGTTCGCTTGGTGGATCAAGTTCCATCACCTTGGAGCTCGATGGTGATTGAAGCCCATCCTCAGGTGCTGAAGAAATGGCTTGGGTGGCCGACGACATGCATGGAAGGTGTGTGTAAAAGGAATTTGATTGAGGAGGAGAAATGAGCAAGCTTGGATCAGGATTGGAGTGCCATATTTTGGTTTCACACGGGGAGAAGAAATGATGAGAGTGGGGATCTCAGGATGGCTCTAAGGATTGCAAGAAGGTTTGAATTTGTGCTTGGAAGCTCTCGAAACCAATTGATGCATTTCCCATTCAAATTGAGGGAGTACACCCCTCAGTTTGCTGAGTTGGATGGACGGGATTGCTTTCCATTTTTTTCGGCAGGCCAACCATTGTCAGAGTGCTGGAGTGGTCTCCATTGAGTCCACTTAGCTCAGTTTGGTTAGAGGAAGGAGTGGCAGGAGGCTCCAAGGTGGATTTGGGCAGATTGTCTTTCCTTGATCCCTTGGGTGTTTGTTTGTAAGGGAGGTGAGTTGGCTCACCTCCCTTTGGTCTATGGAAAGTCCTACTCCTTCTAGGGTGGGCTAGGAAGTTTGGGAATGCTCCATTTGAAAGTTTAATGGCTTTCAAGGTGAAAGAAAGAGTGGACTTTGCCATTTTTGGCAAAATCCCACATGGGGGAGAGGATCCATGAAGGATTTGCATTGGGCTTGGCTCCAAATGGGTTTGGGCTGATTTTAGGTTGACCCATGATGGTTTTGGTGAGCCTCTAATGGGTCATGGGTTGATTTCATGGGTTTTGGCTTCATTTGGTCAAATGGGTTAATATTGGGTTATGTTGGGTTGGGTTGACCAACTGGTCAAATTTGGTCAAACCAAAGCATGGGTTAAGTTCAAATGATGATTTTAAAAAATTTTGATTCAAGTGGTTTCAATTAATTTGGCTTTGATTTGGTTTTCGCTCATTCGGATTCATATAGGTCAAATGGGCTAAGTTGACCAAGTTGACCGATTTGACCAAATTGGTCAAATTGGCTTGGGTTAGGTGTTGGTTCATGTTCAATTAGTTAATTGAAAATGATTGTAGGCTTTGGTTTGAATCAATTTGGATTTAATTTAGATTTTGGCCAATTTAACCTTTTAGGTTAATTTGGGCTAGGTTGGGTCAAGTTGACCAATTGGTCAAGTTCAATAGTTGATTTGGAATGAACTTGAGCCATTGGTTGTAATCAATATGGGTTAAATTATGATTTGACTCATTTTGGCCTTTTAGGTCAATTTGGGTCTACTTGGGTCAAATAGCTAATTAGGTTTGGTTTGGCTCAATTGAGGGTCAAGTCAGGTTCATACATTGATTATGGGCTAGTGTGAATCAATTGTTTCAATCAATTTGGTGTATGGTGAGTTTTGGTTAGTATGGGTTTCGTTTGGGCTAAGGTTGACTTGGTCAAATGACCAAGTTGACTTGGTTTGACCCAATTTAAGGTAATTGATCACTCTAGGGTGATTGTTGATCTTGATATGAGGCTTGGATGGTCCTGGTTCAATCCAATTTGGGTTGGATTAGAACTTGTCTCAAAAAGGTCTTTTGATCTTTTAAGCCACTTTGGGTCAAATGGACCTAAATGGGTCAATTGGTTTGATTTTGGTTTGATTAAGGTTTAGTTGGATTTATATATAAGTTTAGGATTGAAATATAAATTCAACTACAATCAATTTTATGATAGGCTTTGGCTCATTTAGAATTTTAAGTCAAAAGGCTAACTTGACTTGGGTTGACTTGAATTTGGCTTGATGATTGTAGGTTTCATTTATATTTGGGTAGATGATTGAAGGAATGATTGATTCAAGAGAAAATATATTGGTTTTGACTTATTTTGGATAGGTTTTGGCTTAAAGACTTGAATTAGGTTTTGGATTTTGGACATGGTTTAGGTCATGTGAATTTATATTTGTGAATACAAATGAAGAGATAAATGATTTATAGGAAAATCACTTGAGTTTGGAGTGATTTGGAAGCAAATTTGACTAAGCTCGTGGATGTAGGTCAAAAGGGCTTAAGTAGAAATTTGATTTAGTTTGATTTAGTTTTGGCTATTTAAATGTGGGTTTCATTTGTATTTGTGAATATAAATGAATGAATAATTGATTTATAAAGAAATCAATTGATTTTGGGTTGATTGCATGAGATTTGGCTAAGCTCATGAAGGTGGGTCCATAAGGCTTTAGAAGGGTCTTGGTTGGATTCATATTTAGTTTGGTTTGGTTTTGGATATTTGAATGTGGAATTCATTTATATTTGTGAATATAAATGAAGGAATGATTGCTTTATAAAAGAAATCAATCAAGTTTGGGATAATTTAGGTGGAGATTTGGCTAAGCTTATGAGAATGGGTCATATGACTTAGGAAGGATTTTTAGAATTTGGATTTGATTTGGGTTTTAATCACATGGAATTGAGTTTGGACTTGAAATTGAATTTGGTATATGATGCAAGGATTGAATTGATCTTGGAGAAAATCAATTGAATTTAGATTGATTTGAATTTGGCTAAGGCTAAGTCCATTGGATAAAATCATAGGGCTTATGAAAGATTTTGATTTTGGATTTGATATGGGTTTCAATCATTTGGTTTGAAATTTGGACTTGGATTTGATAATTGAATTTGAATTTGAGATGTGGTTTTGAGAAGGAAAGCATGGATTGGTTTTAGGCCATAGGATGGGAAAATCTCCCTAAATCCCTAAGGCATAACCTACCCTATGGCTAACCCTTCTAAGTCTCTAAGCTTAGGTTAACTGTTCACCTAATCACTAGAAGTATCTTAAGACTAAGGAGCTCTTAGTGTTTATAAGAATCCTAGATTTATGATGATGAGGTTGAAGACTCACTCTAAAAGTGAGGTCAACAAAAGGACCCTCAATAGGTGTGGTATAACTAACAATGCACATATTGGCGTTGAGAAGATCAACAAACGTTGAAGGATTGCAAACACTAATGGAAATGATGTTAGTGCAATGCAACTCAACTTATGCCAATGGCATAAGATAGGAAGAACGTTTGGCTTCCTCTTGTAGGCTAGTCGCCTTGTTGATTAGTCTCTTGAATGTTTTGATGGTAAAGACCTTAAACATGAAGGCGACCATGCCATGGATATTCTTGAGAAGAATCTCAATGGCATGTTTTTGAATAGTTGTTCAATTTCATGCTCAGGTTGTGCCACCTGAGAATATAATCAATAATGGACTCATTGGGATTTCACTTTCCTACAATGAGGTCGCCTATAGTCACTCTTTGCTGAGCTCCAACAAACCTCACGATGAAGAGGTGCTCTAACTTTGTAAAATTCTTCACCAAATCATTGAGCAGTTTGGCGTACCAATCAAATGCAACCCTATAAACTACTAACAAAGGTAACATGAATGCAGATCACATATGCGTTACGATCGGCTCTAAAATATGTAATATGTGTCATGGGTTTCCATGTCCATCAAAGATCTTGAAGGGAGGTAGCATAAAACCTTTAGGGTATTGAACTACATTGAACACCTCCCGAGTATGGTTTACCCTTTGGAATGGATGAGCTCCCCGTGGCTTGCATCATCGCTTCCTTCACCTGATGTTCCACCATATGTTTAATATCCTTTTCATGCATGGAGGTGCCATCTATGACCTTCCTATGCAAGCTACCAGCATCATCATTTGTGAGAATGCATCTAGGATGGTCTAAGGTATGTACCAACTCTAGTTTGCTATAGGATAAGGCGTTAGGGCAGTTGCTAATGCTAGGACCATTGCCATTAACTCCTCTACCTTCTTCTCCATCCTATCTATATGATCATCCTTTTGCTTGAGCTGGTGGAGGAGGTGCTGAGTCAAGTCAGAAGTGTCACCTTCCCCAAACACGGCACCATCCTAACTATGCTGATCCCACTGTATGGACCCTTGTGTGTTGAACATGTGGACCTCAGCTGTGTCATCCAACATGTCATCTTCATTAAGATCAAAGTGGACTCCATCTTCCTTCTGATCCAAGTGATCACTCCCAAGAAGTTGTTTCTTCTCGGTAAAGTAGTTTTCCAAGATGTCATCTAGTTACTGATCTCCTACTCTACTTGACTGGACTGGAATAAACACCTGCTGATGGCTAACCGTAGGACTGTGCTCATCTGACTCCACTCCTTCCTAACCATAGTTAAGGTAGGAGATTGAGCAGGGGAGTGGGATCCTTAGGCCATAGCCAGGTCACCAGTGGGGATGGTCTTTCCTCGGATGGGGGCTTCTATATCTTGGTGGGGATGGTAGATGTTGTAAGCTGAATGGGTGATGGTGGTGGTGAGTGGAGTGGTGTGATGGCAAAGACATTGACCACCTCTTAGTTGGAGATCTCCTCACGTTGAAATGTGCCCATGAGAACAATAATGCGAATGATCAGCCACGGCTGACGATCGAAATCCATCAAGGCGGAGGTCACTGACTATCTAGCATACCTCCATCTCTCCCTCTTGCCCCCTTTGGCTGATACTCGAGCCTCGGTGACTCTCTCCCTGTGGATATGATCACTGACACTCTTGGGAATCACAGACCTAAAATTAAATAATGTTCCAAACTCTGAGCATCTGTAGCCTCTGCCAACCGGCAAAGAACAATCCAGGCCGGTAGGGCCTCTTATGCTCCCTAGCTAATACCACAAAGTGTGCTAGTGGTGGAGGTGATGTAGCGATCCTCCTGTAGTTCTCCTCTCCATCTGAGGCTGAGAGGGGGTAAAACCTGATGCCACTCAAGAGTGGATAGGTCTCACGGGGAGAACCCTCCTCAGCGACAAAGGAGACAGCATCGACCTCCCTGGCTACTCACTCATGGTGCTGCTTGATCTTCTTTATTTTATTGCGGTGCTGTGCGGTTGAGCAAAGTAGAGCGAGAGCTGGAACCTACCTCAAAGGTAGAAGAGACTATCTCAGAAGCCAAGATTGTCTTCCCTTATGGGGTGACCAAAGAGGTAGTAGCCCTCACAAAAACTATAATAGGGGCAACTAACTGAATCTATGCTGAAGCAGCTGGTACTGACACTAAGATTGATCGAGGTGTGGGAACCACATCAGCATTCCTCTTGAGTGAGGGGAACTCAGAGTCAGATAGAATGTCAAAGCGAATAAGTGTCGTCTATCCCGCCACCTCATCCCTACTAACAGTGAGGGCTGGCCCCTCACAAGTGATTCAAACTACCTCAAAACCTCAACCGAACTAAATTAGATGAGTGGTGGTTGAGATGTGAATGTCCTGATCCAAGGACAAATCAACACCTGATGGGAAGGTGAAAATGAACTTGCCGAAAGCCATAATAACTACACTGACTGAAGATTGAGAGACTGACTGTGCTGAAATCACTACATTTGTTGAAACATAATTGAGTCAGACCCTTGCTTTGATATTTGTCTTCAATCATTGACTTCTAACTTGGACTTGGAATTTTGAACCACACTTAACAAATTTAGGTATGCTAAGCGGGGTTCATTGAATTTTGGAGAGTTTTTATTTTTATTTGAGGAGAGACTTTGCTATAAGATTTTGATTTAGAACCCATACTCAACAAATTTAAGTATGTTGAGCGGGTTCCAATATTTGGAGACTTTGGAGATATATATGTTGTATGTTTTGTTTGAAAATTTGTTTTGGAAAATCTTTACTTAGCAAATTTAGATATGCTAAAAACGTTTTGATTATATGTTTGAAAATATCTTGAAAGCATCTTTGCTTGTGAGGATTGTTTGTAATGTGTGTGATATATGTCGATTAGATTTGAAAAAAAAGGGGGCCCTTACTTAACAAATTTAGGTATGTTAAGTAGAGGCCAAATGTGTTTGATATGTGTTGATGATCCCTCTTTTGAAAAAGAGGGGGAACTCTCATTTGACAAATATGGTATGTCAAATAGAGTTCGAATGCATGTGTTTGTGTTTTTGATGTTTTGGAAGTGAGCTCCATGCTTAACAAATTTAGGTATGTTAAAATGGAACTCACTTATATGTTGGATATTTTGGTGATTTGATTTGAAAGTGAGGCCACTACTCAACAAATTTAGGTATGTTAAGTTGGGCTCAAATGTGTTTGATATGCTTAGTTTTGAAAATGGTACCATTACTTAACAAATTTAGGTATGTTAAGTAAGATCCACATGTGCTTTATATGTTTGTTTTGTTTTGAAAAAGGGAACTCTTATTTAGCAAATGTGGGTATGCTAAATATTCAATTGTTTTATGATTTTTGAAACTGGGACTCTCATTTGACAAATTTGGGTATGAAAAATGGAGTTCAAATGTGTTTAGATAATGATTTTGAAAAAAGGAACTCTTATTTGACAAATTTGGGTATGTCAAATAGAGTTCAAATATTTAGATTTTGAAAATGGAACTCTCATTTAACAAATTTGGGTATGTCAAATGGACTTCAAATATATTTTGATTTTGTGTGTGATGTTGCTTTTGAAAAGAGAGAACCCTCACTTAATAAATTTGTGTATGTTAAATGGAGTTGATTGATTTTATTTTTGAAAAGTATACTTTTGAAAAGAGGGAACTCTATTTAACAAATTTAGGTATGTTAAATAAAGTTCAATTTATTTTGATTTTTGAAAATTGAACTCTCATTTGACAAATTTGGGTATGTTAAATGGAGTTCAAATATGTTTTGATTTAATGTGTGCTTTTGAAAATTGATGCTTTTGAAAATTGTTCTTTTGAAAATTGATGCAAAGGATTTTGACGATGTGAACTTGATCTTTGATTTTGAAAAAGGACCCTCATTTAACAAATTTTAGTATGTTAAATGAGGTTTAGCTATTTTTATTATTTTGAAAAAAATTTATGTCTCCCAGACTATATATTGTGTGAAGTTGAAAATATAATTTTTTTTTGGAAAGTGCTTTTGAAAAATAATTTTGCAAAAGATTTTACTTATTTTAGTTTGAACTTTCTTGAATAAGAGATGAACCTTACCTCATCGAGCTAGTGGTAAAGATGTTTTAATTTAGTCATCTCCTTTCATTGATTAATTGATTTTACCTTTTGGGGGATCTAATAGGGATTTTAAGACCTACATGGAGTGAGATCTTAAAACCTAAAGGATGTTGGCTAGCTTTGCTTAAGGATGAAATAAGCTAAGTGCCAATGAAAAGAAAGATAGACTTGGGCTTATATGAAATATAAGTTCACTATCGATGCTTGGAGATAATAATTGTCTACTAAATATGGAGAGGAACCATCCCAGTGAATAGCAGAAAAATCTATGGTGTTTATTTTTGAGATTGTATATGGAAAGACATCATATAGATCGAGGTGTACTTATTGAGGTGATTGGATATGACATTGAGGTATGATATACTATCTAGAAAGATAGAGATATCACCCTTCAATGGACATAATCACCTAATAAGGACTCCTAAAGCATGATGGGTCTTCAAAATACTAGAGATTTTCTCCTACTTTACATGAATGAATAAAGTAGTTTTTATGTTAAAGTTGAAAGTTCCCATGGGGAAAGCCCCATAATTAATTATATGCTAAGGAAGGTGAGCTCCTTAAGAATACTCTGATTAAAGTAAGCAATTATTGTCTCCAAAGATTTGAAGTTTAAGATTATTAATAAATTGGTTATATTTGGAAAATCAAATGAGATAAGTCAAATAGAGAGACTTATTTTGGAAGCCAAAGGAGATAAGTAAGGAATGCTCATGATACTCTAATAAGCATTCTAATCTATCCTATGGTTAGGCTTTATAATTTTGAAAATGAGGAAAATCATTTTGTTAGAGTTGAAATTTCATTAGATTACTAGGACTTATAATTCACCAACACAAGGTTGGGGAAATGCCTAGAGGCATGGATTTATGCTTGTAGCTCGAAGAAAATAGCAACCTTGGATCCTAAGTCTAGGGAGCTTTAGCAAGAGCTAAAGCATTACCTAAATCTAAGCGAAGATGGATATAAAGTTTACCTCCACAAGAGAAACCACCCACTAGACTTATAAGCTGCTTGGAGTGGCGACTTACTCTTCTTATGCTTTTAAAACCATGTAGGCAAGTCTTATGATTTACAAGATTAGTTGGATTATTATTTATTTAGAAAAGGGCTAAGTCCTTAAGCCCACTCCCAGAGACTAGAGCATGAGTGGTATGAGCAATCACTTAATCTAATGCAAATCATTTCAATTTTTATTTGATTTTTGACACTTCATTTTGACCAAGGCCATAGGATTTTCATATGTCTAAATGCATGATGAAAATGGATTTTGGGCTAAATTAGCGGGAAAGAGGTATTTTCCATCATAGAGGAGACCCTCAAAGGTCACGTCTTCCCCTATCGTGCAAGGATGGAAACCCTCTCTTAGCAAGAGTGAAGCAATATGAATGCATGATGTTAGACATACAACCATATAGCTAAGGTGTTGTTAAATCTTTTAATTATCTTGATTTAATGCCTAGGCTTTATGTGAGGTTATTAGTTATAAAAAATTTTAGTTATGAGTTGTAGCTAGGTAAAATATTTAGTTTTCACTAAGAGCCTAATCGGATCCAGGCCACACATTAAAGCATCATTTCATAATGAAACTTGAAAAATGCATGTCATTTCTATTGCACAATTTAAACATAACATCAATTAATTAATAAGTTATTGTTCATATGCTTAATTAACCCTTAATTAATTTAGAAAAGTAATTAAGGCCTAATTAGCTAATTTTCCTAGTTAATTAATCAATAAATCCCAAGAAGATTAGGGGAGGAAGAGGTCATCCCCTCACATGATATGAGAAATTTTGAGATTAATTAATTAATTAGGGAGTAATTAGGCTAATTAAAATATTAATTAAACCCTAATTTAGCCAAAATTATAGTTCAAAATTAATTAAGGATAATTTTAATGGATTCCTCTTTAAAACACCTTTAAAATGACCTATGTTTATATTTTTATATTTTTCTACAATTAATTATGAAATTATGAAGTTTCAGCCTTAAAAATAGATTAATTAGCCTAATTAAACCTTAATCCCGTCGGTGCCATGTGGCCTGCTGATGCAGCGTAGTTTTCACGTGCACCATGGGATTGGCGATTTAAGTAGTCAGATCTGCGGCTGACTTGGATGGCAGCGGAACACACTTTCGTGACGTCCGATCTTAGATCGGACATCCAAATCTTGCGTTAAGGAAGAATTAAATGGATGATCTAGCATGATCGATCGGCTCAATCCAATCACATGAAACTGTCAGCCCATGATCTCTCTTCTCATGAGTGATGAATGGCGAGCCGTCGGTGGATATTTCGATTGACTTGGATTCACTCAAAATAACCCACACCTTCATGTGAGGGATCCGAAGATCCAATAGCTAAGATCAATTCACATGCAAATTTCCTTCACAAAGGACCAACACATTTTAAGCTAAAGATCAGTTTCATGGAAAATACCTCACTAGAGCTAAGATCAGTGGTTTGCATGCTTGAGGAAGCTTCGTCTAGTTGAGACAAAGCTCTATTGAGCAGCGATCGGATTGGTTCCAAGTAATTTGCTCGGGAGGCCAAGAATGGTGCTTTAGACATTCAGCTTTGATCGAAGTCCATCCTCCGGTGGGCTTCGAGCTCGAAGGAAGGTTCACTTGGCTTCGATGATGTGTGTGGAAGGTTTGTGTAAGAGAAATTCAGTTTTGATTGAGAAATGGGGAAGTTTGAATTGAAGAGTGAGTGTCATGTTTGATTTGCTGGAGAAAGTGGGGAGGCCTTGGGAAGCTATGGGGAATACTAGGAGTTTTGAAAGTGCTTGGGAGGCTTAGAAGAAATGAATGGTCTAAATTCTCATTCGAATTGAGGGAGTATACCCCTCAATTAGTTGAGGTGGATGGATAAAATTTCTTCCTCAAATTTGGCTGGATAGCCACCACCAGGGCACTAAAGGGGTCGTAATCAAGTCCACGTGACTCGGTTTGAGTGGAGGAATGCTTGGGAGGTGGCTCAAGGCTTGACATGGGCTGATGGTTTCTTCCTTACCTTTAGTCCTCAGTTTGTGAGGGAGGTGAGTTAACTCACCTTTGGTCCAAGGCAGACCTAGCCCACTTACGGTGGGCTAGGTGGCTAGGTCAAACTCCAAAATGGGTGAGTGAGGACTGCCAAGGGTGATATGAGAGTGGACTTTGCCAATTTTGGCAAAATTTCACATGGGGAGGCATATCTAAGAGGGATTTGCCTTTGGTTTGGCTCAATTGGGTTTGAACTAGTTTTGGCTTCAGATAGTCTCATGGGTTGGTTAAGTCAATTTAAAGTGGGTTGGGTTTGAACAATTGGGTCAAGGTCCAAGGCTTGGAGTTCAAATGATGATTTGAAGTGTTTTGGTTCAAGTGGTTTCAATCAATTTGGCCTAGGTTTGATTTTGGCTCATTTGGATTCAAATGGGTCAAATGGGTCCCAATCTGACCAAATTAACAAAATTGGCTTGGGTTGGGTGTTAGTTCAAGTTCAATTGGTTGATTGAAAATGATTGTAAGCTTTTGTTTGGTTCAATTTAGGTTTAATTTGGATTTAGGCCAAATTGACCCTTTAAGTCAATTTGGGCTAAGTTAGTTAGGTTGTCCAATTGGTCAAACTGGCCTCAATTATTGCTTTTGTCAAGTTCAACAACCAATTTGGACTGAACTTGAGCTATTGGTTATAATCAATTTGGGTTGAATCATGATTTGACCTATTTTGACCTTTTAAGTCAATTTGGGTCAACTTGGGTCAAATAGATAATTGGGTTTGGTTTGGCTCAATTGATGGTCAAGTCATGTTCAATCATTGATTGTGGGTTGATGTGAATCAATGGTTTCAATCAATTTGGTGTATGGTAAGTTTTTGCTAATTTGGGATTCATATGGGCTAAGGATTGACTTAGTCAAATGACCAAGTTGACTTGGTTTGACCCAATTCAAGGCAATTGATCATCCTATAATGATTAGTGATCATGGTATGAGGTTTGGATGGACTTGGTTTAAACTAATTTGGGTTGGATTAAGACTTGGTTCAAATGAGTCCTAGAGGCCACTTTAGGTTAAGTGGACCTAAATGGGTCAATTGACTTGGTTTAGGCTTAATTAAGTTTAGTTGAATTTATATATGAGTTTAGGATTGAAATATAAATCCAACTGCAATCAATTTGGGATATGATGGGTTTAGGTTCATTTGAAATTTTCAAGTCAAAAGGGCAAAGTTGGGTTTGACTTGGGTTGATTTCAATTTGGCTTGACGATTATAGGTTTTAATTATATTTGGATAAATGATTGAAGGAATGATTTATTCAAGAGAAATCCACTGATTTTGGCTTGATTTAGGAGGGTTTTGGCTAAGTCCAAAGAATTGGCTTAAAGAGCTAAGATTGGGTTTTAATTTGGTTTTAGGATTGGTTTAGTCTATTTGAACTTATATTTCATTTATATTTGTGAATATAAATGAAGATATAAATGAGTTATGAGAAAAATAATTGAATTTGGCATGGTTTGAAGGCAAATTTAGCTAAACTCAAGAAGGTAGGTCAAAAAGGCCTACAAGGAAATTTGATTTAGTTTAGGCTATGGAAATGTATACTTCATTTATATTTGTGAATATAATTGATGGAATAATAGATTTATAAGAAAATCAATTGTGTTTGGAGTGATTTGGAGGCAAATTTAGCTAAGCTCATGAAGGTAGGTCCATATGGCTTAACTTGGGATTTGATTGGATTTGGATTTAGTTTGATTTGGTTTTGGTTATTTGAATGTATATTTCATTTATATTTGTGAATATAAATGAGGATATGATTGACTCATGAAGAGATCAATCAAGTTTGGATTGGGTGGGTGAGATTTGGCTAAGTCCATGGAATTCAATCATAAGGCTTAAGGAAGATTTGGGAGTTTGAATTTGATCTCGGGTTTCAATCATTTGGAGTTGAGTTTGGATTTATATTTGACAAATGATTGAGGGATTGAATTTATCTTTGAGAAAATCAATTGAATTTGGATTTATTTGAATTTAGTTTAGGGCTAAGTCCATAAGATGAAATCATAGAGCTTAGACAGGATTTGATCATGGATTTCAATCATTTGGAATTGAGTTTGGAATTTGGATTTGGATTTAGTATTTGAATGGAATTTGAGGTTTGGTTTGAGAAGGTGGACATAGGTTGAGTTTAGGCAATAGGATGGGCAATTCTCCCTAAATCCCTAAGGCATAACCTACCACTATGACCAACACCTCTAAGTCTCTAAGCTTAGGTTTTGTGTTCACCTAATTACAAGAAGTGTTTTAAGACTAGGGAACTCTTAGTTTCTATAAGAGTCCTAAATTTATGGTGAGGACATTGAGAACTCACTCCAAAAGTGAGGTCAACAATCCCCCAATAAACTCACCATCAAGCTTAATTGGCGCGAAAGACAAAGCTCGTAGATAAAATTAGACTCCACAAAATAATTGAAAGAGCATAGATAAAATGAAGGAAAATGTGGGCTCCAAAAATTTTCCACCGACCTCTCGATGAAGAGAGTTTGATTTAATGTCGGTGAAATTTTCATAAGGCATATGGAATAGTAGATAAGACACTACCCAGAGATTTTTCCCTCATTTTGTGAGGACTTTAGATCTGGTTCCAAGTTTCTTATAGGTGCAAACACCAATAGTTAATTACCCCTCTTAATGTTAGGAGAGAACTTTCAATTAAATCTAGTCGTTAGATTGCTAAATGCATAACATATAGTAGCAGCATATGGAGTTTAAAATTTAAGTTTATGAAATTCATCATCCTTTAACTTGAAGTGGATGATTGGGGGAATGATGATGTGCCCAATCATGATCCCATGGTTCCATCATCCCGAGCTATCATGGTCCAAAGTTTACTTAATCAGAGGACATAGTCAACTCAACCTGACCGAAGGATCCTTGTCAGTGGCCATGGGCTACATCATCTAAGGGAACATTATAGACCTGGTGTGGTGTTTTTCTAAGTGGATAGACTTAAGTCTACCTTAGTTGATAGATAGATTTTTGCCCTATCAAGTATACCCTATGGTTCACAACTCAAAGGACAGAGCCATTGGGGAGCATCTAGGATTGAACTCTCGCATAGCATCCTCAGACACTAAGTTTAAGCATTCAGCATAGTGTCGGGGCCCATGCGGGTTATTTAATTTAAAATTGATTTAACTTCATATGATTTGAATAATGTTATTTATTTTGATTGAGTTTCATTACAAGTTAAGATTTTAGATAAAATTTTGACATTTTGGCGACCTCATCATCATATGTATATGGGGCTAGACCTGCCCACCATGCCAAGAAAGGCATGTATGGGTGGTGTAAACACTACGTCCAAATGCGTCATCCCACCATGCCAAGAAAGACATGTATGAGTCTCTGAAGCACCTGCATGTAACACAGATTTGCCCACCACACTAAGAAAGGTGTGTACAGGTACTTATATATTTCTAATATCAATTTAAATATCAATTTCAGGTTTATAGTTGATTTTAAATTAAGCTACTTAGGCCTTTTATCGGTGTAGAAGTTTGGCAGCATTTCGGCAGCATCTCGGTGTCATCCCCATGTGGGGGGGGGGGGCTGCCTTGGGTATGCTAGGACTTCCTACCATGCCAAGAAAGATATTTATGGGTGGTATAAACACCACAATCGAATGCGCCATCCCACCATGCCAAGAAACGTATGTATGGGCTTGCATATAACACAGATTTTTTTGTCATGCCAAGAAAGGCATATACGGGTACTTATGTACCTGTAACTAAACACAACTTTCCCCGCCACATCATGAAAGAAGCATATGAATACTTATATTCATCAGTTTGGAATTTGGCCAAAGATTGGAGGTTCAGGTACTTTAGCAATTGAGAAAGGACTAAAAAAATAAAAAATATATTTCGGTTACAAGATAATAGCTTCATTACTTTCTGTATGTTAAACTAAAATGCTACAGTACATGCTACAGTACTAAGGTACATTTTGACGAGTTTTAGATGGAGAAGTGAGGGAGTGTTCATTCGATTTGCAACAGCGATGGATGTATGGGAAGGAATAATTCATCCGTTTGTGGTAGGGACAAACTGAACGAGGTCTTCGGCTCTCGTGCGATGCTGTAGATGGATGAGCGGGAATAAAAGTGTGAGAGATGTGACTAAAGGGAGGAGGCTTGTTCGACTTTCATGAGGGAGCTTGGAAGCGAAGGAATCCCATGCGACTATGGGATTTTTAGGGTTGTGGTAGTTAGGGATAGAGAATAAGAGAGGTATTTATATGATTTTTTTAATTTAATTATTCAATAAACTCTAATTCAGATTTTGACAATGACATTATTACATGGGCAATATATATGTCAATCTTAGGTTATTCTAATATTTTGGATGTAACGATGCAATCCGTTTCACAATCGGAGGCCGTTTGGTTCACGTCGGTGTTGAATCGGGTCAAATTCAGTTCAAAATTGTGCATCATCGCTTCCAATCACTCGATATTCATGTAGACTCATCCAAATTGGGTGTGAATAGTCTCATTTAATAGGTTTTGATATTTCGATGCTAATGACATGATCAATTTTATGAACGGAGGTTATTTGGGCATTGTCACAACCTCTCAACTTTGATATGCACGTAGGTGCTTTGACGACCCTCCTTCTTGATCGGTCAATCGTTGAATTGTGCAATATATATATTCTAATCAATTTTGACATTCTGAATGCGATGACTAAGTATGTTTGTCAATTAGAGATTATTTTGACCAATTTTGGTGATGTTTGGTGCATTTTAACCTCAATTTGTGAGCTATTGCATCTAACTCCATCGAATTTGTCTTGTGAGCTCGACTCTACTTATGGTGAGTGCATGAAGGTCAACAAATGCCCCTAACAAATGTGATTCGTGCATGGAGCGAGTCATATTTGTTAAAAACTAGTTGACCTTTTGGGTTGGCCACAGATCTTGGATCACTTCAGCTTCAATTTCAATAGCTTATGGAGCTTTGATGGAATATATCATTAGTAAAATGCCTTATGTTTGGAAGAGCTAAATGACATGATTGACTGATTTTTCCTGATTGACTTGCCAGATGGATCGGAGTTATTTCCACCATCTACTCTCTACTTCAATGAGTTTGCTGAAGATCTCTTCTTTTGTGTTATTATAGATTTGAATTTCTTTCGACCTTAGTTTCATGCTTGACCGGGTTGGATGTAGGAATTTGTTTGTTAGCTTTGAGATTTAAAATTCTTTCTGTCATAGCCTTAAGCTTGGTATATTTAATGAAGGATTGACTAGATTTATCCATATTAACTTGTTAGCAAGTGTATGTACGCCCGAAATCATGTGCTTACTATTTTGACATACTCATTGAAGGGTGCATACAGATAACCCAGCCTTTCGACTTATATTAGGTCTATAATATTAAGTTATTAGTACAACAATATGTGCTTTAACAAATTGAATAATCATAAAATTCCTTTAGTTCGACCATCGGCTTTGTATGAACTATGAAATTGCTTCCTCGATCCTGTGATTTCTGCTTTGACCGACTTGATGAGGAAATTGGCTTCGATTTGCAGTTGGTGCTTGATCAAGCTATTTGAAAATAGACTGGATATCACCTTGCAAGCAATACAAAGATTGATTTGAGGCAGCTCTGGGTTGAGAGTTATTTCCTCAGATTATCTTAATCTATTGATCAAGTAGAAAGATCTCTTGGATTTTAGCCATTTGTAATCACTAAGCTAAATTTTTCTTGCGATTGAACAGCTATCATCATTGGACTGATGAGTAGGGGCTCTTTTATTATGGCCTTTTCTTATATATTATTGAGTGAGGAGAGCATCAACAACTTAGCCATCTATGAGCTTATTGAGTCTAACCATTAGAACCTACTCGTGTCTTCAACTTGAGTTATAATGGTTTTGTGGTTTAGTCATCAGACTAACGAACGGGGGCTCTTTCACTATGACCTTTTCTTATGGCTTGTTGAGTGAGAAGAGCATCAGCAACTCAACCATTTATGGTCTTATTGAGTTTGACCTTTAGAACTCATCTATGTCCTAGACTTGAAGATGTAGAGGTTGATATTTTTCCAACTTAGTTGACTGAAGCTTCGAAAATTGGGAGTTCTTCTGATTTGATCTTCAAAATTTGGCAAATATGGGAGAGAAACTTTTGATATTTAAGGTTGTCTTTTCATGCTTGCAGTTGAATCTTTTTGTTCTTACAAGAGCCTGCAACTTTGACCATAACAGTTATACATATATTCAGTGATTTAGCATAAACCTCGTTGTCAACCTGAATATATATACAAGAAGACCTCATGTTTTACAGGAGAGGGTTGAACAACCTTGATCATAAAAAAAAGGCTCATGTCTAATAGGGGGATTGCAGATTAGTTCAAAAATACATTATAAAGCTTGATTTCTTTTAATGTAGAATATAAGTGATATATTTTCAGTCATAATATGTATCTATCTAAGGATCTCGGCTTAAAGCATGATATCAACTCAGATAAACATATAAAAATGTCCCATATATAACAGGGGGGTTTTCATAGAAACTGTTGAGAGACTCTGGAATATTTTTGGTCATATGCTTTATGCTTTCGGACTTGTTGAAGACTTACTCCTAAGAGTTTGAAATTTGTATTTTTCTCCTATCCTGGCTTTGTGCCTTGGTGGACTTAATAGAGTTGATGATTTGTTGATGAGATGAGAATGTCTTTGGTCCTATGCTTTGTGCCGGACTTATTAAAGATTCAATCTTGAATTTTGAAATTTATATTTTCCCCCTATCCTGGCTTCATTCCTTAGTGGATTTGATGAAGTTGATGACATGTTGGTGAGATAAGAACATCTTTGGTCCTATACTTTGTGCTTTGACAGATTTGTTGAAGATTCAATCTCAAGATTTTGTGGTTCATATTTCCTTCTATCTTAGCTTTATACCTTAACAAATTTGGCAAAGGAATTCCCTGAATTATCTTGAAGACTTATCAGGTGATACAAACTTACCATCTGCCCTAGGTTTATGCTTTCGTGGGCTTATAGAAGGATGCCAGCAGATGACCTGGCCCTCAGAGCTTGTGTTGGGTCAATCAAAAAGAGTCATCAGTCTTATGTTTTGCACGTAATGGACATATTGATGACATAACTCCCTTAGTTTAGCCTTTGGCTTTGTATGAACATTGGGATGACTTCTTGGTCACTTTCTTTTGCTTGATTGGACTTGCTGAAAAAGAGTTTCCTTTGGTCTTTGCTCTCTGCTTAATGGACTTATTGAAGGAGTTGAGATTTCATATTTGATATTGATACCAAACTCGACTTAGTGCTTTCTTGAGTGAGGATATTTTTTGTTGGACTTTGGAAAATGACCTTACGACCATTAGGGATGATCTCCCTATCTAGGCCACTTGAACTCATCAAGTTGAAGAGATTTGGAGATTTAGATGCTCTTGTCTTTGAACTAATGAAGTAGGAGGATCTTTTACTGTGGCCTTTGTGGCATGTTGAGTAAGCAGACCTGTCAATGACTTGATCATTTGATTTGGGTCACCCCCATGAGTCTTGGACTTGAGCTATTGATGGAGGATTTAATCATCAGCCTAATGAGATGGGGGATCTCTTACTGCGGCCTTTGTGGCATGTTGTGTAAGTAGACCTGTCAGTGACTCGACCATATTTGGGCGTGTTGAGTCCCACCTTATGCACCAACTAGAGCCCTATAATTGATGTGTGGATGGAAGATGTGTCTCTAACTTGATTTGTTAAAATTTGTAGACATGGAAATTTCTCTTTTAGGTTAGTAATACTTTGAGACTTGTAAACTTTGAATACATAATTTGAATACGTATATGAGGATCTCGGCCTTAGGCACAATATTAACCTAAATACAACCGAAAGCCCCCTATTTCACATGGAGAGCCTGACATTTTTCTATAAAATTTAAAAATGCCACTTATCTGATAGGAGATTTTTTGCTTCATTTCAAAAATGCATTCTTGTAATATAAGAGAATTTTCAAGAAAAAGTTACACATGTAATGACACTAAGAAATAATTAGTCTTCTCAGCACCAGGATAAATTCTACTTCTTGAAAAGCTCAAGGACGTACTATATGATCGAATGCTTTGGACATCCTCGCTTAGTGGACTTCTATATTTCGCTGAGCTTGGAGCCTAACTTCGTCAACCGTGTCAAGCTCTTCCATCCATAGACAAATATTCTCATCTTGAGTGAGATTGTGTTGAATGGGTGCTCGGAGTGAAGGTAGCTCAACTTTAAGTGGCAAAATTACTTCAGCTCCAAATACTAGCGATTGGATTTTGTGGGAGTGCAGTCGGATGTCACATCATTGTCTTTCTTTAGGGATTTTACTTGAGGCTCGCCTAAATTTTCTTACTTTGTGGGACCTTTGACAATGATTCTTGAACATGATCTAAGTGTCACAGCTCAATGCTCACCATGCAGGACTTGAATTGGTTGACATCTTGCTAGGGTTGTAGGAGGAGGTCTCCTTGAATGAGCAACTCTAGCCTCCCTGATGACAAAATCATGATATTTTCTTTTCATAAGTCATTTTCCATAGCAACTTTAAGGACCCGATGCATTCTTGCATATATAATTTCAAGTCTCCTCATTAGAGAAGCTGGAACCTAATGTTGTTGGGTCTAGAAGGACTGTTTGATTTGACCAGTAAAGCTATCCCGCTTTACCCATCTTAGGCTATCAAACCTGTTATGAGTTGGAACACTCGCTTCTAGTTCCATAATTAGTTGTATAATTTTTTGCTTGAACAATGGCTGTTAAGCATGCAGTTCAGCATTTATCTTTCTCCACTGCCTTTGGGTTAGCTTGCTTCCAAATGAAGAAACTTCTGCGTCGCTACTTCTTCTCGAGGTTTCAGCGTCACTATTTGTTTTTCTTTTTTATCGAGACCTTTCGATGGCAGATTCTTGGATCTGCGGTCCAAGTGTCACACCTCAATGCTCATCTTACAGGACTTGAATTGTTTGACATCTTGGTAGGGTTGTAGGAGGAGGTTGTGTAACATATGACCCAAGTGAGAGCTGATGAGCTCGCAACTCAGCATTCATTTTTCTCCTCTACCTTCTAGTTAGTTTTTTCTCTAGAAGAAGAGGCTTCAACATCATGTCTTCTTAGTGTAAAAGGTTTTACTGGCATAGTGGTCACATTCATAGGTATGACTAAAAATTTCTGCCCAGTGATAGTACTTTTCATGATTGGTGCTTCAAAATGACTCAATCTATCGAATATAGAGGATATATTTCGAGGAACCTCAGTAGTAGTAGTGACCATTCCAGTCATTCTTCTCCCTTGCACAGGTTGGTGTGTATAATATGCAAGTGCTTCAGCTAGAGAATTATTTGCAACAGTAATGGTTAGGAAGTCTACACTACCAAATTGAGTAGTAGCTCTAACATCCCTGGTATTGATAATAGCGCTAGTCAGACAGATATTAGCTCGGCGACCTAGCTACATGATGAACGGTGTGCTCTGAAGATCCATCTTTTTAAATGAAAGATGGGGATTAGTAATCAATAATTGATGTATCACCCCACACTTTCATTATGCGGATTTATAATAGAACGAACTGATATAGAGAACAAGCAGATTAGTCATAAGGACATGATTGTCTTAGATTTAGCTTCATTGATAATTGGTTCTCCTTTTTGAATTTCAATTTTTATTGTACTCAACTATTACTATAGCTCATATTCGACAAGCCAAAGATAAAAATGGAAATATATCCCTAGCGGAGTCGCCATAAATCTGTGGGCTCCAAAAATTTGCCACCAACCTCTCAATGAAGTGAGTTTGACTTGATGTCGGTGAAATTTTCAAAATGCAGATAGAATAGTAGATAATACACTACCAAGAGATTTAGCCCTCATTTTATGAGGACTTTAGATCTAGTTTCAAGTTTCCTAAAGGCGCAAGCACCTATAGTTAATTACCCCTCTTGATGCTGGGAGAAAACTTTCGATTAAGGCTAGTTATTAGATTGCTAAATGCATAACATATAGTAGCATCATATGGAGTTTAAATTTTAGGTTTATGAAATTCATCATCATTTAACTTGATGCGGATGGTTGGGGAATGATGAAGTGTCCGATCAAGATCTCATGGTTTCATCTTCCTAGGCTGTCATGGTCAGTGCTTATCGAGAGGAGGTTGTCTACCCAACGGAGAAGATCTTTGTGCCCATGGGTTGCATCATCAAGGAACAGACACGGGGTGATATTTATCTAAAGAGACAGGCTTATGTCTACTTTAGCTAATAGAGGGCTTTTTTCCCTATCAAGTATACCATATAGTTCACAACGCAAAGGACATAGCCATTGGGGAGTATACGGGCTACAGTCATGATTGTGATATAATGGTGTCATTTGACAACGCGATCGAGGACTCTAATCGTGGTACCATATATGGATCTCTTGGCCAAACCACTGGTTAGAGGACACAGCCACGTCCTTATTGGCATGATATTTGATTGAGAGTGAATATAGAAATACACTTGGCTTGATATTGGCTCCTTTGTGAGCTAGAGTTTTCTTAATTTGTCACCTTCGAGAAATAATTGCGGAAGGTGGATGCATTGTCTTTTGCTTTTAGTTTTTAATATTGAATTTCATTTAACCATTTAGAGCTTAGTGATTTGTTTGATTTTATATTTATATTGATAATTAATGTAGTTTAATTTAATATGAACTTGCAAGCGCATTTTGATGATAAGTACCCCTCTGATTGAAATTCTCATTCAACACAGTCATAATTAGGGTGGATAATATTTTGCTATTAGATCCAATCGACTCTATTAATTTAATAATAGAGATTCAGATCTATTATCATATGATAGAATTAGCTTCTAGAATATCTTATTGAGTTAAGATTCTTATAACAATATTATTAGATTTTTAAGTTTTGTTAACCCGGACGGTCCTAAGACCCAACCGGGATTCAACTCACGCAGCATCCTCAAACATTAAGTTTAAGTATTCAGCATAGTGTTGGGGCCCATGAGGGTTATTTAATTTAAAATTGATTTAACTTCATGTGATTTGAATAATGTTATTTCTTTTAATTGAGTTTCATTGTAAGTTAAGATTTTAGATAAAATTTTGATAGTCTTTCGATAACCTCCCAGCATTGTCCCTATATATGGGGCTACAAAGGGGGCTGGGCCAGCACACTATGCGAAGAGAATCATGTATGGGTGGTGTAAATACCACGGCTGAATGCATCATCTCACCATACCAAGAAAGGCATGTATGGCTATCAGAAGCACCTGCATGTAACATAGATTTTCCCGCCACGCTAAGAAAGGTGTGTACAGGTATTTATATACTTGCAATGTCAATTTAAACATCAATTTAGATTTATAGTTGATTTTATATTAAGTTGCTTAGGCCTCCTGTCAGTGTAGAAGTTTGGTAGCATTTCGGCAGCATCTCGGCATCGTCCCTGTGTAGGAGGGCTACCTCGGGTATGCTGAGCCTGCCCACCATGCCAAGAAAGACATGTATGGGTGGTATAAACACCACAGATGAATGCGCCATCCCACCATGCCAAAAAAAGCTTGTATGGTTCTCTAAAGTACTTGCATATAACACAGATTTTTTTACCATGCCAAGAAAGGCGTGTACGGGTACTTATGTACCTACAAAAACTTTCCCACCACATCATGGATGCAAATACTTATATTCAGCGATTTGGAATTTGATCAAAGATTGGAGGTTCGGGTACTTTAGGAAATGAGAAAGGGCCAAAAAAAATTAAAAATATATTTTCGATGCTACAATACCTGCTACAGTGTCGTGCTACAGTGCATCCTACAGTACTGAGCTATAATATGATGGGTTACGGACAGAGAAGCGAGGGAGTGTTCATTCAGTTTGTAGTAGCGACGGACGAACGGGAAGGAAGAATTCGTCCGTTCGCGATAGGGAGGATCGGAAGAGGTCTTCGGCTTCTGTGTGGTGCTCTACTCGAACAGGAGGGAGCACAAGAGCGAGAGACATGACAGAAGGGAGGAGGCTCATTCGGCTTCCGTGAGGGAGCTCAAGAGCTGAGGAATCTCGTGCGACTGTGAGATTTTTAGGGTTGTGGGTAGTTAGGGTTAGGGAATAAGAGAGGTATTTATTGGATTTCTTTAATTTAATTATTTAATTAACCCTAATTCAGATTTTTGCGACGACATTATTACATGGGCAATATATATATCGATCTTAGGTTATTCTAATATTTTGGACACAACGGCACAGTCTGTTTCACGATCGGAGGCAGTTTACTTCAGTTGGTGTCGAATCGGGTCAATTTCAGTTCAAAATTGTGCGTTGTCGCTTCCGATCGCTTGATATTTGTGTTGACTCATCCGAATTAAGCATGGATAGTCTCATTTGATAGGTTTCGACGTTTCTACATTAACTGCATGATCAATTTCATGAACGAAGTTCATTTGGGCATCGTCGTAGCCTTTCGACTTTGATATACATGTAGGTGCTTTGACGCCCTCCTTCTTAATCGGTCAACCGTCGAGTTGTGCAATATATATATTCTGATCAATTTCAACATTCTGAATGCGATGACAAAGTCCGTTTGTCAATCAGAGATTGTTTCGACCAATTTTGGTGATGTCTGGTGCATTTCAACCTCGATTTGCGAGCTGTTGCATCCGAAGTCCATCGAATTTGTCATGTGAGCTCGACTCGACTTATGACGCATGCATGAAGGTCAACAACAAATATCTCCAATTCTCTTATGTCTTGGATGTTTTCTTCAATGAAATAAGATGCATTATCTTTTATTGAATATCAGCATGAAACAAAAAATTTGTTCACCAACTATTGATTGTTTTTATACACTTTAAAGATAAAAATGCATGCTCTAACCCAGTAGGAAGCAAGGTTCCAGATAAAAAAAATCTGATTAATTGTAGCCTTCATGCAGAAGATGAAAATTTTGCCGTCCACCAATCAAGCAAGTTAGAAATCTTTTGTAATAAGAGGTTGAAAATCAACAATATGCAAACTTTTAGTAGATATAGGCCCAAATAGTTGAATTTACTGTATTTTTTTTTTAAAATAGCCATACAAGCTCAAATTAAAGGCTGTTTGTATTAGAAACATTTGAAGAGAAACAAATGTTACTTTTCTTATGATTGATGGAAAGACCCAAAACATTGTAGAAATTTTTTATAATTTCCTTAAGATATACCGAAGTAGTTTGGCTAGCTTTTCCAAATATGATCAACAAGATGAGACAAGATGAGACATAGCTTGAACTTATTAGAAGCAATATTATGATCAATATGGCAAGGGAAAGCATCCCTATACTACAATTATTCTACATTACTTGAAGAAAATTCATCATGCTGATTTTCTGCTTAGATAGTCTTGGTGCCCAACTTTGGTCGATCTCTTTTAGATTCATTTGTGCAACTAGTTTGAGTGAAATTTCTTTGTTCTCTGATTAGTCATTTGATTTGTTAAAATCTCCTCAATCTTTTGCTCATCAACATATACTCTGTAACGATATTCTTCTGCTTGAATTCTAAAAATATCTACAAGATGGTCTTACTATTTCGGCTGCTTCACCAGTGCTTTGAAGTTATATATGTCCGCTTGGTTAACTTTAACAACAATATCGTGCAATCATCAAAATGTGGGAAAAGTATAATATTCAAAAATTTTATCATCTTTGAGTTGATCTCGATCCAACAAATTGCAATCATGTAATCTTAGAAAATTAAAAATTTTCTAACCAGCTTTTGAATGCATAAATAAACATGTCAATCATCAGTTAAAATTCTTTGCACACAATTGCTTCCACTTTTAATGCAAGCTCCAAAGCTATCTAATCTCAGATATCAATTATCAGTTAGAAGTGTTCGTTTGGGAGCAATAATGGACGCGAGAAAAAGAAAAAAAATGTAAGATTAACAAAAAAAATTAAATGATACATAAATATTTAGGTAGTTTAAAAATAAAAAAATAACTTTTATAATTACTTATAGAGATAATATGATATAAATATTCTTCACAATCAAATATTTTCTTCAAGCTTATCTTATTAATTGTTTTCACACACTCTCTCTCTCTTTCACATCATCCCTCTTATTCCCTCTCTAAATTACCTCTTTAGATAGTTGCTAATTTTTTTGCCTTTGGCGTCCAACTTTCACTTTCATTTCTTCAATACTTGTTGTTAACTACACAACAAAAATCGATTTGTATGAAACTAAGTAAGATAACTACAAAAAAAATCTAATCACACTACTGACCATCTCATCTACCTTCACCATATTCATAAAATATACTTAGAATTAAATATCTTTAGAATATGAGAGAAATTAATATAATCTTTTCAAATAATATTATGAAGTATTTATAGGTTTCTCCTATTGATAAAATATATTGATAAGCTATTAATTTCATGAAATCAATCATAATCATATTATTAGTTTAGCATGAATGAATATTTTATTCTCCCATTAATTTGAATTATATTCAGAAGGACATAATCAATAAAGTAAATGATATACCCAAATATCACATGAAGTTCAAAATTAAGAAGATATATATATATATATATATATGCGAGGCATGATGCTTAATTGAAGTTATTTAGGTTGACTTGAACACGTTGATGAGTTATTGATGACTTTAACCAAACATACTTTTCTTCTAAAATAATTTTTATTTCTTATAAATTTGTTAAAAGAATTTTTGAGAACTTTTATGAAAAAAATGTTGAGAATTTGAAGTATGGGCTCACATATAAATTTAATTATACATTAGGTGTTATCTTATTTTTAAGCTTATTAATTTTATGATCAAATAAAGATTAATTATTTTTTTGACTTTGAGGAATCTTATTAATTTTGTTTGAAATTATTATATCTAAAGACAAGACATTTTATTTTATTTTAATGATGGACTGAAATAAAATGAAATGCACTCAAGTATAAATAGTGTAATGGTCCTCATTCTAAAGGATTGGTTCTTATTTTTTCTCATATCTCATCTTGAGTAAAAGAAGGCTCTCTCTCTCTCTCTCTCTCTCTCTCTCTCTCTCTCTCTCTCTCTCTCAAAACACCACTTTAGAAGTGGAAGGCCAAAATTTCCACATTAGCTCTTCCATGAATCTAGGTACGCTTCCGATTAAATCTCTTCGATGATTTGACATGAGATTCAGATACGATAAATTTATTTTTTTTATCTTCATATATTTCCAATAAGTGGTATGAGAGCCACTATCATATTGAATAATTGAAGAATAATATTTCTCTTAATCTTTCGATTGATTATTTGAGATTTTTAGATTAAAGTATGTGATTCAAAAAAAAAAAAAATTTATGCAATATATTTTATCTTGTGCATATATAATTGATATATTTTGGATCACTTTCATTCTTGATGTTGAATAAAAGGATATAGCAAAATTTTTATTTTTATTTTTTACTTCGATCGCAATTAAAACTTTCATATAATCCATATGTTTAGTCTTGCAATTGTGACTTATTTTGAGAAATAAAATTCATATTTGATTATTTGAAATTGATTTTCTCATATTCATCTTCAAACGTGATAATATTATTATTGACATATTAACATTTAAAAAAATAAAGAAATTATATTTCTCATATTTTGTCATTAATTGTGTTGATTCATTATTAAAAAAAGGTGAAGCCTGCGGTAAATGAAACGATTCATCTGACAAATTAATTATTATTTTACGTTAAAATAAATAGTTTATTTACCCGAAGTTAATGTAATAAATTCCATAAGGTTGAATTCTTCATTTGCGTCATTTCATGAGTAATTAATTTCAATAGACTGTTGTGATTCTATGCCATAGACATTTTAGTTTACTCCAATTAATTAACACATTAATATTGGCATAGTAATTAATTTCAATAGATGTTTCAGTTTACTCAAATTTAAAATCTTAAATGCTTATTGTAGCATCATATAAAGGAATGAGTTAATTATTTAATTAATTTATTCATTTCTGTATAGCTGCTTCATCTTAAAGCTCTTATATATATTTATAAACATGTTATATTATAATTATGTAATAAATGTTTTATGAATGTTTCTAATTATCCAATTGAATGTAAACATTCCTATTATTAAATTCAATACTTCTATTTAGAATTTGCATTTGGTAAAGTTTATGAGTAACTGTTTTAATTAAATTATTCACTAAAGTTTATATTATGATATTAAATGGATTCAGTTAATATTTATTATTTTAAAATAATTTAAATTGAAATATTATGTCACCAAAGTGACATCTATTATATCAATTTATTTATTTTTAAAATATATAAGTATTACTTAAGGATTATATTTAAATCTATGCAAAAAATAATCGGCCTAAAGAAAGATTATTTTTTGGCCAGATTTTGTAGAGTTATAAATATGTGATAAATTTATGTTAATCATACATAAAATATGTCGATCCAAAGATAGACATATCGTTGGTAGAATTTGTTATTAATATTTATTAACTGTAATTTTAAGAGTACCATTTACAAATTATTATTTATGTCCAAAGAATAAATTGCAATATTGTATTAGGTATCTTATATGTGACCATTTTATTAAACATTTCATTTCAAGTATGTATTTTGTTGATATTTTGTTTACATTATATATGCATCTGGAAATGACAATGTTATTAATTGTGAGTATTATTTTTGATCTTTTCAGCTATGTTTCTTTTATATCTGACAATTTGAATAACATTCTAGTGCTCAATGGCACTAACTTTAAGAAATGGAAAGAGCACATCACTATTGTTCTTGGGTGTATGGATCTTGATTATGTGATCCAGACTAAACGTCCTCCCGCCTTTATTGTAGAAATCACTATTGAACAAATAGCTAACTTTGAAAAGTGGGAGCATGAGTCCTATGATCATGAAGCATTCCATTTTACAAACCATAAGAGGTGCAATACCTAAAGAGAAATGTGTTAAAAAGTTTTTAAGCCAAATAACAGACCGTTTCATTAGTTTTAAAAATGTCGAAGCGAGTACTATCATTAGTAAACTCATTTCAATGCGATATAAAGGCAATGGAAACATAAGGGAGTACATTATAGAGATGTCTAATTTTGTCACTATACTGAGAGCACTAAAATTAGAGATGTCTGATGGCATTCTTGTGCACTTAGTTTTGATCTCTCTTCCTACACAATTTAATCCTTTTAAGATAACTTATAATACTCAAAAGGAAAAATAGACTCTTAATGAGCTCATTGTTCAATGTGTGCAAGTGGAAGAGAGATTGAAACATGATAAAATAAAAAGTGCTCACTTAGCTACTTCCTTTCGTGGCATTGTTACCAAAAGAAAAAAGACTTATAAAGGCAAAAGAGCTGCAAACAAAGAGACTTCACAGCATAAGGTGCAATATAAACAAGAAAATATTGTTACTTGTTTCTTTTAGAAGAAGGCTGGTCATGTGAAGAAAGATTGTCCCAAGTATGCAAATTGGCTCATGAAAAAGGGTAAACTTCTCAACTTTGTTTATTCTGAAGTTAATTTATTCTTAGTACTAAATCACACTTGGTGGATAGATACAGGTGCAACTACTCAAATAAGTGTGACTATGCAGGGTTGTCTAAGGAGATGAATGTCAATTGATGCTGAAAGATTCATCTACGTGGGAAATGACAATAAAGTTCATGTTGAAGCAATATGCTTATATAGATTACATCTAGAAGCTGGTTGTATTTTGAATTTATATGAGACTTTTTATATACTATCATTTAGACGAAATTTAATTTCTATTTCTTATTTGGAAAAATCTGGTTATTCTTGTTCATTTGAAAATGGAAAATTTAGTATCTTTCAGTATTCACATATTATTGGTATTGGTTCTTTGGTTGATAATCTATATAAATTAGATATTTCTACTTCACAAATTAATATAACCTTACATGCAAGTAATTTTGGTACAAAGAAAAAAATTAATGAATGAGAACTCATATATGTTATGACACAAGCATTTAGAACATATTTTTAAACTAAGAATTGAAAGACTTGTGTTAGAAAGAATTCTTGATTCCCTTAATTTTTTTAGACAATAAACTCTGTATAGAATGCATTAAGGGGAAACAAACAAATATCAAAAAATTGGTGTTAATAAGAGTTTAAGTGTCTTGGAATTAATTCATACTGATATTTGTGGTCCATTCCCTGCAACTACTTGGAATGACCAACAATATTTTATTACTTTCATAGGCAATTATCCTCATTATGGGTACTTATACTTGATTTATGAGAAGTCACAGTCACTGGACGTATTCAAAAATTTTAAGGTTGAAGTTGAAAATCAGCTTGGAAAGAAAATAAAAGCTGTCAAATCTGACCGTGGTGGTGAATATTATACTAGATATGATGGATCAGGTGAACAACGTCCAGGCCCTTTTGCCAAATATTTAGCAGAATGTGGCATCGTTCCTCAATACACCATGCAGGGACTCTAAGTCAAAATGGTGTAGCTGAGAGAATAAATCAGACCCTTATGGATATGGTTAAAAGTATGATAAATCATTCTTTCTTACCAGAATCACTTTAGGGAGAAGCCTTAAAGATTGCAGTTTACATCTTTAATAGAGTTCCAAGTAAAACAGTAACTAAAATCCCATATGAATTATGGATTGGGAAGTATTAAGCATCTTCATGTGCAGGGATGTCCTGAAAGGCCATATAAGCCTAGTGAAAGAAAGTTGAACAAGAACTATTAGCTACTATTTTGTTGAATTCTCAGAAAGGTCGAAGGGTTTTAAGTTTTATGACTCTTCAAAAAAAAATCTTTTTTCGATATGGGCAGTGCTAAATTTATTGGGAAGTTGAATATGATGGGAGTAATAAACCTAGGAATTTTATATTTGAAGAGCAATTTATTACTCTTCCTACAGTTACAACAGAAAATGATCAAATAATTTTGTCTAATCTTATTCAAGTTGTAAATACAAATAATCAAAATATTCTTGAATTAACTCTCACTTATATTAAAGAATCACAATAACCTAAAATTGAAGTGTCATTAAGAAAATCTACTAGGGAGAGGAGATCTATAATTTCAGAAGATTATGTTGTGTATCTACAAGAACATGAGTTTGATATTGGATTGGAAAGTGATCCAGTCTCTTTTAGTCAAGTCAAACAAAGTGTCAACTCTCATAAATGGATATAAGCCATTGAGGATGAGATAAAATCAATGAAAGATAATGATGCTTGGGATCTTGTAGAATTGTCTAAATCAGTAAAACTCATTGGTTGTTAATGGATTTTTAAAACCAAATGAGATTCAAATGGAAATTTCGACATATATAAAGTACATTTAGTCGCTAAAGGTTTCACTCAAAAGGAAGGCATTGATTATAAAGTGATTTTCTCTTTAGTTTCTTCGAAAGACTCTTTTAGAATCATTATGATACTAGTAGCTCATTATAATTTAGAGTTACATCAGATGGATGTAAAGACTGCATTTCTCAATGGTGACATTGAAGAAATTTGATCAAGTGATTACTTCTTTTAGTTTTAAAGAAACCACTTTTAATGAATGTATTTATCTCAAAATTAGTAAGAGTAAATTCATCATCCTAGTGTATATGTTGATGATATTCTATTGGCAAGCAGTGATATAGGCCTTTTGCATTAAACCAAGAAATTTCTTTCAAATAAATTTGAAATGAAAGATCTTGGGAATGCATCTTTTTTGTTGGGTATACAAATTCATCGAGATCATTCTTGTGGTATACTTGATTTATCACAATATATATATATATATATATATATATATATATATATATATATATATATATATATATATATATATATATATATATATATATATATATATATATATATATATATATATATATATATATATATATGATTAGATTGTGCATGAAAGATACACTCATTCATGGTGATAAATTCAATTTGCTTTGATGTACAAAAAATAAACTTGAAAAAGAAAGAGATGAAAAAGATCCCTTATGCATCTGCAGTAGGGAGTCTTATGTATGCTCAAGTTTGGACGCATCCAAATATTGCGTGCATTATTAGAATGCTTGGTAGATATTTAAGTAACCCAGGAATGGATCATTGAAAAGCAATAAAATGGGTTATGCGGTATCTAAAAAGAACATAAGACTTCATGCTCACATATCAGAGATCAGATCATTTGGAGATCATGGAGTACTCCGATTCTGATTTTGCTGGTTGCCTCGATAGTAAAAGATCTACTTCAGGTTATATTTTCTTATTAGCTAGATGAGCTATATTTTGGAAAAGTGCTAAATAATCACTCATAGTTTCTTTCACTATGGAAGCAGAATTTATAGCTTGTTATGAGGCATCAAATCAATGATTACGGCTGCAGAATTTTATCACTCGACTAAATATTTTTGATGAAATAGAGAGACTATTAAAAATAAATTGTGATAATAAGCCGCTGAGTTGCATTCAAAGAACAGCAAGAGTTTGTCAAAATCAAAGCATATTGACATAAAGTTTTTTGTTGTAATAGAAAGAGTTCAGAGTTCTCAAATATCTATTGAACATATTAGTATAAATTTTATGATTGTAGATCCACTTACAAAAAGTTTACCATCTAAAGTATTTCATGAGCATGTGACTCGTATTGGAGTGATTTACTTTGATGATATGTTAGCATAGTGAGAGTTTGCTTATGATGTTCAATGATTATAAATATATTTTTTTGATTAGAATAAAATATTGTTATTATCTTATAGTTGAAAACTCTGAAATAAAGTTATATAATTTCAATTGTAGTTTAGCATAAATAAATGAAACTGTATTTATAACTTTTTTTATTTATAATATAGGACCAGTTGAAAATAGACTGATATATGATCACATTACATAAAATTTTCATAGTACACATTCATACGTGATCTATGTCATTAATCATATTAATTTAGTGATCACTCATGGATCTTGTTATAAAAAATTATAACAAAGATCATTTTTGTTCTATCTCAATATTATTAATTGATTAGATTGTCTAAAGATATTCCTCTTTGAAGATAGCAAATATTGAGCTCTTAAAGTATTTAATAATGTATAATTGTCAAGCAATATATGTGGCTCAAGTGAGAGATTATTGAGAATTTTAAATATGGGCTCACATATAAATTTAATTATACATTAAGTGTTATCTTATTTTTAAGCATATTAATTTTGTGATCAAAATAAAGATTAATTATTTTTTGGCTTTTGAGGTATCTTATTAATTTTATATGGAATTATCATATGTAAAGACTGGATATTTTATTTTATTTTAATGATGGACTGAAATAAAATGAAATGCACTCGAGTATAAATATGGTGATGGTCCCCATTCTAAAGAGTTAGTTCTTATTTTTATTGAATGTCTCTAAAATTCATTTTGACCATAAATTTTGAGGGATATTTTTAATAAATTTTCATTAATATTTATGAATGTATGATTCAAGACTATTTGAAGTTGGATTCAAATATTTTTGATATCATTATATTGGTCTTAGTGAACTAAACTATTTTGACTATAAATTTATTGAAATAAAATATAGATGATCCAATAATCAATTCATAAAAATTTTATTTTAAATAATATATAGTTTAAGATCTCAAAATTATTTTAAAATTCACTGGCATATCAAAGATACTCTTTTTTTTTACGTTAAAATCAATCTATCTAGCACAATCATATATATATTTTTTGGTAAAGCCACAAACATCTTAATTCCATGCCATCGACAACCCTTGCCTTCAATTTGATAGTTGTTTCATGCATTATCCAGATATTTTAGTAACAAATTTGTGAAATATTAATTGAATAATGAAATTCAAAAGTTTTTTTATATATAAAAAATCCACACCACTCAAGCAACATAACCAAAATAATAATATAAAATAAATCTAGTCAATGCTATTGTGGTTCTTCTTTAACCATTTCTTAGTAAAACAAAATTTACGAAGCACTATATATATATATATATATAGGCGATGCATGATGCTTAATTGAAGTTATTTGGTTGACTTGAACATGTTGATGACTTCTTGATGACTTTAACGAAACATACTTTCCTTCTGAAATGATTTTTTTTTCTTATAAATTTGAGAAAAGAATTTCTGAGAACTTCTATGAAAAAAAATTTAATCCGATTTCTTATACCAAATTCAAATGAAATGCACATGATTTATGATATGGACCTAAACAGTGCTTCAAACATCAACAGCAAAAGAGAAAGAAAATCTCTAGCTTGGCTAAAAGACTTTATTAATTAAAATAGCAAAAAAATACAGCTTCAAGAAGAGATCTGTCAAAGCCAAGATCAGACTACTATGAATACAAATGCGCTTAACAAATAAAATCCTGAGATCTACTAAATACCAGATCAGACAACCACAATAACAGAATAATAGAATTGTGCAAAAAAATCAAGATCTGGATGATAGAAATATATAAAGAAAAGAACAATAACGTAGTTGAATAAGCAAGAATGTAAAGAAACTAGGGCTATAAATAAGCTCAGAAATAGGTAAGCAATAATATTGACTCTTCCTCTTCTTCTCCTTCTTCTTTCTTCTTCTTCTCTGGGCGATCTCTCCTCTCTGCAAAAAACTTTAACTCCTTTCTCCCGAGCTCTCTCTTCCTCTCCACCATTCTCTCTGGAGCCTTCGACCGCTCGAAAGGTCACTAATACGAAGTTTAGTTCCTTCCTCGACAAGATATGCGGTTCCTTTCCCGGGAAGATTCATCCAAAGGACGAGAGAAAGACGTGTGTGGCTCATCTAGCGGCCGAGATTACCCACGGGTCGCATCATTGGTGCTCTTGTTGAACCTTCATTCCTACAAGAAATAATGGCAGACGGCACAAGACACGCAACAAAAACATTGGAAGAATGCGTGGGAAGATTGAATAAAATGATGACAGATGACATCAATCACCATCATTTTGAATGAAGTATCATCGACTATCATCATTGAAGATAAAAGGAAAATCAATTCAAGAATAGCAACAAGGAAGTAAAGAATCACAGGTATGTAACTCTACTCCTATAGAATTTACTCCTCAAATTAAATCACACAATCAAAATTCAAGCCAATTAAAGTAGACATGCCTCGCTTTAACGGAGAAAACTCAAAGGGATGGTTATTCAAGGCAGACCAATTCTTCTAATACTATAACCTTTCAGAAGAACAAAAGTTCATTATAGCATCAGTTTATATGGATGGACCTGCACTAAGTTGGTTCTAATGGATGCATCTCAACAAAAAACTACATTCTTGGCAAAATTTCAAAGAACAAGTAATACAAAGATTTGGACCATCAGTATACAAAGATTTATGTGGGGAATTAGCAAAATTACAACAAAAGACATCAGTGCAAGAATTTTATAATGAATTTGAAGAATTAGCAAATCAAATTTCAAGAATTCCACCTGAATTCCTCCAAAGTTGTTTTGAATCAAGACTGAGACAAGACATAAAAAAAGAAGTCAGAGCATTACAACCAACATCATTACAACAAGCCTTTCAATTGACAAAATTAATGGAAGATAGATTATCATATAACATCTACATAGAAAGAAGTTCCTATAACAACCAAGCAATAGCACTAAAATAATAGCAACCATTACTACCCACTCCAACTATTTCAATTCATAACAACATCAGTAGTAACAAACCAAATATACCAATCTAGAGACTTACAGCAACATAGTTGGAAGAAAGAAAAAAAAAGGGATTATGCTTTAACTATGATGAGAAATGTCATAGGGGTCACAGCTGTAAATCAAAGCTATTTGCCCTCATGTAGTTAATGATGATCAGGAATACAACCTGCAGCAAGAAAGCCACCAAGAAAATTTGTTAGTACATGATGACATTCCAGAAATCAGCTTCAATGCATTCACAGGGCAATCAAAATCGAGAACACTGCATTTACAAGGAATGATTGGTAATAGATCAGTTCAAGTACTGTCAATACACAATTTCATACAGTCCAAACTAGTCAAATTCATAGAACACATAGTAACACCTGCATCCTTTTTCAAAGTATTAGTGAGAAATGGGGAGACACTCCAATGCTCGGGAGTTTACTCCAACATACCTATTAAATTATAAGGATATACATTCATAATAGATTGTTAATACACTTTATGCAAGGAGCGGATGTAGTATTAGGTGTGCAATGGCTAGAACAAGAGAGAATGCACCATACTATAAGAAGCTCACTATTAAATTCACATATAATGATACAATAATACAACTGCAAGGAGACACAGCTTCAAATGTGAAAAGAATTACTCTACATCAATTTACAAAATTGAAAAATAAGGATGAGATAGTATCCTACTTACACATCAGAGAGGTATCACAATAGACAGATTCCACAACAAAAGAGTTCAGCAGTCTTCCTACAAATATACAATAGGTATTACATCAATACTAGGATTTATTTTAAACTCCATCAGACTTACCTCCCAAAAGGGAAATAGATCATCATATCAATCTATCACCTGACACTCAACCAATAAAAGTTAAATCTTATAGATATCCACATTTTTAAGAGAGAGAAATTGAGAAATTAATCAAAGAAATATTGGATACAGGGATAATAATGGAAAGCACTAGCCCGTTTTCTTCACCAGCTCTTTTAATAAAAAAAAGATGGGACTTAGAGATTTTGTGTGGACTATAGAGCATTAAACAAAATCACCATTCCTGACAGATTTCTCATACCAACACCAGAAGAATTAATGGATGAATTACATGGAGCAACTATTTTTTCCAAGCTAGACTTTGCGTTGGTACCAAATAAGAATGGCGAGAGGATATATACAAAATAGCATTCAGGACACATGAAGGACATTATGAATTCTTAGCCATGCCATTTGGGTTAACAAATCCACCATCAACCTTTCAAGCCATTATGAATACAATACTTAAACCCTTTCTACGCAAATTGGTGCTAGTATTCTTTATGATATATTAATCTGATCCCATTGAGCAACATCAACACCATCTACAAGCAGTTCTGGAGAAACTAAAACAAAATGCATTGTTTATCAAACCTTCCAAATGCACATTCATCCAAGAAAGAATAGAATACTTAGGCCATATACTATCAGCTTAAGGAATAGAAGTAGATCAAAAGAAAATTGAAGCAGTACAATCATGGCCAGTTCCAAATTCTGTTAAATAACTAAGAGGATTCCTAAGTTTAACAGGATATTATAGAAAATTTGTAAGGTAGTAAGCAGCTTTGCTGCATCATTAACATCACTCCTAGCTAAACAATAATTTTAATGGTCAGAAGAGGCTCAAAAGGCATTCATACATCTAAAAGAAGCTATGGTATCCTTACCTGTATTGGCATTTCCAAATTTCTCTCTACCTTTCATCTAAGAAATAGATGCTTCAGGTACTGCAATAGGAGCATTATTACTCCAAAATAGCCATCCTATTGCATACTTCATCAAGAAATTATCTCCAACATTACAAAAGTCATCAACCTACACAAGGGAACTATATGCTAGCATAGAAGCAGTGGGGAGATAGAGGCAATATCTGTTAGGCAACAAGTTCACAATTAGAATAGATCAGAAGAGCATAAGAAAGCTAATGCAGTAAACAATTCAGACACCAGAACAACAAAGATTTTTAATCAAACTCCTGGGCTTTGATTATACAATAGAATACAAACCAGGGATCCTAAACAAAGCAACTGATGCCTTGTCCCACAAAAATTACAGTCCAGAGGAAGATCAATCTACAACAAACATCTTAAAAGTTCCCACCTATCAGAGTTCTATGCTTATACCCAACAATTCAACTCTTTAATACAACAAATTAAAGATGAGACACAAGTTATACCGAGAATTTTGACTCATCGTGAGATAACAAAAAACTTAGAGCTTTTTTCAAAACACAGAATTTATAATGGATTAGAATACTATAAAAATAGGATTATAATAACTGCAGAATCTGAAGTAAGAATAACAATCATGAGATAACTGCATTCATCACCAGTAGGGGGTCACTGTGGAATAAAAAAAACATTAGCAAGAATAACTCAGCAGTTTTACTGGAAAAAAATGAAGCAAGACATTCAGCAATTTATATCAACCTGCCCCATATGTCAACAAGTAAAATATGACAGCCATAAACCTATAAGGTTATTGCAACCTGTGCCTATACCATCAGCTATTTGGGAGGAACTCTCAATGGATTTTATCATAGGTTTGCCCAAATCTCATAATAAAATAGCTATATTAGTAGTAGTAGATAGACTCTCAAAGTATGCACATTTTTAAGCTCTTCACACCAATTTTTCATCAACATCTATTGCTCATCTTTTCATTTCAGACATATGCAAACTCCATGGCATACCACAGAGTATAGTGTCAGATAGGGATCCTATTTTTATGAGCAACTTCTAGCAAGAATTATTCAGGTTAAGTGGAACCACACTTAGCCATAATAGCTCATATCATCCACAAACAGATGGCCAGACAGAAGTCACTAACAGAACATTAGAATAATACCTTAGGAGCTTTGTTTTAGAGACACCAAAGAATTAGTTACAGTTTCTACCATGGCCAGAATTCTCCTACAACACCTCAGTAAACACCTCTACAAAGTTGACTCCTTTCCAAATAGTTTATGGGAGACTTCCACCTTCAATCATACCATACAACTGTAACACATCTAATAATATAGAAGTAGACACACTATTGCAACAAAGAGACAAAGCACTTCAACAGCTTAAAGAGAATCTACAAGAGGCTCAAAACAAAATGCAACAGATGGCTAACAGAAAAAGAAGGGAACTCCAATTCCAAATACATGATTTGGTACTAGTGAAACTACAACCGTATAGACAAACTTCAATATCACAAGATCCTTTTGAAAATACTATGGGCCTTTTAAAATTTTATAGAAGATAGGTTCAGTAGCCTATAAAGTGGAGCTTCCAGAAACAGCAAAGATCCACAATATATTCCATGTTTCTAGACTCAAATAGTATAGGCAAGAATCCAAGCTACTTTAAAGACAATTCATAGATGACCAGCAATTGGTTAAACCAATCAAAATTTTAGATGAAAGAACTATACTACAAGCAGATAGACATATAAAAGAACTACTAATACAATGGGATGGAATGTTATCAAAGGATGCATCTTGGATACTATTCAAAGAGCTCCAGAAGGCTTACCCTAATTTTGACCTTGAGGACAAGGTTGATTGTCGGGAAGGGGGTAATGATATGGACCCATACAGTGCTTCAAACTTCAACAGCAAAAGAGAAATAAAATCTCCAGCTTGGCTAAAAGACTTTGTTAAATAAAATAGCAAAAAAATACAACTTTAAGAAGAGATCTGTCAAAGCCAAGATCAGACTACTACAACAAACTGAATACAAGTAACTGTTTAGCAAATAAAATCTTGAGATATACTAAATACCAGATTAGACAACCACAACAACAGAATAATAGAAATTGTGCAAGAAAATCAAGATCTGGATGATAGAAACATGTAAAGAAAAGAAAATAACAACAAAAAAGTAGTTAGAATAGGCAAGAATGTAAAGAAACTAGAGCTATAAATAAGCTCTAAAGAAATACAGAGGTAAGCAATAATATTGACTCTTCTGCTACATCTTCTTCTTCTCCTTCTTCTTCTTCTTCTTCTTCTTCTTCTTCTTCTTCTTCTTCTTCTCACTCTCCCTCTCTCAGAAAACCCTATCTCCTTTCTCCCGAGCTCTCGCTTCCTCTCCACCATTCTCTCTGGAGCCTTCGGCAGCTCGAAAGGTCGCTAATACGAAGTTTAGTTCCTTCCTCGACAAGATACGTGGTTCCTTTCCCTGGAAGATTCATCCAAAGGATGAGAGAAAGACGCGTGTGGCTCATCTAACGACCGAGATTACTCACGGGTCGCATCAATTTATCACATGCTATAATTTTTTTTCTTTCTCTATGATCATTTTAAAATTTGGGCAACAATAAATGAGTGAGAACGCATGATTGGTTATAAAAAATTTCATATTTAAAATTAGTTCAGATATTTTATTATATTATTTAAAAATATTTGAATTTATTTTTGAACGTAATATATGAATTAATTCATCTAATTATATTTATCTTAAAATAAATGAAAAAAGAGTTAAAACTGATTCTAACAAATTTTAAAAAGTATATTTTGATCCATTTTTATTCTATATATAATTGACAAATTTTTTAAAATAAGTATGATTAAAAATGTAAATATTCATTTAAGTATCTTAAAAAAAAATTAGATATATGTATAGTCGCCCGTTTAACGGACAACTTGCTTGTCACATGATTTGGCGTGGTCTTGTCAACGTTTAATATATAATATTACATGGAAGTGTGCCTTTTACATTTAACTATTTTTAAAAAATATTTTGACAACTTGGTTGGATTTAGGTGCTACTATTATTTGTCATTGGAGCTACTCTAACCTTCGATGTTTATATAAAGTCTCTCATTCTCCCGATCAATATTTTATTAAATTCTTAATATTTTATCTTGAATTGCATAAATATATGAATTTATTAATTTAATTTATTTTGATGAAAATTTTATAAATAGGCATATTTTTAATGATTTGCACATATTTTTATGCTATATTTTACAAGTATTTGATTAATTAGTAGAAAAATATAGTTTAAATGGCTTTTTATTTAATTCCAAATTTGTTTATATATAAACTGGAGTCAGTCATCCTTGAATATATTGAATTTATTGAATTTTGAAAATCTATATGTTTGAATGATAAATGATGGATTTATCTTATGAATAATGATAAGATCAAATTTTTGTCCACATGAATAAGGATAAATATTAATATTTAGTCCAATATCTTAAATGATGGACATAATATTTTGATCATTAGTGTATAAAGAGATCTATATATGTATATAAATATGTAGAAATCAAGGAAAAAATTTACTTCAAATTGCATGGATAATCATCTCTGAAGTTTGAGGGTATAAAGGGTTAAATTATATAAGTGACTCTTACAGTCAATTATTATCAAAAAATTTTAAATATATATATATATATATATATATATATATATATATATATATATATATATATATATATATATATATATATATATATATATATCTGAGGTTAAAAAATTCTTGAGAATAGTTCAGGTAGGTTTACACTTTTCACAATATCATTATTTTTCAATAAAAAGAAATCTTCATCTTAACCAAATTTGGAATTAAATAAAAAGTCGTTTAAACTATATTTATCTACTAATTAATTAAATACTTGTAAAATATAGGATAAAAATTTACGCAGATCATTAAAAATATGTCTATTTATAAAATTTTCATCAAAATAAAATAAATTAACAAATTCATATATTTATGTAATTTGAGATAAAATATTAAGAATTTAATAAAATATTGATCTGAGAAGAGGCTTTGAAAGGTTGGAGCTCCTGACATATAATAGAACTTAAATCCAACCAAGTTGGCAAAATATTTAAAAAAAATTGTCGCACGTAAGTCGTCCGTTTAACGGGCGACTTCCATTTAACACTATAAAATGGGCTATTGAATTAATGCTAATTAAGAATCAGTTCAGACAACAATTAAATTAACAACTATACATCTAAATTTTTTTAAAGATATTTAAATGACTAATTATATTTTAAACCATACTTATTTTAAAAATTTGCCCTATATAATTTGCCAAATCTTGAGACCATATGTTGGATCCTTGTTAATTTAGATATGAATATCTAACAAAATAGATTTCTCCTTCTCTTCCTTCTCATCTCCCTCTTCTTCAATATTTTCACAAAAACTAGTAAAACTAAAAGGAAAAAGGAAGATCACACCAGGTCCATGGCACCTCCCCATTCTTGGCAAGCCTCATCGCTCCCTCCTCATCTTCTCTCTCAAAAAAGAAGCTCTTATACAACTGCATGTTCTTCGCCATAATGATCAGAGTGGAGAGTGAGGGCTGGGGCATACCCTCCCACACCACAAACCTATTTCCAAACCCTCACAGCCACTGCGTCATGCATTTTTCCTCCCTCCATCGGCCATTCGTTCTCTGTGTTTTCTTCTTCCTTTTTTTTTCTATTCTGCTTCTCTGAATCCCGTGAGGCCATGATTCGTGAAGGAGTTTGAGAGGTTAACTGAAGATTGCTATGCCATTGCGAGTCTTTGCGCCCTTCTCTCCGCCTTTGTTCAATTTTGGTCGAGCTACCGTCGGTGAAAGTTTCAGCTATCTAAGGGTTACATTCGGTGAGTTATAACGGTTCCTTGTGCTCCTCTTTTTTCTTTTTTTTGCTTCCTGTTTTCATTTCAAAGTTTGATATATATATATAGTTTTCATTTTCTTCCTCCCCACGATTTTAGGTAAACGCTCTATTTTGAAGATCCTATTTTGATTATTTCCTGATTAATTTTAATACTCCTCTCTTTCCATTTCTTTTACTGTATCTGAAATCAAAGGATTAGCAGCGGTGAAAACATCATAGTTGTGACAAATTAATTTGTGAAATGAGATTAAAAAAACAAGTATGGATAACTAGAAGCTTCACGACATATTTAGGAACCGCCATTGGAGTTGACGCAGAGCAAAAATGGAGGATTACAAAAATGGAGGATTACCAATTGTATGATTGTAGGATTACCAAGTATGGATAACTAGAAGCTTCACGGCATATTTATTCTTCTTTTTTTTTCTTTTTTTTTTGCATTTCTATTACTCTAAGTGGTGGATAATGATGCTGATATTTTTTGTGCTTAATCTTTCTTGCATATAGAAATATTGCTTTTAGGATTGAGTTTGATTGTTCATGTTCGATTTGTGTGTTAATATTTAGTTTATCAAAGAATTGCATATGGAAAATTAAAGTTAAATTTCTATTTAGATGAATCAACTTAAGTTTTATTTTGTGTTATGTTTATGAAAATATTAACTATCATTCATTGTTTCTTTTCAACTTACGCAAGTGTATAATGGTGGATTTTTAATTCGATAATTGTTGTTTTTAAAAGGCGATTAAAATTTATGCAATTAGTTCATGGGTACTAATAGTTAAGCACTCAAAACCTATTACATCATTTTGTATTTTCCCATACTTGTGTGTGGCAAAGTGATCGAGAATCGAGATCAAATGATATTTTTTTGGAAAGTTGAGTCTTAAGGACAAATTACACACAAACCTTGCATGGGTACTAATATTTATTTTTTTTGTATATTTAATCATTACTTATATGCTTTATGTTTTATGATTTTAGAAGAACAGAACATTCAGAAATATTTCTCTGTGGAACGGCCTTCATAATTAATTAAGGTATGTGAATATTTTTTATTTAATAAAGGCCGAAAGTGTGCCTTTTTGAAAATTTATTGATTTATTATTTCTTAATAAAGGCCGACGGTGTGTCTTTATTAAAAAAATACAATTATTTATTTTTTAGGTACAGGCCGACTGTATGCCTTTATTTTGAGAAATTATTTTTTTAAAAAAGGCTGAAAGTGTGCCTTTATTTTATTTTTTGAAATATGTTCAAAAGCATGTCTTCTCATTTTTTATGCATATTAATCTTTAAGACTTTACATCAGCATTTTAATCTGTTCTTTTAATTAGATATGGAGTGATATTTTACAAGAAAGATTGAATAAGATGAGTCCAGTTATTCACATCTTATTATTGGTAAAAGTAGTAATACAAAATCTAAACAAGTGCACCGAATTCAACGAAGATATTGTAGCGATCACGGATTAAGAAAAAAATTTTCAGAGTATCATCCCAATGACTGTAATAGAGTTAGAAGAGCATATCTTCAAAAAGGGTCATGTCAACCTCGTGATCATGAATTTTCTCAAGCACAAATCGAAAATAAATTGTGCAGGTTTAATCCAAAATGGTTTGATGAATCTAAAGGTTGGTTAGAGTACAGTATTACAAAAGATGCAGCATATTATTTATTTTGTTAACTTTATAGACCTGATATTGGTGAATAAGCAAGTGGTGATAGTTTTGATAATAAGAAATTTAAAAATTAGAAAAAAAAAAGAAAGATTTGAAGTTTATATTGGCCAAGTTAATAGTGCTCATAATATTGCTCAAAGAAAATATGAAGATTTAATGAATCAGGATCAACACATTGCATTTTCTTATGGAAGACATTCTGATCAAAATTGAAGGGATTACAGAACACAATTATGTGCCACAATTGATTGTGTATGCTTTCTTTTAAGCCGAAGATTAGCTTTTCGTGGTCATGATGAATCAGAGGATTTTGAAAATCAAGAAAATTTTCTTGACCGCACTTTTGGTGACATAATGAAAGTATTAATATTGTTTGAAAATACTCGGAAATAATAAGTTAAGCTAAATTCAAAAGAATATTACACATGCGCTATTGAGACTTCAAATACTATTATCAATGATTTGGGTAATGAGTTATTTGCAGTTCTTTTAGATGAATCTCGCGATATATCAATGAAAGAACAAGTGGCTATTATGATTCGTTATGTTGATAAGAGAGGTTGCATTGTTAAGCGTTTCCTTGGTATTATACATGTCAGTGAAACAACTGCTCCAACACTTAAATGTGTTATTGAGGTACTTTTCTCAAAGCATGGATTGAGTATATCGTGAATACGTGGTCAATGTTATGATGGGGCTAGCAACATGCGTGGTGAGTTTCATGGATTAAAAGCTTTAATCTTGAAAGAAAATAATTGACTTATTACATTTATTATTTTGCTCATCAATTACACTAGTTCTGGCTAAGAATCATATTGATTGCTACATTTTTTTAATAATGTATCTAATTTGATAAATATTGTTGGAAGTTCTTGCAAAAGGAGAGAAGTTTTATTTGAAAGACAATTAAACAAAGTTGTTGAGCAAATAAGGAGTGGAGAACTACTATATGCAGAGGTTTAAATCAAGAAATAACTCAACAACGAGCTGGAGATACGCGTTGGGGATCACATTATGTTGCATTGATAAATATACTTATTTTATTTGGATCTATTATAGATGTTCTTGATATAATTGTAGAAGATGGTTTAAACAGTGAACAAAGAGGTGAAGCAAATGCTCTGCTTGATTCAATTCAATGTTTTGAGTTTATTTTCAATCTGCACTTGATGAAATCCATATTAGGAATCACAAATGAGTTATCTCAAGTTTTACAAAAAAAAGATCAAGATATTATAAATGCCATGACTTTGGTTAAGGTGTCAAAACAAAGACTACAAAATATGAGGGATGATGGTTGGAATATTTTATTTGAAGAAGTTCATGCATTTTGTGAGAAAAATGATATACTTGTACCAAATATGAGTGAAAGATTTATTATGCGTGGAAGATCAAGAAGATATGCTCAAGGAATCACAAATTTACACTATTATCAAGTTGAGTTATTTTATTCATTGATATGCAACTTCAGAGCTTAACATTTGATGAGGCCAATACAATTACTTTTATATGTGGCATGCTTAAATTCATGTGATTCTTTCTACTTTTGATAAAAAAAATTGATATGTTTGGCAAAGTTTTATCCCATGACTTCTCGTGCTTTGATATTATTATTTTAGATAGTCAACTTGAGAATTATATTATTGACATGAAATCCAATGATTCATTTTGAAGTTGAAGGGAATTGGAGAACTTGCACAAAAGTTAGTAAAGACAAAGAAAAATGATATTTATCCTCTTGTATATTTGCTAATAAAGCTTGCTTTGATATTGCCAATCGCTACAGCAATTGTTAAAAGAGCATTTTCTGCAATGAAGATCGTAAAAAATTGCTTGCGCAATAGAATAAGAGATTCTTGGATGAATGATTGTCTTATTACATATATTAGAAAAGATGTATTTAAGAGTTTTGATAAGGAATTGATTGTACAATGCTTTCAAAATATGAAGACTCGGAGGGAGAAGTTATAAATGGTATGTAATGTAAAAAAAAATTATGTTATTGCAAAGTTTGATTTCTTTATTTTGTTATATGAGATGCTTTGATTTTTAATTTTATATAAAAGTAAATTATTCATTATTTTATTGTGCTCCCTCTAAAAAAAATTTCTGATCTGACTGGATGCGTGCTAAACATAAGATATGGTAGAGCTTCTTAGCCCTCGACGAGTTCGATCTTTCAAAGTAGTGCGAAGGGATGAAGTGGAGAAGCTCGTAACCACCATCAAAGATCTATCAGCAGCTAACATGAGCGAGCTCACGCTTTCGCTAACAAACATTGTGATTTCCAGGGCAGCAATTGGTGATGCGTTTGGAGATGGTGGAAAATGACTAAATGAGGGATTCGTCTTTAAGAGTTGCTTTCAGAGACTCAGAGTGCATTTGGCAGGTTCTGTTGGGCAGATTTATTTCATTGGTTGGAATGGGTTGATCGGTTAAATGGCTATCATGGGAGGTTGGAGAAGAATGAGCTGGATAAGTTCTATGATAGAATTATTTGGGTAGCTTCTTGAGAAGAAAGAGAGAGAAGAACTGGGAGCTGATAGAATTAAGGAGGGTGGCGACAAGGAGAAGGATTAGTGCATGCTTTGCTAAGGCTGCATAAGGATACATTCGTTTATGGAGATTTTTTGAGCAGTATGGATCATGTCAAGGCCATCTTAGTTGTAAGTTTAACTTTTCCTTTTCTATTTATAGCACTCAGTTAGCAACTTAAGAATTTTATCTATACACACACACACACACACACACACACACACACACACACACACACACACACACACAGATATACATATTATAATATTTTGTTGTTGTTGTATGCGACAAGAATTTAAATGTATGATTCGAAAGAATTTAGCTTAATAAAAGATATATTTTATAATATTTTATTTATTTATTTAGTGAGGCTTAAAAATGACTGTTATTTATTGACGAATGATATATTAAGAAGTTGGTAAAATTAATGAAAATACATTCAATGGCACATATAATTGGTTCATCATATTCTAACAAAAATGCTTCAAATGCATCACAAATTAAAAAAAAATCTCAAACAAATTTTGGATTAAGAATTAATGATAATGATAAAAATATTACTTTATTTATATCAATAACTAAGAGAAAAATGTGGGCTCAAAAAATTCGGCATCAGCTTCTCGACAATGAAGAGAGTGTTATTTTTATGTGTCGGTGTAATTTTCAGAAGACAGATGAAATAGTAGATAAGACACTATCGAGAGATTTTATCCTCATTTGGTGAGGACTTTAGATCTGGTTCCAGGTTTCTATAGGTGCAAGCCCCTATAGTTAATTAAACCTCCCAATAAGTGAGAGAGAACTTTCGATTAAGACTAGTTGTTAGATTACTAAATGCATAACAAATAGTAGCAGCAGGTGGAGTTTTATATTTAGATTTATGAAATTCACCATTTTAGCTTAAAGCGGATGGTTGGGGGAATGATGACGTGCTCGATCTAGATCCCATGGTTCTGCCATCTCGGGCTTTCGTGGTGCCTAGTCTACTTAGTTAGAGGAGGTAATCAACTCATCCTAACATAAGGATTCTTATCAGCAACACATGAGTTACATCATCCAAGAAATCTTTGTAGAGCTGGGGTGGTGTTTATCTAAGAAGACAGGCTTAAGTTTACCATAGCTGACAGATGATTTTTTGTCCTATGAGGTATACCCTATGATTCACAACTCAAAGTCTAGAGCCATTGGGGAGCATAGATCTGATCATGATCGTAATCCTTATTGGCCAAACCACCCGAATGTAAGACTTCGGTTGTAATCAGATATCTGTGGAGCCTACCACCAAAATATACATAGGACGCCTGTCCATTATGCGGCATGAGATTGATTGAGAGTGAATAAAGTAGAACACTTGATTTGACATTGGCTCCTTTGTGAGTTAGAGTTTTCTTAATTTGTCACCTCCGAAAAACAATTGTGGAAGGTGGATAGATTGAGTTTTGCTTTAAGATTTTAATGATTGAATTTCATTTAAATAGTCTTTAGATTGACACTCAATTTGAGTTAATTTGATCTGAAATTAGAATAACATTTTGATAGAAGTATCCCCTCCGGTTGAAATAACCATTCAACACAGCCATCATAGGGGTATTTACTTGATTAATTTGAATATATTTGAAAATTTTAGATCTTATCAACTCTATTTAGCTTTTAATAGAGAATCAGATCTACCGTCACATGACAGAATTAGCTTCTTAGATATTTTACTAAGCTGAAATTCTTATAATAGATTTTTAGGTTTTGTTAACACAAACCGAGTCCTGAGACTAAACCGGGAAGCAACCCACACAGCATCCTCAGACACTTAAATTTAAGCATCCAGTGTATTGTCGGAGCCCATGCAAGTGTATTTAAGAATGCCTCAATTAACTCCTTCTGTTTGCTTGTACGATGTGTTGTGAATCCGATGGCGTTGTGTTATTTTAATATTTAATTTTGTATTTATACAAATGTAGGAATCATTTTCATTTGATTCTTCATTGATTACACTTAGAAATATTCAATTAAAAGCTTTATTCGTCCTCATAGACATAAGGAGTTTCATTTATGATCATATAGATATTCCAAACATATTGCAAATAACACTCATTTCTTTTCATTTCAAATTCTTTAATGAATTGCCAAATGATCTAACCATTCACATTTACCAATGATTCATTTAATTAAGCTCTCCTTTTTAAACCAAATTATAGAGTTTAATACAAATTTATTTGCGAGCTATTTCTATTCATTCTATCTCTTGAAGTTAAGCATTCAGATTCTATGGAATTCTATTGAGATCATTTACAAATTTCATTTGAATTCCATGCTTGAATTCTATGTTTCAATTCATATGAAATTTTCAATGTTTAGATCAAATCTTCTCTGAAATTATGTGAGGCATAATGTCACAAGGTTGGTTTATATATATATATATATATATATATATATATATATATATATATATATATATATATATATATATATATATATATATATCAATGAAACTCAAACTTTATTTCAAATCTGACGGATATAATTGAGTTCAATCATCTCTTTTTTGTTTGAAGCATATCATTTAATTTATTTATGAATCATTGAATCTCCACTCAAATTCATTTATGAATCATTTAATCTCTTTTAAATTCATATCATGGTCATCTTGAAAATCATTTCAATTCTAAGTTATAAAGAAAAGAATTTATAAATATCCCATTTTTCTTATGCTCACATTTATATTTATTTTGTATATTCATTTGACTTGTTTAATGCAATTTTAATTTCATATTGTTTCATTATTTATTTTCTTTTTCATGTTTCTTTTTCTCAAATGAATCTTGATTTTTTCTTTTTTCTTTCCCCCTTTTTTTTCTAAGTCTGAAAATTTGACGAAATTTTGGCAGCATTTCCCCTAGGTGGAGTGACATCTAACAGATGTTGGCTTACTCGGTACGCCCTAATAAGCATAGCGAGTGGTGTCTTACGACACCGCAGCCAATTTTTCATCTCGTCGCGCCTTAATGAGAGCGACGAGGCCTTCAAACCTACAAAAAGTCAAGCATTTGCTTATACACATTCACATATTTATCACACATGTTTAGACTCATTTTTTTGCATGCTTACAATGATCATCAATGAGACGGAGAGGGAGATGCCGAAAACAAAGAAAAGAACCCGCCTAATGATGATGTTCCTCTTTAGTTGTGGCAAAGGGAAAAGTTAGAAGGAGACAGAAAGGGAGATGCCGAAAACTGAGAGAAGAACCCATCTAATGACGATGTTCCTCTTCGGCTACGACAAAGGGAATTGGAAGGGCAATTTAGCGATTGTGCGCTTAATTAGAGAAGGAAGCGAGGAGGTATACCGAGAGGAACCCACCTAATGATGGAGTTTCCTCTCGGCTACCCTCTCTTGTGAAAGAGGAGTGAATCAAAGGAGGAGTTTTAGTGCGTGCTTGTGGCTTCGAGAAATGATGGAAGGAGGGAATTTCGGCCAAGTGAAATGAGGGAAAATGGAGAGGGATTTTCGGATTGAAAAATAAGAATTTGTTGAAATGAGAGTGAAAGAGGATTTTGATTTTAGCAATTTGGATGAAGTGAAAAAATAGAGATAGAGAGGAAGATGGAAGCAAATAAAATTAGCCTTGTTGTCTTGCTTCTGGTTTCGGAGGACATTGAAGCTACAGTTGAGTGTTTGAATGGAAGAGAGTGGTCGGAGGAGATCGAGTGGGAGGAAGGAGTTCCGTGCGTCAAGAGGAGAAAACTCTCGTGCATCAAGGGTGCTCAGTTTCTGTGTGAAGAAGGGCTTGGGTTTATTGCATGAAGAAGAATAGGGCCAACCGATTTTTTTTATGGATTTAGGTTAGATTTAGGTTTTTTTAATATATTTTTTTATCGCTTAATCGACTTTATTATGGACTTTATGCCGACCTCAATATAGGATTGATATATATATATATATATATATATATATATATATATATATATATATATATATATATATATATATATATATATATATATATTAGATATTACGAGCATAGCGACATAGTCCGTTTATGTCGAAGCCACTTGGTTCAAGTCGGAGTCAAATTAGGTCAATTTTAGCTCAAAATACGCGTTATCATTTTCGACTGCTTGAATTTTGTATATACTTGTCTGAATTGAGTGGGAACAGTTTTACTTGATAGATTTTGATGTTTTGAAACTAAAGGCACAATCATTTTCATGAATGGAGGTCATTTAGTTTACATCAGCACCTCCTGACCTCGATATGCATGTGGGCGCATTGATGACTCGATCGTTTGATCAGTTGATTATCAGGTTGTGCAATATTTATATTTTGACCAATTTTGATGTTCTGGATACGGTGGCGAAGTCCGTTCATCTATCGGAGGTCATTTGGGTTAATTTTGGCGACATCTAGTGTACTTCAACCTCGATTTACGCACTATCACTTTAGATCATTCAAAATTTGCACATGCTCATCCGAATTGAGTGTGGATGGTCTCATTTAATAGTTTTTGATATTTTGAAGCTAACATCATGATCAATTTAATGAACGGAGGTTATTATGATATCATCGCAGCTTCCCGACTCTGATATGTGTGTCAGCACATTGATAGCTCGATCAATTGATTAGTTGATCTTTAGATTATGCAATATTTATATTTTGACCAATTTTGATATTTTGAACATGATGGCAAAGTCCGTTCTTGATCGAAGGTCATTTAGACTGATTTCGATGATGTTTAGCACATCTCAGCTCTGATTTATGCTGTAAAGCATCTGAAGTCGATCGAATTCACCTTATAGGCTCGATTCGGCTTGTGTGGCATATGTGAAGGTCAACAAATCCCCCCAACAAATGTGATTCACGCATGGAGCGAGTCACATTTGTTAAAAATTGGTTGGCTCTTTGGGCTGGCCACAGAACTTGGATCATTTCAGCTTCGATTGCAATAACTTACGGAGCTTTGATAGGATTTATCATTAGTATTATGTCTTATTTAGGACATACTAAATGATGAGATTGACCGATATGTCGAATAGATAAGAGTTCTTACACCATATACTCTCTATTTCAATGGCTTTGCTAAAGATCTCTTTCTTTTATGTCATTGTAGATTTGAGTTTCCTCCAACCCTAGCTTCGTGTTTGGTTGGGTTTGATGGAGGAATTGGTCTGTTTATTTTGAGATTTGGAATTCCTTCTATCTCAGCTTTAATTTTGATGGACTTGATGAAGGATTGACCTGATTTGTACACATTGACTTGTTAGAAAGTGTATGTACACCTTAAGTTATGTGCTTGCTGCTTTGACAGACTCATTGAAGTGTACATACAGATAACCTAGCTTTCCGGCTTATATTAGGTCTATAATGTCGAGTTATCAGCCCAATAATGTGTGCTTTAACAGACTGAATAACTACAAAATTCTTTTAGTTCAGCCATCGGCTTTGTATGAACTATGGAATTGTTTCCTCGGTCCTGTGCTTTCTGCTTTAATGGATTTAATGAGGATTGACCTTGATCTGTGCTTTGTTCTTGATCAGATCATTCAAGAATAGATTGAAATATCACCCTGCAGGCAATATAAAGATTGACTTAAGGCAGCTCTGAATTGAGAGTTTCCTCAAATTATCTTAGTCCATCGATCAAGTATAAAGATCTCTTGGATTCTAGCGGCTTGTAGTCACTAAGCTGGATCTGGTTTGAGATTGAACAACTATCATCGTAGGACTGACTAGCAGTGGCTCTTTCACTGTGGCCTTTTCTTATGGCTTGTTGAGTGAGGAGAGCGTCAGCAACTTGACCATTTATAGGCTTGTTGAGTTCGAGCTTTAAAACCTACTCGAGTATTCGACTTAAGCTATGATGGGTTGGAGATTTGGTCATCAGACTAACGAAAAGAGGTTCTTTCACTATAGCCTTTTCTTATGGCTTGTTGAGTAAGGAGAGCATCAGCAACTCAGCCATTTGTGGGCTTGTTGAGTTCAACCTTTAGAACCCATCCGTGTCCTAGACTTTAGGATGTAGAGGTTGATGTTTTTCTAACTCAGTTGATTGAAGCTCTCAAAATTAGGAGTTTTCCTGACTTGATCTTCTAAATTTGGCAAATTTGGGATATAAACTTTTGATGTTTAGGGCTGTCTTTTCATGCATAGAAATAGATTCTTTTTGTTCCTGCAAGAACCTGTGACTTAACAGTAACAATTATGGGTATATTCAGGGATTTCGATGTAAGGCTTGATGTCAACCAGAATCAAAATATATTCGAAGATCTCATCTTATAGAACGATGTCAACTCAAATATACTAGACATAAACTAAAAAATGTCCCATGTCTAGTAGGGGCAATTCTAAAGCATATTTAGAAGAACTTTCAAGATGAAATTACACAAATACATCAATATTTGAGTTGATATGCACTTAAGAGAGTTTTTACATGCAACATTGATTTCATCTATGTATAGAAATATAAAAATGCCCCCTGCATAACAAGAGAATTTTCTCAAAAAATATTTTTTCTTGAGTAGGTATATTTATTTAGGGATCTCGACATGAAGCACGATGTCGACCTAAACAGATATACTAAAAAAATGTTCTCTATCTTACAGGGGGATTTCTATTATACCTCGAGAATATAGTTGTTATGTATAATACTTTTTCAGGTAATGACCATTAATTGACGGCATTGGTCTTTCACCCTTTAAGTTAATGAGTTGGTATGCCTCTTCTTGATACACTTTCTTAATGTCAAAAGGACCCTCCCAATTAGGCTCTAATTTGCCACTGAATTTTTTATTATGAATAATTGGTCTTCTCAGCACCAAGACCATTTCTCATTTTTGGAATGTTTGAGGCCGCATTGTATAATCAAAAGCCCTAGACATCTTTGCTATAATAAACATCTAGATTTTGATGAGATTACAATATAATTTCATCAAGCGCGTCGAGTTCCTCAATTCTCAGATGAGCATTTTGATCTTCAGTTAGATTGTATTGGATGGCTACTCGAAGTGATGACAATGCAACTTCAAGTAGAAGAATTGCTTCAGTTCCAAATACCAATGAATAGGGAGTGGCTTTAGTCAGCATCTTGTAAGTAGTTTGATACACCCATAGTACCTCTATTAGTTTAGTATGTCATTCTCTCTTATTTTTAGTAAGAATATTCTTGAGCGGCTTGACTAATATCTTATTGAAGGCCTCTACCAAACCATTTACTCTTGAATTGTATATTGAAGAGTATCGCCAATTAATTTTGTGTCGATCAATGAATCTATAAATCCTTGTATTTTGGAAAGCTATGCCATTATTAAAAATTATTCGACGTGGTACTCCAAATCTATAGACCATATTATTCGTGAAGAAGTTAATCACTCGATTAGTAGTGACTTCTTTAAATGGGGTAACTTCAGTCCACTTAGAGAAATAATCAGTCACTGTTAGGATGAAGCGGTGTCCAACTGACGACGATGGATCAATTGGTCCAATTACTTGTGTACCCTAGCATTTAAAAGGCCGGGATGCTATTGTTGGGTGTAGTGGATTTGGAGGTTAATGAGTTATATTCCCATGTACTTGACATTCTTGACATCTCTTAGCATGATTGATATAGTCTCTCACCACATATGGCTAATAATAGCACATCCTTTTGATCTTTACTGCCACCTTGGGACCTGGCTGATGAGCACCACAAAGTCTTTCATGAACTTCAACCATCGCTTTGATACCTTCATCTATATTTAGGCATCGCAGCTACATTTGTTCAAAGGATTTATGATATAGAGTGTTGTTGACGAAAGCATAGCGCAACATTCTCTTCTCGATTTGAGCTACCAATGATTTATTGTTTGATAATTTGTCTTCTTTAAAGTAGTCAATGAAGGGTTGTCTCCAATCTTGTGGCTCTTCTACAAAAAAAAAGCTTCTCATTATTTTTCTGAAGCAACATCAGGCTTAGCTCGTCTAGGTATAACTTTTTGTTGATTTTGGGGAGTATGAGGAGCAACCTGAGTCACATCCTGCTGGGTCAAATTTGATAACCCCTCTACCTGCGGGGATTGATACTTTGCTGGCTCTAGAACTCGTCGAGTAAATGTGCCGATCATGACATAATCACCATTCATACTTTCCATTTTCTTAGCTAATTTTGCTAAGCAATCAGCTTTGCTATTCTCGGATCGAGAGATTTGAGTTAATGTGATATTTGGTATTTGCTTCATAAGCTTGAGAACTTGCTTGTGATAGAAAGCTAACTCAAGCTTATTGATTTTATAGATGCTAAGTACTTGAATTATAATAAACTGAGAAGCACTGAAAATATGCAAGTTTTGAATGCCTATAAAAATAGCTTCTTCAAGACCTACTACCAATGCTTCATACTCAGCTTCATCATTAGCTCTTGGCTCGGTCAACCCATATGAATGTCTCATTATCCCTCCTTCTAGTGTTATGAAGACGATGTCAATTCCTGCTCTTGCCCTTGGAAAATTTAGAGGTTAGACTTGTTTGATCGATGAGGCTCCTTCAAAATACATTTTCTTAATTTGTGATTTTTTCTTTCATGAATGAACATAATTTGCTCATCAGACAAATCGTCATTAAGAGAAGAGTCCCTAGGGATGGGATGTGCATCTAGAAAATCTGCTAAGACTTGTCCCTTCACTTCTTTCTACAAAACATATGTGATATCAAATTGTAAAGAAATACTGTCCATCTTGCCAAGCGACTTGTCAATGCTGGTCTTATCATCAAGTACTTCAATGGATCGATCCTTGAGATGAGGGCAATCTTATGAGATAACATATAGTAACAGAGCTTTTGAACTGCAAGATCAATGTCAAATAGTGCTTCTCTATCGGAGAGTATCTCATTTATGCTCCTATTAATCTTCGATTGACATAATAAAGAGCATTCTTTTTGCTTTCTTCATTGTGTTGTGCCAATAATGCTACAAGAGACTCTTCTAATGCAGTTTTTTATAGAATGAGGGGTTTCCCAGGAGTAAGCACTGCAAGGATTGGTGGATTTAACATGTAGCTTTTAATGCTATTGAAGGCTTCTTGGAACTCCTTGTCCCATTTGAATGGAGCATCCTTCTTCATCAACTTTGCAAATGGTTGACTGTGACCTGATAGGTTTGATATAAGTCAACGGATGAATGCAAGCTGCCCTTGTAAAGAATGGAGCTGACACAAACTCTTCGGTGGAGACATATCTATAATTACCTTGATTTTAGTAGGATCAATTTTAATTCCTCTGTGACATACAATATACCCCAGGAATTTTTTGGAGGATACTCCGAATGCACATTTTAGAGGATTCGTCTTAAGATCATATTTTTTGATTCTCTCCAATACAATTCTCAAGTATTTAAAGTGATTTTCAGGATTTAATATTTTCACCACCAAAACGCCTACATAACATTCTACCTTCTGGTGAATCAACTCATCAAAAATACGCATCATGGCTCTTTAGTATGTAGCTCTGGCATTTTTCAAGCCAAAAGACATGACTGTGTAGCAATAGATGCCAATAGGTGTTCTGAATGATGTATGTCTTTCATCTTCAAGCACCATCTTGATTTGATTATATTCCGATGATCCATCCATGAATGAGAACACATCGTAGTTGAAAGTATTGTCCACTAATAGTTTTGATATTGGAAGTAGAAAGTCATCTTTTGGGCACACCTTATTTAGGTCCCGGAAGTCAATGTTGACACAGATTTGGTCATTCTTCTTCCTAACTGGGATAATGCTGGCTATCCAATCTGCATACTTCTCCTCCCGGATGAAGTCTGCTTTGATCAGCTTCTTAGTTTCTGCAATTACTTGTTCTTTAATCTCCAATCTCATTCTCCTAGGAGCTTGCTTAATAGACATCGCATCTAGTTTAATGACCAATTTATGAACTGCTACATCATGGGATAAGCCTGACATTTTAGAATATGTCTAGGCAAAGAAATCCCTAAATTCATAAAGTAGTATTTTTAGCTCTTCAACTTTCTTATCAGGAAGAAGGGTATTGACGAAAGTTGGATGGGAGTCATCCTCAGCTCCTAGGTTGATTTCTTTGAGTTCATCCATAGTAGTTGTTTGTCTACCATCTTCGAGTTCTTCAGGCGTAGGCTTGGCATCTACTTCTTTATTTTTTGTGAGAAGAATTTCATGGAGATCATCTTCTTCATCACTATTAGTTTCGATCTCAGCTTCTATTATATTATAGCAAGCTTTATTTTGATGAGATTTCTGGATGAACCCAAGACCTTTAGTGATAAAATTATCACTTCTCGTGATGTTTGAGGACTTCTTTGGCTCCACGTCCTGTTAAAGTTTTGAGTTCTATGTTTAGTAATTCCAATATGAATTCTAAGCTTATGCATCATTATTCGTAATTTCTGTGGATAGTATATTAATATTCTGGTTGGCACTAGCTAATCAAAATTTTCATGTTGAGCAAACTGATCAAAATTGTGAAGTTGAGACTATTCAGATTTGTAAAATAGAGTTCCTGTTCCACCACACTCTCACTTGGTTAAGCGGAGACTTAGAGTTTATTTGGTGGCTTATGTTGGGCGGATTTCTTTCCTTGGATGAAATGGGCTGATCGGTTAAGCGACTTTCATGGGAGGTTAGAGAAGAACTTTGAGGAGTTGAATAAGTTCTTTGATAGAGTTATTCAGGAGCTTCTTGAAATGGAGGAAAAAGGAGAGAACGTTGACAGCATTAAGGATGGTGGCTATGAGGAGGAGAAGGATTTAGTGCATGTTTTGCTAAGGCTGCATAAGGATGCAGTCGTTCATGGAGATTTTTCGAGTAGTATGGATCAGTAAAGGCCATCTTAGTTGTAAGTTGAACTTCTCTTTTTCTATTTAAATTCATATTTAACAGATAAAATTTTTTGAAACTATGTTTAGACCTACAAGGGTGAGTTAATTATGATTAAGGTTTGAAAGAAATACTTTCCATTTCGGATACAGTTCTCAATTAACAACTTAAAGATTTGATCACAATTTAGTACAAATGTTTGTGCTTCCATGTGAATTAATAATTGAGTGCTCTTTAATTATGAGATAATTACTGAAGACTCTTCTCTTCAACTTTGAGATTTGAGATTCATGTTAAAGAAACTAAAACAACCTAAAAAATAATAACTTGTTATATATATATATATATATATATATATATATATATATATATATATATATATATATATATATATATATATATATATATATATATTTTCAAATGAGATTTTTCATGATACAAATAAGATTTAAATTCAGGACAATATCAACAAGCTTTGCAACTCTATCAACTAAATTAATTGGCAACTATTAATAATAGATAGATAATTTTTTATTGAAGTATTCTAATTAAAATTTAATATATGAGGATTTAGCTTTTTTGCATTGTTAAATGGCATGAGATTTAAATCAGGACATGTAAAATCATAATTAGGGAAATTTATGAACCACATATCCCATATCCTGAGCATTTTATTTATTGTCAGTATTTTTCCAGAATTAATAATTGTTGAGATGCTGCATTTTCGAGCTCTCTACCCTTGGCAAAGAGACTTGCATTATACATTTTCATATCATAAAAAAAATGCTATAATATTTTATCAAGCGAAATTTTATTAACTATTTTAATGCCATAAATAATATCAGAAAAGTAGTTATTTTTTCTTATTTTACACATGATCAGGAAGCATTTGTAGCCGGTACAGATACAACATTAGCCACAATAATATAGGCCATGACAGATAATAACAAACCTAAGGGTAATGAATAAGTTGCAGGAAGAGCTGAAGCAAGTTACTAATAACAACATACATAGACACATTCAAGAAAGCGATTTGGAAAAGCTTCAATATCTCAAACAAGTCATTAAGGAATCAATGAGGCTAAAGCCTGTAGCTCCTCTTCTAGTTCCACGAGAAACCATTCAGTCATGCCAAATACAAGGATACGAAATCCCAGCCAAAACACGTGTTATCTTCAACGCCATGGCTATGTTCACTATTCCCAATGTTTGGGAGAAGCCGCTTGAGTTTTGACCTGAAAGATTTGATGGAAGTAAAGTGGATTTCAAGGGACAAGATTTTGAGTCTTTCCCCTTCGGCTTGGGGAGGAGAAAGTGCCCTGGGATTAGCTTGGCAATGGTGATTGTTGAGCTTGTGTTGGCCAATCTTCTCCATTGCTTTGATTGATCTCTGCTAGATGGAATAAAGGCTGAAGATATTAACATGGAGGAGGCCATTGGAATCACAACACACAAGAAAGAGGCGCTTTGCTTGGTTGCTAAATATAAGTGGTGAGAAAGTAGCATAGCATTAACATAACTAAAATTATATATCCTATATTATTCCAAGATATTACAAGCCTAAAATAATATATTAGATTATCATCTTATCCATATTTTATTGTTTTTGCATGCCCACAAGGATTTAAATGTATGACTTGAAAGAATATGAGAAATGTATGATACATTCAACTTCATAAAATATAAATTTGATAATATGTTATTTATTTAGTGATGCTTAAAAATGGCTATGGCTATTATTTATTGACAAATGATAAATCAAGAAGTTAGTAAAAATAATGAAAATATTCTATCGACACATAATTATGTCATCATATCCTTTGAACAAAAAAAACTTCAAATGCGTCACAAATTAATAGTCTTAAACACGTTTTGGATGAAAAAATTTATGATAATTTTACTGCCATATAAATAAGGCATACTCTCTCTTTAGGCTAAGTTTAAGGTTCTTTGCAAATGGAAATGACTATTGCAGGATATCATCTTATAGCCATTTTCTATTAATATGATGATAAAACCTCTAGCAAATAATTAAATGAACATGAACAAATAAATATGACAAAAAAAAAAAAAAACAAATACAAGTTAAGTTTACGTTGCTCGGTGATGATTCACCTATGTTTATAGTAGTACAAAGATCAAATAGACTACTAGGCTTCCAAATGTATAAATTAGAAAAATTTCTTCATTTAAAATGTAAGAAAATAATAAAAATACTACTTAATTTATATCAATAATTAATACTAGGGAAAGTAATCACTTGATATAAAGATAAATATTGTATGTGGAGAGGAAGATATTATTATTATTGCTACTAATCTCTTCTCTTTATGCTTTTAGGAGTCCAACTAAAAGCTTATCTTCTTGATCAAATATAAACTATCATCATCAACTTCTTAAAGAAGTAAAATATCTGCTTAGCTCTCGAACACACCTTTTAAAAAGAAATAAAAATAAAAAACTCCATTTTAACTCTTGATGGGCATCTCTTCTGGTCTTTTTTCTCGAAACCTGTCTTGTATGCTTGTTGCCATGGCATATCAAATCCCTCTTTTTTAAAACTTATTTTATAGTGATCATAAAAGATGTGTTTGCTTATTGATTTGGCTGTGGGGATTTAGGGTTGTCTCTAATTTTAAGAGTGGAAGAAAAACTTCGTTTAGAGCTTTGTTTAGAGCTTTAATCACCAAACTATAATTCATGAATGATAGATAATCACCGGAGGCAAAGTGCTGAAATAGAAAAAGGTTGTTGATCGAAAGCTTAGTTTATATACAACCCGAGCTTCCCTTCGAATTCTCTAAATATTTTAGCGCAAATATAACTTTTGTGCAAATTTTTCAAGAAAATGATGGCGAACTTATATCTTGTCATTACCAGGCCTATAAAAATAAATTTCTATTTTATTTAAAAACTATTATTATTGTTGCTTGCCAGAAAATCAATAGTGGTAGAATAACACTTCACGTTTTAACTTTGTTGAAAAATTCAGCACGCATATACATAGTTGAAAAGACAATAAAAAACTCCAGAATTTTTACGTGGAGCCCCAGAAAGAGGAGAAAAAAATCACGGAGGCTTAGCCTAGTAAAAATGCTCCTCTATATATTTACTTTGGAGTACAAAGTTTAAATTTTCCCGATAAGATTACAATATTATATGTGAGAAATCCTGACAATGAGAATTCCAAAATCAAGTTACAACTACTGTGGTAGTTGAACTGTAATAGTTGTTAGTGGCGTGGCATGACAATGTGAGCTCCAAAATTCCTTGACTTCGATTATGAGAGTATGATTTAATGTCGGTCAAATTTTCAAAAGACAGATGGAATAATAGATAAGGCACTACCCAAGGATTTCACCCTCATTTTGTGAGGACTTTAGATATAGTTCGGGTTTCTATATGCAAGCACATAGTTAATTACCCTCTCAATCGAGAGAACTTTTGATTAAGGTTAGTCATTAGATTGCTAAATGCATAGCGTATAGTAGCAGCATGTGGAGTTTTTGGAATTTAGATTTATAAAATTCATCATCCTTTACTTGAAGCGGATGGTTGGGGGAACGATAACACGCTCGATCAAGATCCCATGGTTCTGTCATCCCAGGCTATCGTGATCCCTAGTCTATTTAGTTAGAGGAGGTAGTTGACCCAACCTGACTGAAGAATCCTTATCAACAGCCATGAGTTGCGTCATCCAAGGGAACTTTATAAACTTGGGGTAGTGTTTGTTTAAGGAGATAAGTTTGAGTCCACCTTAGCTGACACAAGATTTTTTGCCCTATCAAGTGCACCATATGGCTCATAACTCAAAAGATAGAACCATTGGGGAGCATACAGGATACAGTCGTGAACCGTGATATAATGGTGTCATTTAGTGGCAGCCATCCTGTTAGAGAACTTTGATCATAATCACATCATATGTGGAGCCTACTGGCCAAATCATGCGGTCAGAGGACACGGACCGCATCATTACTGGCATGAGATTGATTGAGAGTGAATACAGTTGTGTACTTGACTTGACATTGGCTCCTTTTAAGCTAAATTTTTCTTAATTTACCACCTCCGACAAATAATTGCGGAAGGTGGATGAATTAGATTTTGCTTTAAGTTTTTAGATATTGAATTTTACTTAGGAATTTATAGCTTAATAATTTATCTTGTTTTTATAATTGTATTGATACTTGATTTTGATTAATTTGATTTGTGCTTGCAAGCATATTTTGATGGTGAGTATCCCCTTCGATTAAAATCTTCATTCAACGCAGCCATCATCGAGGTATATGAGTCTGCTTGATCATTTAGTTTATTGTTCCAAATCCTGTTGACTCTATTAATTTAGTAATAGAGGATTCGATCTACTATCATATGATATAATTAGTTTCTCAGATATTTTAATAATTTGAAATTCTTATAATATTATTATTGAATTTTTGAGTTATGTTAATCCGGACCCGATCCTAAGACCCAACCGGGAATCAATCTGCATAGCATCCTCAGACACTAAGTTTAAGCATTCAGTGTAGTGTCGGGTCTCTGAAGCACCTGCATGTAAAATAGATTTTTCCGCTACATTAAGAAATGTGTGTACATATAATTATATAGTTGTCATGTCAATTTAGACATGAATTTTAGGTTTATAGTTGATTTTATATTAAACTGCATAGGCCTCCTATCGGGGTAGAAGCTTGGCAGCATTTCGACAACATCCCGACATCGTCGCCATGTAGGGGGCTGCCTCGAGCATGCTGGGCCTACCCACTATGCCAAGAAAGGCATGCATGAGTGGTATAAATATCATAACTGGATGCACCTTCCCACCATGCCAAGAAAGACATGTATAAGGCTCTGAGGTACCTACATGAAACAGATTTCTCCTCCACGCCAAGAAAGGTGTGTATGAGAACTTATATACCTACAATATTAGTTTAAACAATAATTTTATATTGTGGTCTGGCTTTATGTCAAGTTGTTTAGCTTCCCCTGTCGGTGTGAAAATTTGGTAGCATTTCGACAACATCCCAGCATCGTCCTCGTATAGAGGGCTGCCTCGGGTATGTTAGGCTTGCCCACCAAGCCAAGAAAGGTGTGTATGTGTGGTATAAACTATGGCCTGAATGTGTCATCTCACCATGCTAAGAAAGGTATATATGGGGCTCTAAGGTAACTACGTGAAACACATATTTCTCCGCCATGCCAAGAAAGACGTGTACGTGTACTTATACACCCACAAGCAAACTATTTTATACCTATGGGAAAGAAACGGGCATGCGGGCATGGGTGGGGGCTGGTGCTCCGAGCGTGAAGGGTGCAGGTGAGTGGGTGCGTGGCGGTCATCGCGAGTCATTGTGTGCGTGAACAGTGTTCGGGTCATCAAAATGAGATGGAGGGTTCACCAGAGCGTGTCTTTGGGCCGTGACGGCCATAGGAGAACTCAGTTTCCTTCGACTGTGAGAGAACAAGAGCGGATGAGAGGAATATCGTATGGTTGTGGGTAGTGGAAATAGATTAGGGTTTTAAAAGGGGGTATTTATAAAAACTATTATTTAATTAGCCCTAATTCAAATTTTTGCACCGATATTGTTATATGGCCAATATATATGTCAATTTTAGGTTATTATGATGTCAAAAACACAACGGTATAGTCCATTTCGTGATCAGAGGTTGTTTGGTTCAAGTTGGCATCGAATCGGGTCAATTTCAGTTCAAAATTACGCGTCATCACTTCCGACAGCTCGACATTCACACAGACTCGTCTGAATTGAGCGCGTATAGTCTCATTTGAAAGGTTTCAATGTTTCAACACTAACAACATGATCAATTTCATGAATGAAAGTCTTTTGGGTATCGTCGTAGCTTTCACCTCGATATATGTGTGGCGGTCGACGAATCTTCTTCTTGATCTCGACTAATTATGCAATATACATATTCGATCAATTTTGATGTTATGAACATGATGGCAAAGTCCGTTCATCGATCGGAGGTCATTTTGACTAATTTTAGTGATGCATAGTGCATTTCAGCTTTGATTTATGTGTTATTGTTTCTAATTGCTCGATATTCACATAGACTCATCCAAATTGAGCACGAATAATCTTATTTAGTAGATTTTGATATTTTGAAGCTAATAACATGATTAATTTCACAAATAAAGGTTGTTTGGCAATCATTAAAGCCTCCTAACTTTGATATGCACTTCGCGTTTCGACGACTCTCCTTTTTGATCAATCAACCGTTGAATAGTGCATAATGTATATTATGATCAATTTCAACATTCTGAATGTGATCGAGAAGTTCGTTTGTTGATTGGAGATTATTTTTTACTCATTTCAACATTGTCGAGTGTATTTCAGCTTCGATTTGCGATCTGAAGCTCGTCAAATTCATTATGAGCTCGACTTGACTTATGTCGCATGCATGGAGGTCAAAAAATAGCCCCCAATTAATGTGATTCACGCATGGAGAGAGTCATGTTTGTTAAAAACTGATTGACACTTTGGGCTGGCCATGGATCTTGAATCACTTGAGTTTCGATTTCGATAGCTTTGCTGAAGATATCTTTCTCTTGTGTTGTTGCAGATTTGATTTCCTCTAACCCTAGCTTCATGCTTGATCGGGTTTGATGGAGGAATTGGTTTTGATCTATGCTTTGTGCTTAATCAGACTTTTGAAAAGAGATTGAAGTATCACCTTGTAGGCAATATAGAGATTGATTTGAGGAAGCTTTGAATTGAGAGTTATCTCCTCAAATTGTCTTGGTCCATCGATCAAGTAGAAAGACCTCTTGGATTCTAGTTGCTTTTAATCACTAAGTTGGATTTGGTTTGGGATTAAACAACTATCATCATTGTACTGACGAGCATGAGCTCTTTCACTACGACCTTTTCTTATGACTTGTTGAGTGAGGAGAGTATCAGCAACTCGGCCATTTGTGGGCTTGTTGAGTTCGACCTTTAAAACCTACTCGAGTCTTCGACTTAAGCTGTGATGGTTTGGTGATTTGATCATTAGACTAATGAATGTGGGCTCTTTCACTACGGCCTTTTTTGCAGCTTGTTGAGTGAAGAGAGCGTCAGCAACTCGAACATTTTTTGGCTTGTTGAGTTTGACCTTTAGAACTCATCCGTGTCCTAGACTTGAAGATATAGAGGTTGATGTTTTTCATACTTAATTAATTGAAGCTTTTGAAATTTGAGTTTTTCTAACTTGATCTTCAACATTTGACAAATCTTGGAGAGAAAATTTTGATATTTAAGGCTATCTTTTCATGCATAGAAATAGATTTTTTTTTTGTTCTTGCAAAACTTGCAACTTTATCATAAAAAATGCCCCTCGTCTAACAAGAGGATTGCAGACTCGCTCAAGAATATATCACAAGGCTTAAACTTATTTAATATGAATAACATAACTTATTTTGATCATATATATATATATATATATCTAAGGATCTCGGCTTGAAAGACGATGTCAACTATAGTGTTTATTTTTGAGTATGTATATGGGGGACACAACGTAGACTAAGGATGTACTTATTGAAGTGATCGAGTATGATATTAAGGTATGATGTACTAAATCAAAAGATAGAGACATCACCCTTCAATTGACCTAATCACCTAATAAGGACTCCTAAGGCATAATGGATCTTCGAATATACTAGAGATTTTTTCCTACTTTACATAGATTAATAATGTAGGATTTATATTAAACCGAGTTATAAAATTCTTTATGGGGGTAAGCCCCCATAGTTAATTACATCCTAAAGAAGGTGAGTTCCTTAAGAATACTCTCGATTAAAGTAGGCAATTGTTATCTTCAAAGATTTCAATGGTAAGACTATCAATGAATTGGTTATATTTGAAAAATCAAATGGGATAGTTCAAAAGGAGAGACTTATTTTGGAAGCTAAATGGAATAAATAGGAAATGTTTTTGATACTAGAAAACCTAGTAAGCATTCTAATCTATCCTATGATTGGGCTTTATAAATTTGAAAGTAAGGAGAATTATTTTGTTTAAGTTAAATTTGTATTAGATTACTAGGGCTTATAATCCATCAACACAAGATTGTTGAAATGCCTAAGAAATGAGAATTTATACTTGTTGCATGAAGGAAACAGCTATACCGGATCCTAAATCTAGAGAGTTTTAGCAAGAGCTAAAGCATGACTTAAGTCTAAGCGAAAATGGGTATAAAGTTTACCTCCATAAGAGAGGATAAATCACCTAACTGCTGGACTAATAATCGCCTGGAGTAGCAGCCAGCTAACTCCTCCTACGCTTTAAAACCATATTGGCAAGTCATATGATTTTACAAGATTAGTTAGGATGTTATTATTTAGAAAGAGACTAAACTCCTTAAACTCACTCCCTAAGAAGCTAGAGTATGAGTGGTATGAGTAATGACTTAGTCTAATGTAAATATTTTCAACTTTTATTTGAATTTGACACTTCATTTTGACCAATGCCACAAGATTTTCATGTCTAAATGCATGATGAAAATAGATTATGGGCTAAATCAACAAGAAAGAAATACTTTCCACCATAGAGGAGACCCTTAAAGGTCAAGTCTTCTCATTATCAAGGATGAAAACCCTCTCTTAGCAAGAATGAAATAATATGCATGCATGATATTAAGCATACAACATTCAGCTAAGGGGTTGCTAAATCTTTTAACTATCTTGATTTAATGCCTAGATTTTATATGAGGTTATGAGTTATTTAAAACTTTAATTATGAGTTATAGTTGGGGTAGAAAATTTATTTTTCCCTATGAGCCTAATCGGATCTAGGACACACATTAAATCACCATTCATAAATAAACTTTGAAGAGGCATGTCATTTCTATTGCGCAATGTAAACATAACATCAAATAATTTATAAATCTAGCATAAAAGAATAAAAGGCCGGTGCGGTCGGGTATCACCGTACAACCCGAAAAGAAAATTGGGTAGCTGAGTTCTACCCTTATACAACCCAGAATCTGAAAGAATAATTACAATTTACAAATGAATAGATGCAATGGGGGTCTTCTTATCTTCATTCTTCATAACTCTTTCATTTCTTCATTTGGATGTGCTTACTTCAAAGGCATCACAAGGCCTCCCATGGCAAAGCCTTCTTGCCACCCTTCATCCTAATCCCTTATAACACTAATCCTAATTCCTAATGCAAAATTATATTAAAAATAAGAAAAATAAATCTAACTAAACAGAAAATAAGTATTAGCTAAACACACAATACAACCCAAGCAGTTATATATATAATTTAGACTTAGTAATCTACACATGGGTAACCAAGCTCACTTATCCTAATTTGGATTATGCATAGGGGTTAAGAAACCTAATTAGCCTAACATCCAGTGTACGAAACATATATCATAATATCCAGTCTAAAACAACACATCATAAAATAAAATATACATCATACCATACACTACCCTAACATAAAGCTAGAAATGGTAACTTAGTTCTAATGTGTGTGTTAAAGCTTTGTGTGACATGTCCTAATTAAGCATTAGAGTTGTGGTTTTCTAAATGTGAAAGAAAGTTTAACCATAAGAGGTTGATTTCACTTTAAGTGGTTTAAGTTATTTGGGAATTTCACTTAGTATTGTATTTTATTTTATTTGATTAATACTTAGCAACTAAGTGTTATAAAGACAAGAAAAAAAGAGGATTATTCTCTTTCATCCCTGCCCTAAGTTATTTCTAAAGCATGTTAATTAACTAATTCTCTTTAGTGAATGACTTATTATACATTTTTAAAAATTAGTCCTAAGTTTAGGTTTACTTTAAATAATCATATTCAATAAGAGAGACATCATAAGGTTAATTGAAATAAATTACTATAACATGACACATGTTCATTCATTTTCTTCCATCATATATAACATTCATATGATATTAAATCTTAAGTATACCTACACATACAATATGTCTTTCTTAATTAATTAATTCTCTTTAGTGAATGACTTATTACATATTTTTAAAATTAGTCCAAAGTTTTAATCATATTCAATAAGAGAGACATCTTAAGGTTAATTGAAATAAATTACTATCACATGACACATATTCATTAATTTCCTTCCATCATATATAACATTCATATGATATTAAATTCTAAGTATACCTACACATACAATATGTCTTGACATATTTAAATAATAGATGTAAGCATGTACACTTGGAATTTAGATGTTTCATTTGATTGAATTATTTCATCATATTAGTTTAAAGCTCTATCTAAATTATTATATAAAAATACATAGGAATGAAATTAAATAGGTTCATGTCATTGTTAACTAGGGAGGTGAGGTAATCAAATGACCTCCTTAGGGTTAGCTAAAGCCTCGTATTCCCAAGATGTCCAAACTATATACCCATTACATTCAAACATATGTAAGTTTATACATATGAACATAAGAAATAAGACTCTAAACCATATGATCAATCAATTCAATTACTTGAATAAATATGAATGCATGTCTTTCTTAAATATAAAAAGGGATTTTCATTCATTAGCTAAATGCACATACAAGTATATACAAATTTTAAGCGAATACTTCACCATTGTTAAACAAAGGGAGTGAGGTAAAGACCTCCTTGGGGCTACTTAAAATCTTGCGTCCCCAGGATGTCTATACTAGATATACCCACTACTCTTAAATACACATAAATATATAAGTGACTACAATAATGAAAATCATGCAAAAGTTGTATTTTGATTTAGTTGAATTATTTATACATATGAGCTAAAGTTCTATGTAAATTCTAACATGGAGATACATAAGAATGAATCCAAACAAATAATGTGTTATTTTCAAATAAACTATACACTTGTTAATATTCACATTTTTAAGTAAATCCAAGAAGCTTAAAGAAAAGAGAACTCCATATCACATATTCTAAATTATAGGCACATGCAAGCTTATGAATATTTATAATTATCAAGGCTCCATATGTTATAATTTGTTTATAGGCTTTTGAAAATAATTTTAATTGAATAGTAATAATAGCCACACATACTTTGATTTAAATCAACACATGCAAGCTTGACATTAAGGAAATTATTTCATTTAATTGATTTTTTGAAAAAGATATATGCATGACTACAAGTGACATACAACATTTAATATGATTGGAAAAAAAATGAAGAGACATAAGCACATGATTTCGTTCAATCCAATTAATTCCTAAGGACAATCATACTAAATAAGCTCATTTAAAATAAGCCATAGCTTCTTAATGTCATTTTAAATTTAATGTTTGATTTGATTTAAGAAATCTGGGAGGAGGTTTGCTAATCCTAATCACATTTCTCATGTGTGAGTTAATTTGATTTAATGAGAAGGTAATTAGATTGATTTTATGGATTAATTAGGTTAAGGTATGAATTAAATCAATTAATTAAACCCTTACCTATGTTACCTTAAGGTAATTAATCAAATGATTATGAGCTAATGAAATATACAAATGAATTAAAAAGTAAATGAAATGATCCTATGAAATAAAGAGGCCTAATGCAATTAGCTCATAATCAATAATTAATTAAGCTTAAGGAACTAACTTAATTACTTTTATTACTTCCCCACATATATGGGCAAACCATAATTTCATTAACTCTCTTTAGGTTATTGAATGCCTAAAGCTCTACCCATGGATCAATTAAGGAAATCAGATGCAATTACCATTTTAATTAGGTTAATCAAATTATTAATATATTAATCCATTCCTCTTTACTTAATTACCAAATTTAATTGATTAACCTTTGAAATGAAATGAGCTTAAAGGGGAAAAGATTGGGAAAGAGGTCTTAACCTAAATCCATAAGTCTCTTACTTAATCAAACATGATTTGGTATGATTTGAGTTTCAATTTAACTAATTAAGTCATTAATAAGTTAATTAATCTTTACTTAGCATTTTTATTGAAAAAGAGAAGGAAACTTAGGGAAAAGATTAAGAGGGAGGCCCCAATCTAATTCCCTAAGTCTCCCCATTGTTAAACAGTGATTAAGGGGTCCAATTTGTTGATTAATTACTATTCACATGCTTAATTATCACTTAATTAGGTTAAGAAGATAATTAGGGCTTAAACAATCAATTTCTCTAATTAATCAACCAATAAATTCCAAGAAAAATAGGGGAGGTAGAGGTTGTCCCCCTAAACATTCTCAGAAAGTTTGAAATTGATTGGTTAATTAATTAGAGAGTAATTAGGCTAATTATATTTTCAATTAAACCTTAATTAAGCCAAAATTACTGTCCAAAATTAATTAAAGATAATTTTAATGGATTTCCCTCTAAAATACATTTTAAATGAGCCATCATTTATATTTTTTGGAATTTTCTATAATTTGTTATGAATTATTGAAGTTTCAGCATTTAAAACACCTTAATTAACCTAATTAAAGCCTTAATCCCATCGACGCCATGTGGCATGATGACACGGCATTCTTTCCACGTAGCAGGATTGGCTATTAAAGTAGTCACATCCGCGTGCTGAGTTAGCTGGCGGCGACACGGTATTGATCTCCGGCGCAGATTAATCCTGCGGTGTAAAGCGAGAAAATAGAGGAAATCTAGCATGATTTGATCAGAGCCATCTATTCCAATCACGCAGAATGGATGACCTGTGATCCTTCTTCCCGCAAGCGATGAACGACAGAGTCCATCCACCATGGATCAGAGCCCGAGATCGGATGAACTTCAAAATGATCCACACCATCAAGGAGGGAATCCACACACATCCAATGGTCAAGATCGACTCACATGTGAATTTTCTTTAAAAAGCTCCAACAAAAATTTCCTATTTCTATGATTTTGGTAAATTACCTTGTTGGAGCTCAAGATCGATGGTGGAATCGACGAAGGTAGCTTCGTCAAGTAGAGATGAGGCCCTATTGAGTAGCATGCACACCAATTTCTTCTCGTTCGCTAAGTAGACCAACTTCCATCAATTTGGAGCTCGGTGGTGATCGAACTCTAGCTCCGGTGGCTTTGGAGCTTGGGAAACAATTTGGGTGGCTTCGACAATGCGTGGAAGGTGTGTAAGAGGAATTAAAGTTTGGTTGAGAGATGAGTGAGTTGGAATCAGGATTGAATGGGCTTGGTTCAATCCAATTTGGGTTGGATTAGAACTTGGCTCAAAAATGTCCTTTAGGCCACTTTGGTTCAAGTGGACCTAAATGGGTTAATTGGCTTGGTTTTGATTTGATTAAGGTTTAGTTGGATTTATATATGAGTTTATGATTGAAATAAAAATCCAACTGCAATCAAATTGGGCTATGATAGATTTTGGTTCATTTGGAATTTTCAAGTCAAATCTAACTTGGGCTTGACTTGAATTTGGCTTAATGATTGTAGGTTTCATTTATATTTTGATAGGTGATTAAAAGAATGATTGATTCAAGAGAAAATCCATTGATTTTGACTTGATTTGGATAAGATTTGGCCAAGTTCATGGAATTGGCTTTAAAGGACTTGAATTAGGTTTTCACTTGATTTTGGACATGCTTTTGGTCATGTAAATTTATATTTCATTTATATTTGTAAATATAAATGAAGATACAAATTAAAATTACTTGAGTTTGAGTGATGGAATTTGACCAAGCTCATGAAAGTAGGTCAAAAGAGCTTAAGTAGGGAATTGATTTAGTTTGAGTTGGTTTTGATCATTGGAATGAGAGTTTCATTTATATTTGTGAATATAAATAAAAGAATAATTGATTTATGAAGAAATCAATTAGGTTTGGGTTGATTTGCATGAGATTTGGCTAAGCTCATAGAAACAGGTTCATATGGCTTAAGAAGGATCTTAATTAGATTTGGATTTATTTGGATTTAGTTTTGACTAATTGAGTTTATATCTCATATATATTTGTGAATATAAATGAAGGAATAATTGATTTATAAAAAAACCAATTGAGTTTGGGTTGATTTGCATTAGATTTGGCTAAGTCTATGGAATTCAATCAAAAGGCTTTAAGGAAGATTTTGATTTTAGAGTTGGATTATGGGTTTCAATCATTTAGTTTGGAATTTGGATTTGGATTTGGTATTTTATTGAGGGATTGAATTGGTCTTGGAGAAAATTAATTGAATTTGGATTGATTTGAATTTGGCTAAGGCTAAGTCCATAGGATAAAATCATAGGGCTTAGGAAGGATTTTGATTTTAGATTTGATTATGGGTTCTAATCATTTGGTTTGGGGTTTGGATTTGGATTTGGTATTTGAATTCAATTTGATGTTTGGTTTGAGAAGGTAAACATTGGTTGGGTTTAGGCCATAGGATGGGCAAGTCTCCTTAAATCCTTAATGCATAACCTACCCCTGTGCCTAACCCTTCTAAGTCTCTAGGCTTGGGTTAAGTGTTCACATAATCACTAGAAGTGTCATAATACTAAGGAGCTCTTAGTGTCTATAAGAGTCATAGATTTATGATGAGTAGGTTGAAGACTCACTCTAAAAGTGAGGTCAACATCAACTTAGCTAAATATATAAAAATTCCTCCTGCCTTGTAGGGGAGCTTTTGTTGTAACTATTGAGAGAATTTAGAATATCTTTGCTCCTATACTTTGTGCTCTTAGACTTGTTGAAGACTTCCTCTTGAGAGTTTGAAATTTATATTTTTCTCCTGTCTTGGCTTTGTGCCATGCTGGACTTAACAGAGTTGATAATTTGTTATTGAGATGAGAATATCTTTGGTCATATACTTTGTGCTAGACTTGTTGAAGATTCAATGTCAAAATTTAAAATTTATATTTTCCTCCTGTCCTAGCTTCATGCCTTAGTGAACTTGATGGAGTTGATGACTTGTTGGCGAGATGAGAACATCTTCGATCCTATGCATGATGCTTTGACAGACTTGTTGAAGACTTTATCACGAGGATTTGTACCTTGTATTTCCTTCTATGCTGGCTTCGTGCCTTGATAAATTTGATGGAGGAAAGTCCTGAATTGTCTTAAAGACTTGTCGAGTGATATAAAATTACCTTCTGCCCCAGCTTTCTACTTTTTTGGGCTTATAGAAGGATGTATGTCGATGACCTAGCTCTCAGAGCTTGTGTTGGGTCAATGACGAAGAGTCATCAGTCCTATGCTTTGCACGTAATGGACATATTGATGACATGACTCCCTTAGTTCAGCCTTTGGCTTTGTATGAACATTGGGATGATTTCTTGGTCCTTTCTTTCTACTTTTTGGACTCGATGAACAGTTTCCTTCGGCCTTTGCTTTCTGCTTTAATAGACTTGTTGAAGGAGTTGACATTTCTTATTTAATATTGATACCAAACTTGACTTAGTGTCTTCTTGAGTGAGGGTATTTTTCTTGTTAGATCTTGAAAAATGACCTTACAACTATTTGGGATGATCTACCAGTCTAGGACACTTGAATTCACCAAGTTGGAGGGATTTAGAGATTTAGATGCTCTTATATTTGAACTGACGAAGTAGGAGGATCTCTTACTATGACTTTTGTGCATGAGTGCAGTACACTGCCATCACATATTTGGGCATATTGAGTCTGACCTTATGCACCCACTTTAGTCTTAAACTTAAGCAATTGATGGAGGATGTTATCATCAGGCTAACGAGATGTGGGATCTCTTACTACGGCCTATGTGGTATGTTGAGTAAGAATATCTATCAGCGACTCAGCCATATTTAGGTGTATTGAGTCCGACCTTATGCATGAACTCGAGCCTTAGATTGGATGTATGGATGAAAGATGTGTCCCTAACATGATTTGTTGCAATTTACAGATTTGAAAATTTCTCATTTTGGTCTGTAAGACTTTGAGACTTATGAACTTTGAATACATATTTTGAATACGTATATGGGGATCTCAACCTTAGGCGCGATGTCAACCCAAATACAATAGAAAGACCCCCTATCTTATAAGGGAAAGCCTAACACTTCGCTATAAATTTTAAAAAATGTCCCTTGTTTGATAGAGGGATGTTTGCTGTATTTCAAAATGCATTGTGGTGAAAATTTTATTAGATTTCTAAGATGTATACTTCCATCTTTAATCTATATGGAATAAAATGTTGGTAGAAATATACTCTTATATGCATTTGGACACCACGTAGATCCACAGATATTCTTATTGAGGGTGATCGAGTATGACATTGAGGAGAAGTGTACTATCTCGAAAGATAGAAGTTACCACTCTACAATGGACCTAATCACCTCAGTAAGGACTCCTAAGGACAATGGGTCTGCATGTGTACTAGAGATTCTTCTCCTACTTTATATGGAAAAGTAAAGCATGGTTTATTTTAAATTGGATTCATTAAGTTCCCTATAGGGGCAAGCCCTCATAGTTAATTACATCCTAAGGAAGGAGATTCCTTAGGAATACTCTCAGTTAAGGTAAATGATCGTTATCTCCAAAGATTTCAATAAGTAGGAATATCAATCGATTAGTTTATTTTAGAAGATCAAATGAGATTGATCAAATAGAGAGTTATTATCTAAGCCAAAGGAAGATAAGTAAGAGATGTTAACGATGCTAGGAAACCTAGGGAACATCTCAAACTACCCTATGGTTGGGCTTTATATTTTTGAAATTGATTTAATTTGTTTGAGTTGAATTTTTCATTAGAAATTTAAGGCTTATGATTCCATTACACAAGATTATAGAAATGCCTAAGAGGTGAGGACTTATGCTTTTGGCCCATAAAAGGGAGAAGCAATCTCAGAACCTAAATCTAGAGAGCTTTGGTGAGGGCCAAAAGCATAACCTAAATCTAAGATGAAAATGGGTATTTGATTTATTTCCACAAGATAGGAAAAAATAACCCGACTGCTTGGACTTACAACCTCCTAGGTGTGGCCACCAACTAAGTCCTCCTATGATTTTAAATTCATGTAGGCAAGTCATATGCTTTATGCAAGATAGTTAGGTTATTATTTATTAAGAAAGAGACTAAGTCCTTAAACTCATTCCCTAAGAGACTAGATCATGTAAGGGCATGAAAATTGACCTAGATCTAATGTAAATCATGTTACATTTTATTTTTATTTTTGAACAATCATTTGACTCAAGCTTATAGGATTCATATGCCTAATGTATGAGAAGTAAGATTATTGGCCAAAATCAGTGAGAAGGGGGGAGGTGTATTTCCACCATGGCTCTCAAAGGTCAAGCCAAATTTCTTTGGCAAAGGTGGAAGCCCTCCAATCAAGAGTATAATAATATAATTTTATGCATGATGTTATAAAAGAAATACTCATCCGACTAAGAGGTTACTAATTCTTTTATCTAGATTTTTAACCTAAGCTTTAGGTGAGGTTATGAGTTATTTATTTTTAATTTTGAGTTGATTAATGTGGTAAAAGATTTATTTTTCCCTAAGATTATAATCGTCATCTAGGCCATACATCAAGCAAGGAAGAAACTAGAAAAATATGTCATCTTAATGCACAAGCTAAACAAAATAGCAAACACTTTATAAAGCTAATCGCAAAAGAATAAAATGTGATTGTGGTCGAGCACCACCGCCCAAACCTGAAAATAAATTGGGTAGCCGAGCTCATACCCTTATACAACCCGGATTACAAAGAATTAATTTATAATCAAGCAAAAAATTCATGTTATGGGAGTCTTCATTCTTCTTTTCATCTTTCTTCTTTCTCTTTCTTCTTTCTTCTTTTGGTTCCTTTTTTTTGTTCCTTCTTTTGGATGGTTGGAAGGTGGTTGCTCCAAATGCTTCACATGATACATAAGATGAGATCTTATGACCAATGCTCATCCTAATCCCTCATAACATTCACTCAAAAATCCTAATTGCAAAAATTACATGAAAAGATAAAGTAAATCTAACTAACACCTGCAAAACGGAGATTAGCTAAACAAAACATACAAATCCCAAGCTTGTATATTGGACTTGGTATCCCACACATGAGTAACTAAGTCCACCTGGCCTATTGGATTATGCTTAGGGGTATAAGCACCTGCACAATAAAAGTAATTATATTTTTATTACAGTGCCCCTTAAGCACAATCTTCTATAGAAAATAATGATTAGATTCATCCTACCATTCATTCTATGCACATTCATCTTAACATCTAGACTAAAATAAAATATCACAAAATAAAAGCAAACATCAAACCATGCACCGCCCTAACCTAAAGCTAGAAGTGGTGACTTAGTCTAATGTGTGTGCTTTAGGAGGTCTATGTGGTATGTTTAGCTATGACTTTAAGGTTTAGATTTTCTAAGTGTGAAGATGTTCAACTTAGATGTGTGGTTTCATTTAAGTGTTTAGTTGATTTGGGTTGATTTTATTTTATATTTTGATTTGGTTTAAGTGAATCCTACAATTAATTACTAAGTGTTGTAAAGAGAGGGAAAAGAGAAGAGAATTTCTCTTTTCTTCCCTATCTTAAGTAATTTCTAAAGTGGATTCATGTTTGATTTTGTTTAGTAAATATTTTATTATGTGTTTTAATTAATCCTAAGTTTAGATTTTCCCTAAACAAACCTATTCAAAAAGAAAGTCATTTTAAGATTAAGTAAAGTGAACTAAATTCACAAAACACACATCACTTCATTTCTTTCCCAACATGTATAACATCCATATGAATGAATCCTAAGCATATCTATACATACAAATGAAAATATTTAGCATACTTTATGATGAATGCTAAGTGAGTTACTTAAAAAAATTTGAATGCTTTATGATGTATGATTTTCATTAAGTAAAAAAGAGATTTTCTTATCCATTTTTCACATGCACACATGTATGTATGAAAGATATTAGTGAGTACGGCATCATTGTTAGCACCAGAGGTGTAAGGTACAATACCCACTTAGGGCTACTTAAAGCCTCGCAATCCCGGGGTTGTCCAGACTAATAGACCACTTTCCTTAAATACAAATATATGTACAAAAGAAATGAATGAAAAAGAAAGATGCAAGAGTTTGTATTTGTTTGTTTATTTTGTTTATGCAATTTATATGCACAAGTGTGGATGTCCTTCTTAAGTAATAACATAAGAATGATAAAAATAGAGTTAGGCAAGTGTTATGTTGCCAAATCATATTCAAGACTATGCTAAAAGAAAAGAGAAGGAAAAGTACACTATGCACATTTTCATATTTATATCCACATGCAAGCGTATAAATAATTATAAGTAGCACACTTTCAATTTTAGGTATTTGATTTATAGATTTTGAAAATAATTTTGGATTTAGTAATGATAATAGCCATTCATATTTTTTACTTTAGCCAAAATATGCAATTTGATATAAAGAAAATATTTCATTTTGAATTTGATTTTTGAAAAAATATGAATGCATGAAATTCATATGACATACACATTTAGCATGTTAAGAAAGAAATAAAGTGATGAAAGCATGTAAACACATTTACCCTAATTAATTCCTGAAGATAATCCTATGAAATAAGAAAGTTTAAAGCAAATCAAGTTATTTTTAAGGAAAGTTTGATTTTGTTTTGAGTTTAATTTAATTTGAAAAATGTGAGGTGAGTTTGTTGTTCCTAACCCATTCTCACATATGTTTGCTATTTTAGTTTAATTTTTAGGTAATTAAATCAATTTTATGCTTTGGTTAGGTTAAGGTGTGCATTAGGTGTGTTAATTACTCCTTATCTATACCACCTTAGCATACTTAATCAAGTAATTATAAGCCAATAAGATGGCATAAAACCACACAAGGAACTTAAATTTGCAATGCACCTAGGAAAGAAAGGTACCTAATGCAATTGACTCATGATTTATGATTAATTAAGCTAAGGGGTTTAATTTTAAGTACTTTCATAACCCCTCTCACGCATGTGAGTTGGATTTTGATTTCATTAATGTACTTAGGCTCTTGAAGCATCTAAGATAGATTAATTGAGTTCTGAAAAGTTTAGAATTTTATGAAATTAATTAAGGGGATGATTAGTGAATTAAATCTTAATTAAGATTTGATTAAGGAAAAAATGGGGTTTAAGGAATATCTTAAAGAAAGTATCCCAAAATTATTCCCTAAACCTCATATTCGCTTAATCAGAACTTAATTGACTCAATTAGAGGGTTAAACCACTAATTATACCTTTAATTAAGCTTAATTATATTAATGGAATGATTAAGGAATGAACTAGCAATCCCTTTAATTAAGCAACCAATAAATCCCACGAAAATTAGGGGAGGCAGGGGCCATCCCACTTATTAAGCAGAAGAAGTTTGTGATTAATTAGTGGAGTAATTAAAGGGTAATTAGCAAAATAATATTCCCAATAAAACTTAAATTTAGAGAAAAGCACTATTCAAAATCCATTCAAATTATTTTTAGAATATTATATGCTCAATTATCTATCGAATACAATTTATTTCATATTTTTCTATTTTTCTAGGCTTAGATATGAATTTAGGAAGTTTACAAGGTTAATTAATGATTAAATAGCCTAATTAAAATGTTTAATCCCATCGACGCCATGTGGGCGCAACATGCTTTCCACATGGTGTGATTCAATATAAAAGTCATCATAGTGCACATGGCGCGCTCTCTCCACGTCCGATCAAGGATTAGACGGCTGAGGTTAAAGCTGCGGATCTAATAGATTAGAATGTGCATCTACATGTCTTAAATCATGGTCGTCCATTCAAAATGCATAGATGGATGGCCTATGATTTATCCCTATATTTCTCTGTGAAGAATGGATACTGTCCATCTTCTATGGGATGATCTGAGCTCGATTGAGCTCGGATTGATCCCAAACTTTATCCACACCATCTAAGCACAAAGGCAAACACATGTAACAGTGAGATTTGCATGGGATTAAACTTTACTTTACAAAAGATCAAGCCACATTGAACTTAAGCTTGGTTTAATGGCTAACCTCGTCAGAGGTGATCACCGATGCTCGATCCCCTTGGAGAAGCTTTGTCTTGTGGAGATGAAGCTTTGTTGAGAGTTTAAGGTCTTGAGATTGGGTGGATCCTTTTATGGGCCAACTCCTCCTTGACTTGAGCTCTGTCTTGATCAAGGATGGTATTCCCTTGCCTTTGGAACTTAGGAAAGATCTTGGGCACGTTTGATTGGGCTCATTGAGGGTGCTTGCAAAAGGAATTGAGTTAATTTGGAGTGTGGAGTAGGTTTGATTTTCAATGGAGCTCTCTTGTTTTCGATTTGAGTAAATCCGAAAATGGAGAAGTTGATTTCACTCTAGGATGCTTGGGATCACTTGGCAAAGGCTCCTCTGGCTTCCCTTAGCTCAATCGAGTATGAGATTGATTGAATGAAATCAAATTAGGGAGAGTATATCTCCCTCTTGAAGGATCGGACGATCGTGAAGGTGTTTGCCATTTTGATCCATTTGAGCTAATGCAATGGGTTGTTAGGCTGTTAGAGGCTTGCACATGGGTTGTTTTGGCTAGAGGGTGGTAGTGGGAAAGTGGCCATGTGTTTAATTGAGTGGAGGAAGGTTTTCCATGTGCTCAATTTGAAGGAGGTGGTCAGTTTTGGGTTTAGACTAGGTTGGGCTGACCCAAACCCATTGGGTTGGGTGCACCACACTCCCTACTATTCACTTGATCCACAAAGAGGGTTCCAAGTGGTTATGGGGAGGATTTGGCCAAAATTTACCCTTTGACCTAAGGGTAAAATGGTCATTGGGCTTAGGTTTCAATTTGAATATGTTTCATATGTTTGAAAAATGGGTTAGACCAAGTTTCATTGAATTTGGAGTTGGTTTGATATGATTTGGCTCATGTTAACCCATTTAGGTCAAAATAGGTCAACTTGGGTCAAGTTAGGTCAAATTGGGTCAAACCAAGGGTTGGGTCAAGTTCATATGACCATTGAAAATTTTTTTGTGGCTTTGGTTTGATTTAATTTGGTTTATATTTGGTTTTGGTTCAATTGAGAATGGGTCAAGTTGATCAAATTGACCCATTTGAACTATTTGGGTTAGGTCAAGGGTTGGTTTATATTTGGTTGGTCATATGAAATGGATTGGTATCTTTGTTTTCAATCAATTTTGGTTAAGTTTGAATTTGGCTCAATATGGCCCTTTAGGTCAAGTTGGGTTCAAATTCAATTAGGCTAGGTTAGATCTAGTTGGCCAATTGAGGCTTTGGTTAAGTTCAACAAGTGATTTAGAATGAACTTGACCCATTGGTTTCAATAAATTTGGCTTAGATCAAGTTTTTACACATTTTGACTTTTTAGGTCAAGTTGGGTCAACTTGAGTCAAGTGACCAATTGGGCTCGCTTAGGCTCAAATGTTGACTTGGTCAAGTTCAAACATTGATCATGAATGAACTTAGATCATTGGTTTCAATCAATTTGGCCTATGGTGAATTTTGGCTATGTTGGGTTTCATTTTGGCTAAGTGTTGACCTGGTCAACCCTTAAGTTTGACTTGATTTGACCCAATTTGACTGATTGATCATCTCATGATGATTGTTGATCATGATGAGAGGCTTAGATGGGCTTAGTTCAATCCAATTTGGTTAGGATTAGAATTTGGCTCATAAGGGCACTTTAGGTCACTTTAGGTCAAGTGAGCCTGAGTGAGTCAAATGGCTTGGTCAAAGCTTGATTTGAGTTTGATTGAACACACATATGGACTTATGATTGAAATATAAATCCATTTTGAAGAGATTTGAAGTCAAATATATTTTGGTTCATTTGACAATTTCAAGTTCAAAGGATGAATATGAGCTTAATTTGAGTTTAATTTTTGAATTGAGTTTTGGTTAAGTGATTGAAGTTTGTATTTATATTTGGATTCATGATTGAAGGATTGATTGAATCATGAAGAAAAATCAAGAGTTTGGCTTGATTTGAAATTGATTTGACTAAGCTTAAGAAATTGACTTGAAAGGTTTAGAATGAATTTTGGTTAAATTTGAGTTTGATTTTTAGAGTTGATTTTGATTGTTTGAATTTATGTTTCATTTATATATGTGAATATAAATAAGAATATAAATGGGTTATGAGAAAATTTCAAAAATTTGAAGTGATTTGAACTTGATTTAGGTTAAGTCCTTAAGAGTGAAATAAAGGACTTAGGAAATATTTGAACTTAGAATTGAATTTTGGATTTAGTTTGATTGATTTGAATTTATATTTCATTAATATATGTGAATATAAATGAGAACATAAATGAGTGAGAAAATTTCATCAGTTTGAGGAGATTTGAACATGATCTATGCTAAGTCCTTAAGAGGGAATTAAAGGACTTAAGAAATATTTGGAATTTCAATCACGGGCTTCAATCATAAGTTTCAATCATGGGTTACAATCATTTGGCATTGATTTGAGTTTGGAGAAAATCAATTAAGATGAAATTGATTTAGGATTGGAGAAAATCAATTAAGCTGAAATTGATTTAAGTTTGGAGAAAATTAATTAAGCTGGAATTGATTTGAGTTTGACTTGAAAGAAGGAAGTGAAGAATGTGGTTCAAGCTATAGGATAGGAAAATTTTCCTAACACCTTTAAGACATGACATATTCCTATGGCTAACTCTTCTAAGTCTCTAGGGCTAGGTTGAGTCTCCACCTAATCACTAGACGTGTCTTAAGATTAAGGATCTCTTAAAATCTAAGAGGAATCCCATGTATAAGATGGAGGGGTTGAGAGCTCATTCTAAAAATGAGGTCAACAAAAGGTGCCCAATATGTGTGGTGTCACTGACAAGGAACACCACACGTATTGGTGTTGACCAAAATGATCAACAACACCGAACAATCACAAGCACTAACAGAGACGATCTACTCCTAACCCAAGGTGTAGAGGGAATCCAGAACTTAGTGGAATGTGACTCTACTTATGTCAAAGACATAAGAGAGAAGGAAGAATCCACTAGGGATAGAGTATGTGAACCTTCCACTAGGGAAGCAAGTTCAAGTCATCCACTAAGGGATGAGAGGTTTGATTTGAGTCTCCTTGGGGAGAAATTTGATTTGTTTAATTAAGTTCTGCTAGGGAAGAGGGTTGAATTTGTTTCAATTTGTTGTTTGTTTGATTGAGTTTGTTTAGACTTCACCGGGGATAGAAAAGTGAACTCTCCACTAGGGAGGAAAGTTCAAGTCATCCATAAGGGAGAGAAAGTTATGAAATCCACTGAGGGATTAGAATTCTAGATCCACTAAGGAACCAGAAAGATTTGCCCTCACTCAGAAGCAAAAGATTTGATTTAGATTGATTGATTATTTTGTTTATTTGTTCCAGATTTTTAATTTTGGATTTTGAGATGGACTTGGTTTGATGGACCCAGGTACGAGGCTAGACCTAACTGCATTTACCAATCCAAATGAGTAATCTACTAAACATATAGTAGGACTAGCCAACCAAAGGATTGCCTTTTCGATACAAATAACTAAGGAAGAAAGTATAGACTTACATCCTCTAAAGTAGGACTAATTATGGTAATCTATTGGCAAGGGAATTGAACCCAACCTAGGGCTGACTATTGAGTGAATGCTGCTGGGGGGACTTAGATCAACTCAAACATAATCAAGATTAATTTTATTTTTTTAGTTTGTTTTGATGGGTTCCGTTGGTTTGTGATGGACCGCACTGAGTAGGGGCCATGGTGGCCTAGACCTAACTCAGACTTACCAATCCAAAGGGAGTAGCCTACCAACCACAAGGCAGGACCATCCAACCAAAGGGATGCCTTTTGGTTTGCAATGGTTAAGTATTTAAGAATAAAGCATGGGGGCTCACATCTTCCAAAATAAAGAACCACTGGGGTGATCAGTTGCTTTGGGCAACAAATCGAACCCGACCTAGAGCTAACTATTGAGTGAATGCTGCTGGGGAACTTAAATCAGCTCAAAGATAGTTAAAGATTAATTTCATTTTTTAATTTATTTTGATGGATTCTATTGGTTTGTAATGGATCATATTGAGAAGGAGCTTATATTAGCCTAGACCTATATCAGATTTACTGAACCAAAGGGAATAGCTTCCCGGCCGATGGCAGAACTATCCAACCAACAGAGTGCCTTCCGTTTCATAGTGATCAATTTAAGGGATGAAAGCTTAGGGACTCACATCTTCCACTACAAAAGACCACTGGGTGATTAGTTGCTTTGGGCAACAAATCAACCCAACTAAGGGTTGCTGTCATTTCAAAGAATGTGACATCTTCCAAAAGGATCATAGTGCCTGGTAAAAATAGATTGAACGACCTAAGTGACTACGGAGTGACCAACGTGGATTTATCTCAACCGTGGTCGAAATTCTATAGGGAGTTCTGACACCCTAAAGATAGATTCTGATGGGGAAAAGGGGGGGGCTTGAATTCCTAATCCACAAGCGAATTAATTAATTTATTTGTTTAGCTTATTTTATTGTGGACCCTGTTAGTTTGTGAGGGATCAAATTGAGAAGGAGCTTATATCAGTATAGACATATCTCAGATTTACTGAACTAAGGGAGAGAATATGAGCATGTACTGAACAAATTCTCCAACCACAGGGGTGGCTACTAGGAAAGGGGGACTGTCCAATCCAAGAGTAACCTAGGTAGTGTCTAAATGGGGTCACGAAGGACGTGATCCAAATAGAATGCACATAGGGGATGGGGCCGCTAAGGGCTTGATCCAACACCCTGGAGAAGATGACATGGTTAGTCATACATCAAATAGGTATTCAGTGTCTAACTCAAGGAGAAAGCTTGGGGATTCACATCTACCAAGAGTGGTGTACTCACCGGGTGAGTAACTGTCAGCATAGCAAACATCAACCAACCTAAGGTGCCCGTCGGTTTGCAACAATCGCCTAGAAGAAGAGCTTGGGACTCACATCCTATAATGGATTGCTTGGATAGTCATCTCTCAAGTGCCATCTACCCAATGTGATGACCGATTGAATGCCACTAGAGGACTTATATCGACTCAAATGTAGTCAAGAGGAAAGGAGCCTCTAGGGGACTTATCCTAAACCTCAAATATACCTAGTTAGTTCATGATGGCTAGTTCAAGAAGAAATCACGGGGGCTCACATCTTCTTAAACAAAGTCAACATGAGGTAGCTACTGAAAGCAAAGGAAATCTACCATACTAATTGCGTTGGTTTGCAATGGTTTTAGGAAGAAAGTGTGGACTCACATCCTCCAACATGATCAGGGTGACATACTACAGGAAAGCATGTAGAACTAGAGCCTAATGAGTGAGTGCCACAGGGGGCTTGCTCCCACATCAAAATTGCCCGAGATAAAAGATTTATGTTTATTTTTGTGCATGTGTTAATTGGAATAGGATGCCTCTTGGGTTCTCTCACACCTATCGTAAACACATTGGGGAGTTTGATGAAATGGTGCCACAGATGGCAACCGAGATTCTCACTAAGAAAGGATGCTGCTTGGGTTCTCTTACACCTAATTTAATTGTGCTAATCGAAATAGGATGCCTCTTGGATTCTCTCACACCTATTCTAATAACGCCGAGAGATTGTGTTTGTGCAGTGAAAGAGGGGTAGGATGCCGCTAGGGGACTCTTACACCTCACCTAAGCACGTCATGGAGAATTTGCAAGACAAACAAACAACGCTTCGAAAGAAGAGAAGACTTTAATGAAATGGAATCAATTTTTTGTTGATTGATAGAATTATTTTCAAACATGATTTTTATGGGTAATATTTCTTCAAATAGAGCCCATTAATTGGAAGCATTGGGTGTTCCCTTACAATCAATCAATAAGATCCTCCTCACCTTCTATGACATAGGGGCCTTCCCAAGTGGGTTCAAACTTGCCTCCCATCTTCGACGGGCAATAATTGGTCTGCTTAGGACTAACACAAGTTCTCCTACTTGAAAAGACCAAGGGCTGACCAGCTTGTTGTGAGCTTGAATCATTTTTGCCTTGTACAACTCGAAGTTCTGGCACGCCCGTAGGAGACTCTTCTCCAAACCTTCGAGCTTTTCTAACCGCAACTTTGATTCTGCTCTGTAGTGATCTTGCTACACAATGCTATCCTTAGTGATGGGAGTTGAACTTTTAAAGGTGGAATGGCTTCAGACCCATACACTAAGGAAAATGGGGTAGATTGAGTTGCAGTTCGATATGTGGTGTGGTAGGCCCACAAGGCTTCAACCATCCACTGTTGCTTATTATCATCAAGAGTCTTCTTTAGTATCTGGATGAGAGTTTTGTTGAATATTTCTGCTAAGCCATTTGATCTAGGGTAGTAGATGGTGGAGTATCTCCAATCTATATCGTATCTTCTGGTGAAGTTGTTAATCTTTGTGCTTTTGAACGCAGTACCATTATTAGATATAATTCATCGAAGCAACCCGAACTTATATACGATATAGTTCCTGAAAAACTAAAGCACATGCTGAGCTATAACCTCTCTGAGTGGGATTGCTTCTGCCCACTTGGAAAAGTAATTGGTGGTAGCTAAGATAAATCGATGACCCTTGGAAGAAGGAGGATCGATCACCCATAATGTTAGTATCCCAACACTCAAATGGCCATGAGGCCAATGTAGGGTAGGATGTTGGGTGGTGGAGGACTACACATGTACTTGATCCGATGACATCTCCTAGCATCCACATCCACACACCGTAATATCCTAGTCTCTTGATCTTCATCTTCATCTTCGACCGATTGATGTGCCCGTAAGACAATTAATGTATTTTAATGCCACGGGCTTTGTGTTTATCCAAATAGTGTAATCACATTTGGTCAAAGGACCGGTGGTATAGGATGCCATCAACGAGAGCGTAGGAGAGAGCTCTCTACTTCACCTGATGGGCTTGTGACTTTTCTTGAGGTAATTTGCTAGTGTTCAAATAGTCTATGAATGGTTGGCTCCAATCCAACTCCTCATCCTTTCTGGCTATGGCAACCTCCCCTTCAAGAGAAAGTCTCTTAATGAGTTCAACGTCAATAAGGGATATGACTTGTCTATTTTGGACCCTTATTGGAATGGACTCATCTTCCGGACATGCCAATTCTTTGGAAAGTTTGGCCAAAGCATCTGCTATTGTATTCTCTGCTCGAGGAACCTTGTAGATGGTGATTTTGGAAATTTGGGCCAACAACTTCATGGTATACTCATGGTAATGACGAAGCTTGGGTTTGAGAACTTTGTAGGACTCGATAATCTGATTGATGATCAACTTAGAATCCCTAAAGATGTTGATGCTCTTGACAGTGATTGTGATGGCTATCTCTAGATCAGCAATCAAAGCCTCATACAAGGCTTCATTGTCAGTGCAGGGGTTGGAAAGATAGTATGAGAATCTCATCACATCACGGTCTGGAGTTACGAGAACTATTCCTACCCCTACCTTTCCTAGAAGAGTAGATCGTGGTGCATCCCCTTTATGAGAAGAAGCTGCACCATCAAAATACATCTCCCATCAGCGGTTGTCAACCTCCCCTAAGTTTATGATTTGTTCATCAAGGAGATCGTAACTAAGCAAAGAATCAACAAGAAGTGGGTGTGCTGCTAAAAAATTCTAGTGCTTGTCCTTTTATCACATGGAGAGTACAATGATATCAAACTGTGAGAGAATCATGGACCATCATGTCAACCTTCCGGATAGCATTGGTCGTGTCATGAGATACTATAGTGATTGATTTTGGAGATGAAGTTCACCTTATAAAAAAGCATATAATGTTGTAGCTTTTGGGAAGCAAAGATCAAAGGTAATGCTTATGTTTCTCAATAGGTGGGTAGTTCACTTCAGCAGGGATCAGACGACGGTTGAGGTAGTAGAGAGCACTCTCCTTCCCTTCTTCATTGGCTTGAGCCAACAAAGCACCGAGAGAGTCGCCCAATGAAGCAGTGTAGAGGATGAGTGGCCTGCCCGGGATAGGAGTTGCTAGAACTGGCGACTTCACCAAATACTGCTTGATATCTTCAAAGGCATGTTGTCACTCATCATCCAATTTGAACTTGGCATCCTTTTTGACAAGTGCTAAAAATGGCTTGCATCTCCCCGATAGGTTAGAGATAAAGTGTCTCGACATAACCCTTTGGAATGATCTAAGTTGAGTTAAACTTTTAGGATATGGCATTTCCAAGATAACTTTGATCTTTTCAGGATCTATCTCTTTTCCCCGATGTCGGACAACAAACATAAGGAATTTCTCTGAAGCTACTCCGAATGCACACTTCAGGGGATTCATTTTGAGGTTGTATTGTCTTAACCGTTCAAAAACTACTCTCAAGTTAAAGAGATGGTCTTCCTTTTCTCTTCTTTTGACTACCAGATTGTCAACATAACACTTAACTTGATGATGGATGAGTTCATTGAAAATCTGAGTCATGACCTATTGGTAGGTAGCACCAACAATTTCAGGGCTGAAAGGCATGACCTTATAATAAGAGATTTCGATCTGGGTTTGAAAAGCGGTGTTCCTTTTATCTTCGGAGACATCTTGATTTGGTTGTAACCAGATGACTCATCCATGAAAGAGAACACTGCATGAGATGAGGCGATGTCCACCATTAATTCTGGTATAGGAAGAGGAAACTCATCCTTAAGACATGCCATGTTTAAGTCCTAAAATCAAATAAAATGCTAATTTGACCATTGTTCTTCTTCAACAATGCAACTAGGTAGGATATTTTTCTTCCCGATGAAACCAAAGATCATCGCTTTCTTGACTTAGAAATGACCTTGTTCGATTTCTAGTCACATGCATCTAGAGCTTGCTTGATAGGGTTAGCAGATCTATTGCTAGCTTGTGGACTGCTAGAGATAACTGCATCCCTTCATAACTCATGCCTTAAACTCAATCAATAGCCTAACTAAGTCATTGGTTTCTTCTTCATTCAGTAATGAACTGATGTATGTTAGGCGTGAATTTTCTTATGTCCCGAGGTTGATTTCTTTAAGCTTGTCAATTGTTGAATGAATATCTTCTTCAAATTCTGGACGTGCATCCTTGATTTGAAGATCATCTAGATCATCTGAGATTTCTAAACACACATCTCCATAAGAGTTGGTGTTGTGTGAAAAGAACCTATCAGACTCCAAATGATTGGTAACAACTAAACAGTAATCATCGTCATCGACTACTATATCAATCTAGTCCCCGCTCTTGATTGTGCTTCCTTCCTATATGTTCCACATCTTATAGAAACACTCACTATGCTTGGACCATGTATGAGGAACCAAACCTTTCTGTATAAGATTATAAACACAAGGCGAGTAAAAGTCAAACGATAATTCCATTAATTCTTTAAATGAATCCTCCTCAAGTTGTACATCAACTTCAGACTTGAGGATGATGATCTCAAAATGAATCTCTTCATCTTTATATCACTAGAAGACTTAGGAGCTTCCTAACTATTAAACCTTCAACTTTTGAGAGTGAGGTTAGAGCTAAGGTTCCCCTAATAGTCTCACATAAACCTGATTCAAATACTTTACTTTTTCTAGAGGCCTGGTCTTCATCGCTATCTGGATCGAAAGTCACCTCTAATGGAACCTCGCTGAGAGGGGTTGGCTGGTATACTAATCACATTAGACTCGTCCTCCGAGCTGAATTCCAAGTCTATGTGAATAATGGAGTTACTCCTATGAACTGGAACATAATCCTGGATGTCTGATGGCCAACCCGTGGGTCTTCCACCTCTAGAACTGCCTCTATTTCTTCGTCTACCTGATGAAGGTTGGGTCATCCGATCCACATGTCCATATGATGGAATGAACTGTGGGTGGAATGTGATATGCGGCTCTATTTCTTCTTCAATTCCCCTTTCTTGTTCACTTGGATTTTTATTTTTCTTTTCTTTTTTCTTTTACACTTTCATTTTCTTCATTTTTGTTTTTTTTTTGTGTTTGAATTTTGTCCAAGTTCACGAGAAAGGGTGTTTTGAGAAAGATAATAAGTCACATCCTCATAAATCTCAGCCTCTCTAACTGAAAATGGTTTTTCATCTCCATTGACATGGTATTCAATCCCATCCTTTCTGAACTTGATGCACTAATAGATAAAAGATAGAATTATCTTGTTCTGATGTATCCAAGGCACCAAAAAGCAAATGAATGAAGTATTCAAATCAATGATGTAAAACTTGGCTTCAGTCTTCCAATCACCTATCTCCAAGGGTAACACTATGAAACCTAAAGCCCCCTCACCTTGTTCATTGAATCTTCTCAATATCATCTGATCTCCTCAGAATATGGAGATGCCAATCCTCAAATAGGCAAGGGTCTTTAGACTCATAATGTTTATCGATGCACCTGGATCAATGAATCTCTAGCAAGTCCGACCGCCATGTCAACTATGATGTAGAGGAGATGGTTATGCACTTAGCTTAGATGACAACTTTCTTAGATAAGAGAGGACATTGTGGTCCATCTTAGGCTGATCCTCCACAAGCATATCAAAAGGTGGAGCATCCTGTGGAGGGGCTTCTTAATCCTATGTACTAATGACTTGTTTCCTTTATAAAGGTCGCCTCTATGAGGTAGAACCTACCATTATGGAGTTGACTTGATGATCTCTTGTGTGGGGTAATTAAAGGTTTTACTTGCACGACTCACCTACGCTCCTATGGGACCCTTAGATGATTAAGTCTATCTCAAGAGGCGAGCATAGTGTTCATAGTGGAAAGTCCAACTCAATGAGAAAGAGGAAGATTAGAATTGTTATAATTATTTTGATTTTGAAGAGTTATCATCGTGAATAGAATACAACCAATGAAAAGTGAGATAATTCAAGCTAGCTTTATTTTTAAATTTGATTTGATAGAAGTACAAAAGTAAATCAAGTAAAGGGTAAGAGATTTGATGCCCTTATCCATCGATACAAGAGTTCTACTAGTAGAAGAGGAAGAGCTAGCTAAAGTAGTGGAAGTCACCGATGTGATAGCTAATGGTGGTAGACCAGAGGTCGACTCGGTTGCTATTAGGCTATCCCAGAACATGCTACGCCGCTTCTATTACTTGAGCTCCTTTCCTTGAGTTAAGACAACTGCAAACCTTCCTTGATGTTGGAGGTAATTGACTCGTGCACCTATAAGGAAAGTTTCTTGATATTCCAATGATCTTTTTGGATAAGGAGATATCCCAACCTTCTTTAGTTTTGAAAGATCACAAGTATCCTCAAGGATTACCCCGAAACTGGATGGTTGTTCCATAAAGTATTCCTTCGATAACTATAACATCTTGAAGCTATGTTCAGCCCTTGAAGGTGAAGCAATCTTCAAGCAGTGGTAAGGGCAAAAGTTAGATCATGACTTTCATGACTTTCTCCCGATTTCTAGGTTCGTAGTCAAAATCAAGCATGTTTAAAAGGTTCTTAAAGATCTTCCCGATTACCTCCCTCTTAAATGAATAAGGTTTGTTAAGTTTATCCAAAAGAGTAGGATCATACACTGGCGCGGGTATGTGTACCATTATTATGGTGAGAGGAGGAGGCGGTGCAGCGCCATGAGCTTCTGAGGTATGGTGGTAGAGGAGGTAAGGTCGCCGAGGTCTCTCTAATTGATCATATGGTTGCTTCCCATCTCTACTCACTATTCTCTATCTTCTCATATACCTTCTATGGCTTTGGCTGTAAGGTCTTGAAAAGGCAACTATTTGTCATCTCCTTGTACTAGCTATCTTGTTGATTAACTTCTCAAAAGTTTTGAGGAAGCCCTTAAGCATGAGAGACCGCCATGGATATTCTTTAGAAGAATCTCAATGGCAGCCGTCGATAGCGCTCGATTTCATACTCAGGTTATACCATCTGAGAATGTAATCAACAAGGGACTCACCTGGGTGTTGTTGTGCTACAACGAGATCGCCCACAGTGACCCTTTGCTGAACTCCAACAAACCTCTTGATAAAGAGTTGCTCCAACTCAGCAAATGTCTTTACTGAACTATTGGGATGTTTAACATACCAATCAAAAGCTATCCTTGCTAGGATACTAACAAAGAGATGGAATAGTAAAGCATCACTGCTACCAGCATTGCAACAACTAACTCTGAAATGGGTGATGTGCTGTCTCGAGTTTCCACTGGCATCAAAACTCTTGAAGGAAGGTGGCACGAAACCCTTGGGATACTGGATTGCATCAAATTCCTCCGTGTAGGGTCTACCCTTTGGAACTAATGATCCTCCCTGGGCTTGAGCCAACGCTTCCTTCACCTGCTCAACCATGGACTTGATATCTTTTTCCTGTATGGAGGTACTATCCACTACCTTCCTATACATGCTGGTGCTACCTTGCTCTAATGGAGGTAAGGTGCTGGTTAGGTCCAAGACATGCACCAACTCTAGTCAAATGTGATGAAGCTTTGGTTACAATGCTAAGATACTATTAATGATCAGCCTCTTATCCATCCTCATCTATCTTTTCATCATTCTACTTTATTTGGAGGTATAGTGTGGTCTTCCTCGCTGACCTCAACACCTTCCATAGCCCGCCGCTGAGGAGAGATCATATCCAATGCAAACCTCTTGAGTCTCCCAACAAATCATCTTCATTGGGATCAAAGCTAATCTTTTCTCATCGACCAATCATATCCTGTGATTTCTTTTCTTTCCATAAGATAATGTGCTAGTATGTCCTCAAGAGAATGATTAATTAATAAGCACGAAATTTCGACTGTGATCTATCAGAGAGGCACGACCTCCCTGGAGAATCAACTGAGGGATGCACTCACTAAAGATACACACTGACTGTCACTAACTTTGAAAGGGTGCCACTCTGGAGGTTTTACCATCATGGTGCAATCTGCTCATCTTCTCCCTCAAGAATCGCTGATCAACTCCATATCCCGATGCAGGTGTTGGTGAAGGGATGACCACTATGCTGTTTGCCATTCCTTCCGCACTGACCAAAGTGAAGACGAGAGCTTGGCCTCACCAGTTGTGTAGATGGGAGATCCCTTATTATAGCCGATCACCAACAGATCCTCTTCTCCGTGATGTGGCCTTCATGGCCTGGAAACAGAGGACATGAACAAGCAACGAAGAAGGGGGATAGAGCTGTAGTGGACACCACCCACTCTCTCGAAGAGCTCTCCTCTGTGATGAGTAGTCCTCGTAAGTAAAATATTCAGGTAGTGAGCAAAGACGCAATCGAGAAATGAGTGCAAAGGCCATCGGCCGCAAACCTGCCTCTCTAACTAGTGATTTGAACTAGCATGGGCCTCCCCGCCCTCTCCGAAGATGCTTCCCTCCCCACTGTAACATCCAGTTCGCCAACCCGGTAGAATTGAATGGAGGCTAGCATATGACCTCTTGCTCTGACTAACTGTGGGCTAAAATTGAACCACTGGTGGAGGTGAGGTAGGGATCCTCCTAGCATCCTCTCTGTCAGACCCAGAAAGAGGATGAAATGGGTTCTGTGTAATGTAAATCAAAGTGGAAACTCAACAACCAGGTAGCTATCTCCATCTCCTCGATGCGTGGTGGTACCGCTTTATCATGCAATTTTGTTCCTCCTGAAGTCTTGGTGGGCGAGAATAATAAGAACTAGACCCAACCTCAAAAGTCGGGAGACAGGATCGGGGAGCCTTACCCTTTGAGGGTGCTAATGAGCTAGCAGCCCATAAGACGGAAACAATTGGAACACATGATGACATTGGTATTGATGTCGATACTATTGTAGAAATTGCCACCGCTTCTCTTCGGATGGGATATCGAGTTTGATGGCAAGTCAATCAATGATCGCCGCCACCAGTAGTCTGCTAATACAGGGGAGTGCCCTCACAGTAATCCTCAAAATCTCATCCAAAATTAATGCGGTGTAATCGAGGTGGAAGGTCACCTCGATCAGGCCAAGTCCATCCTGTGGGGAAAGGTAAACACATACTGCCATTACAATCAAAATTGAAACTATAATGAAACCAAAACCGCTAACGAGAGTCTGCAATGTTGAAAAAAATTTTGGATAAGATTTTTATTGATTTGAATTCATTTTTTTGTTAGAATTTGAACACATACTCAACATCTTAAAAAAAATGTTAAGTCGAGCTCAAATGATTTAGAATAGATTTTGAAATTTGATTGGAAAGAGGAATTGTTTGGATATAGAATCCACTTTCAATAAATTTGGATATGTTGAAAATGGGTTCAAATATTTTTGTTTGAAGGGATGATTCCATTGGTTCATATTTGAGTTTTAATTTTGATTTTGAGGACCTTTTATTTAACAAATTTGGGTATGTTAAAGTAAATGGTCAATTTGTTTTTGTTTTGGATTTGTGATTTTTAGAATTTTTTCACTTAGCAAATTTGAGTATGCTAAGTGAGGTGTTTGAAAATAATTTCTTCTTTTTCTTTGTTTTCTTTGTCTTGTGAATCATTTATGATTTTGAAAAATGGAATCTTCATTTAACAAATTTGGATATGCTAAAATGAAGGAGACACCATCGACTCTGAATAGAGCTCATCTTGTGATGAGTAGTCCGTAAGTTATCTCGTGTAGTTGACATGGGTAGCCAATTGGGAAAATCAATGAGTGCAAAGGCCAGACCACCAAACCTCCATCTCTAGTAATAAGAACTATAAGACGGGCCTCCCCCTCTCTGCCGCCCTGCACTCAACGTCAGAGCTCGCCAACGGCGAGAACTTAACGGAGGCCAGCATATGACCTCTTGCTCTAACTAACTGCGGGATGAAATCGAACCGCTACTTGTGGTGAAGTAGGGATCCTCCTAGAATCCTCTCTGTCAGACCCAGAGAGAGGATGAAATGGGTTCACTGTAATCAGCGTGGAAATCAAAGTGGGAAACTCCTCAACAATTAACCGTGAAGCTACCTCCATCTCCCCGGTGATGTGTGTATGGTACGACTTTATCAGGCATTTTTTTCCTCCTCTGAGTCTTGGTGGGGCGAGCTGAATAAGAACTAGACCCAACCTCAAAAGCTGGGGAGACAATCCCGGATCAGGGGAGCCTTACCCTTTGAGGGTGCTAATGAGTGGGTGCTAGCCCTCACTAGGGCAGCACGGGAAACAACCGGGCACATTGGCACTGTCACAGACATTGGTATTGATGCTGGCACTACTAGAAACTGCCACTTCCTCTTTGATGGGATATCGAGTTTGATGGAAAGTCAATCAATGATCGCCTCAAACCATTGTGGTCCTGTTTGTGAGGGAGTTCCCTCAAGTACCTCACCCCTCAAAATCTCATCCAAAATGAATGCTGTAATCGAGGAAGGCTATGATCCAGGCCAAGTCCATCATCTGGGGAAAGGTAAACACATACTTGGGTGCTGCCATTTCTGTCAACTGAAAACTGAAATTATAATGAAACTGAAAATTGTCGCTGAACGAGAGTCTGCAATGTTGAAAATAAATTTGGATCAGATTTCTTTGATTTTGAATTCATTTTTTTGTTAGAATTTGAACACATACTCAACATCTTTAAAAAAGTTTTAAGTCGAGCTCAAGTGATTTAGAATAGATTTTGAAATTTGATTGGAAAGAGGAATTGTTTGGATATAGAATCTTATTTCAATAAATTTGGATATGTTAAAAATGGGTTCAAATATTTTTGTTTGAAGGGATGCTTCCATAGGTTCATATTCGAGTTTTAATTTGATTTTAAGAACCCTTTATTTAACAAATTTGGGTATGTTAAAGTAAAGGTTTAATTTATTTTGAGATTTTAGATTTTTCACTTAGCAAATTTGAGTATGCTAAGTGAGATGTTTGAAAATAATTTCTTCTTTTTCTTTGTTCGCTTTGTCTTGTGAATCATTTGTGATTTTGAAAAATGGAATCTTCATTTAATAAATTTGGGTATGCTAAAATGAAGGATCCAAGTGTGTTTTATTTAAATTTTTTTTTGAAAATAGGATCCTTAGCAAATTTGAGTAAAAATCCTAATGTATTTTTTTATTTGATTTTTGAAAATAGGATTCTTAGCAAATTTGAGTAAGCTAAGAGAGTCCTAATGTGTTTCTTTTGAATTTTGATTTGATTTTTAAAAATAGGACTCTTAGCAAATTTGAGTATGCTAAGAGAGTCTTAATGTGTTTTTGATTTTGATTTGATTTTTGAAAATAGGATTCTTAGCAAATTAGAGTATGCTAAGAGAATCCTAATGTGTTTCTTTTTTGAAGATTTTGATTTTGAGAAAGGGAGACTTTACTTTAGCAAATATGGTATGCTTGAATGAAATTCCAAATGTGTTTTGAAAATTTTTGTGAAATAGAAATTTTACTTAGCAAATTTGAGTATACTAAATGAAATTTCAAAGATGTGTTTTAAATTTTGTTCTTTGATTTTAAAAGAGACTTCACTTTAGCAAATGGGGTATGCTAGAATGAAGTTCCAAATATATTTTGAAAATTTTTGATTTTTATTGATTTTGAAAAGAGAGATTTCCATTTAACAAATTTGGGTATGTAAGATGAAAATCATTTTTTGAAAGAGGAAATCTCAACTTAATCATATAGGGAATATGTTAAGTGAGATTTCAAAATAGTGTCATTTTATTTGAAAATGAAATCTTCATTCAATAAATTTTGATATATTGAATGGAGATGTTCATATGTGCTTTTGAAAATTTTATTTTTTTATTTTGTTCAAAATGAAACTTTCATTCAATAAATATGGGTATTGAATGGGGAGGTTCATATGTGCTTTTGGAAAAAATATTTTGATTTTTTGATTAATGAAATATTCATTCAATAAATGTGGGTATATTGAATGGAGAGGTTTCATATATGCTTTTGAAAATTTATTTTTGGTTTTGTTTTGAAAATGTGAAATTTTTAACTTAACCCATGTGGAATGTATTGAGTAGAATTTCAATGTTATGATTTTACTTGAAGGTGTAATATTCATCCAACACATTTGAATGTGTTGAATGGAATCAAATTTCATGCTTTTGAAAATATAATTGTTGAAATTTTATTTTTGAAAATGAGGTCTTCACCAAAATGAATTGAGTGAAGAAGCTCATTTGTGCTTTTTAGAAAATGTAATTGTTAAATTTTTTTTTTTTTTTGTAAAGATGATCTTACACATAACAATCATGAAGATTATTAGATGAGGGTGATTTAAGAAAATTTTTGTTCAAAATATTTCATTATATGCATTTTTGAAAGAGTGTTTTTGAAAAGCAAGAATTTTTATGAATCATTTATTTTATCTTTATTATTTTAGAATGAACCTTTCTTTACCATAAAATGGTAAGAAGGAAGTCTTTAAATGTTTTCTTTTATTAGATTTTTTTTATTTTTTACCCATTGGAGAACCCAATGGTGATTTTAAGACCAACACGGGGTGAGGTCCTAAAACCTAAAGATGTTGGCTAACTTAACTTAAGGATGAAATAAGCTAAGTGCCAACAGAAAAAAAGATAGTCTTGATTCATAAAGAAAAATTACCTATCGATACTTGGAGATAATGATCATTTTCCAAAGATAGAGAGAGAACCTTCCCGAGAATCGTTAGAAAAATTGGTGAAAATTTTATTAGATTTTCTAAGATGTATACTTCCATCTTCAATCTATGTGGAATAAAATGAAGATAGAAATATACTCTTATATGCATTTGGACACCACGTAGATCCACATATATTCTTATTGAGGGTGATCGGGTACGATATTGAGGAGAGGTGTACTATCTCTAAAGATAGAAGTTACTACCCTACAATGGATTTAATCACCTCAATAAGGACTCCTAAGGACAATAGGTCTGCCTGTGTACCAGAGATTCTTCTCCTACTTTACATAAAAAAGTAAAGTAGAACTTATTTTAAATCGGGTTCGTTAAGTTCCCTACAGGGGCAAGCTTCCATAGTTAATTACATCCTAAGGAAGGGGATTCCTTAGGAATACTCTCAATTAAGGTAAATTATCGTTGTCCCCAAAGATTTTAATAGGTAGGACTATCAATCGATTAGTTTATTTTAGATGATCAAATGAGATTAATCAAAAAGAGAGTTATTATTGAAGCCAAAGGAAGATAAGTAGGAGATGTTAATGATATTAAGAAACCTAGCGAACATCTCAAACTACCTTATGGTTGGGTTTTACAATTTTGAAATTGATTTAATTTGTTTGAGTTGAATTTTCATTAGAAATTTAGGGCTTATGATTTCATAACACAAGATTATAGAAATGTCGAAGAGGTGAGGATTTATGCTTATGGCCTATAAAATGGAGAAATAACCTCAGAACCTAAATCTAGGGAGCTTTGACGAGGGCCAAAAGCACAACTTAAATCTAACGCGAAAATGGGTATTTGATTTGCCTCCACAAGAGAGGACAAATCATTCGACTGCTTAGACTTACAACCACTAGGGGTGACTGCGAACTAACTATCCCTATGATTTTAAATTCATGTAGGCAAATCATATGTTTTATGCAAGATAGTTGGGCTGTTATTTATTTAGAAAGAGACTAAGTCCTTAAACTCACTCTCTAAGAGACTAGATCATGTAAGAGCATGAAAATGATGATATAATGCAAATCATATTACATTTTATTTTCATTTTGGACAATCATTTAACTGTGATATAGAATTCATATACATAATGCAAGAGAAGTAAGATTATTAGCCAAAATTAGCGAAGAGGTGTGTTTACCATGGCTCTCAAAGGTCAAACCAAGTTTCTCTGGCAAAGGTGGAAGCCCTCCAATCAAGAGTGTAACAATATGATTTTATTCATGATGTTATAAAAGAAATACTCATGCAACTAAGAGGTTGCTAATTCTTTTATCTTGATTTTTAACCTAAGCTTTAAGGGAGGTTATGAGTTCTTTATTTTTAATTTTGAGTTGATTAATTTGGTAAAAGATTTATTTTCTAAAAGAATCGTCATCCAGTGCATCAAGTAAGGAAGAAACTAGAAAGCATGACATCTTAATACACAAAAAAACAAAACATCAAACATTTTATAAAGCTAATCACAAAAGAATAAAATGTCATTTGTGGTGCACCACTACACAAATCAAAAAATTAGGTAGTGAGCTCTACCCTTATATAACCTGGATTACAAATGAATTATTTTACAATCAAGGAAATTCATGTTATGGGCCTTTCATTCTTCATTCTTCTTTTTTCTTTTTTCTTTCTTCTTTCTTCTTTTGGTTCCTTCTTTTGGTTTCTTCTTTTGGTTCCTTCTTTTGGATGGTTGAAAGGTGATTGCTCCAAAGGCTTCACATGGTACATAAGATGAGATCTTATGACCAATGCTCATCTTAATCTCTCATAAAATTCACTCTCAAATCCTAAATACAAAAATTACATGAAAAGGGAAAGTAAATCTAACTAACACTTGCAAAACAGAGATTAGCTAAACAAAATATACAAATCCCAAGCATGTATATTGGACTTAGCATTCCACATATTAGTAACCAAGTCTACTTGGTCTATTGGATTATGCTTAGGAGTATAAGCACCTGCAAAAGTAATTATATTTTTATTATAGAACCCCTTAAGCACAATCTCTTGCAAAAAAATAATGATTAGACTAAGTCATTCTATCATTCATTCTATGCACATTCATCATAACATCCAGACTAAAATAAAATATCACAAAATAAAAACAAACATCAAACTATGCACCGCCCTAACTTAAAGTTAGAAGTGGTGACTTAGACTAATGTGTGTGCTTTAGGAGGTTTGTGTGGTATGTTTAGCTATGGCTTTAAGGTTTAGATTTTCTAAGTGTGAAGATGTTCAACTTAGATGGGTGATTTCATTTAAGTGTTTAGTTGATTTTGGTTGATTTTATTTTATATTTTGATTTGGTTTAAGTGAATCCTACAATTAATTATTAAGTGTTGTAAAAAGAGGGAAAGAGAAGAGAACTTCTCTTTCCTTTCCTACCTTAAGTAATTTCTAAAGTAGATTCATGTTTGATTTTATTTAGTTAATATTTTATTATGTGTTTTAATTAATACTAAGCTTAGATTTTTCTTAAATAAACCTAATCAAAAAGAAAGATATTTTAAGATTAAATAAAGTGAACTAAATTCATAAAACACATATAACTTCATTTCTTTCCCAACATGTATAACATGCATATGAATGAATCCTAAGCATATCTATACATACAAATGAAAATGTTTAGCATACTTTATGATAAATGCTAAGTGAGTTACTTAAGAAAATTTGAATGCTTTATGATGTATGATTTTCATTAAGTAGAAAAGAGATTTCCTTATCCATTTTTCACATGCGCATATATATGTATGAAAGACATAAGTGAGTACGACGTCATTGTTAACACCAGGGGTGTAAAAGGTACAATTGAAGGTTATTTAAAGCCTCACCCAGGGTTGTCATACTAATATACCACTTTCCTTAAATACAAGCATATGTACAAAAAAAAAATGAATGGAAAAAAAAGATGCAAGAGTTTGTATTTGTTTGTTTATTTTATTTATGCAATTTATATGCACAAGTGTGGATGTCCTTCATAAGTAATAGTATAGGAATGAATATGAATGGAATTAAGCAAGTGTTATGTTCTTTTCAAATGAACTATACACTTTGTCAAATCCTATTCAAGACTATGCTAAAAGAAAAGAGAAGGAAACGTATACTATGCACATCTTCATATTTATATCCACATGCAAGCTTATAAATAATTATAAGTAGACACTTTCAGTTTTAGGTATTTTATTTATAGATTTTGAAATAAATTTAGATTTAGTAGTAATAATAGTCATTCATATTTTTACTTTAGCCAAAACATGTAATTTGACATAAATAAAATATTTCATTTTGAATTTGATTTTGAAAAAGTATGCATGAAATTCATATGACATATACATTTAGCATGTTAGGAAAGAACTAAAGTGATGAAAGCATGTAAACATATTCACCTTAATTAATTTCTAAAGACAATCCTATGAAATAAGAAAGTTTAAAGCAAATCAAATTATTTTTAAAGAAGGTTTAATTTTATTTTGAGTTTGATTTAATTTGAAAAATGTGAAGTGAGTTTGATGTTCGTAACTCATTCTCACATATGTTTGTTGTTTTAGTTTAATTTTTATGTGAGTAGATCAATTTTATGCTTTGGTTAGGTTAAGGTGTACATAAAGTGTGTTAATTATCTCTACTTACCACCTTAGTATACTTAATCAAGTAATTATGAGCCAATGAGATGAAATAAAACCACAAGGAATTTAAATTTGATACTAAGAAAGAAAAGTACTTAATGTAATTGGCTCATGATTAATGATTAATTAAGCTAAGGAGTTTAATTTTAAGTACTTTCATAACCCTCTCACACATGTGAGTTGGATTTTGATTTTCTTAATGTGCTTAGGCTCTTGAACACCGCATCCAAGATTGATTAATTGAGTTTTGAAAGTTTTACATGAAATTAATTAAAGGATGACTAGTGAATTGACCCTTAATTAAAGTTGGATTAAGGAAGGAAGGGGATTTAAGGAATATCTTAAAGAAAGTATTCCAAAATTATTCCCTAAATCTCATATTCATCGACTTAATTGACTCAATCAAAGGGATAAACCACTAATTATAACCTTAATTAAGCTTAATTACATTAAGGGAATGATTAAGAATGAACTAAATCCATCCCAATTAAATACCATCCCAAGAAAATTAGGGGTAGAGTCATCCCACTAATTAAGCACAAGAAGTTTGAGATTAATCAGTGGTAATTAGAGGATAATTAGCAAAATAGTATTCCCAATCAAACCCAAATTTAAAGAAAAATGCTATGCAAAATCCATTTAAATTATTTTTAGAATATTCTATATTCAATTATCTATCTAATCAATTTATTTCATATTTTTCTGATTTTTTTAGACTTATATATGAATTTAAGAAGTTTTCATGGTTAATTAATGATTAAATAGCCTAATTAAAATGCTTAATCCATTCCATGTGGGACGTGAGCACGCTTTCCATGTGGCATGATTAGATATTAAAGTAGTCACATCAGGCATCAATGACAATGCTAGCTTTCTCTCCCGTCCATCAAGAATTGAATGGGTGGTTAAAGCAGATCTAAGGGATTAAAATGTGGATCTACATGTCTTAAATCATGGCCGTCCATCCAAAACGGGATGGATGACCCTATCCTCTATATTTCTTTGTGAAGAATGGACACCATCCATCTTCTAGGGGATGATCAGAGCTCAATTGAGCTCAGATTGATCCCAAAATTTATCCACACCAAGCACAAAGGCAAACACATCTAACGACTAGATTTGCATGGGAATAAACTTTACTTCACAAATGACCAAACCACATTGAACTTAAGCTCGATTTAATGGCTAATCTCGCCGGAGGTGATCACCGATCCAGAAGCTTAGTGCAGTGGAGCAAGCTTTGTTGAGAGTTTGAGGTCTTGAGATTGGGTGGATCCACCTATGGGCCAACCCCTCCTTAACTTGAGCTCGGTCTTGATCAAGGATGGTCTTCCCTTGCCTTTGGAACTTAGGAAAGAGCTTGGGCAAGTTCGATTGGGCTCCGAGGGTACTTGCAAAGGGAATTGGTTAATTTGAGTGTAGAGTAGGTTTGACTTTTAGTGGAGCTCTCTATTTTGGTTTGAGTAAATCCAAAAATGGAGAACTTGATTTCACTCTAAGATGCTTGGGATCACTTAGCAAAGGCTCCTCTGGCTTCCCTTAGCTCAATCGAGTATGAGACTGATGAAATGAAATCAAATTAGGGAGAGTCTATCTCCCCCTTGAAGGATCGAATGACCGTGAAAGTGCTTGCCATTTTGATCCAATTGAGCTCATGCAATGGGTTGTTAGGCTATTAGAGGCTTGCACATGGGTCGTTTTGTCCAGGAGTAGTGGAAAAGTGGCCATGTGTTTAATTGAGTTGAGGAAGGTTTTTCATGTGCTTGAAGGAGGTGGTTGGTTTTAGGTTTAGGCTAGGTTGGGCTAACCCAAACCCATTGAGTTGGGTGCACCACACTCCCTAGTGTTCACTTGATCCACTAAGAGGGTGCCAAGTGATTATGGAGAGGATTTGACCAAATTCCAAGTGAAATTGGCCAAAATTTACCCTTTAACCTAGGGGCAAAATGGTCATTTGGCTTAGGTTTCAATTTAAATATGTTTGATATATTTTAAAAATGGGTTAGGCCAAGTTTCATTAAATTTGTAGTTGGTTTGATATGATTTGGCTCATGTTGACCTATTTAGGTCAAAATGAGTCAACTTGGGTCAAGTTAACCAATTGGTCAAATTGGGTCAAACCAAGGGTTGGGTCAAGTTCATATGACTAATTGAAATATTTTGGTGGCTTTGGTTTGATTTAATTTGGTTTATATTTTTTTTTGTTAAATTGAGTTCATTTAGGTCAAATAGATCAAGTTAACCAAATTGACCCATTTGACCTATTTGGGTTAGGTCAAGGGTTGGTTTATGTTTGGTTGGTCATATGAAATGGATTGATATCTTTGTTTACAATCAATTTTGGTTAAGTTTGAATTTGGCTTAATATGACCCTTAAGGTCAAGTTGAGTTCAAGGTCAATTGGGCTAGGTTAGGTCTAGTTAGCCAATTGAGGCTTTGGCCAAGTTTAACAAGTGATTTAGAATGAACTTAACCCATTGTTTTCAAATAATTTGGCTTAGATCAAGTTTTGACACATTTTGACTTTTAGGTCAAGTTAGGTCAACTTGGGTCAAGTGGCCATTGGGCTCTTAGGCTCAAATATTAACTTGGTCAAGTTCAAACATTGATTATGAATGAACTTAGATCATTGATTTCAATCAATTTGGCCTATGATGGATTTTGGCTAAGTGTTGACTTATCAACCCTCCGGTTTGACTTGGTTTGACCCAATTTGAGTGATTGATCATCTCTGATGATTGTTGATCATGATGAGAGGCTTAGGTGAGCTTAGTTCAATCAAATTTAGTTAGGATAATTTGGCTCATAAGTACTTTAGGTCACTTTGGGTCAAGTGAGAGCCTAAGTGGGTCAAATGGCTTGGTCAAAACTTGATTTGAGTTTGATTGAACTCACATATGGACTTATGATTGAAATATAAATCCATTTGCAAGATATTTGAAGTCAAATGGGTTTTGGTTCATTTGATAATTTCAAGTTCAAAGGGTGAACATGAGCTCGATTTAGGTTTAATTTTTGAATTGAGTTTTGGTAAAGTGATTGAAGTTTGTATTTATATTTGGATTCATGATTGAAGGATTGATTGAATCATGAAGAAAAATCAAAGGTTTGACTTGATTTGAAATTGATTTGATTAAGCTCAAGAATTTGACTTGAAAGGCTTAGGTTGAATTTTGGTTGAATTTGAGTTTGATTTTTGGAGTTGATTCTACTTGTTTGAATTTATATTTCATTTATATATGTGAATATAAATGAGAATATAAATAGTTATGAAAAAATTTCATAAATTTGAAGTGATTTGAACTTGATTTAGGTTAAGTCCTTAAGAGAGAAATAAAGGACTTAGAAAATATTTGAACTTGGAATTGAATTTATATTTCATTTATATATGTGAATATAAATGAGAACATAAATGGGTTGTGAGAACATTTCATGAGTTTGAGGAGGTTTGAACATGATATGAAGTCCTTAAGAGAGAATTAAAGGACTTAGGAAATATTTGGAATCTCAATCATGAGCTTCAATCATAAGTTTTAATCATGGATTTCAATCAGTTGGCATTGATTTGAGTTTGGAGAAAATCAATTAAGCTGGAATTGATTTAGGTTTGGAGAAAATCAATTAAGCTGAAATTGATTTGAGTTTGACTTGAAGGAAGTGAAGAATATGGTTCAAGTTATAGGGTAAGAAAATTTTCTAACACCCTTAAGGCATGACCTATTCATATGGCTAACTCTTCTAAGTCTCTAGAGCTAGGTTGAGTGTCCATTAAATCACTATATGTGTCTTAAGACTAAGGATCTCTTAAAATCTAAGAGGAATCTTATGTATAAGATGGAGGGGTTGAGAGCTCATTCTAAAAATAAGGAACTGCATTCTTTTACAAGAGAGTTTCCAAGTAAAACTTACACATGTAATGATTGTGAGCAATAATTGGGATTCTTAGCACCATGATCAATTCTCCTTCTTGAAAAGTTCAAAGACACATTATGATGAATGCTTTAGGCGTCTTATTGGTGACTTCTAAATTTTCTGAGCTTAGAGCTTGCTTTCAAGCACAACAATCTCTTCTATCCATGATGACATTCTCATCTTTGGTAAGATCATGTTGAATAACTACTGAGTAAAGGTAGTTCAACTTCAAGTGGCAAGGCTACTTCACTAAAAACTATATAAGGTGGATTTTACGAGTGCACTCTAGATATCATGTCATTGTCTTTCTTTAAGAGGTTTACTCGAGGCTCTAGCCTCCAAATTTGCTTACCTTTTGCGACCTTTTGTGGTGGATTCTTGGACAGGTCCTAGTGCACTCGATGCTCACCGTCAGGGACTGATTGATTGACATCTTGTCGGGTTGTAGGAGGAGGTCTCCTTGGAGGAGAAACTCTAGCCTCTCCTTGATGACAGACTTTGATTATAATTATTTTTTTCGTTATTTCTCCTTAGAAACTTTGAGGACCCGATACATTCTTGCATATCTGATTTCAAGTTTCTCATTGGAAGCTGGAATCGACATTTTCGGGTCCAAAAGGACTATTGATTTGAGACACGACTTTTTTACCCATCTTAGGTTGTCAAACTTGTTATGTGTTGGAACACTGCTTTTTAGTTCCATAGTTGTACAATTTTCTACTTGAACAATAGTTGAGCATGTAGTTTAGAATTTCTCTTTCTCCCTTTTAGGTTGGCTTGCTTCAGATGAAAAATATTCGCTACTACTTCTTCAAGATTTGCATCCATAATTGTTTTATTTCAACAGACCTTTTGGTAGCGGATTCTCAAACACGGTCGATGTCACGCCGCTCATGCAGAATTGCTTAGAACAATCTTGAGTTCGACTACCATTGATGGTAGCTTTTGTAGTGGAGCGTTTTTGGCTTCTTTGATAATTAACGTTTGATACCTCTTCTTCATAAGATCTTTTTTTTCTTGACAACCTTCAGGACTCTAAGTATTCGATCAGATAAAATTTCAGGTTGTTTCTTCTGAATGGTTTAAGCTGACTGCTGTTGAGCCTAGAAAGACTGCTTAACATCACTAGTAGAACTATTCCTTTTCATTCATCCCAAAATTTCTAAATTTATTGTGGGGTAAGATGACCACAATTAATCCAGCGATGCTAAAGGATTAAAATGGATAATTCTATCAAATTTAATCATGATCGTCCATTCAAATCACGTGGAACGGGCGGTGCATGATCTATCATCATGCAGGAGCGAGTCCGTCACCATTGCTCGTGATCCGAGCTCGCCAAGCTCGGATCAATCTCAAATCAATCCCACACCTTCATGAGAAGGATTTAAAGGGATCCAATAGTCAAGATCGCGGTGAGCGTTTCATTCAAAAGCTCTAACTCATTTTCATACAAGGACTAGTTTTAATGACCCATACCATGGAGTTCAAGACCGTGCCAAATCAATTGAGGAAGCTTCATCTAATAAAGATGATGCCCTACTGATCAGCACACGGTCCAATTTGAGGTAGTTCGTTCAGAAGGCAAACACACGAGACGTAGGTGGTCGGTGTTGATAAAAGTCCACCCTTCGGTTGTCGAGAAGCTCAGGAGGCAATTCGTTCTTGCTTGACTACCTCTAAGGATGGTGTGTGCAAAGTTAATTGCACTTTGGTCAAGCCTTGAGCAAATGGGATTGAGATAATGACTCCTTTATTTGAAGAAATCGGGAGTTGGGAATGAGCTTAGGAGCTTGGGGAAGGTCTTTGGCAGCTCGTTTTGGGTAGCTAGGGCTCTAAGGAATGCAAGTGTGTGAGCTTGAGTGAAAATGAGGGGGTGTATACCCCCCCTTCCCTTGGATAAGATAGCTCGAGCTAGTTTGGCTTCTTGTGGATGCTTGGCTATCATTGGTGGCTAGGAATGACAAAGATTCTCCTTAGGTGGCTCGGTTTGAGTGGCCAAGGCAAGGGAGGTGGCTGCTAAGAGGGATAGTGGAAGCCTTAGGTGGTTTCAAATGTTCTGATGGGAGAGGTGAGGTGATTTCACCTCCCCATGTGGTCAGACCAACCACCCTTGGGTGGGTTGACTAGGCGGACCAATGGGAGAGTGTCAAGTGACCAATGAATGAAAATGACCACTTACATAGGTAACTTGCCTCATGTGATACCCTTAGCCCAAGGGTAGGATGGTCATTTGGCATTGGATTTGATTTGGACAGATTTAAAAATAATGCAAAAGTGGGTTGGGCTAAATTTCAAAGATTTGGAGTTTAGTTGGTTCAATTTGACTCAATTTGACACATTTAGGTCAAATTGAGTCAAATCGGGTTAGGTTGATAATTGGTCAAATTGGGTCAAACCAAGGGTTGAATCAAGTTTATATAATAATTTGGGATGTATTGGTATCATTGATTTGGTTCAATTTAGTCTAGATTTGGTTTTGGTTCATTTGAGTTTATTTGAGTTCATTTGGGTCAAATGGGTCAAGTTGACCAATTTGACCAATTATTTGACTTAGGTCATGACTTGATTTGGATTTGGTTGCTCATTTGGAATGTGTTGTAGGCCTTGGTTAAGTTCAAGTTGAATTGGATTGGGTGATAGGTTGGTTTGACCCTTTAGGTCAAGTTAGGTTCAATAATTTATTTAGGTATAGTAGGTCAATTGGGCTCAATTGAGGCTTTGGTCAAGGTCAATTGTTAATTTGGAATAAACTTGAGCCATTGGTTGCAATCAATTTGGTTTATATCAAGATTTGACCCAATTTTATCTCTTAGGTCAATTTAGGTCAACTTGAGTCAAGAGGGCCAATTGGATTAGGTTTAGCTCAATTGAAAGTCAAGTCATGTTCAAGTATTGATTTTGTATGAGTGTGGGTTATTGGTTTCAATGAATTTGGCTTAGGTTATCATTTGGATAGTTTGGGTTCATATGGGTTAAGGTTGACTTGATCAAAGAGCTAGGTTGACTTGATTTGACTTAATTTATAATAATTGATCAAGATGATCAACAATCATGTCATGAAGTTTGGATTAGCTTAATTCACTTTGATTTGGATTGAATTGGATTTTGGTTCAAGTAGGTCAAATTGGTCACTTTGGATCAAGTGAGTCAATTGGGTTTAGTTGATTTGATTTTGGGTTGTGTTTGATTTAGTGGAGTTTATATATGGATTTGGGATTGATATATAAGTTCAATTGTAATTGGTTTGGGTTCAAATGGGTTTTGATTCATTTGAATATTTCAAGTCAAATGGGCTAAGTAGGGTTTGACTTGGATTGATTTTGATTTGGCTTGATGATTATAAATTTCATTTATGTTTGGAGAGATGTTTGAAGGAATAATTGATTTATGAGAAAATCAATTGAATTTGGATTTTGGAATGAGAGAACTGGCTAAGTCTATGGAGTTGGGATATGTGGCTTAGGTTTGGATTTTGATTTAGTTTGATTTAGTTTTGATCATTTGAATGTCTATTTCATTTATATTTGTGAAGATGATTGAATATACGATTGATTCATGAGAAAATCAATTGAATTTAAAGTGATTTGGGTTAAGATTTGGCAAAGCTCATGAGGTAGGTCATAGGACTTAGAAAGGGATTTGATTTGTTTTGATTAAGTTTGATTTAGTTTTAATCATTTGAATGTGGATTTGATTTATATATATGAAGATGATTAAAGATATAAATGATTTATGAGAAAATCAATTAATTTTGAATTGATTTAGATAGGATTTGGGCTAGGTTCATAAGACAAAATCATGGGGCTTAGGTTGATTTTGGATTTGGATTTGATCATGAGCTACAATCATTTGGTTTTAGAAATTGATTATAGATTTGGACTTAGATTTGAATTTGGTGTTGGATTTGAGGCTTGGTTTGGGAAAGTGAACATAAATTGAGTTTAAGCTATAGGGTAGATGGATTGTCCTAATCCTTAAGGCATAACCTAATCCTATGATTAACCCTTCTAAGTCTCTAGGCTTAAGTTAAATATTTACCTAGTTGCTAGAAGTGTCTTATTACTACAGAATACTTAGTGTCTAGAAGACTCATAAGTCTAAGATGAGGAGATTGAGAACTCACTCCAAAAATGAGATCAACACTACTATTCCATCTGTCTTCTGAAAGTTACACTGATACTTTAAACACTCTCTTCATCGCGAAGAGGTCGGTGGCGAATTTTCGGAGCCCATGTGTATTACTGTATATATAGCATATATTCTCTCATGTACATAATAATAAACATTCAATACATAACAATTCAAACGACCCAGAGTCCACACATAATAATATCTCTTCTAAATAATATTGCATTCAAATCCTACAAGAGAATCTAATTTTTCAAGCACAAAAGCTCATTGTTGATTCTACTCTGAGTCCATTCAATTAACAATAGACTTATGCTTCCTCAAAGTAACATCTTCCTATAATCCTTCAAGATAAGAGATAAACATTGCATTTACGTGGAAGAAGCAACCATGGCATGCACATAACTAAAAAGTCTAAGCATTCAAACTAGCACGCGAAGAAGATTAATTACGTATCATTATAAGTATCGCTGCTAATCCTAAACATCTAAATATATACCGTTTTCTTTTTCATTCTTGGACAAATTCCATTTTCAAATACACAAAAATATACAATAGACTTTTAGCATACACTCAATACTTTAAACTAATCATCTACAACATCCACCGGAAGAAAGATTGCACTTTCAATCAATCATCCTGGAGTGAATTTGAGTGCACAAGAAAGAAAAATAAATTATCAAAAAGATGCCTCGAAATCACTATCCAAGGATAAAAATAAAACGAACATAAATTAAAACGCAACGATGTGACAAAAAAGGGTGTTGATTGGTGATCCTGATTACAACATAGCCATATAATTTTTTTCTTAGTGTTAATATGAGGTATTCTGTTTCTTAGAAGCAGCCTCAGTTTGTTTTCTTAGTAGAAGCTAATGTTTCTTATAACGGGTTGTCGGATATATCTCTACTAGACTTATATATAGAGAGAGCTGCATGTTTTTTTAGATTATTTCAATTTCTGCATTCTGCCTTCATTTTTGTAAGAGAATTGAAAACAGTAAGCGGATACAATCTCTATTCTTCTCTAATAGCTGTTAATTTCTTGCAAGACACGGTGTATGTAAAAGCCCCTTCTTTTATTCTTTATAAAGGGAAAAACAGTGCTTGAACCAGTTTGGAAGAACAAAAGGACGAGACCAAGAGCGAACCTTGATAAGGGTTCTGGAGTCCAGTGGAAGCTTCTCCTTTGCATGTATTCTTAGAGTTTTGGAATGGCTACTGTACCTCAAGGACGTCTCCATCCCATTCCCCATTCTCCCCAACCATTCCTCCTCACTTAACTCGGATCCTGACTGTTGAACCAGCAGGTCCAGTGTGGCCAGATAATCAATGAAGACAGCAGCTCTGCGCTGATGCGGAAAAGGAGAACAAGGAACAAGTCTATGCCCTTGCCAGAAAAAGAAGAGGAGAACAATGTTGAATGGTGATCGAAAGGATAAAGGAATGAAGTGGGAGGAAGATAAAACAGATAAGAGAAGGGGGAAGAAAATGCAGTAGAAGTCGAACGTGGGTGGAGCGTCGGTGAGCTATCGTTTTTCGAGATCAGTTAAGGGAATGGGATTTCGGCCCATTTCAATGGTTTCTAAGGCCTTTTATCAAATGCGAAATTTTGAATAGCAGTAATAAGAAGTAAAATAATAAAAAAAATAATGATAAAATATTTTAAATAAGAAGCAAAGTATTTTCTTATTCCATCTAGATCTGAATCTCTACAATGTGAACCAAATTTATTTATTATATGAATCATATATATTTTTAAATCAATATGACTCAATTAACCTAATATGACCCCATTTGACTCAATTAACCTAATATGAAATAGCTTAATCCAAATTTGAATAGTAATTGAGTCAATTTGAAGTTATTCAAATCAATTCAAACTTAATTCGAGTAATTATTGAGTCAACATGATTGATCTGAACTTAAATTGAATAATAACTGGGTCAATTCAAATTTGATTTTTAAAGGTTTAGTTATCAAATTTATTGACACCCATTTATCATATATATAGTTTTTTGCTACCACACAAGAGCCTTATCACTATTTGAAAGAGCCAAAATGCCCTTCAAGAGAGTGATTGGCCTCTTTTTGTATTTTTTTTCTTTAGCTTTGTCAAGTTGCATTCTAGGCTTTGAGAACTTATTAGATTAAAGTAAATTTCAACTAAAAAGTAGTTAATACCTTGTTAAATTAATTATCTTTGCATGTGAGCTTATCAAATTAAAATAAACTATAACTAAATGCTATGTAGATTAAACTTGACCATCGAATATAAATTTGTCTATAGGTAATACAAAAATCTTGATCACAATAATGGCTGAAAAGTAAGTGAAAAGTTTAATAATTAAGGTTTTAAATTTTATTAAAGTGCCAAAGAAATAGAAGGCACCAAATGATTTCATCTACTTGGCCTAGCCTCTGATCTTTTATTTATAAGTTATGATCAAAGTACAATACTATAAAAAGTAATAATTTGATGTTATATATAGGGTTTAATAAGTAATTGTTCTAAATGTGTATATAGCTATTTAATGACATTAAACCTACATGATGATTTTCTAAAAATAAACTATTTTTGGTTTGCTTTTCATTTGAGTTATAACTTACCATTAATTTTCTAAAAAAATATAGATTTAATTCTATATATAATTTATTTAAAAATTTTGAGATATAATCTAAAAAAAATTAGCAATGTAACTAAATTGTAAATCAAAGTTAGATCTCTTTTAATAATAAATAAATAAAATTAACATGTAATAATCTTTTTTACTATGACTAGATAAAAAAATTCTACATAAAATTTTTTAGATATCAGCTAGTGTTGAACTCACTTTTTGAATGAGTTCTCAACCTCCTCATCATAGATCTAGGACTCTTATAGACACTAAGAGTTCCTTAGTCTTAATACACTTCTAGTGATTAGGTGAACACTTAACCTAAGCCTAGAGACTTAGAAGAGTTAGTCATAGGGGTAGGTTATGCTTTAGAGATTTAGGGAGGCTTGTCCATCCCGTGGCCTAAACCCAATCTATGTTCACCTTCTCAAACCAAACCTCAAATTCAATTCAAATATCATGATCCAAATCCAAATTTCAAATCAAATGATTAAAACCCATGATTAAATCCAAAATCAAAATCCTGCATAAGCCCTATGATTTTATCTTATGGACTTGGCCTTAACCAAATTCAAATCAGTCCAAATTCAAATCAATCTAAATTCAATTGATTTTCTCAAAGATCAATTCAATCCCTCAATCATTTATCAAATTCAAGCCCAAACTCAATTCCAAATGATTAAAACCCTATATCAAATTTAAACTCTCAAATCCTTCTTAAGACTTATGATTGAATTCCATGGGTTTAGATAAATCTCCATCTAATTCAAGCCAAACTTGATTGATATCTTCATGAATCAATCATATCTTCATTTATATTCATAAATATAAATGAAATATAAACTCAAATAACCAAGACCAAATCAAACAAAATCCCAAATCCAATCAAATTCCAAGCTAACCCATATGGACCTACCTTTATGAGCTTAGCCAAATTTGCCTTCAAACCACTCCAAATTCAATTGATTTTCTCATAAATCATTTATATCTTCATTTATATTCACAAATATAGATGAAATATTAATTCAAATAGCCAAAATCAAATCCAAAATCAAATCAAAACCCAATTTAAACCTCTTAAGCCAATTCCTTGGAGTTAACTAAAACTCACCTAAATCAAGCCAAAATCAATGGATTTTCTCTTAAATCAATCATTCCTTCAATCATCTATCCAAATATAAATGAAACCTATAATCATCAAGCTAAGTTAAAATCAACTCAAGTCAAGCCCGACTTAGCCCTTTTGACTTGAAAATCTCAATGAACCAAAAACCATCATAGCCCAAATTGAACTAAACCTTAATCAACTAAATAAATTCAACTAAACTCATATATAAATTCAACTAAACCTTAATCAAGCCAAAACCAAGCCAATTGCTCCATTTAGGTCCACTTGACTCAAAGTGGCCTAAAGAACCCATATGAACTAAGTTCTAATCCAACCCAAATTGGATTGAACCAAGCCCATCAAAATCTGATACCATGATCATTAATCACCCTAGGATGATCAATTGCCTTAAATTGAGTCAAACCAAGTCAACTTGGTCATTTGACCAAGTTAACCCTTAGCCCATATGAAACCAAAATTAGCCAAAATGCATCCTACACCAAATTAATTGAAACCATTGATTTGCAGTAACTCATAATCAATGATTGAACATGACTTGATCATCAATGGAGCCAAACCAAACCCAATTGGTCATTTGACGCAAGTTGACCCAAATTGACCTAAAAGGATAAAATGGGTCAAATCATGATCCAACCCAAATTGATTGCAACCAATTGGTGAAGTTCATTCTAAATTGATTATTAAACTTGACCAAACCCATAATTGAACCAATTTGGCCAATTGAACTCAATTGACCAACTTAGCCCAAATTAACCTAAAGGGTTAAATTGGTCAAAACCCAAATTAAATCCAAATTGATTCAAACCAAAGCCTACAATCATCTTCAATTAACCAATTGAGCTTGAACCAACACCCAACCTAAGCCAATTTGACCAATTTGGTCAAATTGATCAACTTGACCTATTTGACCTATATGAATCCAAATGAACCAAAATTAAACCTAGGCCAAATTGATTGAAACTACTTGAACTTAAATACTTCAAATCATCATTTGAACCTAACCAAAGCTTTGGATTGACCAATTTAACCAATTGGTCAACATAACCCAACATAACCCAAATTAACCCAAATGACCCAAATTAAGCCAAAACCCTCGAAACCAACCCATGGGACCTTGGAACTTGACCAAACTCGACCTAAACACATCCTAGGTCATCCAAAACTCAAATGAGTCCAACCTAAGGGTATTACCCATTGGTTAAACCTCTTTACATAGGATTCCACCTATTTTTGGCAAAGTCCATTCTCCCATCACTTGGCAGCCCTCACTCACTCCAATTTGGGGTCTGACATAGCCACCTAGCCCACCTTAAGTGGGCTAGGACTTGCCTTGGACCAAAGGGAGGTGAGTTCACTCACCTCCCTTATAAACTGAGAACCAAAGGTTCCAAGGAGATGGTCTTAGCCCAAACCCACCTTTATCCACCTCCCAAGCTTTCCTCCACTCAAACTGAGCCATGTGGACTTGATGGGGACAACTCCGGTGCCCTGACGGTGCTAGCCAAAAATGGACGATTGATCCCATCCTGTCCACCTCAGCCAATTGAGGAATATACCCCTCAATTCACATGGAAATAGATCGATTCAACTCGCCAGAGCTTCCTAAAATGATTTTGAACTCCCTAGTAAGCTCTCGAGCAATTCCAAGGTCTGCCTCATTGGCATTCCTCCTTCCCAAGCATAGCAAAAATAGGGGAGTGACTTCCTTGATCCAACTTCTCCAATCCTCAACAAAAACTAAATTGCTCATTCTAAACCTTCTGCACACCTCGTCGAGGCTACCCGAAGCTTCCCCTAGGTTCTAAATCCACCGGAGCAAGGCGTTCGATTGGATCGGAGCATCCAAAGTACAATTCTTGGCCTCCCGAGCAATACACTTAGAATCAACCTAATTGTCGCTCAAAAGGGCCTTATCTCTACTAAACGAAGCTACCTCAAGCGAGCCACTAGTCTTAGCTCTGGTGAGTTAACTCCATCAAAACTGACCCCTAGGTGAAATTTTTTTGAGTGTTGTGAAAAAAATGTGCATGTGAGCCGATCTTAGCTATTGGATCTCTTTAGACCTCTCGTGCGATGGTGTGGGTTCCATTTGGAATCAATTTGAGCTTAGGTGAGCTCAGATAGAATGATTAATGGCGAACAACCTCAATCTTTTATCGTTCACGAGCTGATAGATCACGAGCCATTCATTTCGCATGATCAAAATAGACGAATGTGATTAGTTCACATTAAATTCATCTTATTCGAGCTGTTATTAATCGCATGATTGATCTACCATCCGATGGAGATGGATGAGAACACAACGCGCGCCGCCAACTAATATGGGATATGACAACTTAAAATAGTCAATCAGCGGTGCCACATGGAAAGGCGCACATCGGGCACAGGATTAAGGCTTAATTAAGGCTAAATAATCTATTTTCAAGGCTGAAACTTCATAAATTCATGATAATCATAGAAAAATCCAAAAATTAATACAAATAAAGGATCATTTTAAAGATATTTCAAAGAGGAATCCATTAAAATTATTCTTAATTGATTTTGAACAGTAATTTAAACTTAATTCTTAGCTAAAAAATTAATTACCCTAATTACTCCATAATTAATTAACTAATTAACCTCAAACTTTTTGAAATTATTCAAGGGGATGACCACTGCCTCCCTTATTTTTCTTGGAATTTATTGGTTAATTAATTGGGTAAATTGATTAATTAATCCCTAATTACCTTTTCAATTAAATAAGTGTTAATTAACCATATGAATGGTAGCTTAATTAATTAACTGGGTCATTTATCACTGTTTAACAGTGAGGAGACTTAAAGAATTGGATTGAGGCCTCTCTCCTAATCTTTTTCCTAAGTTTCCTTCACTTTTTCAAGAAGGAATTAATTAAGGATTAGTTGATTAATTAATTACTTAATTAGTTAAATTAAAATTTAAAACACATAGGGGTAGATCTTTAGGTGTCCAAGAGCCTAAAGACATTTAAGGATATAATAGTTAGCTCACATGTGTGAGAAAATCATAAATATACTTAATTAAGTTCCTTGAGCTTAATTAACTATTAATTGTGAGGCAGTTTCATTAGGCCCTTTCATTTCCTAGGACCATTGCTAATTTACTTTTCAATTCATTTGCATATTATATTGGCTCATAATTATTTAGTTAATTTCTTTAAGGTAACATAGGTAAGGGCTAATTAATTGATTTAATTCATATCTTAACTTAATTAATCCATAAAATCAAGCTAATTACCTCTCATTAAATAAAATTAACTTACAAACATGCAATGGGATTAGGATTAACAAACTTCTTCTCACATTCCTTAAATCAAATTAAACATGAAATTAAAAATGACATTAAAAAGCTTTGGGTTGCTTTAAATGATTTTATTTGATATGATTGTCCTTAAGAAATAATTTGATTGAATGAAATCATATGTTTATGTTTATTTATTCATCTCCAATCAAATTAAATGTTGTATGTCATTTGATTCATGCATTCATCTTGTGCAAAATTAATTAAATCAAATGGTTTCCTTTATGTCAAGCTTCCATGCATTGATTTAATATATGTGTGGCTATTATCACATTTAAATCCAAATGTATTTTCCAAAGCTTATAAATGAATGATTACATATGCTATGAATGCTAGTTATAAATACGAAGGAGATGTATGTGATTGTAGCTTAAGTGTATGAGGTGAAGCTTCTTTCCTTTTATTCATGTATTGATTTATGTAAGTGTGAATGTTAATGGGTATATAGCCTTGACATCTTGGGAATATGAGGCTTTAGTAGCCCCATGAGGTCATTTGATTACCTCACTTCCTTGGTTTAACAATGACACATACTCCATTTGATTTCATTCTTATATATTTCAATACTAGAATTTGGATAAAACTTTACTCCATACGCATAAATATTTCAATCAAATAAAAAATATAACCTTTTCATGGTTTTCTCCATTTATTTATGTATTCATCCATATGTATTTGAGGAAAACAAATATTTAGTCGGACATTTCGAGAATACGAGGTTTTAGCTATCCCCAAGGAAGTCATTTGATTACTTCACTTCCCTAGTTAACAATGGCATGTACTAGCTTATGTTTCTTATGCATGTGTGAGTATTTAATTATAGAATTAGAACCTTTTTTATTTTATCAAAGATACATGCATCCTTGATTTAATTGATCATGTGATTTAGAGCCCTCTTTCTTATATTCATGTATGCAAATTTACATATGGTTTGAATGCAAATGGCATATAGTATGGACATCCCAAGAATATGAGGCTTTAACTAGCCCCAAGGAGGTCATTTGATTACCTCACTTCCATAGTTAATAATGACACATACCTATTTAATTTCATTCCTATGTATTTTGTATAAGAATTTAGATAGAGCTTTAAATTAATATGATAAAATAATTCAATCAAATAGGAAAGTATAAACTTTAAATATACATACTTACATTCATCATTCAAGTGTGCTAAAACATATTATATGTGTAGGTATACTTAGGACTTAATCATATGCATGTTACATGTGATGGAAAGGAATGATTTCACATATATTATGTGATAGTAATTCAATCAATTTAATCTTAAGATGCCTTTCATATTGAATAGGATCATTTAAGGTGAATCTAAACTTAGGATTACTTTAAAATGTGTAACAAGCCATTCACTAAAGAGAACTAAATAAAATTAACATGCTTTAGAAATGACTTAAGGTAGGGATGAAAGAGAGTAATCCTCTCTCTTTCTTCTCTTTATAACACTTAGTTGCTAAGTGTAAGTCAAATGAAATAAAAAAAAATACTAGGTAAAATTCTCAAATCAATTAAACCATTTAAAGTGAAATCAACCTCTTAAATTAAATTATTTCATATTTAGAAAATCATAACCTTAATGCCTAGTTAAGATATACCAGACGAGCTTTAACACACACATTAGAATTAAGTCACCAATTTTATCTTTATATCGTGGTGCATAGTATGATGTATGTTTTATTTTATGATGTAATATTTTAGATTAGATGTTAGGGTGTATGCTTCATAAACTGGATGGTAGGTTATGATTAGCCTAATCATATTTTTTATAGAGATTGTGCTTAAGGGGGTGCTTAAAATAAATATAAATGCTCTCTTTATAGGTTGCTTAAACCCCTAAGCATAATCCAAGTTAGGATAGGGGGGCTTGGTTACTCATGTGTAGGGTGCTAAGTCCAAATTATATTTATATATAATTGCTTAAGATTGTATGTGTATTTAGCTAACACTTATTTTATAAGTATAGTTAGATTTATTTTTCTTATATTTAATATAATTTTTTATTAGGAATTAGAATTAGTGTTATGAGAGAATTAGGATAAGCATTGGCCAGAAGGATTAATCCTGGGGTGCCATGTGATGCCTTGAAGCCTACCAAATCAAATGAAGCAAAGACATGAAGAAATGAAGGAGACATGGAGACATAAAGACTTGAAGATCCCCCATAGCACTTATTCATTTATAAATTGTAATTATCTTTCATATCCAGGGATGTATAAGGGTAGAGCTTGACTACCCATCTTTTCTTTTCACGTTGTATGGTGGTACCCGACCACACCGATCTTTTATTTTTTGTGTTATATTTATAAAATTTATTATTGTTATGTTTAATTATGCAATATAAATAGCATGTTTTTCATAGTTTCTTTATGAATGATGCTTTAATGTGTGGCCTGGATATGATTAGGCTCTTAGGAAAAAATAAATCTTTTACCCAACTACAACTCATAACTAAAGTTTTAAATAATTCATAATCTCACATAAAGCCTAGGATATAATTAAGATAATTAAAAGATTTAGCAACCCCTTAAGTGAATGTTGTATGTCTCACATCATGCATGGATATTTCTTCACTCTTGCTAAGAGAGGGTTTCCATCCTTGTATAATAGGGGAAGGCTTGACCTTTGAGAGCCTCCTTTATTGTGGAAAACACCTCTTTCCTACTAATTTAGCCCATAATCCATTTTCATCATGCATTATGGCACAAGAAATCCCAAAGCCTTTATCAAAATGAAGTGTCAAAAATCAATTAAAATTTAAAAAGATTTGCATTTTTAGATTAAGTCATTATTCATACCACTTATGCTCTAGTCTCTTAGGGTGTGAGTTTAAGGACTTTAGTCTCTTTATATTAATAATAGCCCAACTATCTTGCAATTTCATAAGACTTGACCACATGAATTTAAAATGTAAGAGAAGTTAGTTGGCTGCCACTCTAAGCGTTATAAGTCCAGCAGTTGGGAGGTTTATCCTCTCTTGTGGAGGAAAACATTATACCCATCTTCACTTAAATTTAGGTTGTGCTTTAGCACTTGCTGAAACTCCCAAATTTAAGATCCAAGGTAGCTATTTCATTTTGGCTACGAGCACAAATACTCACCTCTTAGACTTTTCCATAACCTTGTGTATTATAAGCCCTAACAATCTAATGAAATTTCAACTCAAACAAAAAAAATTGCTTCAATTTCAAATATTTAAAGTCCAATTATAAGATAGATTAGAATGCTCACTAGGTTTTCTAGTATTATGAGCAATCCCTACTCATCTACTTTGGGTTCCAAATTAAGTCTTCTCCTTGATTTTCCCATTTGATTTTCAACATAGCCAATTTATTGATAGCCTTAACTTTAAAGTCTTTGGAGACAACAATTATCTACTTTAATCAAGAGTATTCCTAAGAAATTTACCTTCTTTAGGATGTAATTAAGTATGGAGGCTTGCCTCCATAGGAAACTTTAGAACCCAGATTAATATAAACCCTGCTTTATTCATCCATGCAAAGCAGAGGAAAAATCTCTGGAATATTTGAAGACCCATCATGCCTTAGGAGTCTTATTAGGTGATAAGGTCTATTGAAGGGTGATGTCTCTATCTTTCAAGATAGTTGATCATACTTCAATGTCATACCCAATCACTTCGATAAGTACCCCATCAGATCCGTGTGGTATCCCTTATACATCCAAAAATAAACATGATAGATTTTTTTTGTGACTCCGTTGGGGATGGTTCCTTATCCATCTCTAGTAGACAATTGTTGTCTCCAAGCATTAATAGGGGACTTATATTTTATATAAATTCTAAGACTATCTTTCTTTCCATTGTCACTTAGCTTATTTCATCGTTAAGCAATGCTAGCCAACATCCTTTAGGTTTTAGGACCTCACTCTATGTAGGTCTTGAAACTCCTATTTGGTCCCCCTAATAGGTAAAAATAAAATTAACTAATGAAAGGAGATAACTAAAAATTTAGAACCTCTTTACCACTAGCTTGGTGAGGCAATGTTCATCTTATACTTATGAAAATAAACTCTTTGCAAAATAACACTTTTCAAAAGTACTTTTCCAAAATTCACATAACAAAATATTTGCACAAAATTCATATGAAGTTTTCAAAAGGTATAAAGATAACCAAACCTCATTTAACAATACCTATAGTTATTACATGGAAGTTCTTTTCAAAATCAAATAATTTTAAAATCCCTTTTTCAAAAGCACCTTTTTGAAAATAGCTATCTCTTTTTCCACATACCCAAGTTTGTTGAATGAAGATTCTATTTTCAAATGAAATCATGACATAAAATTGAAACTCCACTTAGCATATTCCATATGTGCTAAAGTTGGAGTTCCCTCTTTTCAAAAGCAAAAATCACACACAAAATCAAGACATATTTGAACTCCATTTGACATAACTAAATTTGTCAAATGAGAGTTCCCTTTCTTCTTGGAAAATCAAAACAAATTAAATTTTATTAAATATCATCAATATAGTCACCATGGCATGAGAATCCCTACACATATGAAAATGAACCATCTTTGCCAGATCCAAATTATTTTTTACAAGAGCCAAGAGTTTAATTAGGCCAACATGAAAACCCACCACAGGAAAGCAGCAGAAAAGGCCAGGCAGAGGAAAGAAGCAAATGACAACTAGTTGAAAAGCCTGCTAAAATCCAGCAAGGCAAATTAAATAGCATGTAATTAACTCCATCCTAAACATATGGGACAAATATGAACTTCCCGGTATAAAACTGAATATAGCCCAAAATAATTAAATTTTATTTAACATATGTTAGTAGAATTCCTCTTTCCAAAGTCTTGAAAGTCGAAACACATTTGGAATCCATTTGACATTCCTAAATTTGTCAAATGAGAATCCCATTTTCAAAAAATCAAAAATAAATTGAACTCTATTTAACATACTTAAATTTGTTAAATAGATTTCTCTCTTTCAAAATCATAACACATTTGAACTCTATTTGACATACCATATTTGTCAAATAAGTGTTCCCCTCTTTTTTAAAAAGAAAAATCAAATCAACAAATATCAAACACATATGCATTTCAACTCCATTTAGTATACTCAAATTTATAAAATGAGAGTTCCTTAAATCATATCAAATCAACATATATCAACAAGAAACAAATACATATCAAACACCTTTGGCCTCTACTTAACATACATAAATTTGTTAAGTAAGAGCCCCATTTTTCAAATCAAATCAACATGTACCACACACATAGCAAACAATCATCACAAATAAAGAAGTTTTCACAAAATTTTCAAACACATAATCAAAACCTTTTAGCATACCTAAAATTTTAAACCATTTTCCAAATTAAATTTTCAAACAAAATATACAACATATATATCTCCAAAGTATCTCCAAATCTTTGAACCCCGGTCAACATACTTACATTTGTTGTGTGTGGGTTCCAAATCAAAATCTTATGGCAAAGTCTCTCCTCCAAATATCAAAATTCTCTCCAAAATTTAATGAAGCTTCCAAATCCAATATAAAGTCAATGATTGAAGACAAATATCAAAGTAAGGGTCTCACTCAGTTATGTTTCAATAAATGCAGTGATTTTCTTAGTTTTCAATCAGTGCAGTTATTATGGTTCCCAACAAGTTCATCTTTTTCTTCACGTTGAGTGTGGATCTGGCCATACACACCTCGACTACTACTCATCTAATCCAGTTCGGTCATGGCTTCAAGGCTATCCGAGTCACTTGTGAGGGGACAACCCTCATGACTGTTAGCAGGGAGGAGGTGGCAGGATAGTTGCCACTCCTCCGCTTTGATATCCAGTCTGATCCTGAGTTCTCTTCACTGAAGAGAAAGGCTATCATGGTTCCTACTCCTTAATCAGTGTAAGTGTCAGTGCCAGTTACTTCAATGCTTATTCAGTCAGTTTCCCCTGCCATAGCTCCAGTGAGGGCTACTACCTCCTCTTTGGTCACCCTAAAAGGGAAGGCTATCTTGGCCTCCGAGATAATCTCCCCTACCTTTGAGGTAGGTTCCTGCTCTTGCTTTGCTTTGCTCACTCACTTAGTGTAGCAACAAAAATAGGAAGATCAAGTGGCACCATGAGCGAATAGCTAGAGATATTGATGCTGCCTCCCACGTCGCTGAAGATTGTTCTCCCCTTGAGACTTCTCCACTCTTGAGTGGCAACAGGTTTCACCCCATCTCAGCCTCAAATGGAGAGGAGGATTACAGGAGGATCACTGAATCATCTCCACCACCAGCACACTTCGAGGTACCAGCTAGGAGCATAGGAGGCCCTATGCCGATCTTAGGATAATTCTTTGCTAGGTTGGCAGAGCCTATGGACGCTCAGAGTCTGGAGCATTGTTTGATTTGTGGTCCGTGATTCTAGGAGTGTTAGTGATCAGATCCATAGGGAGAGAGTCACTGTGGTGAAAATTTTTTATATATCCCTGCCTTCATCTATCATCTCCCCTTTTAGAAAAGAAGGATAAATGAAAAAATAGAAATATATATAAAATTATGCCTTGTTGGGATGCCACATAGATTCTCATATATTCTTATTAGGCTAATCGGGTATGACATTAAGGAGAGGTGTACTATCTCAAAAGATAGAAGTCACCACCCTACAATGGACCTAATCATCTCATTAAGGACTCTTAAGGACTATTGGGTCTTTAGAATGTACTAGAAATTCTTTCCCTACTTTACATGAAAAAGTAAAGAAGGGTTTATTTTAAATCGGATTCGTTAGTTCCCTACAAGGGCAAGCCCCCATAGTTAATTACATCCTAAGGAATAGAATTCCTTAGGAATACTCTCGATTAAGGTAAATAATTATTATCTCCAAAGATTTTGAAAAGGTAGGACTATCAATTGATTGGTTTATTTTTAGAAAGCCAAGTTGGATTGATCAAGAGGAGGGAGTTCATATCGAAGCCAAATGAAAATAAGTAGGGGATGCTTAAGATACTAGGAAGCCTAGTAAGTACCCTAAATTATCTTATGATTGAGCTTTATATTTTTGAAATTGAATTAATTTGTTTGAGTTGAATTTTTATTAGAATGTTAGGGCTTATAATTCCATGATGCAAGGTCACAAAAATGCCTAAGAGGTGAGAATTTATGCTCGTAGCCTGCAAAGGGAAGTAGCAACCTCAAAACCTAAATCTAGAGAGCTTTGGCAAGGGACAAAAGCATGACCTAAATCAAAGTCGAGAATAGGTATTTGGTTTACCTCCACAATAGAGGATAAACCACCTGATTGTTGGACTTACAACTGCCTGGGGGTGGCCGCCAACTAACTCCTATGGTTTTAAAATATGTAGGCAAGTCATATATTTATGCAAGATAACAAGGTTGTTATTTATTTAGAAAGAGACTAAGTCCTTAAACACACTCCCTAGAGACTAGATCATGTAAGGGCATGCTTTAATGACTTAAATCTAATACAAATTTTTTCATATGTTTTATTTTTATTTTGGACAATCAATTTGACACAGGCTTTAGGATTCTTTATGCCTAATGCATGAGAAATTAGATTATGGGCCAAAATTAGCAAGATAAGGAGGTGTATTTCTACAATGACTCTCACATATCAAGCCAAATTCTCTAGCAAAGGTGGAAGCCCTCCAATCAAGAGTGAAAAAAATATGCTTTTTATGCATGATGTTATAAAAGTAAGATAATATCTAGTTAAGGAGTTGCTAATTCTTTTATCTTGATTTATAACCTAAGCTTTTAGTGAGGTTATGAGTTATTTATTTTTAATTTGAGTTGTTTAATTTTGTAGGAGATTTATTTTTCCCTAAGAGCCTAATCGTCATTCAAGCCATACAACAAATCAAGGAAGAAACTAGGAAAAGATGTCATCTTAATGCACAAGTTAAACAAACATCAATCAATTTATAAAATTAGTGCAAATGAATAAAAGACCATTTATGGTTAAGCTCCATCGCACAAACCCAAAAACAAATTGGGTAGCCGAGCTCTACCCTTATACAACCCAGATTACAAATGAATTAATTACAATTAAGCAAGGAATTCATGTTATGGGGGGTCGTCATTCTTCATTTCTTCTTTCTTCTTTTCTTCTTTTCTTCTTTCTGCTTTCTTCTTTTGGTTCCTTCTTTTGGATGGTTGGAATGTGGTTGCTCCAAAGGCCTCACATGGTACATAAGATATAAACTTATAACTAATGCTCATCTTAATCCCCATAACATTCATTCCAAAATCCTAATTACAAAATTACATGAAAAGGAGAAAAGTAAATCTAACTAAAATTTGCAAAATAAGGATTAACTAAAAAAACCATACATTCTAAGCATATAAATTGGGCTTAGCATCCCACAAATGGGTAACCAAGTCCTCCTGGACTATTTTGGATTATGGTTAGGGGTATAAGAATCTACAACAAAAGCAATTATATATTTTTATTATAGTGCCCCTTAGGCACAATCCCTTGCAGAAGATAATGATTAGACTAAATCATCCTACCATTTAGTCTATGCACATGCACCCTAACATCCAAACTAAAATATTACATCATAAAATAAAAGCAAAGCATCAAACCATGCACCACCCTAACCTAAAGTTAAAAGAAATGGTGACTTAGTCTAATGTGTGTGTTTTAAAAGATTTGTGTGGTATGCTTAGCTAGGCTTTAAGATTTAAATTTTCTAAGTATGAAAAGTTAACTTAGAGGGTAGTTTCATTTAAGTTGTTTAATTTATTTAGCTGATTTTTATTTGATGACTTATTTAGGTTTGAATGAACCTACAATTAATTACTAAGTTGTAAAGAGAGGGAAAATAGAAAAGAACTTCTCTTTCCTTCCCTACCTTAAGAAATTTCTAAGGTAGATTCAAATTTAACTCTTATTTAGCAAATGTTTTATTATATGTTTTAATTAATCCTAAGTTTAGATTTTTTCTAAACAAACATATTCAAAAAGAAAGACATTTTAAGATTAAGTAAAGTGAAATACCATCACATAACACACATCATTTCATTTCTTTCCCAACATGTGTAACATGCATATAGATGAATACTAAGCATATGTATACATATAAATGGGAATGTTTAGCTCACTTTAATGATGAATGCTAGAGAATTTATTACTTAAGAAAATTAGGATGCTTTATGATGCATGATTTCATTAAGTTGAAATAGAGAGATTTCTCTTATCCATTTTTCATATGCACACATACATGTATGAAAGGTATAAGTGAGTACGATGCCATTATTAGCACCAGGGGTGTAAGATACAAGACCTACTTAGGGCTACTTAATGCCTCGCAACTCTGGGGTTGTCCAGACTAATATACCACTTTCCTTAAATACATACACATGTATTAAAGAAATGAATGGAAAAGAAAGATGCAAAAAGTATCTTTGTTTGTTTGATTTGTTTATGTAATTTATATGTATAAGTGTGGATGTCCCTCTTAAGAAATAACATAGGAATGAATAGGAAAGGATTTAAGCAAGTGTTGTGTTCTTTTCAAATGAACTATATACTTTGCCAAATCCTATTCAAAACTATGCTAATAGAAAAGAGAAGGAAAACTACACTATGCACATCATTATATTTCTACTCACATGCAAGCTTATAAATAATCACAAGTAGCATACCTTTCAGTTTTGATAATTGATTTATAAGTTTTAAAAATAATTTTTGATTTAATAATGATAATAGCCATTCATAATCTTACTTTAGCCAAAACATGCAATTTGACATAAAGGAAATATTTCACTCTTAATTTGATTTTAAAAAGCATGAATGCATGAATGTCATATGACATACACATTTGGCATGTTAGAAAAGAAATAAAGTGAAGAAAGCAAGTAAATTCATTTACCCTAATTAATTCTTAAAGACAATCCTATGAATAAGATTATTTAAAGTAAATCAAATTTATTTTAAGAGAGTTTGAATTTTGTTTGAGTTTGATTTTAATTTGAGAAATGCGAATTAGTTTGTTGGTCCTAACGCGTTCCCCCATGTGTGAGTTATTTAAGTTCAATTTTTAGGTGATTAGATTAATTTTATGCTTTGATTAGATTAAGGTGTGAATTAAGTGTGTTAATTATCCCTTACCTAAACCACTTTAACATATATAATCACATAATTATGAGCCAATGATATGACATAAAATCACACAAGGAATTTTAAATCAACAATGCACCTAAAAAAGAAAGTGCCTAATGCAATTGGCTCATAATTAGTGATTAATTAAATTAAAGGGTTTAATTTAAGTACTTTGATAACCCTTCCCACACATGTGGGTTGGATTTTGATTTCCTTAAGCTAAGTAGGTTATTAAACACCTAAGAATCTACCCAAGATGAATTAGTTAAGTTTTGGAATATTTTTATTTTAAAATTTTGATTAATTAAGCCATTTTATTAAATGATTAAATTATTTAATTAAAATTTCACCTTAATTAGATTTTAATCCAAATGAAATAAACTTAGGGAAAAAGATATGGGAAAGAATCCCTAATCTCATTCCTTAAGTCAACTCACTATCCTAAGGTAATTAATAAAATTAATTAGTGAATTTATCACTATTTAAAAGGTTAATTAATCATTTAATGGATTAAGAGAGTAATTAGGAATGAGCCAAGCAATTACCCTAATTAAGCCATTAATAAATTCCAAGAAAATCATGGGAGGTAGAGGTCATCCCATTAATCAACCCTTGGAAGTTTGGAATTAATCAGTGGAGTAATTAGGAGTAATTAATGTAAATACATTCCCAATAAAATCCAAAATTCAAAAATATCACTATTCAAAATCAAATGAAATTAATTTTAGAATATTCCTATTTGAATTACCATTCCAATACTTTTTATTTTGTATTTTCTAATTTTTTTTACAATTAGTTATGAATATTTGAAGTTTCCAAGCTTATTAGGGAATTAATCCCCAATTATGTGACTAATACCATCGGCACTACATGGATCGCTGACGCAGCATGTGCTTTCCATGTGGCATGATGGGAGAGGCCACTTAAGTTGTCACATCATAGCGCTACATCAGTGGTGGTGATACGCACTTTCTCCCTATCCGTCCAATCAAAGATCAAACGGTTGAGATTAAGCCCGTGGTATTAATGGATTAAATTAGATATCCCACGAATCTTGATCATGGCCATCCATCCAAAATGCATGGATGGACTACCCATGATCCATTCCTGAGTTCTCCTGTGGGAAAGGGGAACCATCCACCTTCCATGGCATGATTTGAGCTCAATTGAACTTAGATTGAATTAAAAATCAACCCACACCATCATCATGCAAAGGAGATTACATCCAATGGTCAAATTCTCATAAGGTTAGAATTTCTTTCACAAAGGACCACATCAATCCTAATTTAAGCTTAGGTTGATTGCATACCTCATCGAGGCTATAACCGATGCTCAAATCCATTGAGGTAGCTTCTTCTAGTGGAGACGAAGCCCTATTGAAGATTTGAGGTGATTTGGTTGAGTGGATCTTCCTATGGACCAAGCTCTCCTTCAATTGGGCTGGCATTGATCAAGAACACTCTTCCCATGGTTTGAAGACTTGGATTAAGCTTTAGGAAAGTTCGATTTGATCCTCTCAAGAAGCTTTGCAAGAGAAATTGAGCTCTAGTGGACACTTAGATGAGATTGAATTTCACTTGAACTCCCCTATTTTCATTTTGAAGAAATCCAAAATTGGGTGTTGGTTCTTTTCTCCAAAATAGAGAAAAGAAATGACACTGCATAGAGTTTAGGAATATTTTATTTAGATGATCAAATACGGCATTAAGAAATAAGCATATTATCTTGAAAGATAAACATGCTCTCCTATAATGAATTCAATCATTTCAATAAAAGACTTCTAAGGCTAATGGGTCTTTCGTGTACTAGAGTATTTTCCCCTGAATTACATGAAAAGTAGAAAAGGGTCTATTTTATTCTGGGATCATGGTTCCTTATAAAGGCAAGCCTATATAGTTAATTACATCTTATGAAGGGTCTCTTCCTAAGAATACTCTTGATTAAAAAAATAAGTGGTTATTCCTAAAGAGTACTAAGGTAGCTTTCAAAGGATTGATTTTGGAAAATTTAATTAGGAGAGGTCCAAATTGAAGAGAGTTATTTTAAGAGTCAAATGGAAAAGAGTAAGAAATGCCTATTGATACTGGGATGCCTAGTTGACATTTCATCTATCCTATGATTGGTCTTCAAATTTGGGATTTAATTTTAGATTTCAAGTTGTCATTTTCTTAGAAATTTAGGGCTTAGATTCTAGCAGCACAAGACTATAGAAATGCCTAGGATTGAAGACTTATTCCTAAAAAGAATACTTCAAAACCTAGTCATAGGTGTTTCTGACACATGTAAGATGCTCAAACTAGTTCTATCCTTGGGAATCATTGGCCATTCTCCTCACTTGAGGGAACTAACATATCCTTGAATCTTCTGGACTTACAACTTGTCTAGAGAAGGACGTCAGCTAACACCACCTATGCTCATTTTAAAACCATGAGGCTAAGTCATACGAATGCAAGATGGCTGGGCTGTTGCAATTTTAGGAAAGAAATCTATAAACTTAGACTTACTCCCTAATTCCTAAGATCATGTAGGGTATGAAGATGCACCTAACTAATGCATATTTTTTAGATTTTATGAATTTTGACACAAGATCCACTTAGGTCATAAGAATGCAATTTATGCCTAATGCATGCAATTAGAAAAAGATTATGGGACAAATCAGAATAGAAGAAGGTGTACTTTCATCATGGGCTCTCAAAGTTCAAGCCCAGGTTCTCTAGCAAGGATGGAAGTCCTTCAATAACCAAGAGTGAAATTATATGATTTATGCATGATGTTAAAACATCCAACTAAGGGGTTGTTACATATTTTATCTTATTTTAATACCTAGGCTTTATATATGAAGATTATAAGTTATATTTATTTTTATATTTCAATTGATTTAGTTGGGTAGAAAATTTATTTTATCCTATGAGCCTACATCCAGGCATTCATCACAGCACAAACATATCACAGAAAGAAATCTAAGAAAAGCATGTTGTTTCTATTGTGCACCCAAAATAAATCAAGCCAAATTAAATTATATAAGAAAAAGGCCAATGTAGCCAGGTACTGCTATACACCCTGTAAGAAAGAAAAAAAGGGAGCCGAGTTCTGCCTTAATACAACCCAGCCTAGAACTACATGTTCACATCTATGGGTCTTCTTTCCAGGAAAGTCTCCTTCTTTAGGAACATCCATCAAGCTCCACAGGGGACCACCGCACCATCTCATGGTTGGGTCAGCTCCTGCTAATCCTAGATCTCATATATCCTAACCTAATTTTAAGTTCAAATTTACATTTAAAATTCAGAAAAGAAATCATAAGCTCTGTAAAACAGATGTTAGGAAATTTACACAACACACAGAGCAGTTTATATTTCACAAACATATAAGCTTAACATTAGTTGCTTACCAAGCCCACCTGTCTTATGGACTATGTTAAGAGATTTTCATCACCTACAAGCAAACAATGATTTTATGATTTATTTATTACAATGATCCCTTTAACACAGCCCCCTGCAAAAAATAGTGTCAAATCTAGAAAGAATGTCGTAACCTCCAGTCTAACGAACAAACAAGCCTAGGCATCCAGTCTAAATCAATACTCCACAGAGACATGTGAAGCACATCACAACATATCATAAAAGATTAAAAAAAATCACGGAATGATCTAACCTAGATCTAGGATTCGTGACCTAAGTAATCTAGTGTGTGTAGAAGTGGGGTTTGTGGCAAGGCTTTGCTAGGCCTTTAAGTTCAAGTTCTAATTTGAAGTTTGAATTTGTTTAATTTTTACCTTTGGGTGGTTTCAATTCTAATTTAGTGATTTAATTCCCATTTTTTATGTTCATTTTATTTGGTTAAAGTTGTATAGGTTTTCAAGAATGAAGAATGGAATGATTCCATTTTTGGATGGAGCTCTTTGCATTCAACATCCTAAATTCTAATGAAGTTTCCAAAAGTCCAAATAAAATCCTAAGTATTTTAATTATTCCTTTTGATTTTATTTATGATTGGATTTGATTTATATTATTTCATTTATTTGGATTGCTTTACTTAATTTAATTTATTTGATTTATTTAAGTTATGATTTGTTAAATTTTTAATTAAGTTATATATATTTCATTTGATATGGCTTATGTTAATTTAAAGAGTTTGATTTTATTCACTTTAGCTTAAGTTATTTAAAATTATGGATTTATAAGCTTAAGGTTTAAGTTCATTAATATGAATTAGTACCTTAGGTTTGTTTATGGATTATGCTTAACCTAAAGCACTTAGGTTAATTATTTGATCTATTTAATTAACCTAGTTTTTAGATTCATTATTTAAATTTATTAGATATGAATGATTTCATTAAACTTAACTTAAGTTATTTAATTATGTTTGAATTTCATTAAAAATTAATTTTCATAAAATTTTGATATTTAATTAAATTCTTTGACTTAGGAAGTTTTGATGAATTACCCTATGTATTTTCATGTTTATTTCATATTAGTTCAATTTATTTGTTGATTCGATGAATTAATGATTCTTCTTAATTATTATTTAATACATATTGACCTAGAGATTTGGAAAATCAAGAATTCAAAATTTATAGACTAATTGGGTTTGAGATAATTATGGCAAGTGGTGTCACATGCCAATTTTATGTTTCTAAAGTTTTAGCTTGATTAGAGATGTCATTAGGATGTAATTAAAGTTTTAATTATTTCATTAAAACCTAAATTAAGCCTAATTTATTAAGATTCATTAAAGGATTTTATTTTTCACTTATTCTTCACTAAAATAACTTTCCAATGAGTGTTTATTAATAATTATTGGTTAACTGGTTGATTTATTATGATTTAATTAAGTTCAGATTATTTAATTGAATTATTTAATTCATTTAATTATCTAACTAAGTTAATTAGTGATCTATTAGGCTCTTATAGGTTTGATTAGGTTTAAATAGTATTCTGATATTCATTAATATTTATTATGCTGATTTAAGGTTATTAGATTAAAGTTTTCTAATTAGTTCATTAAAGGGTAATTAATTTAATTAATTTAAAGGTTAAGCACATGAAATTATAATTTTCCTTGGATTCAAAGAATTAAATCCCCCAAAAATTACTGAAGGTGTATTTTAAGCTTAATTTCATTTTCCTAAAGTTTCAAATTAATTGGATTATTAATTTGAGAGTAATTAGGATTTAATGTTTTCAATTAAACCTAAATTAAGGGAAAATTACCTAATAAAAATTGGGGATTTTAATTTCTATGGATTCCTCTCATCAAGATGAATCCATAGAGCTTTTATTTGTAATTTTCTAATTTTTCTTTGATTTTATATGATTTTTTGAAATTTTTAAGAGTTTAATTAATTAATTAAACCGTTAAATAACTAATCCTAACAGTTTTTAAGCGGGGAGGGTCCCGCGCGGCACGGCAGACTACGTGTCACACGTAGGACGGTTCACATGATACACACGGGTTGAAAATGCGGGCGATCCCGGACCGTTCGATGGCGGATAGGACGATCCGAATTGTCCCCTACAGTCCTTAATGAATTTAAATCAGATCGTGTGCCTAGATCTGGACTGTTCGATCCAAATACATAGATTGGATGGCAAAGAGCTCATCTCCTTCATTTCATGCGGGAGCTAAGAACCGTCAAACTTGTTTTGCTAATATCTTTTGATATAGGTAACGAAATAATACGATTTCAAGTGCTACATGATCGTGGAAATAAATCATATGATTCTATATGGTTGGATCAACTTGAAAAATCACATTTCCTATGAAAATGATCAAAACCAAATTATTTAAAGAAAAGCTTGAGGTCAACAATGGCATACCTTGATTTGTTGGACGATTGGCCTTACAATTGATCCTAGCACTTTGATTCTTTGAAAGATGATTGTGTGCCAAAGGAATTGAGTCAATTCCTTGTCTTTTGATCTCTCTGCCAAGATACTTCTCTACATAATGGCTTTGGTGGTTTGCACTGTTTCCAATGGCTTGGGAAGTGAGAAAAGCTTTTATTGAGTTTAGTTTTGAGTGGTAAAGGTGTTGGAGAAGTCAATTTGGCTTGAGGTTGTGTATATATTCTTCCTTTACTTTGGCTGAGCACTATTTTTTTTATTTCCTCTCCCCTTTTTTTTCTTTCTTCTCTTACTCATTTTTTAGAGTAATGGCAAGCTATTTTAGCTTTCTTGATTGCCTTCATTGCCTTGAAGCCAGCCACCCTTGTTAAGGGGTGGAGTTTGGCTTAATGTGGGAAGAGGGGAAATTCAATTTCCCTTCTTCCCTCTTTTCTTCATTTTTATTATTACATTTATTTTATTTGCTGATTTGTTTATTGATTTAATGGTGAATTGCATTTCCCATTTCATTCATTTTTTTAATTGAATGTGAATTGCATTTCATAATAACCCATTAAATTTGGTTCCAATTAAAGTCAAATGACCAATTTGACTTAGTTGGAATAGGTTTGAACTCCAATCATGCTTGATCATGTGCATGGGATGAATTGGAGTGGCTATTTTTATTTGATTTTAATTATATTTTGATGTAAACCCATTTGACCCAAAGTGGGGTTAATGGGTTATGTTTGATTTCAATTGGGTCAAATGACCCATTTAGCCTAATCATATCCAATGGTGAATTAAATTATGTTTGATTGTTATTTCCAAATGATTTTAAATGATTAATTTGAGTTTGTTTCAATTTAATTGAGGTTTGAATCTAGTAAGACCCATTTAGGAAATTTTAAATCAAGTGGTCTAATTCACCCATTTTAGTACTAAATGAATTCAAATCTCTTTATATTTATAATCAAACATATTTATTTAATCATTTGGAATGTTTCAAATGATTTAATTTAGCCACATATTTGGTGGGTTGACTTTAGACCGAGTGGGTCCCACCTGAGTCAAACCTAGGTTGACTATATTTGACTTTAGATTTAATTTTAACTTTCCATTTTATTTTATTGATTTGTTTGAATTGATTCATATTGGATGCTTGAGTTGATCCTACTTGAGCCAAATAGGTTATATCCAACCCAAGGTGACTTCCTCATTACTAAGCATTGAATTAGGAAAATCCTATTTGAGATTAGGATCTCCTAATTGCTAAATTAACCTCATCCAAAAATGAGGTCAACAAATGGACCACCAATATATGTAGTGGATCAGCTAGAATACACTACACTTATTGGTGTTGACCAGATTGATCAACATACAAGCATAAACTTGGGGTTCCAATTCATGATTTTGATTTTTGATTTGAATTTTATTGTGATTTTGATTGTGAAAGATAGGTATGTATATACCTATCTTTTCTTTAGAGTATGATTCATTCCTAGAAACTCAAATTTTATTAAGTTCTAGGATGAAGAGGAATGTTATTAGGAGTAGACCCAAAGAATGGTCTAACCCTAATGCATTTAGTCTGCTCAAGGAAGATGCCTTTAGGGGACTTACTCTTACTTGAGAATAGTGGTGCTCCATGTATTAGCTAATAAGATGGGGTCGTTAAGGGCATAGTCCATTCTAGTGAAAGAGAGAGTCTTTAAAGACATGATCCATCCTCAAAAGCTATGCTTGGGGAAGAGGCTTGAAATGCTTGATCCTAATCAACACTTTGAATACTAAACAAGGGTCATATGAACTTGATCCTATTTGAGTAGTCCAAAGAAATGGGGCCTTCAATGGCTTGATTCCATTTCTTAGTTCTTTGAATAGGTAGCCAATTGGGGGAGTTACTCTTATGTAATTAGTTAATAAGATGGCCCCATTAAGGGCATGATCCATCCTGATTAGCTGAAAAGAGGAGAGGTGTCCTTAAAGACATGATCTAATCCTCAAAATAGGATACCAATTGGGGACTTACTCCTATGTGATTAGAAAGAATGCCTACTAAGGGACTTATATCTTTCTGGCTATTAGAAAGGGGTCATAAAGACTTGATCCAACCTTACTCGCCTGTGTAACATGAAAGGGGCCTTGATGGCTTGATCCAATCATGTACACAAAAGTAGGATGTCGACTGGGGACTTACTCCAATATGATTAGAAAGAATGCCGACTAGGGACTTATATCTTTCTGGCTATTAGAAAGGGGTCATAAAGACTTGATCCAATCTAACTCACCTGTGTAACATGAAAGGGGCCTTGATGGCTTGATCCAATCATGTACACAAAAGTAGGATGCTGATTGGGGACTTACTCCTAGATGATTAGAAAGAATGCCAACTATGGACTTATATCTTTCTGGCTACTAGAAAGGGGTCATAAAGACTAATCCAATCTAACTCGCCTGTGTATCAGGAAAGGGGCCTTGATGGATTGATCTAATCATGTACACAAATATAGGAATGGTACCACGAAGGGCTTGATCCAAACCTATAAAGGTAGATTTTCATGGGAATGGTGCACAAAGGCTTACTCCAAACCCAAAAGGACATGAGAAAGGTGCCATAGAGGGCTTGCTCCCATCTCAAGTCATGTATAGGAAAGGTGCCATAAAGGACTTGTTCCTAACTTATAGGTGATATGGATGAGGAAAAGGGGTCAAAGTGACTTAATCCTAATCCCCAAAAAGTTTTGACTAATAAGCAAGAGTCTCATAGACTGAATCCTTACTTGATTAGTCTAACTTGATGAAAGGGAAATGGAAGGTTTGCTTTCATTTCTTGATTTCACTAATACTCTTTACACATGAAGAAGTTTAGCGAAGGAGGTTTCAAAGAGTTGGAATTTATTTTTGAAGGAATGATTTGGGTATATTTTGGACCCAATACTTTACTATGCCATGAGCATAGAAGTTTACCATTTTTTTTATATCTCAAAGTTATAATGAACCATGTTAGATGTCTAATTTATTGAAGGAAAGGCATCATAAGGTACTAATCTGAGAATTCTACCTCTTTGAGCTTGCATGTGGTTGTGTAGTTCTTTAAATAGTAAAAACCAAAGTCAACCAATGCTTCTCAAATGGAATTTCTTTTTCTTTTTGTTTGAATATGTATTTTTTTTTTTTTGCTTTGTTGACATAAATCGACAGCTTATAAGGCATTCTCTTGGGATCAATAGAGTTCAAGAGATTCCTTTAAAGCTTTCTAAAGTAAATTAGAATCAAGATAATCTTTTGGATTCTCAGAGACACCAAATTCTTATCCCTAATCAATAAGGGAATTGAAAGGATTAACTTATTAGAAATTAAGATTCTCCGATAAGTTTGAAATTGAATTTCTTCAATTGATTTATTATTATAGGAAATTAAATATCATAATTGTCTTTGATTAATTTCTTTTTTGCATTTTTGATCCTTCTACATTTTACTACAAGGTCTTTGAAATTACTTCAAAAGTAAATTTCAAGACTATATATAGTAACAGACCGTCCTTCAAGTCATATTGAAGTTTCTTTTTATTTTCTTTTATTCTTTGACAAGATTTTCAATATAACCCTCTACCTAATTGACAGTGGGATTATAAGAAATCTTAATCATGACACTTTTTGTTAAATTGCCCCAATATGTTGAGACTGAGTGATATGACTCTATAACAAAACATTCTTGTAAGGATTCTGAATGTCATAGCATATGCTTTCAATTCTAGAATTATTTTAATTTGACAATTTTCAGATAAGTTATCCTTAAGAAGGATAATCTTATGCATAGAAGCCTTTTTGTTTTTAAAATGAAATATGGGTAATATGAACCCATTTTCAAGGTACAGATTCTACCTTAGTCCCAAGATGTGGGCCATATAATGATGTTAGCTAACCAAGAAAAATATTTTCTTCTTATGCACAACCATCATTTTCTAGCTTTTAATTTTAGCACAATTTTTCTTTTCTTTTGGAATTTGACCACAATCATCAAGGGACTTAGTTTATTGAAATGACATCAAGCTTAAGTTTATAGACCGCTACATCTGGAGATCATTTCAATTTATTTCCAAATAAAGTAGTCTTTAAACCCAAAAGATAACTTGATCAAATCATCGATAGCTAACTCATTAAAGAGTTAGATCATTAATATCATCTTGTCAATTATGAAATTGGATTTTTCTTCAAGTTCTAACGGTGCATCCCAAACTTAAAGACTATATAAATCTGCAGACACATCTAAACAACATCGATGAAATGTGCTAGAGTGCCTTTTGAAAAGAAAGTTAGGACCCAAAATACTTAAGCTTTTTAACTTGCAATGGCTCTATAATTCCTGAACTTTTCTTGTTTATGGTTATAGACCACTTGTAATGGAATCAGAGTATACTCAATGAGACCTTTGCCATTCAAAATATATGGACTTTTGAAAAAGAAGATCCACTATCTTTTTATTTAACCTGCCAAATGAGCTCACCCAATCATGGCAAAGGCTAAAATGACAAAGTATGAGATATCTGTTTATTTTTGTTCAACTAGGGATAATTTTTTCACTTCTAACACTACCATTTTATTTTGATGTGGAGAAGTTTAAAGTTAAAATGTCCATTTACATTGGGTGTCTTTTGCTTCATTTGAAATTAGAATACACTCAATAGAATCTTTGCCATTCAAAAGATATGGTTCATCGAAAAAGAAGATCCACTATCTTTTTATTTAACCTACCAAGTGAGCTCACCCAATCATGACAAAGGCTAAAATGGTAAAACATGAGATATCTGATTATTTTTATTTCATTTAAGCTATGTTAATTTTATTAGGCATTTTTGCTTCGACTGAAATGGTATCAGAGTATACTCAATAGAATCTTTGCCATTCAAAAGATATGGAATCTTGAAAAAGAAGATCTACTATCTTTTTATTTAACTTGCCAAGTGAGCTCACCCAATCATGGCAAAGGCGAAAATGACAAAGCATGAGATATGTGATTATTTTTTTTTAGCTAGGGACAATTTTTTTGACTTCTAACCCTACCACTTTATTTTTCTGTGGAGATGTTTGAAGTTAAAATGTCCACATTCTTTGAAATTTTAGACTTCATCCTTTTACTCTTGGATATAGTCCTTCCATCCCTTTACTTTTCTTTCTTTTTGTAATAGTCTGATTTCATTTCTTCATGAAAGGTTACATTTAGTAATTTTGTTAGTTACAAGATTCACTAAGAAGATAGATGTATTTTACTCATTTCCACAACATTTCATTCTTTATGAAATGGCTCCACTAACTGATTTGCTAGGAAATTTGAGGTATTTGACCTTTTGTCCAAATACAATATTTTATTGATTGGCTTTTTTGATATGATTCAAGTCTATGCTTGATTGATCATATAATATGATCCAACATTTTTATTTCTTTTTCATCATTTCAAAGAACAACAAATCTAGTAAAGCCATTTAAGATTGGCATAAAATGACTTTCTAAAGATGTTACACTTCTGAATTCAAAATTATTTAGTGGAGTGAGTCATTTAAGATTGGTATAATGACTTCCTTGAAAACTTTACACTTCTAAAATCAGAATTTTTTTATTGGAATCAAATATTTAGTGAGGTCATTTAGGAATAGATGAATGATATTCCTAAAGACTCAACACTTTAGGATGAATATTAACATCCTTCAATAATCAATATGTTTCTTTATTTTTTTTTCTTCTCATTTGATTCCATTTTTATTCTCTTTTTCTGTTTGGGGGTGGATAGGACCACCCAAAAGCATTTAAAGATGTTTCTGTATTTCTAAGTTGCTCTTTTTATGTTTTGAATTTTTATCTTCAATCAACAATGTGATTGGAATTAAGTTCTTTTTCTAGGTTGAGTTTTTAAGATTGAATTTTCATGAAGCTAAATACTACTTTCTTTATTTAATTGAATTTATATGTCACCATCTTATCAAAGCTTGATTAGAATAGGCCTATATAAATTTACTTTCATGTTGATATTTGATGTTGACCGATGCACCCGGATTAACATATATTTTGGAGATTTTATTCTTTTAAATTTTCCACATAGACTAAGATGTTAATAAGTTCTTAATAGTCTATCTTCATCATAGAAGATAACCCTAGAACTTCTTTATAATAGAATGCCACATCGGGAAGTTTCTTTTAATTAGGTAAGGCAAATTACATGATTATGTAATGCCTTGCTTTACTTTCATTTCTTTCTTCATCATTTTTTATTTATTTCATATTTCATTTTATTTTATAATAGAGCATTATGATGCTTCATTTTGCAAGCAACTTCTCTAAGATAGGAAAGATATCACATTTTGAAGATGATTTATTTGCCATTTCTTTTCAATGTCATTTGAGGTGGTATGACTCTACCATTTTGAATTAAGTTTAAGAATTTCTCTTTTTATATGAAAGGAAGATAGATCTAACTCTATCCTCAATAGATCAATATACCTCATGATCTATTCATTTATAGGATCATCATTTAAAAGAGGACCCTATAGGGTAGATGATGTGCTATTAGAAAGTCAAGTTTTGACTTGTATTCTTTTATAACACATATAAGATTAAAGGTAATCTCAGCTTGCAATGGATTCTTTGACCACCATGCTTGACATTAAGACAATGTCAAATAGGTCATAAGACATTGCAAAGGATTCTCCTTATATTCACTTTGTATTGAAAGCATATAACTCCTTAGTCTTCGAACATAGAAAACTAAGGCTTTCTTCATTCATATGGATTGATAAAGTCCTAAGTGATTTATCTATCAATCCACCAGAGATAAGAATTTTCATATTTTCACTCTAAGAGATAGAAATATCACCCTTAGGACCTAATCTAAGGTCATGATTTCCTAGAAGGATTAATTCTTCATTTATTTTCTTTTCTTGATTTGGCCTTAAAGTTAATTAAAGCCAATCATGGAATACCATTTCATTCAATGGGAGAAAACTCCCATTAAGAAAGTTAATTTAAATTTCATTCATTTCAACTTTATCAAGAGAATCATAATTCTCTTTTGCTTCCCTCTCTTTTCTTCTATTGATTAGAAGCAAAAATGAACCTTGTCACTTTATTTTTTTTTTATGTCATGTCATCTTCCTCTTTTGACTCTTTCCCAAACTCTTAAGAATTTAAGATTTTGGAAAGGTCTAAAAGAAGGTTACTCCAAGTCACTTCTTAGAATTGGCCAATCAACTTGAGTAGTTGGTTTTCCAATATTCTAGTGGACTTGTGGAAATTAATTAAGATTAAAGCTAATTTGCATTTATATAAAATTTTGGAGTAGAAGATTTACATTTAGTTCCTTAATTAACCTCTACCTAATGTCAATAAGGCATTCTTTTTTTTGGAATGTTTTTTATTTTAAATGCCATTCAAACTTCAATCATGGTGGTAAAGGGGCAATTGGCACAACTATGCTTCCTTTTAATTTGGATTTTCTCAGGTTTTGAAGGAACTCCTTCATTTCAATTTACATCCTTAGGTGAATGTAGTAGAACAAAGGGTATCCATTCAAGGACCTTGTCTAGATTCTCTTTAGCTTTAGTATAAAGCCAAAGTAAGATTAAGGATAAGTTTAACTTTAAGGCTTTATTTTGGAGATTTATTTTTCAAAATTTTGAAGTACTTTTCATACTTCTTTAAATTTAACATTTCTTTTCCACAGTGGAATGGTTTCAAATCTGTCTTGACCAGATTTAGGTTTTAACAGAGATGACTTGATTTTTATTTATTTCTCTCACCTCACATTTTATTTCTGGATTTGGTTCTAGGACCCAATCGTTTAACTATGACAAACGAAGAGTTTTATAACCTATATTCAAGATGTTGGATAGGCTCAACAAAGAATGAAATGGAGAGGTATCCAATGGAAAGAAAGGCATTCCTGATCTATGAGTGGCAATAATACACTGCCGATATATAGAAATAACCACCTATTTCTAAAGATGGAGAGAGGAATTATTCCCAAAGGATATGTTGGGCTCTTTTCTAGAATAGAAAAGAAATGACACCACATAGAGTTTAGGAATATTTTATTTAGATGATCAAATATGACATTAAGGAATAAACATATTATCTTGAAAGATAAACAAACTCTCCTATAATGGATTCAATCATTTCAATAAAAGATTCCTAAGGCTAATGGGTCTTTTCATGTAGTATTTTCTCAACTACATAGAAAAGTAGAACATGGTCTATTTTATCCTGAGATCATGATTCCCTATAAAGGCAATCCTCTATAGTTAATTACATCTTAGGAAGGGTCTCTTCCTAAGAATACTCTCGATTAAAGAAACATGTGGTTATTCCTAAAGACTACTAAGGTAGCTTTCAAAGGATTGATTTTGGGAAATTTAATTAGGACAGGTCCAAATTGGAGAGTGTTATTTTAAGAGTCAAATGGAAAAGAGCAGGAAATGCCTATTGATATTTGGGATGCCTAGTTGATATTTCATCTATTCTATGATTGGGCTTCAAATTTGGGATTTAATTTTAGATTTCAAGTTGTCATTTTCTTAGAAATTTAGGGCTTATATTCTAGCAGCACAAGACTGCAGAGATACCTAGGGTTGAAGATTTATTCCTAAAAAGAATGCTTCAAAACCAAGTCTACAGGTACTTCTGACACATGTCAGATGCTCGACCTAGTTCTATCCTTGGGAATCATTGGCTATTCTCCTCACTTGAGGGAACTAACCTATCCCTGACTCTTTTAGACTTACAACTTGCCTAGAGAAGGCTGCCAGCTAACACCATCTATGCACATTTTAAAACCATGAGGCTAAGTCATATGAATGCAAGATGGCTGAGCTGTTGTAGTTTTAGGAAAGAAATCTATAAACTTAAACTTACTCCCTAATCCTTAAGATCATGTAGGTTATGAAGATGCACCTAACTAATGCATATTTTTTAGATTTTATGAATTTTGACTCAAGATTCACTTAGGTCATAGGAATGCATTTTATGCCTAATGCATGCAATTAGAAAAAGATTATGGGCCAAACCAGAATAGAAGAAGGTGTACTTCCATCATGGGCTCTCAAAGGTCAAGCCCAGGTTCTCTAGCAAGGATGGAAGTCCTTCATTAACCAAGAGTTAAACAATATGATTATGCATGATGTTAAAACATCCAGCTAAGGGGTCGCTACATATTTTATCTTATTTTAATACATAGGCTTATATATGAAGATTATGAGTTATATTTATTTTTATAATTCAATTGATTTAGTTGGGTAGAAAATTTAGTTTATCCTATGAGCCTACGACCACACATTCATCACAACACAAACATAGCACAAAAAGAAACCTAAGAATAGCATGTTGTTTCTATTGTGCACCTAAAATAAATTAAGCTAAATTAAATTATATAAGAAAAAGGCTAATGCAACCGAGTACTGTTATACACCACAGAAGAAAGAAAAATGGGCAGCCGACTTTTGCCCTTATACAACCCGACCTATAACTACAAGTTTAGATCTATGGGTCTTCTTTCCAAGAAAGTCTCCTTCTTCAGGGACATCCATCGGGCTCCATAGGGGACCACCGCACCATCTCATGGTTGGGTCAGCCTAAACCCCCTAGATCCTAACTTAATTCTAAGCTCGAATTTACATTTAAAATTCAAAAAAGAAATTCTAAGCCCTGCAAAATAGATGTTAGGAAATACACACATCACACAGAGCAGTTTATATTTTATAAACATATGGGCTTAGCATTAGTTTCTTGCCAAGCCCACTTGTCTTATGGACTATGTTAAGGGATTTTCAATACCTGTAAGCAAACAATAATTTTATGATTTATTTATTACAGCGATCCTTTAACATAGTCCCCTATAGAAAATAGTGTTAAATCTAAAAAGAATGCCCTAACATCCAGTCTAATGAACAAACAAGCTTAGGCATCCAGTCTAAAATAACAACCACACAGACATGTGAAGCACAACACAACATATCATAAAAGATTAAAAGAAAATCACAGAATGATCTAACCTAGATCTAGGGCCCATGACTTAAGTAATCTAGTGTGTGTAGAAGTGGGGTTTGTGTGGCAAGGCTTTGCTAGGCCTTTAAGTTCAAGTTCTAATTTGAAGTTTGAATTTGTTTAATTTTTACCTTTGGGTGGTTTCAATTCAAATGATTTAGTGATTTAATTCCCATTTTTATGTTCATTTTATTTGGTTAAAGTTGTATAGGTTTTCAAGAATGAAGAATGGAATGATTCCATTTTTGGATGGAGCTCTTTCCATTCAACATCCTAAATCCTAATGAAGTTTCCAAAGTCTAACTAAAATCCTTAAGTATTTTGATTAATCCTTTTGACTTTATTTATGTTTAGATTTGATTTATGTTATCTTATTTGTTTGAATTACTTTATTTGATTTAATTTATTTGATTTATTTAAGTTATGATTTGTTACATTTTTAATTAAGTTATATGGATTTCATTTGATATGGCTTATGTTAATTTAAAGAGTTTGATTTTATTCACTTTAACTTAAGTTATTTAAAATTATGGATTTATAAGCTTGAGGTTTAAGTTCATTAATATGAATTAGTACCTTAGATTTGTTCATGTATTATGCTTAACTTAAAGCACTTAGATTAATTATTTGATCTAATTTAATTAACCTAGGTTTTAGATTCATTATTTAAATTTATTAGAGATGAATGATTTCATTAAACTTAACTTAATTTGTTTAATTATGTTTGAATTTCATTAAGTATTAATTTTCTTAAAATTTTGATATTTAATTCAATTCTTTGGCTTAGAAGTTTTGATGAATTACCTAAGTATTTTGATGTTTATTTAGATTAGTTCAATTTATTTGTTGATTCAATGAATTAATGATTCTTCTTAATTATTTTTTAGTTCATATTGACCTAGAGATTTGGAAAATCAAGAATTCCAAATTTATAGACCAATTGGGTTTGAGACAATCATGGCAAGTGGGGTCACATGCCAAGTTTATGTTTCTAAAGTTTTAGCTTGATTAGAGATGTAATTAAGATATAATTAAGGTTTTAATTATTTCATTAAAACCTAAATTAAGCTAAATTTATTAAGATTCATTAAGAAATTTTATTTTTAACTTATGCTTCACTGAAATACCTTTCCAATGAGGGTTTATGCATATTTTTGGCTAACTGTTGATTTATTATGATTTAATTAAGTTCAAGTTATTTAATTGAATTATTTAATTCATTTAATTATCTAATTAAGTTAATTTGTGACCTATTAGGCTCTTATAGTTTTGATTAGGTTTAATTAGTATTCTGATATTCATTAATATTTATTATGTTGATTTAAGGTTATTAGATTAAAGTTTTCTAATTAGTTCATTAAAGGGTAATTAATTTAATTAATTTAAAGGTTAAGCACATGAATTATAATTTCTCTTGAATTCAGAGAATTAAATCTTGAAAAATTCACCTAAGGTGTATCTTAAGCTTAATTTCATTTCCCTAAATTTTCAAATTAATTGGATTATTAATTTAAGAGTAATTAGAATTTAATGTTTTTTAATTAATCCCAAATTATGGGAAAATTACCCAATAAAAATTAGGGATTTTAATTTCAATAGATTCCTCTCATCAAGTCAAATCCATAGAGCTTTTATTTGTAAATTTTTTATTTTTCTTTGATTTTAAATGAGTTTTTGAAGTTTTTAGGATTTTAATTAATTAATTAAGCCATTAAATAACTAATCCTAACAATTTTTTTAAGCGGGAGGTCCCGTGCGGCGCACTCAAGCATATGTGGAATCCGCATGATACGCATGGATTGATAACGCAGGCGATCCTGGACCGTCCGATGGCGGATCGGACGATCCAAATCATCCCCCGTGGTCCTTAAGGAATTTAAATCAAATTGTGTTCCTAGATCTGGACCGTTTAATCCAAATACATGGATTGGACGGTAGAGAGCACGTCTCCTTCATTTCCTACAGGAGCCGAGAATCGTCCAACTTATTTTGCTAATATCTTTTGATATAGGTAACAGATTCACACGATTTTAGGTGCTACATGATCGTGGAAAGAAATCCTATGATTATATTTGATTGGATCAACTTGAAAGTCACATTTCCTATGAAAATGATCAAAATTGAATACTTGAAAGAAAAGCTTAAGGTCAATAATGGCATACCTCGATTCGTTGGACTATTGGCCTTGCAATTGATCATAGAGCTTTTATTCTTTGAAATATGATTGTGCACCAAATGAATTGAGTCAATTTCTTGTCTTTTGATCTCTCCACCAAGCTACTTCTCTACACAATGACTTTGGTGGTTTGCACTATTTCCAACGGCTTGGGAAGTGGGAAAAGCTTTTATTGAGTTCAGTTTTGAGTGGTGAAGGTGTTAGAGAAGTCAATTTGGCTTGAGGTTGAGTATATGTTCTTCCTTTACTTTGGTCTTGCACTATTCACTTTATTTCCTCTCCCCTTTTTTTTCTTTCATCTCTTCATCTTTTTTTTAGAGTGATGGCAAGCTCTTTTTAAGCTTTCTTGATTGCCTTCATTGCCTTGAAGGCAGCCACCCTTGTTAATGGGTGGAGTTTGGTTTAATGTGGGAAGAGGGGAAATTCAATTTCCCTTCTTCCCTCTTTTCTACATTATTATTATTATATATTATTCTATTTTATTTTATTTATTGATTTGTTTATTGATTTAATGGTGAATTGCATTTCCCATTTCATTCATTTTTTTAATTGAATGTAAATTGCATTTCATATTATCCCATTAAATTTAGCTCCAATTAAAGTCAAATGACTAATTTGACTTAGTTAAAATAGGTTTGAATTCTAATCATGCTTGATCATGTACATAAGATGAATTGGAGTGGCTATTTTTATTTGATTTCAATTACATTTCGATGTAAACCCATTTGACCCAAAGTGGGGTTAATGGGTTATTTTTTATTTCAATTGGGTCAAATGACCCATTTGGCCTAATCATATCTAGTGGTGAATTACATTATGTTTGATTGTTATTCCCAAATGATTTTAAATGATTAATTTGAGTTTATTTCAATTTAATTGAGGTTTGAATCCAATAAGACCCCTTTTAGGCTATTTTTAAACCAAGTGGTCTAATTCACCCATTTTAGTACTAAATGAATTCAAATCTCTTTATATTTATGATCAAACATATTTATTTAATCATTTGGAATGTTTGTAATGATTTAATTTCCACATATTTGGTGGGTTGACTTTTCACCACCAAAGTCAAACCTAGGTTGACTAGATTTGACTTTAGATTTAATTTTGAATTTCCATTTTATTTTGTTGATTTATTTGAATTGATTCATATTGGATGCTTGAGTTGATCCTACCTGAGCCAAACAGGTTAGATCCAACCTAAGGTGACTTCCCTAGGTCACTAAGCATTGAATTAAGAAAATCCTATTTGAGATTAGGATCTACTAATTTCCAAATTAACCTCATCCAAAAATGAGGTCAACAATGTGGAAATGGAAAATGCTTAGGAAAAATTGGGGGAGCTTGGAATCACTTCCTCTGAGTTTCTATACTTCAATCGAATAGGAGAGAATGCAAATCAAGTGAAATTAGGGGGAGTATATCTCCCCCTAGGTGAATCAGACGGCCGCAAGCTCTCATGCCATTTTGATCCAATATAGTTCATGCAATTGGTTTGTTAGGCTATTAGGAGTGGCATGTCATTCAATTTTGGGTGTGGAGTGGAGTAGTGGAGCTCCCATGTGCTTGAAATGAGTGGAGGAAGGATTCCCATATGCCCATGGCCATGGGGGTGGTCAATTTTAGCCTTATGCTGGGTTGGGCTAACCCAAACCCATTGGGTCATGTGCACCATGTCCATTAGTGATCATTTGGTCCACTAAGAGGATGTCAAGTGTCCATGAAAAGGAATTGACCAAATTCCTAATGGTTTTTATTTTAGGTTACCCTATGGCCTAGGAGTAAAATGGTCATTTGGCATGGATTTCATTTTGAATATGTTTGGTATGATTGAAAAATGGGTTAGATCAAGTTTCATTGAATTTGGAGTTGGTTTGATATGATTTGGCTCATGTTAACCCATTTAGGTCAAAATGGGTCAACAAAGTTGATTTGGTCAAATTAATAAACCAAGGGGTTGTCGAAGTTCATAACCATTTGAAATATTTTAGCATTATTGGTTTGGTTTAATTTGAGTTATATTTGAATTTGGTTTATTTGATTTCATTTAGGTCAATTGGGTCAAGTTGACCAATTTGACCCATTTGACCTATTTGGGTTGGGTCATGGGTTGGTTTATGTTTGATTGATCATTTGAAATGGATTGGTATCTTTGTTTCCAATCAATTTGATTTTTATTTGGATTTAGCTCAATTTGACCTTTTAGGTCAAGTTGGGTTCATCAATTGGGCTAGGTCAAGTTGGCCAGAGTTTCTGGTCAAGTTCTAATGAATGAACTTAACCCATTGGTTTCAATCAATTTGGCTTAGATCAAGTTTTAACACATTTGATATTTTAGGTCAAGTTCAAGTTGGGTCCAAGTGGCCACTAGTTAGGCTCAAATGATGACTTGGTCAAGTTCAAACATTGATCATGAATGAGTTTTGATCAATGGTTTCAATCAATTTGGCCTATGGTGGATTTTGGTTAGTTTAGATTTCATTTAGCTAAGTGTTGACATAGTCAACCCTTAGGTTTGATTTGGTTTGACCTAATTTGAATGATTGATCATCTTATGGTGATTGTTGCTCATAATGTGAGGCTTAGATGGACTTAATTCAATTCAATTTGGTGAGGATTAGAACTTGGCTTATAAGGGGTACTTTAGGTCAGTTTGGGTCAAGTGAACCTAAGTGGGTCAAATGGCTTGGTCAAAGCTTGATTTGAGTTTAATTGAACTCACCTATGAAATTATGATTGAAATATAAATCTATTTGCAAGAGATTTGAAGTCAAATGGGTTTTGATTCATTTGACAATTTCAAGTTCAAAGGGTGAACATGAGTTTGACTTGGGTTTGATTTTTGAATTTGGTTTTAGTTTAGTGTTTAAAGTTTATGTTTATATTTGGATTATGATTGAAAGATTGATTGAATCATGAAGAAAAATCAAGGGTTTGGTTTTATTTAGGTTTGATTTGGCTAAGTTCAAGAGTTTGACTTGAAAGGCTTAGGTTGAATTTTGATTGAATTTGGATTTTATTTTTGAATTTAGTTTTTGATATTTAAATTTATATTTCGTTTATATTTATGAATATAAATGAGAATATAAATGGGTTATGAGAAAATTCCTTGAATTTGAATTGATTTAGATTTGATTTAGGCTATGTCCAAGATGTGAATCAAAATGACTTAGGAAAGATTTTTTTGATTTGGATTTGAATTTTGAATTTGGTTTATTTGGTTTGAATTTATATTTAATTTATACATGTGACTATAAATGAGAATATAAATAGGTTGTGAGAAAATTCCTTGAATTTGAATGGACTTAGAAATGATTTGAGCTAAGTCCATCAGAGGGAATCAAAGGACTTAGGAAATATTTCGGAGTTTGGAATCCAATAATGGATTTCAATCATTTGGAATTGATTCAAGATTTGAGAAAATCCATTAAATTGATTTGAGATTTGATTTTGGAATTGGTTTGATATGAGTTTGAAGTTTGACTTGAAAGAAGGAAGCGAGGATTTGGTTTAAGCTATAGGGTGGGCATATTTTCCTAACAGCCCTAAGGAATGATCTATTCCTATGGCTAACTCTTCTAAGTCTCTAGGGCTAGGTTGAGTGTTCACCTAATCACTAGATGTGTCTTAAGACTAAGGAAATTCTTAAAGTCTAAGAGAAGTCCTATGTCTAAGATGGAGGGGTTGAGAGCTCATTCTAAAAATGAGGTCAACAAAGGGCGGCCAATAGGTGTGGTGCGACTGATAAGGAACACCACACATATTATTATTGATCGAAATGATCAACAACACCAAACAATCACAAGCACTAATAGAAATGGTCTAGTCCTAATCAAGGTGTAGAAGGAATCCAGAGCTTAGTGCAATGTGACTCTACTCATTTCAAAGACATAAGAGAGAGAAGAAGGAATCCATTATGGATAGAGTATGTGAACCTTCCACTAAGGGAAAATGTTCAAGTCATCTGCTGAGGGATGAGAGGTTTGATTTGAGTCTCACTAGGGAGAAATTAATTTGATTTGTTTAATTTATTTTGATTATTTTGATTTTATTGACTCCAATGGAGGAGGTTGATTGGATTTATTTTATTGAATTTGTTTTGTTTATTTTTTTACTCCACCGTGGGAGGAGGGTTGAATTTGTTTCAGATTTTTAGATTTTGGATTTCGAGATGGGCCCTATTGGTTTTCGATGGATCGCCGGTAGAGCCATGAGGCTAGTCCTAACTCAGATTTACCAATCCAAAGGGGTAGTCTACTAAACACATAGTAGGACTAGCCAACCAAAGGGATGTCATTCGTGTGCAATAGTTATACTAGGAAGAAAGCATAATAGACTTACATCCTCCAAAGTTGAGACCAATTGCTGGGGTGATCCATTGGCAAGGCAATAGATTAGACCCAACCTAGGGCTGACTATTGATTGAATGCTGCTGGGGGACTTAGATCAATCAAATATAGTCAAGATTAATTTTATTTTTTAATTATTTTGATGGGTCCCATCAATTTACAATGGACTGCAGTGAGTAGGGGCCGTGGTGGCCTAGACCTGACTCAGATTTACCAATCGAAAGGGATAGTCTACTAACCACAAGGTAATACTCACCAACCAGAGGGATTGCCTTTCGGTGTTCAGCAGTTGTACTAGGAAGAAAGCATAGTAGACTTACATCCTCCAAAGTAGGGACCAATTGCTAGGTGATCGATTGGCAAGGAAACGGATTGAACCCAACCTAAGGCTGACTATTGAGTGAATGTCATCGGGGGCATTAAATCAACTCAAAGATAGTTTAGATTAATTTCATTTTTTTTAGTTATTTATTTTGATGGATTCTATTGATTTATGATGGACTTCACTAGGTAGGTGCCATGGAGGCTTAGACCTAACTCCGATTTATCAAACCTAAGGGAGTAGCTTCTCGACCGATGGGAGAACTATCTGCCCAAAGGAGTGCCTTTCGGTTTGCAATGATCAATCCAAGGGAAGAAATCTTGGGGACACACATCTTCCACTACAAAAGACCACTAGGGTAATCGATTGCTTTAGGCAACAAATCGAACCTGACCTAGGGCTGTCTATCAATTTGCGATAGTCATACTAGAAAGAATGCGTCATAGTCTTACAACTTTCAAGGTGGAATGGCTGTCGGGGTAATCTGCTTGTCGCAAAATAGATGGAACCCAACCTAAGGGTGACTACGGAGTGAGTACTGACCTGGGGATTTATCTCAACTCAAGTAGTCAAGAAATTTTTATAAAGAGTTCTGTTGACACTGCCCTAAAAATAGGATGGTTACTTGGGAAAAGGGACCCTTTGGGGGCTTGAATTCCTAATCCACAAGCAAAATAATTTGTTTGTTTGTTTAATTTATTTTAATGTGGACCCTGTTTGTTTTTGAGGGATCAAACTAAGAAGGAGATCATATCAGGCTAGACCTATCTCAAATTTACTGAACCAAGGGAGAATCTGCGCATCTGCTAAATAAATTCTCTAATCACAGGGGTGGCTACTAGGAAAGTGAGACTGTCCAATCCAAGAGTAACCCAGGTAGTGTTTAAATGGGGTCACAAAAGATATGATCCAATAGAATTCCTGTAGGGAGAGGGGCCGCTAAGGGCTTGATCCAAAACCCTGAAGAAGATGACATGGCTAGTCATATATCAAATAAGTATTCGGTGGTCAACTCAAGGACAAAGCACGGGGACTCACATCTGGCAAGAGTGGTGTATCCACCGGGTGAGTTGCTGCCAGCATAGTGAACATCAACCAACTTAAGGTGCCCGTCAATTTGCAACAATCACTATGAAAGCTCGGGATACACATCCTCTATAGGAACCCGATTGCTTGGATAGTCTATCGGATCATCCGACATAGGGTGACTACTGAGTGAATGCCACTAGAGGACTTATATCAACTCAAATGTAGTTAAGAGGAAAGGAGCCTCTGGGAGACTTACCCTAAACCTCAAATATACTTGACTTAGTCAGTACATGATGATTAGTTCAAGAAGAAAGCACGAGGACTCACATCCTCTTAAACAAAATCAACATGAGGTAGCTTACTAGCTGGGCAATGAAGCTTACCAAACTAATAAGTGGCTCATTAGTTTGCAACGGTCAAGTTAGGAAAAAAGTACGGGGACTCACATCTTCCAAATAAGTGACCACTGGGGTGACATACTAGCGAGGTAGTATGTAGACTCGACCTAGAGCAGCTAATGAGTGAGTGTCATAGGGAGCTTGCTCCTACCTCAAAATAGCCTGAGACAATATGTGTTTATTTTTATGCTTTATGTTAAAATGAATAGGATGGCTCTGGGAGACTCTTACACCTAACTTAAAACACGATGAGGATTTAATGAAATGGTGCCACAGATGGAAACCAAGAATTCCCACTAAGAAAGGGTGTAGCTTGGGTTCTCTCACACCTAACTTAGTTATGTTAGTCAAAATAGGATGCCTCTTGGATTCTCTCACACTTATCCTAATAGCACTGAGAAATTGTGTTTAATTATGTTTGTGTTGTAAAAGAGGGATAGGATGCCGCTGGGGGACTCTTACGCCTATCCTAAACATGTCATGGCGACTTCGTGAGATAAGCAAACAATGTTTCGAAAGAAGAGAAGATTTTGATGAAATGGAATCAGATTTTTTATTCTTTTATTGATAATTATTTTCAAACATGTTTTATGGGTAATATTTCTTCAAATAAAGCCCATTAATTGGAAGCATTGGGTGTTCCCCTTTACAATCAATGAGCTAATAAAATTCTCCTTAGTAGGCCTTGTCCATGACATAAGGACCTTTCCAAGGGGGCTAAAACTTGCCTCCCATCTTTCGATGAGCAACAATTGGTCTCCTTAGGACAAAAAAAAAGTTCTCCTACTTGGAAAGACCTAGGGAGAACCAACTTGTTGTGAGCTTGCATCATTTTGGCCTTGTAAAAATTGAGGTTTTGGCATGCCCGTAGGCGACTCTCCTTCAAACCTCCGAGCTCTTCTAGCCACAACTTTGCATTCTGCTCTATAGTGATCTTGCTACCCCATGATATCCTTAGTGATGGGAGTTGAACTTCTAAAGGTAGAATCGGACCCATATACTAAAAAAATGGGGTAGATTAAGTTGGAGTTCAGTATGTGGTGCAGTAGGCCCACAAGGCTTCAACCAACTGCTCATTCCACTATCGCTTGTTGCCATCAAGAGTCTTCTTTATTATTTGGATGAGAGTTTTGTTGAATGCTTCTGCTAAGCCATTTGCTCTAGGGTAGTAGATGGTAGAGTATCTTCAAAATATACCGTGTCTTCTTGAAAAGTTGTTGATCTTGGTGCTTTTGAATGCAGTACCATTATCAGATATAATTCATCAAGGCACCCTGAATCTATATACTATATGATTCCTGAAAAACTATAGCACATGCTGAGCTATGACCTCTCTGAGTGGGATTGCCTCCACCCACTTGGAAAAGTAGTCTATGGCAACTAAGATGAACCGATGACCCTTGTAAGAAGGAGGATCAATAGGACCCACAATGTCGGTACCCCAACACTCAAATGGCCATGAGGCCAATGTAGGGTGTAGAATGTTAGGCGATTGATGTAGGACCACATCGTGTACCTGACACTGATGGCATCTCCTAGCTACATCCATGTAGTCTCAAATCATCGAAGGATAGTAGTATCCTAGTCTCTTGATCCTCATCTTCCTCTTCAGACCAAATTAATGTGCTCCGCATGGTCCTAAATGTACCTCAAATATAATGCCATGGGCTTCATGTTTAAATCACATTTGATCAAAGGACCGTCGGTACAGGGTGCCATCAACATGAGCATAGGAGAGAGCTCTCTGTTTAACCTAATGGGCTTGTGACTTTTCTTGAGGTAGTTTTTCAGTGTTTAAATAGTCAATGAACGGTTGCCTCCAATCCAACTCCTTATCCTTATGGGAAACGATAACCTCCCCCTCAAGAGAAAGTCTCTCGATGAGTTCAGCATCAATAATGGATAGGACTTGTCTATTTTGGACCCTTATTGGAATGGACTCATCTTCTAGACATGCCGATTCTTTGGCAAGTTTGGCCAAAGCATCTGCTACTATGTTCTCTGCTTAGGGAACCTTTTAATGGTGACTTCAGAGATTTGGGCCAGCAAATTCATCGTATACTCATGGTAATGATGAAGCTTGGGTTTGAGAACCTTATAGGACTCGGTAAACTGATTGATGACCAACTGAGAATCCCCAAAGATGTTGATGCTCTTGACACACACTATCATAGCTAGGTCTAGATTGGAAATCAAAGCCTCATACTCAGTTTCATTATTAGTGTAGAGGTTGGAAAGATAGTATGAGAATCTCATCACATCACAGTTTGGAGTTAATAGAACTATTCCTACCCATACCTTTCCTAGAAGAGTAGATCGTGGTGCTTCCCCTTTATGAAAAAAGCTGCACCATCAAAATACATCTCCCATCGATGACTGTTAACTTTGCCTAAGTTCATGATTTGTTCATCAGGAAGATCATCACTAAGCAAAGAATCAGCAAGAAGTGGGTGTGCTGCTAAGAAATCTGCTAGTGCTTATTCTTACTTGGAGGGGTACAAATGTGATATCAAACTGTGAGAGAATCATGGACCATCATGCCAAATCGGGATAGCGTAGTGTCATGAGATACTACGATTGATTGGTTCGAAATCAAGTTCACCTTATGAGAAAGCATACAGTACCATAGCTTTTGGGATGCGAAGAACAAAATGAGGCAGTGTTTCTCAATGGGTGGATAGTTCACTTCAGCAGAGATCAGACGATAGCTAAGATAGTAGAGAGAACTCTCTTTCCCTTCATCATTTGCTTGGGCTAACAAAGCACCGAGAAAGTCATCCAATGCGCGAGATGAGTGGCTCGGGATAGGGCTACTAGAACTAGGCTTCACCAAATACTGATATCTTCAAAGGCATGCTGACACTTATAATCCCACTTGAACTTGGCATCCTTTTTGACAAGTGCTGAGAATGGCTTGCATCTCCTTGATAGGTTAGAAATAAAGCATCTTAGATATTCCAACCGTCCTTGGAAAGATCTGAGTTGAGTTAATCTTTTAGGAGGAGACATTTCTAAGATAGCTTTGATCTTTTCAGGATCTATTTCTATTCCCCGTGTGGATAACAAACCCAAGGAAGCTACTCAATGACACACTTGGGATTCATTTTGAGGTTGTATTATCTTAACCATTCAAAAATTACTCTCAAGTCAAAGATATGGTCTTCCTTTTCTCTGCTCTTGACTACTAGATCATCGACATAGCACTCAATATGATGATGGATGAGTTCAATGAAGATCTGAGTCATGTCCTATTGCTATGTAGCACCAACATTTTTAAGGCCGAAAGACATGACCCTATAATAATAGATTCTGATCAGGGTTCAAAAATTAGTGTTTCTTTCATCCTCAGGGGCCATCTTGATTTGGTTTTGACCAGACGACCCATCCATAAAGGAGAAAACTACATGAGATGAGGTGATGTCCACCATTAATTCTAATATAGAAAGAGAAAACTCATCCTTAGGACATGCCTTACTATCTTCATCATCAACTGGACCCAGTGTACTGAATCCTAGTCCTGATCTTGATTATGCATCCCCACCTGTGTTGTTCCATAGTTTTTTTGAAGTACTTTGACTTGTGCTTAGACCATGAATAAGAAATCAAACTCTTCTTTATAAGATTAATCAGTACCAATCAAAAGGTAATTCCATTAATTCTTTATATGAATTCTCCTCAAGTTCTACATCAACTTCAAGACTTGAGAGGATGATCCCAAAAGAATTCTCTTCATATCTAAAGACGAGGGCTTCCTTTACTAAACCTTCAACTTTTTGAGATGAAAGTGAGGTTAGAGCTAAGGTTCCTAACTGCTGCCTGATAGTTTTTCATACATTTGATTCAAATACTTTGCTTTGTCTAGAGGCCTGATCTTCATCACTATTTGGCTCGAGAGTCATCTCCAATGAAACCCATTGAGAGTGGTTGGCTGGTATGCTAATCACATTAGACTCATCCTCCGAGCTAGTATTCTAAGTCTATATGAATAGTAAGATTATGAACATAACCCTATTGGTGATGGCCAACCGTGGGTCTTCCACCTCTTTCTTTTTTTTCTACCTCTACCTCCTCATGGAGGTCGATTCATCCCACCCACATGTCCATATGATGGAATGAACTGTGTGAGCTCTATTTCTTAAATTTCACTTTCTTGTTCACTTGGATTTTTTTTCCTTTCATTTTCTTTTTTTTTGCATTTGTGTTTTGAATTTATGAGAAAGGGTGTTTTGAGGAAGATAGTAGGTCATCCTCATATATCTCAATCTCTCCTGACCGAAAATGGATTTTCTTTTCATCTTCTTTGACACGCTCAACTGAATGATTGATGGAGGGAGGATGAATCATCTTATTCTATGTATCCAAGGCATATTGAGCAACGGTGAATGAAGTATTTGAATCAATGATATAAAACTTGCTTCCGTCCACCTATCTCAAAGGTAACACTATAGAACCTAAAGCCTCTCACCTTATTCATTGAATCCAACATCATCATCTCCTCGAGTGTGGAGATGTTGATCCTCAAATAGAAAGGGTCTTTAGACTCATAATGTTCACCGATGCACTGGATCAATGAGAACTCGAAAGTCACGCCCATGTGAATGTAATGGGGAGGGACGTTGTGCTATGTCCCCAGAAGGTCTTCATATGTGAAAGTGATTCAGCTCAAAATAATGTGCCTCCTCACCAATAGCAATCAGCTAAGCTAAGCATATCTCTGGATCAAGGAGGGCATTGATTAATGATGATTCCCTCAACTCTTTGGATAAGATAAGGGAATCATATATGCTTAGCTTAGATGACAACTTTCTTAGGTGAGAGAGGACATTGTAGTCCACCTTGGGCTGATCCTCCATAAGCATATCCAAGCATGGAGCATCTGTGGAAGGGCTTCGATCCTCTAAACCAAAGACTTGTTTCCCTTTTATCTTGAGGTGTTGCCCTAGGAGGTAGAACCTTGCCACTATAGAGGTTGACTTCAATGATCTCTTGTAATGGAGAAGGTTCTATCATTAGATCACCTATAGTTTTTCCTATGAGACCCTCAAAATTAGATGATTCCAAGTCTATCTCAAGAGGTAAACCCATAGTATTCTGAGTAGGAAAATTCAACTCTGAATCAGAAAGAGGAAGATCAAATTTATTATAGTTGTTGTTTAGACTTGAAGAGTTTTCATTAGGAATAGATTGAGACAATCCATTAGAAGTGACACAGATATAATTCAAGCTAGCTTTATTCTTCAATTTCTTGGATTTGATAGAGGTACAAAGTAGAAATCAAGTAAAATAAGAGGGGTGAGGTATTTGATGCCCTCATCTATCAATACAAGATGTCTACTAGAAGAAGAAGAGTTAGTTGAAGTAGCCATAGTCGATGATGTGGTAGGATGGTGACTGCCTAGACTAGTTACTATCTTGGGCATACATACTGCTTGTTATTAACTCCCCTCCTTGAGTTGGCTTTGGCAACTTGCAAACCTTCCTTGATGTTGGAGGTGGCTCGCACAGCAAGAAAGTTTCTTGATTTTGAGATAATTTTCTTAGAGGTTTTGGATAAGGAGATATCCCAACCTTCTTTGGTTTGGAAGGATCAGTCCCCAAGGATTACCCTAATGAAACTGGATGGTTGTTCCATAAGGTATTCCTTTGATAGATGAAAGCTATATTCAATCCCCTTAAATGTGAAGCAATCTTCTAAAACATGAGCATATGGTAGGGAAAGTTAGGATTGTTTCTTTTGACCACTTCCTCCTCTCCTAAGTTTGGGTAGCTAAAATCAGCTTCTTTAAGAGATTCTTAAAGATCTTTTCTATTACCTCTCACTTAAATGAATAAGGCTTATTAAGTTTATCCAAAGAGTAGTACCATACTACCTAGGTGTATTGTGCACTCATGATGTGGTGAGGAGGAGGCATATGGAGGCGTATGTGTGGTCTACTGAGGTAGAGGAGGGGAATTGATGGTCAAGGTCTCTCGCCAACTTTCCCTTATCTACTTTGCCTAGGTTTCTTCTCACTATACCTTTTTGTTGGTAGATCTGAAGAAGACAATTATTTGGCTTCTCCGTGCAAGCTAGCCACCTTGTTGATTAATTTTCTCAAAATTTTTGACGCTTAAACCTTTGAGCATGAAGGCGACCGGGCCATGGATATTCTTAAGCAAAATCTCAATGGTGTGCTATTCAGACAGCTATGGTTTGTATTTCATACTCAAATTATTCCATTTGAGAATGTAATCAATGAGGGACTCACCAGGATTTTGTTGAGCCACAACGAGATCACCAACGGTGACCCATTGCTAAGCTCCAACAAACCTTTTGATAAAGAGTTGCTCCAACTCAGTAAATGTCTTCACTGAACTATTAGGAAGTTTAGCGTACCAGTCAAATGCTATACCCGCTAAGCTACTAACAAAGAGATAAAAGAGTAAAGTATCTTTGCATCGGTGTTGCAATAATTAGCCCTAAAATGTGCAATGTGTTGCCTTGGGTTCTCACTGCCATCAAAGCTCTGAAAGAAAGAGGCACAAAACCCTTAGGATATTGGATTGCATCAAATTCCTTTGGGCAGGGTCTACCCTTTGGAACTGATGATCCTCCTCGAGCTTGAGCCAATGCTTCTCTCACCTGCTGCTTAACTATGCTCTTGATATCTTTTTCTATGGAGTCACTACCTTCTATGCTAGTGCTACCTTGTTCTACTGGAGGTAAAGTCTTGGCTGGATCTAAGACATGTACCAACTTTGACTGACTGGTCTCAGTTATAGTAGGATAAACTATCCGGGCTTGGTTTTGAAGTGCTAAGACAACTGCTAGCAGATCTTTGAGCCTCTTCTCCATCATATCTAATTTTTTCATCCTTCTGCTTTATCTGCTGAAGGAGGTGTTGAGTCGAGTAGGTGTCTTCCGCCAACTCAACACCTTCCATAGTCTCTGCTCTAAGGAGGGATCCGCATCTCATGCAAACCCTTGCTAAATCTCCCAATAAATCATCTTCATTGGGATCAAAATTGATCTTCTCCTCATCAGACCGGTCATATCCTAGGATCTCTTTCTTCTCCATGACATAATGGGCTACTATATCATCTAGAGAATGATCTATCTAAATTGGTACAAATGACTTTGCTTGCCGGTGGTGGGATCACTATCATGTACTGAGGCACCGCACCTCCCCATCGTAGAGTGTTAACCCTATGAGGGCTATACTCGCTGGAAGAAATATGCTCCTGACTATCACTGAATTTGTATGGGGTGACACTCCTAGGAGGATCTATCATCATAGGTGCAAGCTATCACCTTCTCCCTCTAAGCTATCTCCATCATATGATGTGGTGGGGTGGTGATGACACTAATGATACTGTGGTTGCCATTCTTCCTCACCATGATTGGGACGGTCGAGTAGGAGAGCTCGCCACAGGGTGGTGTAGATGGAACAGATCCTCGAGCCGGGATCACCAACGGGGTCCTCTTCTCCTGATGGCCTTCATGGCCTTTGGTGGAATGCTAACATTAGATGATGGTGGATGAGGGGGTGAGCGGTGTGGGAGATATCACTGACTTTCTGGATAGGAGCTCTCCCGATGTGTAATCCGAGGAATTTTGTGGGATGATCGATGTGCAGTGAGATCGTGAAAATCTAAGTGTGAGGCGAGCCGAAACCTCTGCCTCTCTGGCTGGTAAAGTGAATCGGCATGGGCCTCCATGGCCCCTCCCCTAATATGCTTCCCCACACTAAGGGAGATAACATCTCAAATCAACTGAGCCCCACTCGATCGCCCATAGGCTCCACCGATAGAGCTATCCTTAGTGATATGACCTCCTCCTCTAGTAATAGAGCTGAAATGCACTGGTGGAGGCAAGCAGAGATCCTCCGACATCCTCTATCATACCCGGAGGAACTAGTTTGTAAAATAAGAAACCATCATGGATAACTCAAAAATACATGGTCGCCCATCTCCTAGCAATGTGAATGGTGCTTTATCATCATTCTTGATTCTTCTTTGGGTCCTGGTAGGGCAAGCAGAGTAAGAGCTAGACCCAACCTCAAAAGATGGGGAGGTAATCCTTGGGATCAGGGGAGCCTTCCCCCTGAAAGGTGCCAATGAGTGGGTGCTGCCTGGGCAAAGATGGGGAACCACAGGCATCGAACTACACTACATGGGAACCACCATAGCCTTCCACTTCATCAGGGAATCTAAGACATGTCAACCCAAATGACCTTCTCCCACTATGCTCTACTAATCATGAGGGGAGGTCGCCTCACACATGTAATTGCCTCAAAACCTCATCCAAAGTGGATGAGGTGGGTAATAATGAAGGGAGGTTGTCCCATCTAGGGCCATCCATCCCATGGAGAAAAGTGAACACTTATCTCTAGCCATTGAATCAAATCAAATCAGACTAAAAAATTGACAAGTTGACTAAACCGCAATGTCAAAACAAACTTGAATCAAATTTTCTTGCTTTGTTGATTTTGAATTGAATTTATAATTTGAACCCATACTCAACATCTTGAAAGTGTTAAGTCTCAAATGATTTAGAATAGATTTTGAGATTGATTGGAAAGAGGATTTTTGAATGTAGAATCCACTTTCAACTAATTTGGGTATGTGGAAAATGGGTTCAAATATTTTTGAAGAGATGCTTCCATAAGTTTATATATGAATTTTGATTTTAATTTTGAGGACCCTTTATTTAACAAATTTGGGTATATTAAAGTAAAGGGCCAATTTGATTTTGATTTGAGATTTTTGGAATCTACTCACTTAGCAAATTTGGGTATGCTAAGTCAGGTGTTTGAAAAAAATTTCTTCTTTTTCTTTATTTGCTTTATTTTGTGAACCAATTGTGATTTAAAAATGGAATTCTCATTTATCAAAATTAGGTATGCTAAAGTGAGAAATCTAAGTGTGTTTTATTTTTTTGAAATTTTTGAAAATAAGACTCTTAGCAAATTTGGGTATGCTAAGAAAATGCTAATGTTCATTTTTTTTAGATTTTGATTTTGAAAAATAGGAACCATTTGGGTATGTTAAAAAGTCCTAATGTGTTTCTTTTTTTAAGAAATTTTGATTTTGAAAATAGGATCCTTAGCAATTTGGGTATGCTTAGAAATCCTAATGTGTTTTTTTTTATTTGAGATTTGATTTTAAAATAGGATCCTTAGCAAACTTGCTAAGGAAAAATGTATTTCTTTTATTTTGATTTTGTTTTGAAAATGGAGACTTCACTTTAGCAAATGTGGTATGCTAGAATGAAATTCCAAAAGTATGTTTCAAATTTTGTGAAATGGAGATTTCACTTAGCAAATTTGAGTATGCTAAATGGAATTCCAAAAAAGTGTTTCAAATTTTGTGTTTTGATTTTGTTTGAAATGAGAGTTCACAAAAATGCTAAAATGAAGTTCCATTGTTTTTTGTTTTGAAAATGGAGACTTCATTTTAGCAAATGTGGTATGCTAGATGAAGTTCAAATGTGTTTTGAAAATTTGAAATGGATTTTTGTATGCTAAATGAATTCAAATTTTATTTTGATTTTGAAAATGGAGACTTCATTTAGCAAATGTGGTATGCTAGAATGAAGTTTCAAATGTTTTGTTATTTTTTTGAAATGGAGACTTCATTTCAACAAATGTGGTATGCTAAAAAGTTCCAAATGTGTTTTGAAAAATTTTGTGTTTTTGTTGATTTTGAAAGAGGGATCCATTAACAAATTTGGGTATGTAAGATGGAAATCAATTATGTTTTCAAAGATAAATTTTCATGTGTGATTATTACTTTTTAAAGAGGAAATTCCAACCGATTATATATGTTAATGGCATTTCAAAATAATGTCATTTTATTTGAAATGAAATATTCATTCAATAAATTTGGGTATATTGAATGAAGATGTTCATATGTGCTTTTGAAAATTTTATTTTGATTTTGATTGGAAATGAAAAATTCCATTCAATAGATGTGGGTATATTGAATGGAGAGGTTTCATATGTACTTTTTGAAAATTTTATTTTTGATTTTGACTGGAAATGAAACCTCCATTCAATAAATGTGAGTATATTGAATGGAGAGGTTTCATATGTGCTTTTTTTGAAAATTTATTTATGATTTTGATTGGAAATAAAAAATTCCATTAATATGTGTGGGTATATTGAATGGAGAGGTTTCATATGTGCTTTTGAAAAGGTAAAAATTCCAACTTAATACATATGGAATGTGTTGAGTGAAATTTCAAAGTTGTGATTTTGGCTTGAAGATGTAACATCCATCCAACACATTTGGATGTATTGAATGGAAAGGCCCATCTTCAAATTTTGTGTTTTTTTGAAAGTTTATGATTGTTGGAATTTTATTTTTGAAATGTTTCTACATGTAATAATTATAAAAATTGTTAGATGTAGAGCAAATATTTTATTAAGTGTATTTTGAAAAAGTGTTTTTGGAAATTAAAACTTTTCATAAAGAATTTATTGTTATTTATTTTTTAGAATGAACCTTTCCTTACCATTAAAATGGTAAGGAAGAAGTCTTTAATTATTTTCTTTTTATTAACTTTTTATTTTTACCCATTGGGGAACCCAACAGGAGTTTTAAGACCAACACTGAGAGATCCTAAACCTAAAGATGTTGGCTAGCTAAACTTAAGGATGAAATAAGCTAAGTGCCAATGAAAGAAAGATAGTCTTGGATTCATACAAAGTACAAACCCACTATACTTGGAGACAACATCATTTACCAAAGATGGAGAGAGGAACCATCCTGAGTCAGGTGAAAAATTTGTGATGAAAATTTTTATATCTCTGCTTTCATCTATCCCCCCCTTTAAAAGAAGACATATGAAAATACCAAAAAAATAGATATAATATGCCTTGTTGGGATGTCATGATTCATAGATGTCTTATTATTAGGGGTACAACATTGAGGAGAGAGATGTACTATCTCAAAGATAGAAGTCACCACCTACAATGGACCTAATCATCTTAAGGACTCTAAGGACTATGGGTCTTCAAATGTACTAAAGATTCTCCCTACTTTACATGAAAAGTAAAGGGGTTTATTTTAAATGGGTTCTTGTTAAGCCCCATAGTTAATTACTTTAAGGAATGAGATTCTTAGGAATACTCTGACTTAAGGTAAATGATCGTTGTCTCAAAGATTTCAAAAAAGGTAGGACTATCAATTGATTGGTTTATTTTTAGAAAGTCAAGTGGGATCGATGAAGAGGAGGGAGTTCTTATCGAAGCCAAATGAAAATAAGTAGGGGATGCTTAAGATACTAGGAAGCCTAGTAAGCACCCCAAACTATCCTATTGTTGGGTTTTACATTTTTGAAATTGAATTAATTTATTTTAGTTAAATTTTTATTAGAATTCTAGGGCTTATAATTCCATGATGCAAGGTCACGAAAATGCCTAAGAGGTGAGGATTTATACTCATAGACTGCAAAGGGAAGTAGCAACCTCAGAACCTAAATCTAGGGAGCTTTAGCGAGGGCCAAAAGCACGACCTAAATCTAATGTAAAAATGGGTATTTGGTTTATCTCCACAAGAGAGGATAAACCACCCAACTGTTAGACTTATAATTGCCTGGGGGTGGCCTCCAACTAACTCATCCTATGATTTTAAAATATGTAGGCAAGTCATATGTTTATGCAAGATAGTAAGGTTGTTATTTATTTAGAAAGAGACTAAGTCCTTAAACACACTCCCTAAGAGACTAGATCATGTAAGGGCATACCTTAATGACTTAAATCTAATGCAAATTTTTTCATATATTTTATTTTTATTTTGGATAATCAATTAGACACAGGCTTTAGGATTCTTTATGCCTAATGCATGAGAAATTAGATTATAGGCTAAAATTAGCAAGATAAGGAGGTGTATTTTCACCATGGCTCTCACAGGTCAAGCCAAATTCTCTGGCAAAGATGGAAGCCCTCCAATCAAGAATGAAATAATATGCTTTTTATGCATGATGTTAGAAAAGTAAGACAACATCCAGCTAAGGGGTTGCTAATTCTTTTATCTTGGTTTATAACCTAAGCTTTAGGTGAGGTTATGAGTTATTTATTATTGATTTGAGTTATTTAATTTGGTAGAAAATTTATTTTTTCCTAAGAGCCTAATTATCATCCAGGCCATACATCAAAGCAATGAAGAAACTAGAAAAGATGCCATCTTAATGCACAAGTTAAACAAACATCAATCAATTTATAAAACTAGCATAAAAGAATAAAAGGTCATTTGTGGTCGCTAACACAAACCAAATTGGGTAGTGAGCTCTACCCTTATACAACCCGATTATAAATGAATTAATTACAATTAAGCAAGGAATTCATGTTATGGGGTCTTCATTCTTCATTTCTTCTTTCTTCTTTTCTTCTTTTCTTCTTTCTTCTTTTGGTTCCTTCTTTTGGATGGTTGGAATGTGGTTGCTCCAAAGGCTTCACATGGTACATAAGATGTAATCTTATAATCAATGCTCATCCAAATTCTCCATAACATTCATTCCAAAATCCTAATTGCAAAATGACATGAAAAGGAGAAAAGTAAATATAACTAAAACCTATAAAATAAGGATTAGCTAAACAAACCACACATTCCCAAGTATATAAAATAGACTTAGCATCCCACACATGGGTAACCAAGTCCTTCTAGCCTATTTTGGATTATGCTTAGGGGTATAAGCACAGCAAAACAAAAGTAATTTTATATTATAGCCCCTTAAGCACAATCCCTAAGATAATGATTAGACTAAATCATCCTACCATTCAGTCTATGCACATGCACCCTAACATCCAGACTAAAATATTACATCACAAGACAAAAGCAAAGCATCAAACCATGCATCACCCTAACCTAAAACTAGAAATGGTGACTTAGTCTAATGTGTGTGCTTTAAAAGGTTTGTGTGGTATGCTTAGCTAGGCTTTAAGTTTTAAATTTTCTAAGTATGAAAAGTTCAACTTAGATGGTGGTTTCATTTAAGTTATTTAATTGATTCAGTTGATTCTTATTTTATGACTTGTTTAGGTTTGAATGAACCTACAATTAATTATTAAGCTGTAAAGAGAGGGAAAATTGAAAAGAACTTCTCTTTCCTTCCCTACCTTAAGTAATTTCTAAGGTAGATTCATATTTGATTCTTATTTAGTGAATATTTTATTATATATTTAATTAATCCTAAGTTTATATTTTCTAAACAAACCTATTCAAAAGAAAGGCATTTTAAGATTAAGTAAAGTGAAATACCATCACATAACACACATCACTTCATTTCTTTCCCAACATGTGTAACATGCATATGGATGAATCCTAAGCATATCAATACATGAAAATGGGAATGTTTAGCACACTTTAATGATAAATGCTAAGAGAATTTGTTACTTAAGAAAATTGGGATGCTTTATGATGCATGATTTCCATTAAGTAGAAAAAGAGGGATTTCTCTTATCCACTTTTCATATGCACACATATATGTATGAAATGCATAAGTGAGTATGATGCCATTGTTAGCACTAGGGGTTTAAGGTACAAGACCTACTTAGGGCTACTTAAAGCCTCGCAACCCCGGGGTTGTCCAGACTAATATACCACTTTCCTTAAATACATACACATGTAAAAGAAAATAATGGAAAAGAAAGATGCAAAAATTTGTGTTTGTTTGTTTGATTTGTTTATGTAATTTATATGTATAAGTGTGGATGTCCTTCTTAAGTAATAACATAGGAATGAATAAAAAGGATTTAAGCAAGTGTTGTGTTCTTTTCAAATGAACTATACACTTTCAAATCTATTCAAAACTATGCTAAAAGAAAGAGAAGGAAAACCACACTATGCACATCTTTATATTTCTATTTCACATGCAAAGCTTATAAATAATCATAAGTAGCATACCTTTCAGTTTTGATAATTGATTTATAAGTTTTAAAAATAATTTTAGATTTAATAGTGATAATAGCCATTCATATTCTTAGTTTAGCCAGAACATGTAATTTCACATAAGGGAAACATTTCATTTCTAATTTGATTTTAAAAAGCATGAATGCATGATTTCATATAACATACACATTTAGCATATAGGAAAGAAATAAAGTGATGAAAGCAATGTAAATTCATTCACCCTAATTAATTCTAAAGACAATCCTATGAATAAGATTATTTAAAGTAAATCAAATTTATTTTAAGGAGAGTTTGAATTTTATTTGAGTTTGATTTCAACTTGAGAATGTGAGATGAGTTTGCTGGTCCTAACCCATTCCCCCATGTGTGAGTTATTTAAGTTCAATTTTTAGGTAATTAGATCAATTTTATGCTTTGGTTAGGTTGGCGTGTGAATTTAATGGAATAAGGAGTAATTAGGAATGAGCCAAGCAATTTACCCAATTAAGCCATTAATAAATTCCAAAGAAAATCATGCTAGGTAGAAATCATCCCATTAACCAACCCTAAGAAGTTTAGAAATAATCAACAAAATAATTAGGGAGTAATTAATGTAATTACATTCCCAATAAAATTCTAATTTAGAAAATAACATTGTTCAAAATTAAGTGAAATTAATTTTAGAATATTCCTCTTTGAATTACCTTTCCAATACTTTTTATTTTGTATTTTTTTGATTTTCTTACAAATAGTTATGAATATTTGAAGTTTCAAAGTTTATTAGGTAATTAATCCCCTAATTATGTGACTAATCCTGTCGGCACCATGTGGACCTGGAAAATTCCACATAGTGAGAACTAAGTTGTCACATTAGCATTTAATCGTTAGTGGCGCTATGCACTTTCTCTCCATCCATCCAATCAAAGATCGAACAGTTGAGATTAAGCCCGTGGTATTAAGGGATTAAATCAGATATGCTACGTGTCTTGATCATGGCCGTCCATCAAAAATGGGTGGATGGAAGGCCCATGATCCATCCCTAAGTTCTCCTGTAAGAAAGGGAAACTGTCCACCTTCCATGGCATGATCCAACCTTGATTGAGCTCAGATTGAACTCAACATCAACCCACACCATCATCTTGCAAGGGAGATTACGTCCAACGGGTCAAATTCTCATGAGGTGAGAATTTCTTTCACAATGGACCACACCATGCCTAATTTAAGCTCGGGTTGATGGTATACCTCATCGTAGGCTATCACTGGTGCTCGAATCTGTTGAGGTAGCTTCATCTAGTAGAAACAAAGCCCTGTTGAAGATTTAAGGTGATTTGGTTGAGTGGATCTTCCTATAGGCCAAGCTCTCCTTCAATTGGGCTCGACCTTGATCAAGAACCCTCTTCCTATGGCTTGAAGACTTGGATTAAGCTTTAGACAAGTTAAATTTGATCCTCTCAAGAAGCTTGCAAGAGGAATTGAGCTCTAGTGGAGAGTTGGATGAGATTGAATTTCACTTGAACTCCCCTATTTTTGATTTTTAAAAAATCCAAAAATGAAGAAATGGAAAATGCTTAGGAAGCCTTGTGGGATCTTGGAATTACTTCCTCTGAGTTCCTATGCTTCAATCGAATGTGAGAGAATGCAATTCAAGTGAAATTAGGGGGAGTATATCTCCCCCTAGGTGAATCGGAGGGCCACAAGCTCTCATGCCATTTTGATCTAGTACACCTCATGCAATGGGTTTGTTAGGCTGTTAGGAGTGGCATGGCATTCAGTTTTGGGTGTGGAGTGGAGCAGTGGAGCTCCCATGTGCTTGAAATGAGTGGAGGAAGGACTCCCATGTGCCCATGCCCATATGGGTGGTCGATTTTAGCCTTAGGTTGGGTTGGGTTGACCCAAACCCATTGGGTCATGTGCACCATGTCCATTAGTGATCATTTGGTCCACTAAGAGGATGCCAAGTGTCCACGAAAAGGAATTGACCAAATTCCTAATTATTTTGATTTTAGGTTATCCTATGGCTTAGGGTAAAATGGTCATTTAGATTGGATTTCATTTTGAATATGTTTGGTATGATTTAAAAATGGGTTAGACCAAGTTTCATTGAATTTGGAGTTGGTTTGATATGATTTGGCTCATGTTGATCCATTAGGTCAAAATGGGTCAACTTGGGTCAAGTTGACCAATTGGTCAAATTGGGTCAAACCAAGGGTTGGGTCAAGTTCATATGACCATTTCAAATATTTTGGCATCACTGGTTTGGTTCAATTTAATTTATATTTGAATTTGGTTCATTTGATTTCATTTAGGTCAAATGGATCAAGTTAACCAATTTGACCCATTCGACCTATTTGGGTTAGGTTATGGGTCGGTTTATGTTTGGTTGATCATTTGAAATGGATTGGTATCTCTGTTTCCAATCAATTTAGTTTTTATTTTGATTTAGATCAATTTGACCTTTTAGGTCAAGTTGGGTCATGTTCAATTGGGCTAGGTTGGGTCTAGTTGGCCAATTGGGGCTTTGGTCAAGTTTAACAAGTGGTTTGGAATGAACTTGACCCATTGGTTTCAATCAATTTGGCTTAGATCAAGTTTTGACATATTTTAACTTTTTAGGTCAAGTTGGGTCAACTTGGGTCAAGTGGCAATTGGGCTAGGTTAGGCTCAAATGATGATTTGCTTAAGTTCAAACATTGATCATGAATGAGTTTTGATCAATGGTTTCAATCAATTTGGCCTATGGGGGATTTTGGTTAATTTAGATTTCATTTTAGCTAAGTGTTGACTTTGTGAATCCTTAGGTTTGACTTGGTTTGACCCAGTTTGGATGATTGATCATCTTATGGTGATTGGTGCTCACAATGTGAGGCTTAGATGAGCTTAGTTCAATCAAATTTGGTTAGGATTGAAACTTGCTCACTTTAAGGGTCAAGCTTTAGATTTGAGTTTAATTGAACTCACATATGGACTTGAAATAGTTGAAGTCAAATGGGTTTTGATTCATTTAATAATTTCAAGTTCAAAGGGTGAACATGAGTTTGACTTGGGTTTGATTTTTAAATTTGGTTTTGTGTTTGAAGTTTATGTTTATATTTGGATTCATGATTGAAAGATTCATTGAATCATGAAGAAAAATCAAGAGTTTGGCTTTATTTAGGTTTGATTTAGCTAAGTTCAAGAGTTTGACTTGAAAGGCTTAGGTTGAATTTTGATTGAATTTGGATTTTATTTTTGAATTTAGTTTTGGATATTTAAATTTATATTTCATTTATATTTGTGAATATAAATGAGAATATAAATGGGTTATGAGAAAACTTCCTTGAATTTGAATTGATTTAGATTTGATTTAGGCTAAGTCCAAGATGTGAATCAAAATGACTTAGGAAAGATTTTTTTGATTTGGATTTGAATTTTGAATTTGGTTTGTTTGGTTTGAATTTATATTTTATTTATACATGTGAATATAAATGAGAATATAAATGAGTTGTGAGAAAATTTCTTTAATTTGAATGGATTTAGATTTGATTTGAGCTAAGTCCATGAGAGGGAATCAAAGGACTTAAGAAATATTTTAAAGTTTGGAATCCAATCATGGGTTTCAATTATTTGGAATTGATTCATGATTTGAAAAAATCCATTGAATTGATTTGAGATTAGATTTTTGAATTGTTTTGAATGAGTTTGAAGTTTGACTTCAAAGAAGGAAGTGAGGAGAGAATTGGGTTTAAGCTATAGGGTGGGCAAATTTTCCCAACACCCCTAAGGCAGGACCTATTCCTACGTCTAATTTTTCTAAGTCTCTAGGGCTAGGTTGTGTGTCCACCTAATCACTAGATGTGTCTTAAGACTAGGGAAACTCTTAAAGTCTAAGAGAAGTCCTATGTCTAAGATGGAGGAGTTGAGAGCTCATTCTTAAATGAGGTCAGCATCACCAGGCTCAAGTATTAGCCCAAGTGGGCAGAGGGAGAGAAGGAGGTATGCGGATAATCAACCCTCGCATGGACTTCACGATCATCACCCGTGAGGCGTTCATTCAGATAGCATTATTATCATGGGCGCAGATTGACTCAGAAGGAGATATCCAATTGAGAGGCAGTCAATGTCTTTGCCATCACACCGCTTCACTCACTGTCCATCATCACCCATCTAGCTTACAGCATCAACCACCCCCGCCAAGCTTCAAAAAATCCCATCCGAGAGAAAGATCATCCCCACTAGTGATCCGCTACGTCCTAAAGATCTCGCTCCATCTATTCCACCTATTGATGTGAGATCAAGCTCCCCTGCTTGACCTTCTACCTTAGCTGTGGCTAGGAAGCTACCAAAGTCTTCCTGAGACAGAGAGGGGAGGGGACACAAACATAGTCCCCATGACGTTGATCCTCCTAGTGAGAGAGACTTAGTAGGCGATATCCGATGCATAGAGTCAGATGAGCACAGTCTTACGGTCAGTCATCAACGGGTGTTTGTGCCGGTCTAGCCAGCAAAGTGGGGATCATGGTAGATGATATCATAGAAAACTACTTTGCTGAGAAGAAACAACTTCTCAAGAGTGATCATTTGGATCAAGAGGAGGGTAGAGTCTGCTTTGATCCTAACAAAGATGACATGTTGGATGACACAATCGAGGTCTATATGGTTGACACATGAGGGTCCTTATAGTGGGATCAGCATAGCTAAGAAGGTGTCGTGCTCAAGGAAGGTGACACCTCTCACTCGTGTTAGCACCTACTCCACCAGGTCAAGCAGAAGGATGATTGTATAGACATGATAGAGAAGATGGTAGAGGAGTTTATGGTAGTGGAAACACAGCATAGTCTCTATGTAGGTAGGCACGGTACATACCTTAGACCAACCTAGATGCCCTCCTACGGATGATGATGCTGGTAGCTTGCATAGGAAGGTCACAGATGGCACCTCTATGCATGAGAATGACATTAAAAATATGGTGGAATAGTAGGTGAGGAAAGTGATGGCCCAAGCCAGGGAAAGCTCATCCATTCCAAAGGGTAGACCATACCCGGAAGAATTCGATGTAGTTCAATACCCAAGGGTTTTGTTCCACCTTCCTTCAAGATCTTTGATGGCAGTGGGAACCCACGATAACATATTGGACACTTTAGGGCACACTGTTACAACATCATTGGCAGTGATGCACTTCTGTTCAGACTTTTTGTTAGCGGCAAAGCAGGGGTTGCATTTGATAGGTATGTCGAACTACCCAATGGTTCGGTGAAGACTTTTGCCGAGTTGGAGCACCTCTTCATCAAGAGGTTTATTGGAGCTCAGTAAAGACTGATTATAGGCGATCTCATTGTAGTGAAGAAAAATCCCAATGAGTCCCTTGTCGATTATATTCTAAAGTGGCGCAACTTGAGCATGAAATGTGAGCCGCAGCTGTCTGAACAACATGCCATTGAGATTCTTCTTAAGAATATCCATGGCCCGGTTCATTGACCTCACTTTGGAGTGAGTTCTCTCATTATCTTAGACAGGAATCTTACACTAATATTTTCTTAGTCATAAGGCAGTAATTAGGTGAGCACTTGCTTGACTTAGAAGGGTTCAACCCTAGGATTAGACCATGCCTTAGGGATTAGGGAAATCACCTACCCTATAGCCTAAACCCAATCCATGTGCACCTTCATAAATTCAATCCAAATCCAAATTTCAATCATAACCTCAAATTTAATTCAAACTCAAATCCAAATACCAAATCCAAAATCCAAATCCCAAATCAGATGATTGAAGCCTTTGATCAAATCCTCCTTAAGCCTTATGATTGGATCCCATGTACTTAACCAAATTTTCATCCAATCTACTTCAAAATTGATTCATTTATTCATGAATCAATAATATCTTCAATAATATTTATAAATAAAAATAAAATCTACACTCAAATCACCAATACTAGATCAAACTAAATCAAAATCTTTCTTAAGCCATTTTGGCCTATCTGTATGAGCTAGGCCAAATTTGCCTCCAAATCAATTCAAATTCAATTGATTTTCTCATGAGTCAATCATATATTCAATCATCTTCCCAAATATAAATCAAATATACAATCAAATAGCCAAAATTAAATTCAAATCAAGTTAAAACCCAAATTTGAACTCTTTGAGCCAATTCATTGGACTCAATCAAATCCCACTCAAATCCTCTCCAAAATCAATTGATTTCTGATGAATCAATCATTCCTTCAATCATCTATTCAAATATAAATGAAATCTATGATCATCAAGCTAAATTGAAATCAACTTAAAATCAAGCAAACTAAATCTAATTTGCTCACTTCACCCAAAGTGGCCAGTTTGGCCTATTTGAACCAAAATCCAATTCAATCCAAATCAAATTGAATTAAGCCAATCCAAACTTCATGCCATGATTGTTGATCACCTTATAATGATCAATTGATATAACTTGGGTCAAACCAAGTCAACTAAACCCTTTGACCAAGTCAATTCTTTAACCCATATGAACCAAAACTAGCGAAATTGCAATCTAAACCAAATCTCTTGAAATTGATAATTTACACTAACCCAAAATTAATACTTAAACATGACTTGACCTTCAATTGAGCAAAACCTAATCCAATTGTCCCTCTTGACCCAAGTTGACCCAAATTGGCCTAAATGCCCAAGATGGGTAAAATCAAAATCCAACCCAAATTGATTGCAACCAATGGCTCGAGTTCATTCTAAATTGATTATTGAACTCCATACCAACTTGGCCAATTGAACCCATTGACCACTTAGCCCAAATTGACATGACATAAGGGTCAAATTAGCCTAAACCAAAATTAAATCCAAATTAAATCAAGTCAAAGCATGCAATCCTCTCCAATTGACCAATTGAATATGAACCAACACCCAACCCAATCCAATTTGACCAATTGGGTCAAATCGGTCAACTTGACCCATTTGACCCAAATGAACTCAAATGAGCCAAAATCAAATTTAAACCAAATTAAACAAAATCAATGACACCAATACACTCTAAATGATCATTTGAACTTGATACAACCCTTAGTTTGACCCAATTTGACCAATTGGTCAACCTAACCCGATTTGACCCATATTGGCCCAAATGGGTCAAATTGATCCAAATTAAACCAAATGAACTCCAAATGACATGAATTTGGTCCAACTCAATTTTGACTCATTTCAAATCTACCAAAATTAAATCCAAAGCCTTATGACTACTTTACCTTTGGTTCAAGGGCATCCTATAGAAAAAGACATTTGCATAAATGGTCATTTCTCTTTCGTAGCCACTTTGCACTCATCTGTTGGTCCACATATGCACCAAGGACACTAACAAACCTGACCCAAGAGATGGTTAGGGCAGTCATGACTCATGAGGAGGTGAATTCACCTCACCTCTCCTATTGAAACATGGCATGAAGGACTTCCACCTCCCCTTGCTAGGACACCCATTAGTCATTCATGGAAGCCACCTACCATGCCTTGGCCACTCAAATCAAGCTACTTAAGAAGAATCCCAACCACCCCAAGCCAAGGACACCCACCAGGAGCCAAAATCAGAAGGAATGATGTGATTTTTGGCCATTCCAAAAGCATAGAAAATAGAGAGGCAAAACCTCTTCCTCACACACTCATTTCACTCTCCTAGACCTCCCAAACCAACCATCAACCATTCCCACTTAGTTTTTGAGCAAAAGATATCAAAATCAAGTGGATTCCGATGAGGAAGCGATGACATTTGGTAGACACATCATTTTGGAGTGAAGTAAGAGCCCGAACACATTCTACAACTTCTTCTTACATTCAGGAGCATGCTCGGATCTCCACCGCCATCGAAAATCATCCTCAATGAGTTAATTTCAAAAAAAAAATCATAGTCAGCCTTAGGTTCACGTGTTTGTGATGATTTTTACATGATTTTAAGGATTTTTGTTAGATAAACTATGTAAATTTCATTTTATATCATCCCCACATGAATCAGGAATTTTTTTGGTGAAGATCGTCGTGAAATCGAGCCCATTTGAATGAAATTTTGTTCAATTTTCACAAAAATTATGAAATCCTGTGAGTTTTGCCAGCTAGGAAGCAACAACCGTCTGATTCTGGACGGCCGAGATTAATGTGTTAGATCCGCCTTTTTCTTCCCTAAGATCTTCAGAGGCATTCTTGCCCATCAGATCTATGATCACACCATCTGAATGATCATCGTGTTGCGATCCCTATTCCCGCTCGTTTGTATGATGCGATGCATGCGGTCCAATCATGCGGCGTCTGTGTACCGCATTGCCATGTCGTGGGTGGTGACTATGTTAAATAGGAAATTCCAAGTTTTTTGATTTTAAAAATTATTTAAATCACTTGAAACTTCAAAAATTCATAGAAAATATAATACTAAATGAAAATTGCAAACAAGGGCTCGTTGGATTCGTCTTTCTGAGAGGAATCCAATAAAACCTAAAATCGCCAAATTTCATTGAATATTTTGTGCTTAATTTAGGTTTTAGTAAAAATCAAATTTCATTAATTAAACCAAAAATGCACATCAAATTGATTTGAAATTTTCATGGAATGCACCCAACTTAAAAATTTTAAGTCAAAAAGATTTCTAGATTAACAAATATTGCATTTTGAAGTTCAAATAGTAAAAATAAATTAATGGACCATATAAAAATTATGGAAGATCATTTAAATCAGCTGAAACTTTAGAAAATTATAACAAATCATAGAAAAATCTACAAAATATAAATAAATACTCATTTTAAAGGTATTTCAGAGGAGATTAATTTAAAATTAATTCTAATTAAATTTAAATAGTAATTAAAGGCTTAATTTAGTTTAATTTAAAACTTAATTATCTTAATTACTCTCTAATTGCCAAAGTAATTAATTTCAAAATTTCTAAGGTTGATTAATAGGATGACCTTTGCCTCCCATAATTTTTTTGGAATTTATTATTTAGTTAATTATGGAAATTACTTATCTTAGCCCTAATTACTTTCTTAATTAATTAGATTATTAATTAACATTCTAAACAATAAGGAAACCATTAATTAAGCTTGCTAATCTTTGTAGAATAGTGAATGAGCATGGGGAATGAGATTGGGATCTCTTTCCCATTCTTTTCCCTAAGTTCATTTCACTTCACTTGAAATTAATTAATTTTGAGACTAATTAATGGTTTAATTCATTAATTAAATGGCTTAGTTAATCAAATTAAAATCATAATCATTCCATATCTCATCTAATTAAGTTTTTTGGGCAGACACTTAGGTGTTCAATAACCTAAGAGAATCCTAAAGAAACTATAATTAGCCCATATGTGTGTTAGAATTATAAGAGTACTTAATTAAGTCATTTATCTTAATTAACCATTAATTATAAGCCAATTTTATTAAGTCCCTTTCATTTCTTTGGATCATTGTTGATTTAATTTCGAATGCATATGCATATCATGTTGGCTCACCATTACTTAGGTAAATATGTTAAGATGATATAGGAAAGGGATAATTAATGGACTTAACTCATATTGTAACCTAATTAATCTATAAAATCAACTTAATTTCTTTTCATTGAACCAAATTGATTAACCAATATGGAAATGGGTTAGGAGAAACAAATTATTGAATCTCCTCTTTTCTCTAAATCCATTCAAACATCCAAAAATAACTTAATAAGAAGCTTTGGTTTACTTTTAATGATTGTATTTGATATGGTTATCCCTAGGAATTAGTTTGATTGAATGAAACATGTGTTTTATATTTTATTATTCCTTTCCAACAATATTAAATGATGTGTGTCATGTGGTTCCATGCGTTCATGTTTTTAAAATATTTAAACTTAAATGAATTTCCTTTATGTCAAGCTTGCATGTGTTGATTTAATTTAATATATGTGTGACTATTATCACTATTAAATCCAAATGTATTTTCAAAAAAGCTAATAAATGAGTAATAAAAAAGAAAGTGATAGTAGTTATGATTACACAAAGGTTTGCAAGTGTTTATAGCTTAAGTATGTGAAATAGAGCTTTCTTTTCTTTAATCTATATGCAGTTTCACATGTGTTTGAATGTTTATAAGTATATAGTCTGGACATTCTAGGAATACGAGGCTTTACTTCCCCAAGGAGGTTTTTTGATTACCTCACTTCCCTTATTTTACAATGATGCATACTTATTTGATTTCATTTACATGTGTTCCTACATTAGAATTGGGATGAAATTCTATTTAACATACATAAATGTGTAGTGAGATAAAGTATATAGTGGACTTCGGGAATCTGAGGCTTTAACTAGCTATAAAGAGGTCATTTGATTACCTCACTCGGGTTTAACAAAGGCACTACTCACTTATTTCTCTTTACATAAGTATGTATGTGTGGCTAAAAGATGAAAATCCCTCTTTTCTACTAAGAATACATGCATCCATAATAGACTAAATGATTAAACTAATTAGCCATATGATTTGGGGTCTCTTTCCTTATATTCTTACATACGAATTTACATGTGTTTGAATGCAAATGGGTATATAGTTTGGACATCCCGAAAATACGAGGATTTAGCTAGCCCCAAGGAGGTCATTTGATTACCTCACTTCCCTGGTTTAATAATGACACGTGCCTATTTAATTTCATTCTTATGTCTTTTTGTATAAGAATTTGGATAAAGCTATAAATTAACATGATTAAATAATTCAATCAAATAAGAAATATAAACTTCAAATATGCACATCTACATTCATCATTTGAGTGTGCTAAAATATATTGTATGTATAGTCATACTTAGAGTTAAGTCATATGCATGCTACATGTGATTGAAAGGAATAAATTGATGTATCTCATGTATTAGTAGTTCACTCAAATTAATCTTAAGAAGTCTTTCATGTTATATGCAATCATTTAAGGTGAACCTAAACTTAGGATTAATTTAAAATGTGTGATAAGACATTCACTAAAGAGAACTAAATTAAATTAACATGCTTTAGAAAGTGACTTGAGGTAGGGATAAAGAGGAATCCTCTTTCTTCTTTTATAACACTTAGTTGCTAAGTGTAGGTCACATAAAACCAAAGAAATTACAAATTAAAACTTGCCAATCAATTAAAGCACTTGAAGTAAAACCACCCTTTAAATTGAATTTTTCTATACTTAGAAAATCTTAACTCTAAAGCCTAGTTAGGACATACCACATAAGCCTTAATACACACAAATTATATTAGGTCACCACTTCTAGCCTTATGTTAGGACGATGCATGATTTGATGTATGTTTTGTTTTGTGATGTATTATTTTAGATTGGATGTAAGAGTGTATGTTTTGTAGACTTAATGTTAGGCCGTGATTAGCCTAATCATGTTTTATGCAGGGGATTGTGCTTAAGGGGCTGCTTAAATATAAATATAAATGCTCTCTTTATAGGTTGCTTAAGCCTCTAAGCATAATCCAAGTTAGGACAGGTGCGCTTGGTTACCCATGTGCAGGGTGCTAAGTCCAAATTATAAATATAAGTGCTTGGGATTGTATGTATGTTTAACTAATCTCTATTTTGCAGGTGTAGTTAGATTTATTTTTCCTATTTTTAATGTTATTTTGCATTAGAAATTAGGATTAGTGTTATGAGGGGATAAGGATGAGGATTGGATAGAAGGCTTTATCCTGGGTTATATAAGGGTAGAACTTGACTACCCATTTCTCTTTCCGGGTTGTACAATAGTACCCGACCGCACTGACCTTTTTATTCTTTTGCACTAGTTTTATAAAGTTGATTGATGTTTTGTTTAAATTGCGCAATATAAATGGCATGCCTTTTCATAGTTTCTTTATGATTGGTGTTTGTTCTATGGCTTGGATGTGATTAGGCTCTTAGAAAAATAAATCTTTTACCCAACTACAACTCATAATTAAATTTCTAAATAACTCATAACATCACATAAAGTATAGGCATTAAATCAAGATAATTAAAAGATTTAACAACCCCTTAGCTGTATGGTTGTATGTCTAAAATCATGCATGCATCTTCTACCACTCTTGCAAAAATAAGACCTCCATTCTTGCATGCATGAGAACCACTTGACCTATGAGGGCAACTCCTACTAACAGAGCTTTACCCTCTTCTCTATTGATTTGGCCCATAACTCATTTCACATGCATTTAGGCATACAAAAATCCTGCGGCCTTTGTTAAAATGAAGTGTCCAAAATATAAAAAAATTGAAAAGATTTGTATTAGACTAAGTCATTACTCATACCACTCATGTTCTAGTCTCTTTACGGAGTGAATTTAAGGACTTTAATCTCCTTCTAAATAATAACAACCTTACTATCTTGCAAAATCATATGACTTACCTATATAGTTTTAAAGCGTAGGAGGAGTTAGTTGGCTACCACTCCAGGCGGTTGTAAGCCCAACAGTCGGGTGATTTATCTTCTCTTATAGAGGTAAACCATTATTGTCCTCACTTTTAGAGTGAGCTCTCAACTTCTCCATCTTAGACATAGGACTCTTCTAGACCCTAAGAGTTCCTTATCTTAAGACACATCTAGTGATTAGGTGAATACTTAACCTAACCCTAGAGACATAAAAGAGTTAGCCATAGGAACAAGTTATGCCTTAAGGGTATTAGGACGACTTGCCTACCCTATAGCTTGAACTAAATCCTTGCTTCCTTCTTTCAAGTCAAACTTCAAACTCAAATCAAATCTTAAATCAATTTCAACTTAATTGATTTTCTCAAATAGTAAATCAATTCCAAAATTATAATCATGAATCAAATCTCAAATGATTAAAACCCATGATCAATTCCAAATCAATTCTTAAATCAATTCCAACTCAATTGAATTTCTCAAATCATAAATCAATTCCAAAATCCAAATCATGAATCAATTCTAAATAGTTGAAACCCATGATCAATTTTAAATCCAAAATATTTTCTAAGCCCTTTGATTTCATCTTATGGACTTAGCCTAAATCTAATTCAAATCACTCCAAATTCAAAAGATTTTCTCATAACCTATTTGTGAATATAAATGAAATATAAATTCAAATAACCAAAACTAAATTCAATACTGAAATCCAAGTCTAACCAAAATCCAACTTGCCCTCTTTCAAGTCAAACCTTGAACTTAACCAAACCAAATCCAAATCACTCCAAATTCAAAAGATTTTCTCATAACCCATTTATATTCTCATTTATATTCAAAAATACAAAATAAAATATAAATTCAAATAACCAAAACCAAATTCAAAACTCAAATCCAAATCAAACTTAAATCCAACTTATACTCTTTCAAGTCAAATCCTTGAACTTAGCCAAATCATCCTCAAATCAATCCAAACCTTTATATTTCCTCTTCAAATAAGCATTCCTTCAATCACATGCCTAAATATTAACATAAAATTCAATCATCAAACCAAAATCTAACTAATCCAAGTCAAACCCATGTCACCCTTTTGACTTGAAATTGTCAAATGAATCAAAACCCATTTGACAAATCAGTTGCAATTAGATTTATATTTCAATCATAAGCCCATATGTGAGTTCAACCAAACTTGAATCAATCCTTGACCAAGCCAATTGACCCACTTAGGATCACTTGACCCAAAGTGACGTAAAGCATCTTTTTGAGCCAAATTCTAATCCAACCCAAATTGGATTGAACTAAGCCCATCTAAGCTTCATATTGTGACAACAATCATCCTAAGATGATTAATCACTCAAATTAGGTCAAACCAAGTCAAACATAGCCTTTGACCAAGTTAACATTTAGCCCAAATGAAACTCAAACTAGCCAAAATACATCATAAGCCAAATTGATTGAAACTATGAATCTAAAATAATTCATAATTAATTATTGAACTTGACTAAGCTATCATTTGAGCCAAACCAAGCCTAATTGGCCACTTGACCTAAGTTGACCCAAGTTGACCTAAAAAGTCAAAATGGGTCAAATGTTGATCTACGCAAAATTGATTGTAATCAATGGGTCAAATTCAATCTAAATCACTTGTTGAACTTGACCAAAGCTTTAATTGGCTAACTAGACCCAACCTAGCCCAATTGACCATGAACCCAACTTGACCTAAAATGTCAAATCAACTTGAAATCAAATCAAACCAAAAGTGATTGAAATCAAAGCTTGCAATACATTTCAAATGATCCTAAACCAACCCATGATCTACCCAATTGGGTCAAATGGGTCAAATTGGTCAACTTGACCCATTTGACCTAAATGAACCTAAATGAACCAAAACCAAATATAAATCAAATTAAACCAAACCAATGATACCCATAGGCTCCAAATGATCATTTGAACTTGACCTAATCCAAGGTTTGACCCAATTTGACCAATTGGTTAACCTAGCCCAGATTGACCCAACTTCACCTAAATAGGTCAAATTGAACCAATTCAAACCAAATGAACTCCAAATCATTTGAAATTTGTCCCAACCCATTTTTGAATCATTTCAAATCTGCCCAAATTAAAATCAAGGCCAAATGACCATTTTACCCCTAGGTCAAAGGGTATCCTATGGCCAACTTCACTTGGACACCAAGGAGGGTGGTGAGCATGACCTAATGGGTTTGGGTCAGCTATGACCCAATCTAATTCCAAACATACCCTTCCAATAAAAATTAGACACTTAGATCACTCAATGAACTCACCTAGCACATGGGCACTCACTCTCCTTCCCTCCACTACCTAAAATGAATCACATGGAGTGCTTAACAGCCTAAAGCAACCAACCAATCTTAGTAATTGATAAAAAATGGCAACTCTACTCTTCACCGTCCGATCCAAGGAGGGGGAGATATACTCCCCCTCATTCCCACTCAAATGAGAAGCACTAAGTTTGACTGAGCTCTAAGAATTGAAACCAAGCATTCCTAAGCTTCCCAAAGCCATTTCCAAGCTTTCTTAATTTCTCCTTCTCAATTTTGCTCATGGACAAAACATAGAAGGTGAAGTGAAGATCCAACCCATCTAATTCTCCACCAAAACCCAAATTAAACTCACAAGCACCATCAAGGGACTTCAGCGAGCTCAATCAAGTTGTTTCTCAAGCCACCAAGCCACTAAGCCACGGGAAGGAGGGCTTTGATCAAAGCCGATTGCCATCAAAGGGGAGCTTGGTCAACCAAGCCATCCATTTCAAATCAAGACTTGATACCTTCAATAAGGTTTCGTCTCTATTGGATAAAGCTACCTCCTCTGTTGGAAGCACCGGTGATAGCCTCCGATGAGGTATTGCTCAAAACCGATCTTAAGATAAAAATTTCTTGGTCCTTTATAAAGGAAATTGTAATCTCATTAGATCTTGATCATTGGATACCTTGCTTGTGCTTCCTCGAAGGTGTAGGGTGAGTTTGAACTCCATCCGAGCTTAGGTGTGCTTGGATCAAGTGATGATAGACAAACAACATCCTTCTCTCGCCGCTAGGGAGGAGATAGATCACACACCATTCATTTCGCGTGATTGGAACAGACGGTTGTGATTAAATCCCATTAGATCTCCCTTTAATTTAAGTCTAAACTATGGGATTAATCGTGGTCGTCCGATCTTAGATCGAATGGCCCGTGGAGAAAGCGTGTCCGCCACCAGTTGACTTGGCAGTGGATGTGACAACTTAGATAACCTATCCTGTCACGCTAAGTGGAAAGCGCGATGCGTCAGCACCCCGCATCAGCCGCTATGTGGCCTGATGGGATTAGAGGGTTAATTAGGCTTAATTAATCTATTTTTAATGCTAAAACTTCCAAAATTTATAACTAATTATATAAAAAATCCAAAAACTACAAACTCAAGTTTATTGTAAAGATAATTCAAAGGGGAATAATATAAAATTAAGTTTAATTAATTATGAACAGTAATTTTCACTCAATGTGAGTTTTATTGGGATGTAATTAGGCTAATTACCTCTTAATTACTTTAGCAATTAATTACAACCTTCCTAGGGTTAACTAGTGGGATGACCTTTGCCTCCTATGATTTTCTTTGAATTTATTATTAGATTAATCAGGAGAATTGCTTAATTCATACTTAATCCCTCTCTTAACTAAATAAATGATTAATTGACCTTTTAAATAGTGATAAATTCATTAATTAAGCTTGCTAATCATCATGAAACAGTGAATAGACATAGGGAATGAGATTATGATTTCTTTCCCAAATCTTTTTCCCTAAGTTTATTTCATTTTGATAAAGACTTAATTAATTTGCAAATTGATTAATGATTTAATCACTTCATTAAATGGCTTAATGAACTAAAGTTAAAGCCAAATTATTCCAGAACTTAATCACTTGATTCTTTGGTAGATTCTTAGGTGTTCAATAACCTAAGAGACTTCAAAGAAAATTATAAATAAAATGCATGTGTAGGGTGGTTATGAAAGTACATAATTAAACCCTTTAGCTTAATTAATCAATAATTGTGAGCCAATTGCATTAGGCCACTTATTTCTTAGGTGCATTACTGATTTAAATTTAATGTGGTTGCATATCATATGTTGGCTCATAATTATTTATTTAATTATGTTAAAGTAGTATAAGTAAGGGCTAATTATTGGATTTAATTCACACTTTAACCTAAATAAAATATGAAATCAACCTAATTATTCTAAAATTAAACTAAATCAATCCACACATGTGAGAAATGGGTTAGGATCAGCAAACCTCTTCACATTTCCTAAGTCAAATCAAATTCAAAAATAAAAATCTCCTTAAAGAATTTTGATTCACTTTAAAAGATCTTATTTTATAGGATTGTCTTTAGGAATTAATTAGGGTGAATGAATCCATATGCCTACATCACTTTATTTCTTTCTAAGAATGCTAAATATTATTTTCCATATGAAATCATAGATTCATCTCTTTTGAAAAATCAATTAAATAAAATGTTTCTTTTTATGTCAAATTGCATGTTTTGGCTAAAATTAAGAATATCAGTGGCTATTATCACTATTAAACCAAAAATTATTTCTAAAACCTATAAATTAAAGATTATGAATGAAGTGATGCTACTTATAAGTACTTATAAGCTTGCATGTGATTATAAGCATAAGATGTGTTCTGTGTTATTGTCTTCTCTTCTCTTAACATGGACTTGTATAATATTTGCAAAGTGTATAGTTGATTTGAAAAGAACATAACACTTGTTTAAATTTATCCTTATGAACTCCTATGTTATGACTTAAGAATGATCCTAACATTACACATGTAAATTATAAAAAACAAAAATAATATCAAAAATCTTTTGCATGATTCTTCATCAATTTATTTATTTTTTGTACATTTACATGTATTTAAGAAAAGTGGTATATTAGTCTGTACATCCCGGGGTTGTGAGGTTTAAAGTATCCCTAAGTAGGCCTTGTGCCTTGCGCCCCTGGTGTAGAAATAATGGCGTCGTATTCACTTATGTATTTCATACATGTGGATGTGCTTTTTGTTAATGGATGAAGAATCCCTCTTTTTTACATAATAAAGACATGCATTCACGGAATATCCAAATTTTCAAATCATATCTTTTAGCATTCATCATCAAGCTGTGCTAAAATTGGTATTGCATGTATAGGTATGCTTAGGATTATTCATATGTATGGTATACATGGTGGAAAGAAATAAATGGTTGTGTGTTATGTGATAGTAATTCACCTTAATTAATCTTAAGATACCTTTCTTATTGAATAGGGATTTTTAGAGCAAATCTAAACTCAGGGTTAATTAAAACACATAATAAAACATTCACTAAAGAAAAATCATTAATGAATCTACCTTAGAAATTATTTAAGGTAGGGATGAAAGAGAAGTTCTCCTCTCTTTCCCTCTCTTTAAAATATTTAGTAACTAAGTGTAGGTTCATTCAAATTAAATCAAATCACCAACTAAAATTAACAAATCAACTAAATCACTTAAAATAAAACCATCCTCTATCAAACTTAGGAAATTTCAACCTTAAAGCCTAGCTAAGAAATGCCACACAAGCCTTAAATAGAATACACATTAGGCTAAGTCACCATTTCTAGCTCTATGTTAGGGCGGTGCATGGTTTGATTCCTGATTTTATTTTATGATGCAATATTTTTAGACTGGATGTTAGGGTGTATGTGCATAGACTAGATGATAGGATGATCTTAGTTTAATCATATCTTCTGCAAGAGATTGTGCCTAAGGGGCACTGTAATAAAAATATAAATGCTTTTGATGTGTAGGTTGTTTATACCCCTAAGCATTATCCAAATTAGGACAGGAGGACTTGGTTATCCATGTGTGGGGTGTGAAGTCTAAATTATTCACATAACTGCTTGGGTTGTGTGGTATGTTTAGCTAATCTCTAATTTGCAGGTTTAGTTAGATTTATCTTTCCCTTTTGATGTAACTTTTGCAATTAAAATTTGGAATGAATGTTATGGGGGAGTTAAGATGAACATTGGTCAAAAGACCAAGTCTTATGTACCATGTGAAGTCTTAGAGCAAACTACATACCAAGTTAAATCGAAAGAAAGGAAGAAATGAAGAAAGGAAGAAATGAAGAACAAATAATGAAGAATGAAGACCCCCATAACATGAATTCCTTTTTTTAATTGTAATCATTCATTTGTAATCTGGGTTGTATGAGGGTAGAGCTCGGCTACCCATTTTTCTTTTTGGGTTTGTGCGGTGGAGCCCGACCACATCGGCCTCTTATTCTTTTGTGCTAATTTTATAAATTAATTGATGTTTTATTTATGATTGCGCAATTAGGATAACATGATTTTCCTAGTTTCTTCATTGTTTGATGAATGGCCTGGATGCGATTAGGCTTTTAGGGAAAAGTAAGTTTTCTATCTAATTAATCAATTCAAAATTAAATTTAACAACTCGTAACCTCACCTAAAGCCTAGAACATAAATCAACATAATAAAGATTTAGCAACCCCTTAGTTGGATGTTGCATGTCTCACATCATGCATAAAACATATTGCTTCACTCTTACTAATGGAGGGCTTCCACCTTTGCTACAGAAAATGGCTTGACCTTTGAGAACTGTGGTGAAAATACACCTCCTTCTTTCTAATTTTGGCTCATAATCAATCTTCTCATGCATTAGGCATATGAAATTCCATAGCCTGTGTCAAACCAAAATGTCCAAAAAATTAAAACTTAACAAAATTTGCATTATATTAAGTCAATATTCATACCCGTCATGATCTAGTCTCTTAGAGATTGTGTTGAAGGATTTAGTCTTCCTTTTAAATAAACAACATCCTAGCTATCTTGCAAAGCATAAGACTTGCCTACTTGTATTTAAAATCATAGAAGGAGTTAGTTGGCAGCCACCCCCAGGCAGTTGTAAGCCCAACAGTCGGGTGGTTTATCCTCCCTTGTAGAGGTAAACTATATACCCATTTTCACCTTAGATTTAGGTCGTGCCTTGGCCCTCCCCAAAGCTCCCTAGACTTAGGATCCGAGGTTGTTGTTTCCCTTTACAGGCTACAAGCATAAATCCTTGCCTCTTATGCATTTCATGATCTCGTGTTGTGGAATTGTAAGCCCTAGATTTCTAATTAAAATTCAAATCAAACAAATAATTCTTCTCAAATTCCAAAAAAAAATAAAGCCTAACCATAGGATAGTTTGGGATGTTTGCTAGGTTTCTTAGTATCATTAGTATCCCCTACTCACCTCCCTTTAGTTTTTGATAATAACTCCCTCCTTTTGCTCAATCCCATTGGATTTTCCAAAAATAACCAATTTATTGATAGTCCTATCTTTGAAATCTTTGGAGATAACGATCATTTACCTTAATTAAGAGTATTCTTAAGAAATCTCATTCCTTAAGATGTAATTAACTATGGGGGCTTGCCTTCATAGGGAACTTAATGAACCCAGTTTAAAATAAATCCTACTTTGCTTTTCAATGTAAAGTAGGGGAAAGATCCTTCGTACATTCGAAGACCCATTGTCCTTAGGGGTCCTCATTAGGTGATTAGGTCCAATGTAGAATTGTGACATCTATCTCTCGAGATAATACATCATTCCTTAATGTCGCATCCAATCACCCTAATGAGTACATTTGTGGATCTATGCGGTGTCCCAACAAGTATACATTTTTCAAATCCCATAATTTGAAGATAGAAATACACCATAACCGTATACCCATCTTCCCTTAGATTTAGGTTGTGCTTTGGCTTATGCTAAAGCTCCCTAGATTTAGGATCTAATGTAACTATTTTCTTCAGGCTATAAGCATAAATTCTCGCCTCATAGGCATTTTCACAACCTTGTGTTGTGAGATTATAAGTCCTATCTTTCTAATAAATTATTAACTTTAATAAAGTCATTCTCGTCAATTTAAAACATATAAAGCCCAATCATAGGATAGATCAAAATGGTCACTATGCTTCCTAGCATCATGAGAATTTATTACTTATTCCCTTTGGCTTCTAAAATAAGTCTTCTCCTTGAACAATTCCATTTGATTTTCTAAATATGACCAATTTATTGATAGTCTAGCTTTAAAATCTTTAGAGATCCTAATTTTCTACTTTAATTGAGAGTATTCCTAAGGGATCCCATTCCTTAGGATGTAATTAACTATGGGGGCTTGCCGCCATAGGGAACTTAATGAAACTGGTTTAAAATAAACCCTGATTTACTTTTCCATGTAAAGTAGGGGGAAAATCTCTGGTACATTCGAAGACCCATCATGCCTTAGGCGTCCTTATTAAGTGATTAGCTCCATTATAGGGTAACGATTTCTATCTTTTGAGATAATGCATCATTGTTTAATATTGTACCTGATCACTTAAAAATTACCCCCTAAGATCTACGTGGTGTCCCACAATTCAAAAAATAAACACCACAGATTTTTCTGGCGACTCCACTGTGGATTGTTGCTCTCTCCATATTTAGTAGACAATTATTGTCTCCAAGCATCGATGGTAGACTTATATTTTGTATAAGACCAAGACTATCTTTCTTTCCATTAGCACTTAGCTTATTTCATCCTTAAGCAAAGCTAGCCGAAATCTTTTAGGTTTTAGGACCTTACTCCTTGTAGGTCTTAAAATCTCTATTGTGTCCCCCAATAGGTAAAAATAAACTAACTAAATAAAGGAGATGATAAAATATAAATCTTTGACCCTCTTTACCACTAGCTTGGTGAGGTAAGGTTCATCCCACATTCAAGAAAACTCACAATAAGTAAAGCCTTTTGCAAAACATATTCAAAAGCACTTTTCCTAAACAAAACCATTTTTAAATTCACTCCACATGAAGTTTGCAAAAATATAACATTTTTCAAATCTCTTTAAAATAAAAACAATCAAACCTCATTTAACATAACTAAATTTGTTAAATGAGGGTCCTCTTTCAAAAATCAAAATCAGATTTACAATCATCAAAATCCCTATCAAAGATTTTTAAAATGCACATTTCTTAAAATAAAATCAATTAATCAACTCCATTTAACATACTATTGACCTCATTTTTAGAATGAGCTCTCAACACCTCCATCTTAGGCATAGGATTTCTCTTAGAATTTAAGAGTTCCTTAGTCTTAAGACACATCTATTGATTAGGAGAACACCCCAACCTAGTCCTAGAAGACTTAGAAGAGTTAGCCATCGGAATAGGTCATGTCTTGGGGGTGTTAGAAAAATCTCCTACCCTTCAATTTAAACCATTCCTCACCTCCCTTCTTTCAAGTCAAACTTCAAATCAATTTTATTTGATTTTCTCAAACTCAAATAAAATCTATGATTGAAATCCATTGTTGAAATCCATGATTGAAACTTTTGATTGAAAATCCATGATCAAAGTTCATCAAAATCTCTAAGTCCAAATTTTCTAAGTACTTAACCCTTCCTTAAGGACTTAACCAAAAACCATGATTCAAACCTACTCAAACCTTTGAGATTTTCTCATGATACATTTGTATTTTCATTTATATTCATATATAAATGAAATATAAATTCATACTCATCAAATCAAATTCAAAATTCCAAAATAATTCATGAAAATTTTCCTAATTTTCTATAATTACCCATTAAAGGACTTAGCCAAAATCAACTCTAAATCTTGATCAAACCCATTCAAAACCTTGGGATTTTCTCATTTCTTATTTATATCCTCATTTATATATTCATATATAAATGAAATATAAATATAAATCAATTCCTTCAAACCCAAAAATTAAATGCCAAAGTAAAAAATGCTTGAAATTCCCTTAAATTCATTAATGTCTCATTAATGGATTCACCTTAAACTTTGATCAAACCACTACAAACTCATGGGATTTTCTCAAAATATATTTGTATCATCATTTATATTTGTATATATAAATGAAATATAAATATAAATCAACCATATTCAACTTAAAAAATTAAAATTCAAATCAAAATTTCCATTATATCCTTTAAATACCCTTTAATGGATTTATCCCAAATCATGACTAAACTCTTTCAAATCTTGAAATTTTTCCATAATCAATTTATATTCTCATTTATATTCACATATATAAATGAAATATAAATTTAAACAATCAAAACCAATTCCAAAAATCAAGCTCAAACCAATTCAAAATCAAATCTAAGCCTTTCAAGTCAAAATCTTGAACTTATCCAAAATCATTCAAATCAAGCCAAACCCTTGATTTTCTCTCATGGTTCAATCAAACTTACAATCATGAACTCATATATAAATCTAAACTTCATTTTTTCAATCAAAACCCAAATCAAAAATCAAACCCAAGACCCTTTCATATTCTTCCTTTGAATATGAAATTTTCAAAATAAATCAAAATCCATTTGACTTCAAGCCACTTGAAAATGGATTTATATTTCAATCATGAGTCCATATACAAGATCAATCAACTTCAAATCAAGCTTTGACCAAGCCATTTGACCCACTTATGCTCACTTGACCCAAAGTGACCTAAAGTGTCATAATGAGCCAACATTTAATCCTAACCAAATTGGATTGAACCAAACTCATACTTGCCTCTCATCATGATCAACAATCATCATGGGATGATCAATCAATCAAATTGGATCAAATTGAGTCAAACCTAAGGGTTGACCACATCAACACTTAACCTAAAATGAAACCTAACATAGCCAAAATCCACTATAGGCCAAATTGTTTGAAACCCTTGATCCAAGTTCACTCACGACCTATGTTTGAACTTGACCAAGTCAACCTTTGAGCCTAACCTAACCCATTTGGCCCACTTGACCCAAGTTGACCCATTTTGACCTAAAGTGTCAAAATGTATCAAACTTTGATCTAAGCCAAATTGATTGAAACCAATGGGTCAAGTCCATCCCAAATCACTTATGTAACTTAACCAAAGCCTTAATTGACTAACTAGACCCAACCTAGCCCAATTGACCTTAGACCCAACATGACCTAAAGGGGTCATGTTGAGCCAAAATTGAACCTAGCTCAAATTTATTGGAAACAAAGATACCAATCCACTTCATATGACCAACCAAACCTAAACCTACCCTTGACCTAACCCAAATTTGACCTAAATGGGTCATATGAGCCAAATCCAAAACTATACCAAATACCAAATTGAACCACCAAAACATTTCAAATGGTCATATGAACTTGACCCAACCCTTGGTTTGACCCAATTTGACCTATTGGTCAACTTGACCCAAATTGACCCATTTTGACCTAAATGGGTCAACATGAGCCAAACCATATCAAATGGATTCCAAATACATTGAAACTTAGCTCAACCTATTTTCTCAACATACGAAACATGTCCAAATTGAAAAAAAATAGCAAAATTACCATTATACCCCTAGGCCATAGAACAAATTTTGGCCTAGCTCCTGGGTATTTTGGTCATGCACTCATCACAAACACATGAGGCTCTCCTAAAACATCAAGGGGACTTACTGATGAGTGGTGCACCCAACCCAATGGGTTTAGGTCAACCCAAATGAGCCCATGGCCAAACCTGACCCCATAGGTCAAATTGGCTCATTCCAAATCCCTCTTCCAATCATTTGAATGCACATGGGAGGTTGACAATCCACTCCTTGCCTAAAACTGACCATGTGCCAACTTAAAATAGCAAAAAAAAACTCTTCAATATGGTCAATTGGATCAAATTGATAAAGGGGAGGTCGATCGTCTGATCCTCCAAGGGGGAGCTATACTCCCCCTAATTAAAAAAAATTTCATTGCACTCACTGTCGATTGGAGCCTAGGAACCCAGAGCAACCACCTCAAAGCATTCATAAGCTTCTCAAATAGGATTTGAATTCCATTTCTCTCAGTTTTGCATAGTGCAAAATAGGGGAGCTTGATCCAACAGTGAACTTCTTCCACACTAAACCTCCTTCCAATTCCTCTTGCACATTTGATCTAGGAGTCAAGTCGAGCCTGCTCAAGCTTTCTCTAAAGTCATAGAAGTAAGGACAGGATCAATTCGATCATAGCCGAAGCTCAAGCAAGGAGGGATTGGTCCATACACTCTTCCACTTAACCTCAAGAGCTAGGAACCTCAACAGGGGTTCATCTCCACTAGACAAAGCTACCTCATCGTTCCCGAGCACCGGTAAGGTATGAACATTTTTGACCACTTAGGCTAAGGTGTGTTGGTCTTTTGTGAAGTGGATTTCCATGCCATGGTATCTTAGCTATTGGATTTGCTGCTTTGATCCTCTCGATGGTGTGTGTTGAGTTTGGTTTGAATCCATGAAGGATCGAGCTCGGATCATCCCTTGGATTGTGAACGGTCCACATTCTTCCTCAGGGAAGAACTAGGAAGATCTTGGCCATCCATCCATGCGTGTTTGGATGGACAGCCAAGATTACTCTGCACATTTTAGATTCATTTATCCCTTTATAAAGCTGGAGATCCGTCCGATCGATCCACGATTAAAAAGCATGCACGCCGCCGCCGCCATCCCGATGTGATAACTTATGTGAGCTGCTCATGGTGTGACGCGTGTAAAGCGCACTGACCGCCGCCACCACGCGTCACGCCGCGGGTGGAGGGATTAAGGGGATTAATTATTTAACTAACTAATTTCCTAATTAATTCCTATGGCTTCTAAAATTCATAATTAATTCTAGAAAAATCAAAAAAATATAAGAAAAAAATTTAATGGATAGATAATTTGACCTACAATATTATAAAATTAATTTTGAGGGGTTTTTGATTATGCTTTTATCTAAATTTGGGTTTTATTGGAAATTTTATTTTGCTAATTACTTTTTAATTAGGCTTTTGATTAATTCCAAATTTCTTGGGTAAGTTTTAGGGGATGACCTTTGCCTCCCCTATTTTTCTTGGGATTTATTGAAGGCTTTATTAGAATAATTTCTAATACATTTCCTAATTACCATTCCTATGTAATTAAGCATAATTAGGGTATAATTAGTGGATTTCCTACATGTTTAAGTTGGATTAAGGTTGGATCCACTGAATAGGAATTTTAGGGAATAATTTGGGGGGCATTTCCCTTAGGCTATCACCTAAACTCCTCTTTCTTCCCTTAATCCCTTCTTAATTAAGGGTTAAGCCATTAATTATCCACTCAAATAATTTTTCAAAAATTCTAAAAATCTCCATAACTTTATTAATCTATCTTGGGTAGATACTTAGGTTTTCAATAGCTTAAGTTCAATTAAGGAAATTAAACCCCCTTTCATAAGTGTGAAAGGGGTGTTTCAAAAGTACTTAAGATTAACCCCTTAGCTTAATTAACTTTTAATTATGAGCCAACTTACATTAGGCCTTTTAATTACTAAGTGCATTGAAAATTTAAATACCTTATGGGTTTTTATGTCATCTCATTAGCTCATAATTATTTAAGTTAATTTTTCTAAGGTGGTGTAGGTAAGGGTTAATTAAGCCACTTAATTCATACCTTAACCTAATCAATATTTAAAAATGGATTTAATGAACTAAAAATTAAACTAAAATAATGAACACATGTGGGAATGGGCTAAGGATTGTAAACTTAGCTCATCTTTTGAAAATTAAATCAAACTTCAACCAAACAAAAATCATTTTGAAATCCACTTTGATTTCTTCTAAGTTTTCTTATTCTTTAAGATGTCTTTAGAAATTAGGAAAAGTGAACTTGTTCATGTGATTACATTGATTTATGTCTTTCCCAACATGTTAAATTATATGTCATATGACTTATTCATCCATGATTTCATGCTTTCAAAGTTTTAAAGATAAAAATGGTTTCCTTTATGTCACTTGCATGTTTGGTCTAAATGTGAATATGAGTGGCTATTATCACTACTAAACCCAAATTATTTTTAAAATATATGAATCAATTATCAAATCTTAAAGTGTGCTACTTATACTTTCATTATAGGTTTGCATGTGATGAAATATAAAGGTATGTATAGGGTAGCCTTTCCTTCTCTTTATATTTAGCATAGTTTTGGATAAGAACTTGGCAAATTGTATAACTCATTTGAAAATGGTATAACACTTGCTAAAATTTATCTCTTATTCATCTCCATGCTATCAACTAAGGGAGGAGTCTACACTTACACACATAAACTAGACAAATAAATCAAATAAATACAATATAAACTTTGCATCATTCCTTTTCCTTTCTTTTCTTTTGCACATGTGTTTTAATTTAAGGAAAGTGATATATTAGTCTAGACAACCCCAGGGTTGCCAGGTATTAAGTATCCCTAAGTAGGTCTTGTACCTTACACCCCTAGTGCTAACAATGGTGCCATACTCACTTATGCCTTTTCTTCATTCATATGTGCATGTGAAAATTGGAAAAAGAATTATTCTTCTACTTAATAAAAGTCATGCATCATGAAGCATCTAAATTCTCCTAAGTAATCTACTTAGCATTCATCATATAGTATGCTAAACATTCTTACATGTGTGTATAGATATACTTAGGGTGCATTCATATGCATGTTACATATGTTGGGAAAGAATTGAAGTAATGTATGTTATGTGGATGTTTATTCATTTTTCTTAATCTTAAAATGCATTTATTTTTGAATAGGTTTGTTCAGAATTTATCTAAACCTGGGATTAATTAAAAGGTGTAATCAAAACATTCACCTAAATGAAACTAAAATGTGAGTCTATTTTAGAAATTACTTAGGTTAGGGAAGGAAAGAGAAGTTCTCTTCTCTTTCCCTCTCTTCATAACTTAGGAATTGTAGGTTTCACTTAAACCAAATTAAAATCTGAAATAAAATCAACCCAAAATCACTAAAAAACTTAAATGAAACTCCCCTCTAAGTTGAACATGTTTTTCACACTTATAAAACTTGAATCCAAATCCTAAGCTAAGCATGCCACAGAAACCCCCAAGGCACACACATTAGCCTAAGTCACCACTTCTAGCTTTAGGTTAGGTCGGTGCATGACTTGATCTCTTGCTTTATTTTGTGATGAATGTTTTAGACTGGATGGTAGAGTGTATGCTCAGAGAAAGAATGGTAGGACATGATTAGTCTAACTATTCTTTTTTGTAGGGGATTGTGCTAAAGGGGCGCTGTCATAAATAAAAATATAAATGCTTCTTGCATGCAAGTGCTTATACCCCTTAGCATAATCCATAGGCCAGGTGGACTTGAGTACCCATATGTGGGGTACTAAGTCCAATATACATGCTTGGGATTTGTTTGGTGTGATTTGACTAACCTTCATTTTGCAGGTGTTAGTTAGATTTATGCTTTTCCCTTTTCATGTAAACAAGTTGTATATTTAGGATTTGGAATGATTTGTTATGGGGGATTAGGATGAACATTGGTCATAATACTTCATCTTATGTACCATGTGAAGTCTTGGAGCACCTACCATTCAACCATCCAAAGGAAGATCCAAAGAAGAAGATGAAAGAAAGAAAGAAGAAAAGAAAGAAGAATGAAGAGTAATGCTTGAAGACCCCCCATAACAACGAATTCTTTTTGCTTAAATGTAATTTAATTTATTTATAATCCAGGTTGTATAAGGGTAGAGCTCGGCTACCCAATTTGATATTTTTCAGGTTTGTGAGGTTGTGCCCGACCACAATGGCCTTTTATTCTTTTTGCGCTAGTTTTATAAATTGATTGATGTTTGTTTAATTTGAGTATTAAGTGACATGCTTTTCCTAATTTCTTCCTTGCTTTATGTATGGCCTGGATGAAGATTAGGCTCCTTAGGAAAAAATAAATCTTTTAGCCAACTTAAAAACTTAAACTAAAACTAAACAACTCATAACCTCACTTAAAGCCTAAGTTTAAAATCAAGATAAAAGAATTAGTAACCTCTTAGCTAGATGAGCTTTTGTGGTTATTTTATAACATCATGCACAAATGTATATTGTTTCACTCTTGATTGGAGGACTTCCATCTTTGCCAGAGAACTTCAGCTTGACCTTTGAGGGCCGTGGTGGAAGCTCACCTCCTAAAAATTCTAGTTGATTTTGGCCAATAATCTATTTCTTATGCATTAGTCATAAAATGTCCTATTATCCTGAGTCAAATTGATTGTCCAAAAATGATAATAAAAAGAAATTTGAAATGCATTAGATTTAAGTCATTGAAGCATGTCCCTTTACATGATGTAGTCTCTTTAGGGAGTGAGTTTAAGGACTTAGTCTCTTTCTAAATAAAAATAACCTAATTATCTTGCATCAAGCATAAAGATTTGCCTACGAGGAGTTAGTTGGCGGCCACCCCCAGACAGTTGTAAGTCCAAGCTATCGAGTGGTTTGTCCTCTCTTGTGGAGGAAAACTAATTACCCATTTTTTACCTTAGATTTAGGTTGTGCTTCCAGCCCTCTCCGAAGCTCCCTAGATTTAGGTTATGAGTTTATTTTTTCCCTTTTGTGGGCCACAAGAACAATTTCTCACCTCTTAGGCATTTCCTTAATCTTGTATTAAGAAATCTTAAGTCCTAAATTTCTAATGAAAAATACAACTCAGACAAACTATATCAATTTTTAAAATATAAAGCCCAAATTTTTACGATAGTTTGAGATGCTTACTAAGTTTCCTAGCATTGTGAGCATCTCTTACTTATTCTCATTTTGGCTTCGATAATAACTCACTCTCTTAGATCAATCCAATTTGATCTTCAAAAATATAAAACAATCAATTGATAGACCCTTTCCTATTGAAATCTTCAGAGATAACGATCATTTACCTTAATCGAGAGTTTTCTTATGGGATCCCATCCCTTAGGATGTAATTAACTATGAGGGCTTGCCCCTGTAGGGAACTTAACAAACCCGGTTTAAAATAAACACCCTATTTTACTTTTCCATGTAAAGTAGGGGATGAGTCTCTGGTATATATGTAGACCCATCATCCTTAAGAGTCCTTATTGAGGTGATTCATTCCATTAAAGGGTAGTGACTTCTATCTCTCAAGATAGTACACTATACCTTGATGACATACCTGATCACTTGAATAAGTACATCTGCGGTTCTGCGTGGCATCTTACCAAGACAAGTTTTTGTAAGGGTGTCCTCTTTTTTTTCTCTCCACAGATTTGAAAGGTGACTCCCCTTACATGAATTTTTCTCCACAAAATTTTTCTGGCGACTCTGCTGGGGATGGTTCCTCTCTCTATCCTTGGTAAATTATCATTGTCTTTGAATATCGATAATGGGTTTATACTTTGGTATGAATCCAAGACTATCCTTCTTTCTATTGGAACTTAGCTCATTTCATTCTTAAGTTAAGTTAGCAACATCTTTAGGTTTTAAGACCGCATTCCTTGTTGGTCTTAAAACCCCTATTGGGCTCTCCACTGGGTAAATGAAAGATCTAAAATAAAAATATCTCTTAAAGACTTCCTCCTTATCATTTTCATGATTAGGAAAGGTTCATCTTAAAAAATAATAAGTTTCCATAAAATAACTTTGCTTTTCAAAAGCACCCTTTCTCCAAAAATACACTTAATAAAATATCTTTCCACAAAATTTTGTTACCCTCATTCAACAATTTCCATAATTGCTACATGTAGGGATTTTCAAAAATAAAACTAACAACATTTTCTAAAAGCAAAAATGAACATCTTCTTTCAAATCACTTTGAATGAAGATTTTCATTTCAAAATAAAATGAACAATCATCTTTCCAAAATCAAAATCAAAAATAAATTTCCAAAGAAAAAAGAACTTATGAAATCCTTCTTTCAATTTACCCGAAGTTATTGAATGGAGGTTTTCATTCTCGAAATAAAATGAGCAAATCATGTTTTCCAAAATACAACCACAAATATAAAATTTTCAAAAATACATATGGATCTTTCTATTTCAATACATTCATAATTGTTTAATAGAAAGTTCATCAAAACTTTCAAAAAGCACAAATGAATATCTTCATCTAATATGCTTATGTTTATTAAATGAAGATTTCATCTCCAACTAAAAATGAAGCATCATATGGGAAATCCCACTTAAGCATTTCTTACATATGATTAAGTTGAAATTTCTCCCTTCCAAAAACCAATAATCACACTTCATAATTTTCAAACACATTTTTGAACTTCACTTAACATACCCAAATTTTTTTAAGTGAAGTCTCCAAATATAAAAAAAAATTTAAAAAAATTTTCAAAAGCACATTTGGAACCTTACTTAACATACCCAAATTTGATAAGTGAGGTCTCCAAGAATCAAAAACTTCAAAAATTTTGAAAGCACATTTGGAACTTCATTTAACATACCCAGATTTGTTAAGTGAGGTCTCCAAATATCAAAAATTTCAAAAATTTTCAAAGCACATTTTTGAACTTCAGAACTCCACCTAGCATTCCTAAATTTACTAAGTAAAGTTTCCAAACTTAAAATAAAAATTTCTCACCCACCTTTGGAACTTCTTCCCTTAGCATACCAAATTTTCTAAGGAGAAGTTTCCATTTTTCAAAATCCAAAATGAAATCAAAATTTTAAAACACACCATTTGGAATCTCATTTAGCTTACTCAAATTTGATAAGTGAAATTTCCATTTCACAAAACCAAGTGGGATTTCATCTTTAGCATACCAAATTTGCTAAAGTTGAATCTCCACTTTCAATCATTTCAAAAACAAAATGAAGCACCTAAGGATCCCCTTAGCATACCAAATTTTCTAAGCATCCTACTTTTTTCAAAAATTTTAAACATCCAAATAAATGAAACACTTAGGATTTTCTTAGCATACCTAAATTTGCTAAGAATCCTATTTTCAAAATCAAACAAAATACATTTGGGTTCTTCACTTTGCATACCAAAATTTACTAAGTAAGAATTCCAAAATTTTCCAAAATCAAAACAAAAAACAAATCTTCAAAAAAAAAAGGGAAACAATCACTTTCACTTTACTTAGCATACCTAAATTTGCTAAGTGAAAATTTCAAAATCATTCAAACAACACAAAATCAAATTTGACCCTTACTTTAGCGTACTCAAATTTGTTAAAGGAAAGGGTCCTCAAATCAAAAGAAAATTTAAATTCAAATTAAAATAATGAACCTATGAAAGCATCTTATTAAAATCTTGAATTCATATTTCAACATACTCAAATTTGTTGAAGTTGGATTCATACTCAATTTCCCCTTTCAATCAAATCTTCTCAAATCTATTTTGAACCCCACTTAACACTTCCAAGTTGTTGGATGTGGGTTCAAATTTTCAAAAATTCAAAATTCAAAATCTATAAAGACATAAATCTGATACAAACTCATTCCCTATTGCAGATTCTTACATACAGTATAGTGATAGTTCAATTTTCAGTCTTCCATAGTTATTCTGAGATGGCCAGTTCACAGAAGTTTGTCTTTACCTTCCCTCATGGCATAGATTTAGCTTTGGATGAGGCTGACTTCCCTTGTTTGGATCATACCCATCTGATCCATTTTGGACATGGATTTGAGGGAGTCAAGATTACATGTGAGGGCGTTCCCCTCACCACCATCAGCAGGAGGAAGGTGGCCGGGCAAAAGCCGGTCATTAGGGTAGACTTACCCTTAGATTCAAAGACTTCCTCATTGAAGAAAAGATGTGGCGCTCCTGTAGTACCCCAATCGCGCAGTATTATGGTAGTTCCCATCGAAGTGCACATTAGCAGCTAGCACCCTCTCATCTGTACCCTCTAAGGGTAAGGCTCCCCTGATTCCAGGGATTGCCTCCCCTACTTTTGAGTATGGGTCTAGATCTCACTCCTCCCATCCTACCCGGACACAGTGTAGGTATAAGAACCGCATGATCGAGCGGTACCATACAAGGATCACTAAGGAGATGGAGGCGCTGCTCTGGAGAGTCCCTATTATCACTTCACCACTAGCTATATAAAACTTCCATCCTCTTTGGGTCGATAGAGGATGTTAGAGAATCACCATCCTCTAGTGGTGTGCAGGCCAACTTAAGAGCTGGGTAGGGAGGTTTATGTTTATCTTTATTTTACATCTGTGGGGGAAGCAGGACGCTGAGGCCCAAAATTAGGGTGAGAGTTTTGGCCATTCATCGCATTATTTCTCCGCTGACGTTACATGCTACCGATCATAACATATTTTCATTGGGACTAGTCATAGGAGGGCAGTGCATAGAAGATGGTGTCTCCACTGACGCTATCCCACGTCCACCATCACCAGTACAGGTTCCACCATCACCCATTCTATCTAAGGCCAAGAAGGCCGCATCCATGGGAAAACATACCCCATTGGTGATCCGGCTATGGCCAAGGGATCCTACCCCTCCTACACCACCCACTGGTTAGGGCCAAGCTCTCCTGCTCAACCTTTTACCCCAGTAATGGTGCGGAAGGAGTGGCGACCCTGGAGCATCGTGATCATCCCTTCACCAACTCCACCCATTCAGCCGAATGTGGAGATGGTGGCCACTATCATGGGCATTCCAGAGGATAATTTAGTGGTAGCAGTGATAGAGGATTAGGCTAGTATTGTTTCCCCCATCATAGCCCATATCAATAAGGAGTTTCATTCATCTAGCAAGTACAGTCCACATAAGATTGACTTTCCATCCATAGATGAGGTCTGGTGCCTCTCGCCATGCATGGACAACACCATCGCCCAAGCTTTTGTGCTGACATATTGTTCTCTCACTGAGATAGTAGCACATTATCTTATGGAGAAGAAAAAGATCTTATGGTATGAATGGTCTGATGAAGAATGAGTCAGCTTCGATCCCAATGAAGATGACATGATGGAGGATTCGACTGATGTATGCATGGTCGAGACTAGAGATTCTCTTCTTAGGGAGTAGCAGGCCATGGAAGGTGATGAGGTTGATCAAGGAGACACCATAGAATCAGCCCATCACCTTCGGATTCAGTTAAGGTAGAAGGAAGAATAGATTGATAGGATGGCACAGCAGTTACATGACTTGTTAGCAGCGACCTGCAAATAAGCCGCTTCATCCTAGTATAGTCGATGCTAGCCCTGAAGCTAGTGCATGTCTTAGATCCAGTTAAGAATCTACCTACTATCGAGCAAGGTAGCACTAGCATGTATAGGAAGGTAGTGGATAGTACCTCAATACTTGAAAAAGATTTAAAGTCCATAGTTGAGCAGGAGGTAAAGGAAGCTTTGGCTGAAGCTCGGTGAGGATCATCAGTTCCAAAGGGTAGACCCTACCCAGAGAAATTTGATGTCATCCAGTATCCCAAGGGTTTCATGCCTCCTTCAAGAGCTTTGGTGGTAGTGGAAACCTGAGGTAGCATATAGCCCATTTCAGATCCATTTGTTGCAATGCAGGGGGTAATGATGCTTTACTCTTCATACTCTTTGTTAGCAGCCTAGCGGGTATTGCCATTGATTCATATTCCGAACTACTCAATGGTTCAGTTATGACATTTGTTGAGTTAGAACAACTCTTCATCAAGAGGTTTGTTGGAGCTCAATAAAAGGTTACTGTAGGTGATCTCGTTGTAGCACAACGATACCCCGGTGAGTCACTTGTTGATTATATTCTCCGATGATGTAACTTGAGAATGAAGTGTGAATCACAGACGTCTGAACATCATGCCATTGAAATTCTCTTGAAGAATATCCATTGCCCGGTCGCCTTCATGCTTAAGGGCTTCGCCATAAAGACATTTGAGAAGCTGATCGACAAGGCGACTAGTCTATAAGGAGAGGCCAAACAATTGCCTTTTTCAGATCAGTCGAGCAAAAGCTATAGAAGGTCTATGAAAAGAAACCTGGAGCAATAACAGTGGTTGACAAGGGAAAGCAGCCAAGTAGAGATCAATCAGAGAGACCATGACCATTGTAGACTCCACCTCTTTTACCACCACCGAGGTAGCCCTAACGGCCTCCACCTCAACCTCCATGGCCAGCACAGCCACTGCCTCAGCCATAGCACCAGCAGCAGTGGCATGCATATCCACCGTGAGGTAGCTATGCTCCACCTACTCTTTTGGATAAGTTAAACAAACCTTATTCTTTTAAGAGGGAGGTAATCAAGAAAATCATTAAGAATCTCTTAAAGAAACCAAATTTTTAGCTACCCGAGCCTAGGAGACCAGAGGAAGTAAGCAAAAGTCATGATCCAAACTTTTGCCCTTACCATCGTATGCTAGGCCATGTTTTGGAGGATTGCTTTACTGGACTTGAACATAGTTTCAAGACCATTTAGTTATCCCAAAGGAATATCTTGTGGAACAACCTTCCAGTTCCATTAGGGTAATCCTTGGGGATGCTAGCGATCCTACCAAAACCAAAGAAGGTTGGGACATCTCCTTGTCTAAAACCTCTAAGAAAATAGTTCAGAAGATCAAGAGGCTTTTCTTACAAGTGCTTGAGTCAGCTCAAACCTCCAACACCAAGGAAGATTTGCAAGTTGCCAGTGCCAACTCTAGGAAAGTGGGAGCTCAGCAGCAGTAGTGGCAGCAACATGTGTTGGCCCGGGATAGCCCCTTAGTATAGCCACCAACTGTGTCCAGACTCCAACCTTTCGTTGCAGCTTCCACACCTAGACTTCTTCCATTTCAGCTAATTCATCTATTTCTTCTACTAGTAGAACTCTTGTATCGGCAACTAGGGGCACTAACCCCCTAGTCCCTTTTCTTTACTTGATCTCTACTACGTACCCCCTCCAAAGCCTAAAGAATCAAAGAATAAAGCTGATTTAAATTGCATCTGTGTCTCTTCTGATGAGTTATCTTCTTCTATTCTTAGTGATAACTCTTCAAGTCTAACTGACTATAATAATTCTGATCTTCTTCTTTCTGATCCAAAGTTGGATCTCCCAACTCTGAATACTATGGGTTTACCTCTTGAGATAGACTTGGAATCATCCGATTTTGAGAGTCCCATAGGAGAAGCTATAGGTGAGCCTAAAGTGTAGGTAGAACTTGCCTCCACCTTGCCTCCAGAGATTACTGAAGTCAACCTCCGCAGTGGCAAGGTTCTACCTCCTAGGGTAGCACCTCTAGATAGAGGGAAACAAGTCATTGGTACTGAAGATCAAGAAGTCCTTCCACAAGATGCCCTTAGATACGCTTGTGGAAGATCAACCGAAGGTGGGCTACAATGTCCTTTCTCATCTAAGAAAGTTTCCCTCTAAGCTAAGCATATATGATGCCATTTTCTTATCCAAAGAGATGAGGGAATCACAAATCAAGGCCCTCATTGATCCTGAAATATGCTTAAATCAGCTGACCGCTCTAGGTGAGGAAGCAGACTATGCAAAAGAAGCCCAAGGGATCACCTTCATAGATGAAGACCTTTTATTAGGGGACTTGAAGCACAAATGTCCCCTATACATTACAGTTGACATTGACAGGTTCAGACTTATCAAGGCTCTTGTGGATTCAGGTAAATCAATAAACATTATGAGCCTAAAGACCATTGCCAATTTGAAGATCAACATCTCTACTCTCCAAGGAGATAGGATGATGTTGAGAGGATTCAATGATCAAGGCGAGCGGGCTTTAGGTTCCATACCTTTGGAGATCGATGACTGGAATACTAAAGCCAAGTTCTACATCATTAATTCAAATACTTCATTCATTACATTGTTTGGTAGGCCTTGGATACATCAAAATAAGATCATTCCATCCTCCCTTCATCAATGTATCAAGTTCAAAAAAGAAGGAATTGAGTACCGTACAACGGGTATGAAAAGTCATTCTTAGTTAGAGAGGTTGAGATTTATGAAGATGTGACCTATTATCTTCCTCAAAACACCCTTTCTTGTGAACTTGGAAAAAATTCAAATACAAATACAGAAGCAAAAGAAAATGAAATAAAGGAAAATATAAAGGAAAGAGAAAATGAAGAGAAAAAGAAAAGTCTAAGTGAGCAAGAAAGGGGAATTGAAGAAGAAATAGATTTGCATATCACATTCCACCCACAGTTCATTCCATCATATGGATATGTGGGTAGGATGGCTCAACCTCCACTAGGTAGAGGTAGGGAAAAGAGTTCAGAGGTGGGAGACCCTAGTTGGCCTTTGAATAGAGGTCGTGTTCCAGTTCATAGAGTACCCTTACTATTCACATAGACTTGGAATCTAGCTGGAAGAGTCTAATGTGATTAGTATACGGAACCCCTCTCAGCGGGTTCCATTGAGGTGACTTTGATCCGGAGATGAAGAGCCTCCAAGCAAAGTAAAGTATTTGAATCGGTTTATGTAGAACTATCGTAGTGTTGGGAACCTTAGCTCTTACCTCACTTACATCTCAGTTGAAGGTTTGATAGTTAAGGAAGTCCCTAAGTCTTCCAATGATCCAAAGAAGAGGTTCTTTGTTCATCCTCTTCAAGTCCTTGATGTAGGACTTGAGGAAGATACTTTTAAAGAATTAATGGAATTTTAACATTTACTTTTTAATCAATGCAAAAGGTTTAGTTCCTCACACTTGGTCCAAGTGGGTCGTTTGAAAAAATGGAAGCATAATCAAGAGCAGGACTACGATTCGACATAATGGGTCTAGTCGATGATGAAGATTTTTTGCTTAGTTACCAATCATTTGGAGTCTGATAGTTTCTTCTCACACATCCCCAACTCATATGAGAATGTGTGCTTAGAAACTTTGGATAATCCAGATGATCTCCAAGTCAAAGTGGCACCACCAGAGTTTGAAGAGGAGATTCATTCAATAATAGATAAGCTAAAAGAAATTAACCTCAGGATGGAAGAAAATCTTTGCCTGACAGTTATCAGTTCGTTATTGAATGAAGAAGAAACCAATGACTTAGTTAGGCTATTGACTGAGTTTAAAGACTACTTCGCATGGAGTTATGAAGAAATGCTCAGATTATCTCTTGACTTTCGGTCCACAAGCTATAGACCAACATTACCCTATTAAGCAAGCTCCTAGACATGCAATTAAAATTGAACAATGGGTCATTTAAAGTCAAAGCGATGATCTTTGGTTTCATCGGGGAAGAAAAATATCCTACCTGGTTAGCTAGTGTCATCCCAGTTAAGAAGAAGAATGGCCAAATTTGCATTTGCATTGATTTTATGGACTTAAATAAGACATGTCCTAAGGATGAGTTTCCTCTTCCTATACTAGAATTAATGGTGGACAATGCCTCATCTCACACTATTTTCTCTTTCATGGATGGATCGTCTGGCTATAATCAAATCAAGATGTCTCCTGAAGATGAAAGAAACACTACTTTTCAAACCCCGATATCTTCGATATCTTGGTGCAACATACCAACGAGTAATGACTTAGATCCTTAATGAACTCATTCATCATCAGGTTGAGTGCTATGTTGATGATCTAGTAGTCAAGAGAAAAGAAAAGGAAGACCACCTATTTGACTTGAGAGTAGTTTTCAAATGGTTAAGATAATATAACCTCAAAATGAATCCCCTTAAGTGTGCATTCGGAGTAGCTTCGGGGAAATTCCTTGGGTCTATTGTTCAACACTAGGGAATAGAAATAGATCCTAAAAAGATCAAAGCTATCTTAGAAATGCCATCTTCTAAGAGTTTAACTCATCTCAGATCCTTTCAAGGATGGCTGGCATATCTAAGATGCTTTATCTCAAACTTATCTGGGAGATGCAAGCCCTTCTCAACACTTGTTAAAATAGATGCCAAGTTCAAGTGGGATGATAAGTACTAGCACGCATTCAAAGAAATCAAAAAATACTTGGTGAGGCCACCAGTTCTAGAGGCCCCTATCCCGGGCAAGCCATTGATCCTTTACACTGCTACATTGGACGACTCCCTCAGTGCTCTGTTGGTCCAAGCCAACGACGAGGAAAAGGAAAGCACTCTCTACTACCTCAATCATCGTCTGATTCCTGCTGAAGCAAACTATCCGCCTATTGAGAAACATTACCTATCTTTGATCTTTACTTCTCAGAAGCTACGACACTATATGCTCTCTAATAAGGTGAATTTAATCTCAAGAACCAATCCGCTGTTGTATCTCATAAGATGACCAACTCTTTTTGGATGTTTGGCTCATTGGCCCATGATACTCTCGTAATTTGATATCACATTTGTGCCCCTCTGTACGGTAAAAGGACAGGCACTAGCAGACTTCTTAGCAACACACCCACTTCTTGCTGATTCTCTATTTAGTGATGATCTCCCCGATGAATAAATTATGAACTTAGGGGAGGGCCGGTAACCACTGATGGGAGATGTATTTTGATGGTGCTGCTTCTTTTCTTAAAGGTGAAGCACCATGATCTATTTTCCCAGGAAAGGTAGGGGTAGGAATTATTCTTCTAACTCCAAACCGCGATGTGATGAGATTCACATACTATCTTTCTAACCCCTGCAACAATAACAAAGGCTTTGATTATGGGTTTGAGTTAGCCATCACTATCGAGTCAAACATCTTTGGGATTCTTTGGGGTTGGTAATCAACCAGATCATCGGGTCCTACTAGGTCCTCAAACCCAAGTTTCGCCATTACTACGAGTATACCATGAAGCTATTGGCCCAGATTCCTGAAGTCACCATCTACAAGGTTCCCCGAGTAGAGAACATAGTAACAGATGCTTTGGCTAAACTTGCCAAAGAGTTGGCATGTCCGGAAGATGAGTCCATAGCAATAAGGGTCCAAAATAAATAAGTCTTATCCCTGGTTGATTCAGAACTCATCGAGAGACTTTCTCTTGAAGGGGAAGTTGTTGTTACCAAAATGGACAAGGAGCTGGATTGGAGGCAACTATTCATAGATTACTTGAACAACATCAAACTATCTCAAGAGAAATCTCAAGCCCATCAGATGAAACAGAGAGCTCTTTCCTATGCTCTTGTTGATGGCACCCTGTACTACAAGTCCTTTGACCATATGTGGTTACACTGTTTAGATAAACACGAAGCCCGTGGCATTATAATTGAGGTACATTCAGTTATATGTGGAGTGCATCAATCCAGTCCGAAGATGAAGTCAAAAATCAAAAGACTTAGATACTACTAGCCTTCTATGATTATAGATTGCATTGACATAGTTAGGAGGTGCATCAGTGTTAGGTGCATGGTGTGGTCCTCCACCAGCCACCTAACATTCTAAACCCTACTTTGGCTTCATGGCCATCTGAGTGTTGGGGCGCCGACATTGTAGGTCCTATCAATCCACCTCATTCTAAGGGGCATCGATTCATCTTAGCTGCTACCTACTACTTTTCCAAGTGAGCAGAAGCCATCCCACTCAGAGAGGTCACAACTCACCATATGCTTCAATTTTTCAAGAACCATACTGTATATAGGTTCGGGGTGCCTCGATGAATTATATCTGATAATGGTACTGCATTCAAAAGCATGAAGATCAACAGCTTCGCCAGAGCTAATGGTTTAGCAAAAACATTCAACAAAAGTATCATCCAGATATTGAAGAAGACTCCTGATGACAACAAACAATAGTGGAACGAGCAGTTGGTTGAAGCCTTGTGGGCCTACCACACCACATACTAAACTCCAATTCAGTCTACCCTATTTTCCTTAGTGTATGGGTCTGAAGCCATTCTTCCTTTAGAAGTTCAACTCCCTTCACTAAGGATAGCATTGGGTAACAAGATCCTCTGACGAAATACAAAGTTACGGTTAGACTCAAGGTTTGGAGGAGAGCCTACTGGCATGCTAGAACCTCGAAGTTGTACAAGGCCAAAATGATTCAAGCTCATAACAAGCTAGTCCTTTAGGTCTTTCTGAGTAGAGAACTTGTGTTAGTCCTAAGGAGACCAATTATTGCCCCAAAGATGGGAGGCAAGTTTGAACCCACTTGGGAAGGCCCTATGTCATAGAGAAGGCCTACCAAGGAGGATCTTGCCTTATTGATTATAAAAGGGAACACTCGATGCTTCCAATTAATGGTCTCTATCTAAAGAAATATTACACATGAAAAAAAACTTGTTTGAAAACATTCATTAATAAAAAGAACCAAAATTTGATTCCATTCATCAAATCTTCTCTTCTTTCGAAGTGTTGTTTGTTTGTCTTGCGAATTCATTGTGATGTGTTTAGATAGGTGTAAGTGTCCCCTAGTGGCATCCTATCTGCCTTTCACAACACAAACACAATCTCACAATGCATTTAGAATAGGCATAAGAGAACCTAAGAGGCATCCTATTTTGATTAGCATAACTAAGTTAGATGTGAGAGAACCCAAGAGGCATCCTTTCTTAGTGGAAATTCTTGTTGCCCCCCATGGCATCATTTCATAATTCCCCAACATGTTTTAAGGTAGGTGTAAGAGTCCCCCAGAGGCATCCTATTCCTTTTAACACATGCACAAAATATAAACACAAATCTTTTATCTCAAGCTATTTGATGTGGGAGCAAGCCCCTTGTGACACTCACTCATTAGCTGCTCTAGGTCAGGTCTACATGCACTACCTAGTATGTCACCCTGGTCATCTTTGTTTGAGGATGTGAGTCCTGCTTTCTTCCTAACTTGATCATTGTAAACCAATGAGCCTTGTTAGTGTTCACTTCCTAGCTAGTAAACTACCTCATGTTAACTTGGTTTAAGAAGATATGAGTCCCCATGCTTTCTTCTTGAACTAGCCATCATGCTCTAACCAGGTTGAGTATATTTGAGGCTTAGGATAAGTCCCCCAGAGGCTCATTTCCTCTTGACTATTCTTGAGTTGATCTAAGTCCCCTGGTGGCATTCACTCAGTAGTCATCCTAGGTTGGATAGCACCTATCGAGCCAAAGATAGACTATCCCAACAATCAATTCCACTATATGAGGATGTGAGTCCCCGAGCTTTCTTCCTAGGTTGGTTGTTGCAAACCAATGGGCACCTTAGGTTGGTTGATGTTCATGTCAATGTCACCCGATGAGTACACCACTCTTGGATATGAGTCCTCGCTTTCTCCTTGAGTTGGACACCAATACCTATTGAATTTATGACTAGCCATGTCATCTTCCGGTGTGATTGGATTAAGCCCCCATCCTTTGTGGGTACTCTATTTGGATCAAGTCCTTTGTGACCCCATTTAGACACTCCTAGTTTACTTTTGGATTGGACAGTTCCCCTTTCCTAGTAGTCTCCCTTGTGGTTGGAAAATTTGTTTAGCGGATGCACAGATTCTCCCTTGGTTCAGTAAATCTGAGATAGGTCTAAGCTGATGTAAGCTCCTTCTCAGTTTGATCCCTCGCAAACAAACAGGGTCCACATTAAAATAAATAAAATTAATTCACTTGTGGATTAAGAATTCAAGCCCCCAAAGGGCCTTCTCCAAGCATCCTATCTTTAGTGAAGTGTAGAACTCCCATAGAATTGCCCGACTACCCAAGTTGAGATAAATCTCGTCCTCACGTAGTAACCCTTTGGTTGGGTTCATTCTATTTTTCCATAAGCAGGTTACCCCGACAGTCATACCGCTTTGAAAGATATATGATCATGACACATTCTTTCTAGCGTGATTTTTGTAAACCGACGGGCGGCCTCAGGTCAGGTTCGATTTATTGCCCAAAGCAACCGATCACCCCAATGATCTTTTCTAGTGGAAGATATGAGTCCCCAAGCTTTCTTCCCTTTAATTGATCATTGTAAACCAAAATGCACTTCTTTTGTCAGATAACTCTCCCATCGACCGGGAAGCTACTCTCTTTAGTTTAATAAATATGAGATAGGTCTAAGATTTTATAAGCTCCTTCTTAGTATGATCCATCGTAAACCAACAGAGTCCATCAAAATAAACTAAAAAATGAAATTAATCTTGACTATTCTTGAGTTGATCTAACTCACCCAATGGCATTCACACAATAGTCACCTCAGGTTGGGTTCGATTTATTGCCCTAAGCAACTGATCACCCTAGTGGATTCTTATCTCTAGAAGATGTGAGCCCTCATGCTTTCTTCTTAAGACTTAACCATTACGTACCAAAATGAATTTCTCCTTGGTTGGATAGTCCTACCATGCGGTTGGTAGACTACTCCCTTTGAATTAATAAATCTACGTTAGGTCTAGCCTCCATGGCCCCTACTCAGTACAGTTCATCGCAAACCTATGGGATCCATCATAATCAAACAAACCTAAACTAAAAATAAAATCTATCTTTGACTATCTTTGAGCTGATCTAAGTCCCCCAATGGCATTCACTCAATAGTCAGCCCTAGGTTGGGTTCAATCTATTGCCTTGCCAATAAATTACCCCAACAACTAGTCTCTACTTGGAGGATGTGAGTCCCTGTGCTTTCTTCCTAGTACAACTGTTGTATACCGAAGGGTATCCCTTTGGCTGGTTAGTCCTACTATATCCTTAGTAGACTACCTCTTTCGATTGATAAATCTAAATTATTTTTTAGCCTCTTTTCGCTCCTATTCAAGACAACCCACAACAAAAGGGTTCTTTCTAATCAAATCTAATAAAATGAAACAAATTCAGCCCTCTCCCCCAGTGGAGACCTCTTCTCAGTGAGATCCAAACCAAATCTAACCTTCCATCTCCTTGTAAATGACTTGAACCTGCTTCCCGGGTGGAAGGTTCATACTCTATCCCTTAGTGGATTTCTTCCCTCTCTCGTATGTCTTGGACATAAGTAGAGCCACATTGCACTAAGCTCTGGATCTTTCTTTTCCTTGGGTTAAGGATAGATTATTTTTGTTAGTACTTATGATCTTTTAGTGTTGTCGATCATTTCGGTCAACACCAATATCTGCGATGTACCTGGTCAGTCACACCACACCTATTGGGCGCCCTTTGTTGATCTCATTTTTAGAATGAGCTCTCAACACCTCCATCTTAGGCTTAGGATTTCTCTTAAACTTTAAGAGTTTCTTAGTCTTAAGACACATCTAGTGATTAGGCAGACAGTCCAATCTAGTCCTAGAAGACTTAGAAGAGTTAGCCATAGGAATAGGTCATGCCGTAGGGGTGTTAGAAAAATCTCCTACCCTTTTGCTTAAACCATTCCTCAATTCAATTCTATTTGATTTTCTCAAACTCAAATCAAATCTATGATTGAAATCCATAGTTGAAATCCATGATTTAAACTTTTGATTGAAAATCCATGAACAAAATTCATCAAAATCTCTAAGTCCTTAACCCTTCCATAAGGACTTAACCAAAAACCATGATTCAAACCTACTCAAATTTGAGATTTTCTCATGATCCATTTATATTCTCATTTATATTCATATAGAAATGAAATATAAATTCAAACTCATCAAATCAAATTCAAAATTTCAAAACAATTCATGAAACTTTTCTAAGTCCTTTAATTTCCATTAAAGGACTTAGCCAAAATCAACTCTAAATCTTGATCAAACCTATTCAAACCTTGGGATTTTCTTTCATTATTTATATCCTCATTTATATATATTCACATATAAATGAAATATAAATATAACTCAATTCAATCAAACCCAAAATTAAATTCAAATTAAAATGCTTAAATTCCCTTAAATTCATTAATTTCATTAATGGATTTAACCTAAACTTTGATCAAACCACTTCAAACTCATGGGATTTTCAAAATATATTTGTATTCTCATTTATATTCTATATATAAATGAAATATAAATATAAATCAACCAAATTCAACTCAAAAAATTAAATTAAAATAAAAATTTCATTAAATCCTTTAAATTCCCTTTAATGGATTTATAAATCATGATTAAACTTTTCAAATTCTTGAAATTTTCTCATGATCAATTTATATTCTCATTTATATTCACATATATAAATGAAATATAAATTCAAACAATCAAAACCAATTCCAAAAATCAAACTCAAACCAATTCAAAATCAAATCTAAGCCTTTCAAGTCAAAATCTTGAACTTAGCCAAAATCAATTCAAATCAAGCCAAACCCTAGATTTTCTCTCATGGTTCAATCAAACTTACAATCATGAACTCATATATAAATCTAAACTTCAATCCTTCATTCAAAACCCAAATCAAAAATCAAACCCAAGACTTTCTTCATATTCTTCCTTTGAATATGAAATTTTCAAATGGATCAAAATCCATTTGACTTCAAACCATTATAAATGGATTTATATTTTGAGTCATAAGTCCATATACAAGTTCAATTAACTTCAAATCAAGCTTTGACCAAGCGATTTGACCCACTTAGGCTCACTTGACCCAAAGTAACCTAAAGTACCCTTATGAGCCAACTTTGATCCTCCAAATTGGATTGAACCAAACTCATATATCCTCTCTCATCATGATCAACAATCATCATGGGATGATCAATCAATCAAATTGGGTCAAACCAAGCCAAACCTAAGGGTTGAACACATCAACACTTAACCTAAAATGAAACCTAACATAGCCAAAATCCACTATAGGCCAAATTGATTGAAACCATTGATCCAAGTTCATTCATGACCTATGTTTGAACTTGACCAAGTCAACCTTTGAGCCTAACCTAACCCATTTGGCCCACTTGACCAAAAGTTGACCCATTTTGACCTAAAGGGTCAAAATGTGTCAAAACTTGATCTAAGCCAAATTGATTGAAACCAATGGGTCAAGTCCACCCCAAATCACTTGTGGAACTTGACCAAAGCCTCAATTGGCCAACTAGACCCAACCTAGCCCAATTGACCTTAGACCCAACATGACCTAAAGGGGTCATGTTGAGCCAAAATTGAACCTAACTCAAATTGATTGGAAACAAAGATACCAATCCACTTTATATGACCAACCAAACCTAGACCTACCCTTGACCTAACCCAGATAGGTCAACTTGACCCATTTAACCTAAATGGGTCATATGAGACAAATCCAAAACTATACCAAATTGAACCAAACCAAAGGCACCAAAACATTTCAAATGGTCATATGAACTTGACCCAACCCTTGGTTTGACCCAATTTGACCTATTGGTCAACTTGACCCAAGTTGACCCATTTTGACCTAAATGGGTCAACATGAGCCAAACCATATCAAATGGATTCCAAATCTATTGAAACTTGGCCCAATCTACTTTCTTAACATACGAAACATGTCCAAATTGAGAAAAATAACAAAATGACCATTATACCCCTAGGACATAGAACAAATTTTGCCCTAGCTCATGGGTATTTTGGTCATGCACTCATCACAAAAAGCCCTCCTAAAACATCAAGGGGACCTAGTGATGAGTGGTGCACCCAACCCAATGGTTTGGGTCAACCCATTTGAGCCTACCAAACCCACCCCATGTCAAATTGCTTCAAATCCTCTTCTATTTGAATGCACATGGGAGGTTGGAAATCCACTCCTTGCCTAAAACTGACCATGTGCCAACTTTAAATAGCCAAAAAAACTCTCCAATATGATCAATTGGATCAAAATGGCAAAGGGGAGGTCGATCGTCTGATCCTTCAAGGGGGAGCTATACTCCCCCTAATTCAAAAAAATTTCACTGCACTCACTATCGAGGAGGTAGAAGTGAGCAACCACCTCGAGCTTCCTAAGCTTCTAAAGAGATTTGAATTCTTTCTCTCGCTTTCACAAGGTAAAATAGGGAGCTTGATCCAACAAAGGAACTTCTTCCACACTAAACCTCCTTCCAATTCCTCTGCACATTTCATCTAGAGTCAAGTTAGCTCCAAGCTTTCCAACGTCTTAGAGCAAGGAGGGATCAATTGATCAAAAGCTCAGCAAGGAGGGAGTTGGTCCATACCACTCATCCACTTAACCTCAAGAGCTAGAACCTCAACAGGATTTGTCTCCACTACCTAAACCTCATCGCATCCCAAGCACCGATCACCTCCGCAAGGTTATGAATTTCACCACTTAGGCTATGTGTGTTGGTATTAGTACGTAACTGAACGAAGTACTCGGGATCTTCGCCATTGGATTGGCCGCTTTGATCCTCTAGATGGTGTGTGTTGAGTTTGGTTTAAATCCATGAAGGATGGGGCTCAAATCATCCCTTGGATTATGAACGGCCCACATTCTTCCTCAGGGAAGAATTAGGAAGATCTTGGCCATCCATCCATGTGTGTTTGGATGGACGATCGAGATTATTCTGCATATTTTAGATTTATTTATCTCTTTATAAACTGCAGGGAGATCCTCAGCCATCCGATCTTTGATCGGACGGCTAAGGATTAAAGTGCTTGTGCCGCCACCATCATCCCGATGTGACAACTTTAAGTGAGTGGCTCACGGTGTGATGCGTGTAAAGCTTAATGCCGCCATGCATCGCATAGTGGGATTAAGGATTAGTTACTTAACTACATAATTTCCTAGTTAATCCCTATGACTTCTGAAATTCATAATTAATTTAAGAAAATCAAAAAAATATGAGGAAAAATACTATGGATAGATAATTCAACCTAGAATATTATAAAATGAATTTTGAAGGGTTTTGAATTATGCTTTTATCTGAATTTGGGTTTTATTAGAAAGTTTATTTTCCTAATTACTTTTAATTAAGTGATTAATTCAAATTTCTAGTAAGTTTTTTGGGGATGACCTACCTCTCCTAATTTTCTTCAGATTTATTGAAGGCTTGATTAGAATTATTGCTAATACATTTCCTAATTACCCTTCCCGTAATTTAAGTAATTAGGGGTATAAGTGGATTTTCTTCATGTTTAAGTTGGATTAAGGTTGGATCCACTGAATAGGGATTTCAAGGAATAATTTGGGGGCATTTCCCCTAGGCTATCCCCTAAACCTCTTTCTTCCCTTAATCCCTTCTTAATTAAGGGTTAAGCCATTAATTATCCCCTCAAATAATTTTTTAAAAATTATAAAAATCTCTATAACTTAATTAATGTATTTTGGAAAGATACTTAGGTGTTCAATAGCCTAAGTTCAATTAAGGAAATTAATCCCCCTTTCATAAGTGTGAAAGGGGTGTTTTAAAAGTACTTAATCTTAACCCCTTAGCTTAATTAAATTTTAAATGTGAGCCAACTTGAATTAGGCATTTTTATTCCTAAGTACATTGCAAATTTAAATATCTTGTGGGTTTTAATGTCATCTCATTGGCTCAAAATTATTTATGTTAATTTTTTTAAGGTGGTGTAGGTAAGGGTTAATTAAGCCACTTAATTCATACCTTAACCTAATCAATATTTAAAAATGGAAAAATTAAACTAAAATAATGAACACATGTGGGAATGGGTTAAGGATACCAAACCGAGCTCATCTTTTAAAATTTAAATGAAACTTCAACCAGACAAAAATCATTTTGAAATTCACTTGGATTTCTTCTAAGTTTTCTTATTCTTTAAGAATGTCTTTAGGAATTATGCAAAGTGAGCTTTTTCATGTGATTACATTGCTTTATATCTTTCCCAACATGTTAAATTGTATGCCATATGATTCATGCATCCATGATTTCATGTTTCAAAATTTTAAAATGAAATTGTTTACTTTATGTCAAATGTGCATGTGTTGGCTAAAGTAAAATATGAGTGGCTATTATCACTACTAAATCCAAAGTATTTTCAAAATATAAATGAATATCAAATCTGAAAGTGTGCTATTATACTTTAATTATAAGCTTGCATGTGATGATTATAAAGTCATGTTTAGTGTAGCCTTTCTTCTTTCTTATGTATAGTTTTGAATAAGTTAAGATGTATTCATTTGAAAAGAACCCAACACTTACTTAATTCTATTCATCCCATGCTATCACTTAAGAAGGAGTCTACACTTGCATGAATAAATTGCATAAACAAATAAATGAATATAAACTTTTGCATATTCTTTTCCATTTCATTTCTTTTACATGTGTACTTAAGGAAAGTGGTATATTAGTCTGGACAACCCGTTGAGGCTTTAAGTAGCCCTAAGTTGTACCTTACACAGTTAACAATGGCGTCTTATGCCTTTCTTCTTCATATATGTGAAATTTTGGATAAGAAAACCTTTTCTACTTAAGAAAATCATGCATCATAACTTCTAAATTTTCTTAAATGAATTACTTAGCATGCATCATAAAGTGTGTTAAACATTCTCATTGCATGTATAGATATGCTTAGGGTCCATCCATATGCATGTTATATATGTTGGCATAGAAATGAAGTAATGTATGTTTTGTGAATTTTGATTCATTTTTTTTCTTAATCTTAAAATGCCTTTCTTTTTAAATAGGCCTGTTTAGAGTTGATCTAAATTTAGGATTAATTAAAAGATTGTAATCAAAACATTCACCTAAATGAAACTAAAATGTGAACTTACCTTAGAAATTACTTAGGATTAGGGAAGGAAAGAGAAGTTCTCTTCTCTTTCCCTCTCTTCATAACTTAGTAATGTAGGTTTCACTTAAACCAAATTAAAACATGAAATAAAATAACCCAAACTTAAACAACTTAAATGAAACCCTCCTCTAAGTTGAACATGTCTTTCACACTTAGAAAACTTGAACCCAAAGTCCTAAGCTAAGCATGCCACACAAACCTTCAAAGCACACACATTAGCCTAAGTCACCACTTCTAGCTTTAGGTTAGGTCGGTGCATGGTTTGATGTCTTATTTTGTTTTGTGATGAATGTTTTAGACTGGATGGTAGGGTGTATGCTCATAGAATGAATGGTAGGACATGCTTAGTCTAACTATTCTTTTATGTTGGGTATTATGCTAAAGGGGCGCTGTCATAAATAAAAATATAAATGCTTTTTGCTTGTAGGTGCTTATACCCCTTAGCATAATCCATAGGCCAGGTGGACTTAGTCACCCATGTGTGGGGTGATAAGTCCAATATACATGCTTGGGATTTGTGTGGTGTGATTTGACTAACCTTTATTTTTCAGGTGTTAGTTAGATTTATGTTTTTCCTTTTCATGTAAAAATTTGTATATTTAGGATTTTGGAATGATTTGTTATGGGGATTAGGATGAACATTGGTCATAAGATTCCATCTTATGCACCATGTGAAGCCTTGGAGCATCTACCATTAAACCATCAAAGGAAGATCCAAAGAAGAAGAAAGAAAGAAAGAAGAAAGAAAGAAGAAGAATAAAGCTTGAAGACCCCCATAACAATGAATTCCTTTTTCTTAAATTAATTTAATTCATTTGTAATCTAGGTTGTATAAGGGTAGAGCTTCACCAATTTGATATTTTTGGGTTTTGTGGTGGTGCCACCACAATGGTTTATTCTTTTTTTTTGCTAGTTTTATAAATTGATTGATGATTTGTTTAATTTGTGCATTAAGTGGCATGCTTTTCCTAGTTTCTTTCTAATTTGTGTTTTGTATGATTTAGCTCCTTAAATAAATGTTTATTACTTAAAAATAAAATCAGATAAAAAATTTTACTTAGCTGGATGTTCTTAACAACTCAGCATAAATCTTAAACTTCATCTTTGCGATTCTTTGAGGTAGTGGTGGAAACTCACCTCACAAAATTCTAGGCGATTTTGGCCAATAATCTATTTCTCATGCATTAGTCATAAAATGACCTATTAGCTTGAGTCAAATTGATTATCCAAAAAGTGGAAACTCACCTCCTAAAAATTCTAGCTGATTTTGGCCAATAATCTATTTCTCATGCATTAGTCATAAAATGACCTATTAGCTTGAGTCAAATTGATTATCCAAAAATGATAATAAAATGAAATTTGAAATGCATTAGATTTAGGTCATTGAAGCATGTCCCTTTACATGATCTAATCTCTTTAGGGAGTGAGTTTAAGGACTTAGTCTCTTTCTAAATAAAAATAACCTAGTTATCTAGCATCAAGCATAAAGACTTGCCTACATGAATTTAAAATCGTAGGAGAAGTTAGTTGGCAGCCACCCCCAGGCGGTTGTAAGTCCAAGCTTTCAGGTCGTTTGTCCTCTCTTGTGGAGGCAAACCAATTACCCAATCTTTGCATTAAATTTAGGTTGTGCTTCTGGCCCTCGTCGAAGCTCCCTAGATTTAAGTTCAGAGGTTGGCTTTTCCCTTTTGTGGGCCACAAGCATAATTCCTCACCTCTTAGGCACTTCCTTAATCTTGTATTAAGGAATCTTAAGTCTTAAATTTTTAATAAAAAAATATAACTCAAACAAACTATATCAATTTCTAAAATATAAAGCCCAATTTTTAGGATAGTTTGAGATGCTCGCTAGGTTTCCTAGCATCGTGATCATCTCCTACTTATTCTCATTTTGGCTTCAATAATAACTCCCTCTCTTGGATCAATCCCATTTGATCTTCAAAAATATAAACCAATCGATTGGTAGTCCCTTTCCTATTGAAATATTCAGAGACAATGATCATTTACCTTAATCGAGAGTTTTCTTAAGGGGTCCCATCCCTTAGGATGTAATTAACTATGTGTGCTTGCCCTTGTAGGGAGCTTAACGAACTTGATTTAAAATAAATCCTGCTTTACTTTTCCATGTAAAGTAGGGAAAGAATCTCTGGTATATATGCAGACCCATCATCCTTAGGAGTCCTTATTGAGGTGATTGGTTCCATTAAAGGGTAGTGATTTTTGTCTCTCGAGATAGTACACTATACCTTGATGATGTACCCAATCACCTGAATAAATATATCTGTGGATCTGCATGGCATCTTACCCGGATGAATTTTTGTAAGGGTGTCCTCTTTCTTTTCTCCCCACAGATTTGAAAGGCGACTCCCCTTACAATAATTTTTCACCACACGTACCCAAATTTGTTAAATGGAGTTCCATTTCTAAAATTAAAATCAAAATCAAAATCAACATATAATTGAACCTCACTTAACATACCAAATTTTGTTAATTAAGAGTTCCCCTCTTTTTAAAAGCAATATCACACACAAAGTCAAGATATATATTTTGAATCTCATTTGGCATACCCAACTTTGCCAAATGAGAGTTATATTTTCAAAAGCAACCACACACAAATTATTGAACTCCATTTAGTATACCTAAAATTTCTAAGTGGAGTTCCTCTTTTTTAAAAACCAAAACAAATTGGATTCTACTTAGCATGCCCACATTTGCTAAGTACCGTGCCTTCTTTCAAAATTATGAAAAAATCAACGCACATTTGAATTCCATTTGACAAACTAAAACTTGTCAAATGAGAATTTCCCTCTTTTTAAAAATCAAAATAAATTGGACTCTGCTTAACATAGCCATATTTGCTAAGTAGAGTTCTCTTTTTCAAATCACAAACAAATTAAACATAATTGAATTCCATTTGACATACCCAAATTTGTCAAATGAAAATTTCCTTTTTATAAAATCAAAAATCATCATCAAAATCAAATTGAACTCCATTTAACGTACCACATTTGTTAAATAAGAGTTCACCTCTTTCAAAATGAAACAAATACCAAGTGACACTTACTTAACATACCACATTTATTAGGTAAGAATCCCACTTTCGAATTAAAATCAAACACATTTTTGGACCTTACTCAACATACCACATTTGTGAAGTACGAGCCCTATCTTCAAATCAAAGCAACGAACACACTTGAGCCCTGCTTAACATAACAAATTTCTTAATTAAGGGTTTCACTTTTAAATAAAATAATAATAAATATTTTGGATCTTACTTAACATACCACATTTGTTAGGTAAGAATCTCACTTTCAAAAATATTAAACACACTTGAGCCTTACTTAACACACTAAATTTGTTAAGTAAGGGTCTCATTTTTTAAAATCAAATCAAAATACATGAAACACATTGGCTCCACTTAGCATACCTAAATCTGCTAAGTAAAGATCCCATTGTCAAAATAAATCAAATACATGACAAATAATCATTGCAAATAATAAAGATATTTTCACAACTATTTTCAAACATGCACTTAGATCTCTCTTAGCATACCCAAATTTGCTAAGTGAAAGCTTCAAAATCAAAATCTCAAAATAAAGGATTAGCAAAACAAAATCATCTCCAAACATTTCTCCAATTGGAGGAACCTCATTCAACATAACCTAATTTATTGGATGAAGGTTCTAAAATCAACAAACTAATTCTTATGGCAAAGTCTCTCTTCAAAATTCTAAATCTCTCCAAATCAATGAACCCCACTTAGCATACTTAAATTTGTTGAGTGTGGGTTCAAATTACAAATTCAAATCAGAAATCATTGATTGAAGGAAAATATGAAGGTCAAAGTCTGATTCAGATAGATTTTCACATGTAGAGATATCAGAACAATCAGTTCAGTTTAGTTTCCAGTTAGTACCGTTGCTATGGCTCCTAGCAAGTTTGTTTTATCTTTCTCCTCTAGTGTAGATTTGGCTTTGGATCAGGCCAACCTCACCATGACCTAGGCCACCCACCTGATTTTTTTTGGTCATGGGTTTGATGGGGTTAGGATTACCTGTGAGGGGGTAGCCCTCACAACTGTCAGCACGGAGGAGGTGGCAACACAGAAGCTCTCCTCTGCTTTGATGTTGAGTCTGACCCTGAGTTTCCCTCTTTGAAGAGGAAGGCTGTGGAGGTCCCTACCGTAGTGCCAATGCCAATTCAATCTACTTCTATTATTCTTTCTGCAGCTCTAGTGCTAGCTGTTACCTCCTCCTAGGTCCCTTAAAAGGGGCCTACCTTTGAGGTAGGTTCTAGATTTCACACCGCACTGCTCTCCCACATCGCACCACTCTCTTGCACCCAAAAATGCAAAAAATAGGAAGAACAAGTGGCACCATGAGAGAGCAGCTAGGGAGGTAGACGTTGCATCACATATTGCTGGGGAGGGTTCTCCTCGATAGGTCTCCCCTTTCTTGGGTGGTAGAAGATTCCACCCCCTCTCAGGTTCAAATGGAGAGGAGGACGCTAGGAGGATTGTTGCATCTCCTCTACACTAGCTTACTATAAGGTGAAAAGTAGAATCTATGTTTGGCCTCAGTTCTTACAATTGAGCCTATTAATGTGATGGTGTATTTTTTTGATGGGTGATCCTCAAGAGCATCAGTTCCCAAATTCATAGTGAGAGGGCCACCAAGGCCAAGGTTGTAGCCCAAGTGCGAGGGAGAGAAGGTACAAAGTGCCTCTTAATTCGATTGGTGGGCCACTAGGGCTGATTGCATAGACCGTATAGTACTCATCGATACCACTAGATGTCAGAGGAGAGCTCCAGCGAAAGGGCAGTCAGTGTTACCCCCATCACATCGCTTTGTTCTCCATCCACCGTCACCTGTCCAGGTCCCTCCTTCTACTATTCTTACCAAGGTTCAGAGATCTACATCTGGGGAGAGGAAGTCTTCATTGGTTATCTTACTACGACCTAAGGATCTTGCTCCATATATGGAGGTCGAGCTCTCCCATTCAACCTCCCACTTGGTTGTGGTGAAGGAGTAAAAGTCATTATGGTTGTGCCACCAACACACCGTAGTAAACAACAATCATCACCACAGCGAGTGATAGCAACAAAGGAGGTAGGGGACACTGTACAGCCTCATGGTAGTTGAACCTCCTAAGGAGAGTATGCCCCAATGAGCGGTTATGCATCACCTGAGTGTGTAGTCGACATCTACTAGTGTGAGTCTTGCGGTGAAGGTAGATGATCGTTCATTGGATGATATTCTCGCATAGTACTTTGCCGAGAAGAGGGAGCTTCTTGGAAGTGATCGCTCTGACAAGGAGGAGGCTAAGGTAGACTTTGATCTCAATGAAGAGGTTATTATTAAGCAGAGTCTATATGGTTGATATGTGGATTCCATCCTGGGAGTAGCACTGTGAAGGGTGGAGGAGGATGACACACCACTGACCCAACACCTCCTTCAATAGCTCACACAGAAGGATGAGTACATCATGATAATGGAGAAGAGGGTCGAGGATCTATTAGTAGTAGTATTCAAAATGCGAAATTTGCCTATGGAGGCGATTGACCCAAACTTTTACATAGATCATCCAAAGAGTACCTCTCCCATGGACTAGGATAGTGGCAGTTTGTATAGGATGGTTATAGATAGCACCTCCATGCAAGAAATAAATATAAAATAAATGGTGGAGTAGCAGGTGAGGGAAGCATTGGTGCAAGCCCGAGGTGGCTCATCTGTTCAAAATGGTAGACCCTACCTAGAGGAATTCGATATAGTCTAATATCCAAAGGGGTTCATGCCACCTTCCTTCAAGATCTTTGATGGGAATCACGATAGCTATGGCACATTTGAGACCGCAAACACTAAGTGATGCTCTTCTCTTTTGCCTCATTGTCAATAGCCTAGTAGGCATTGCATTTGATTAGTAAGCTGAACTTCCCAATACTTCAGTAAAGACTTTTGCTGAGTTGGAGCACCTCTTCATCAAGAGGTTTGCTGAGGCCCAGTAAAGGATAACTGTAGGCAACTGTGGTGTTTATTTTTAAGGATGTGGGACACCACACAAATTTTAGGGGGTGCTTATTGAAGCGATCGGGTATGACATTAAGGAATGATGTACTACATCGAGAGATAAAAATCACCACCCTATAATGGACCTAATCACCTAATAAGGACTCCTAAGGCATGATGGGTCTTTGAATATACCAGAGATCTTTCTCTTACTTTACTTGGAAATATAAAGTTGGGTTTATTTTAAGCCGGGTTCATTAAGTTCCCTATGGAGGCAAGCCCCTATAATTAATTGCATCCTAAGGAATGAGAATTCCTTAAGAATACCCTCGATTAAAGTAGACAATTAGGTTCTATAAATATTTCAAGGTTAAGACTATCAAAGGATTGGCTATTTTAGAAAATCAAATGTGATAGATCAAGGAGAAGACTTATTATTGGAAGCCAAAGAGAGATGGGTAGAGAATGCTCATGATACTAGGAAGCCTAGTGAGCAATCCAATCTATCCTATGGTTGGGCTTTATATTTTTGAAATTGAAGAGAGTTAATTGTTTGGGTTGACATTTTATTAGAATACTAGGACTTATAATGCCATAACATAAGATTATGGAAATGCCTAAGAGGCAAGGATTTATGGTTGTAGCCCAAAGGAAATAGCTATCTCAGATCCTAAGCTAGGGAACTTTAGTACAAACCACAAGCATGTCCTAAATCTAAGGCAAAAATGGGTATATGGTTTACCTTCATAAGAGAGAATAAATCACCCGACTGTTGGACTTATTACCATCTGCAGTGCTAGCCAGCTAACCCTTCATATGCTTTAAATCTATGTAGGCAAGTTTTATTCTTTTTAAGATGGCTAGGCTGTTGTTTATTTAGAAAGGAGACTAAGTCCTTAAACTCACTCCCTAAGAGACTAGATCATGAGTGGTATGAATTCATGACTTAATCTAATGCAAATTTTATCAAATTTATTTGATTCTTTTGGACTCTTTATTTTGACACAAGCTATGGGATTTTGTATGCCTAAATGCATGAGAACTTCATTATTGGCCAAATCAAGAGAGAAACGGGTGTTCTTCCATCAAAGGCTCTCATAGGTTAAGCCATTATTCCGTGGCACAAATGGAAGGCCCCTCGTAGAAAGAGTGGAAGAATATGACATGCATGATATTATACATTTATTCATCTAGCTAAAGGGTTACTAAAAATTTTATTATCTTGATTTAATTCCTAAGCTTTATGTGAGGTTATGAGTTATTTTAAAATTTTAGTTATGAGTTGTTAGTGGGATAGAAAATTTAATTTTATCCTAAGAGCCTATTGCATCCAAGCCACACATTCAAGCATCAATCATAAAGAAACTATAAAAAGCATGTTGTTCTAGTGCACAATCACATCAAAAATTTTATAAACTACCATAAAGAATAAAATTCCACTCGATCGAGTTCTCAGACACCCAAATAGAGAAAAAAAAAGATGGTGAAGCTCTACCCTTATACAACCTGGATTACAAAAAAAATAATACATGCTATGGAGGTCTTCTTTTCTTCATTTTGTCCTTCTATTACTTTTGATTTGATTTCCTCCAAAGGCATCACAGGACACCCCAGGGACTAAGCCTTCTAGCCACTGCTCATCCTAATCCCCCATAATATTAATCCTAATTCCTAATGCAAAATTACATTAAAAAAAGAAAAAGTAAATTTAGCTACACCTGCAAAATAAATGTTAGCTAAACACACCATACAACCCATGCAATTATATGAATAATTTGGACTTAGCACCCCACACATGAGTAACTAAGCCCACGTGTCCTAACGTGGGTTATGCTTAGGGGCTAAGCAACCTGCACAGGAAGAGCATCTATATTTTTTTATTACAGTGGCCCCTTAAGCACGACCCCCTGCAAAAAATATGATTAGGCTAATCACGATCTAACATCTAGTCTACGAGGCTTACACCCTAACATCCAGTCTAAAATATTACATCACAAAATAAAAAACAACATCATACATACAATGCCCTAACTTTGCTCTATAAGTGGTGACTTAGTATTCTAATGTGTGTGCTTAGGCTTGTGTGGCAAGGCTTTGCTAGGCTTCTTTAGTTTAAGTTTCAATTTGGAGTTTGAATTTGTTTAAATTTTACCTTTGGGTGATTTTAATTTAACTAATTTAATAATTTATTTTTCATTTTTATTTCACTTTTATTTGGTTAAAATGATGTTTAGGTTTTCAAGAATGAAGAGTAGAATGAATTACATTTATAGACAGAACTCATCCTATTCTACATCCTAACTCCTAAAGAGTCTAACTAAGGTCCTTAAGTATCTTAATTAGCCCATTTGAATTTGTGCAATTCATTTGATTTGATTTAGAATTTAGAATTTGAGTTTATTTAAGTAATTATTTGATTAATTTTGGATAAGATATTTTGGTTTAATTAAATCCTGATAATTCAATATCCTTAATATCTAATGAAGTTTAAGTTTGTTTAAATTCATGTGTTTTTGATTGATTAATTTTAGATTATATTTTTTGATTTAACTAAATCTTGATAATTCAATATCCTTAATCTCTAATGAAGTTTAAGTTTGTTTAAATTCATGAGTTTTTGATTTAATTAAACCTTGATAATTCAATATCCTTAATCTCTAATAAAGTTTAAGTTTGTTTAAATTCATGTTTTTTTGATTGATTAATTTTAGATTAGATGTTTTGGTTTAATTAAATCTTGATAATTCCATATCCTTTTAAATTAATATCTAATTCTTTCCATTTATTATAGTTATGTGATTTAATTTTATGTTTATCATGGTTCATTTATTTATTGTTTGATTGGATTAGATTAACTGAGATTTTATTTTGATTTTTAATTGAGTTTGATTCTTTATAATTAGAATTTTATTTTTAATCTCAACCATTTGCCATGTTTATCAAAGTTTGGTTTGTATTTTTGATTTCATACATTGGATAGTTAATTAGTTTATCTATGGGAGTCTTTCTTTATTTGATTTAATTTGATTTGATTAGCTTTATTGATCTATGGGTTTGCTTAGGTTCAATGTGAATATTAGTTTAATTAAGAAGTGAGTTTAGGTTTATTATTAAATTAAATAAGGATTTGTTTAATTTTTAATTTGGTTTCATATATATTTAGGTTGATGATGTAATTAATGACTTAATGATTTGGGTTTAATTTAGGATTTGATTGGCATTTAATTGCATTTATATTATATCCAAAATTATTTTTGCTTAAGCTTAAGTTTAATATGATTAATTTGATTAACTTAATTAGCTTGTTTAAGAGGTGTGATCAATTATTAAATTAAATAAAGATTTGTTTAATTTTTAATTTGATTTAATATTTATTTAGGTTAATGATGTGATTAATGACTTAATGATTTAAGTATAATTTAGGATTTGATTGGTATTTAATTGCATTTTTTTCTTATTAAGTTTATGTTTAATATGATTAATTTGATTGACTTAATTAGCTTATTTGAGGGGTGAGATTAAATTAATTAGTAGATTAATTATGTATTTGATTTGAATTAATTTTAATGTGATTTATAAAGTTAATTTGGTTTATTAAGATGATGGATTGATTCATTAGGTTTGAATTAATTAGATGTTTATTTGGATTAGCTTAAGGTTAATTATTTTAATTAAGAAGTGTGTTTAATTTAATTATTAAATTAAATGAAGATTTATTTAATTTTTAATTTGATTTTATATTTATTTAGATTAATGATGTAATTAATGACTTAATGATTTATGTTTAATTTAGGATTTTATTGGTATTTAATTGTATTTATGTTTGATTAAGCTTAAGTTTAATGTGATTACTTTAATTAACTTAATTGGTTTATTTTAAGATGTGTGATTAAATTCATTAATGGAGTAATTAAAGATTTAGTTTGAGTTTCATTTAAGAATTAATTTTAATGTGATTTATTTAAATCAATTTGGTTCATTAAAATGATGGATTAATTCATTAAGTTTGCATTAATTAGATGCTTAATTAATTAGGTTTGATTAAGGATAATTGAATTTTAAATTATCAGATTAATTGAAGATTTTTTAATTAATGACTTAATTTTCCACATGTGAGTGATTTGATTTAGTTAAGTATTTTATTTAAGTTTGATTTGATTAAAGAATTATTTTCATTACCATCATTATTATTAAGTAAATTACCCATTTATTTTATTTCAATTAAGATTGATTATTTATGATTAGAGTTTTATTTGATTTAATTCATTTATTATGTTTGTTTAATTTCATTAACATGTTTGATTTAGTTATTAGGTTGAAATATATAATGGTTAATTAATTCTCTTATTCCAAATGGATTGATTAAATTAATTAAGTTCACTTTGGCTTCATTTGGTTTGGTTTGGTTTGATTAATATTGTTTATGTGATGTGTTTATAATTAATTTAACTTTTTTAGTTTACTTAATGATTAGTTTTAGTTTATTTATATTCATTAAGGAGTTTCATATGATTAAGATTCCATGCGTAGTGTAGGTTTAGTTATACTAGTTTGATCCATGTTAAAGTTTCCAAGATTTGTTTAATTTTAAGTTTGATTTAAGATTTAAATATTTAATTGAGCTTTATTAACTTAAATAGGTTTAATCATATTTTAATTTAATTTCCTCTGAGGATTATATGATATTTTTATGGTTTGAGGTTTGATTAACCATTGCTTAAGTTTTTTTTCATTTTCGGTTTTAATTTATTATTTAGATTATTATTTCATTTTAATTAATTCCTCAATTTGTTAAATTTTAACCCTAAATATTTATTATAGGTTCATTATGCTTGAGAAGATCATATTATTATTATTATTATTATTATTATTATTATTATTATTATTATTATTATTATTATTATTAGCATCTTAGATGTTCACTGAAGTGATTCAAGACATTTTGAAGATTTTTGTAAGTTTTTGAATTTTTATTTGATTTATTTTATTAAAATAAACAATCTTAACTTCAAAATTTATTTTCTCCCAATCCAGAACTCTTTTTTAGATGAGATTTTTACCATAGGTGTGTTTTAACTTTAATTCTAATCTCTGAAAATTTCAATTCAATCATACTTGTTTTTTTAGAGTAATTAATAAAACTTTATTTTTTTCTAAAACGTAAATTAAGCACAAACCATTCAGTAAATTTGGGGATTTTAATTTTTTTGGATTCCTCTCAAAATGACGAATCCAACGAGCTATTGCTTTCAATTTTTGGTTGGGTAATTTATTTTTTATGAATTTTTGAAATTTTAGGTAATTTAAGTAATTTTTTTAAATCAGAAAATTCAATTTTTTTTCACTTAGCACAACAGCACCACGCGCGGCTCTAATGTAGCAACGCGACGCCACATGGCACCGAGCGATTGGACGCACATTTCCACATGGCACACGGGCGCCGCCTGCGGATTGGAGCGCGCTTGAAGCGCTCTCATTTGAGTGGAATCCGCGGGCAGTGACCGCGATGCGCGGCGCTCTGGACCATCCAATCACTGATCGGATGGTCAAATTATCCACCGACAGAGGCGGATCGATTGGCACAAGATCCGAAGCTATCCGACGGCCGAACCTCGTGAATGGGCCGATCCGATGGATTACAATCAAAGCGTGATTCGAGCCCGGATTGGACGATCACGCTTGGCGGCATGAATGATGGTATTTTGGGGAAAAATGAGAAATTCTAGATGAAAACTTGTCCAAATAGACTTATTTTTGTGTCGATTCACACCGAAAAAAATCCTAATTTCTAATTGGGATGATATAAAATATAAAATGCAGGATTATCTAGGATAAATTCCTAAAATCATGCAAACAATCATCACAAATGAAGGATCTTAAGGTCGGCTATGATTTTTGAAAGTTACCTCATCGGGGATGATTTTACGGATGACCAGCTTGAGTGGGGAAGAGGCCTTGGAATGAGCTTGGATCTTCGCCTTCACGTCGGAATGATGTATTTTTTGGTGCTTACCATTTCCTCAATGAAATCCATCTGGTTTTGTTATTTTTGGCTCAAGAGAGGTGGGGAAGTGGTGGCTGGTTGCTTTGGGGAGCACTTGGAGGTTGAATAGTGGTAGGAGGTAGAGAAATGAAGCCTCATTTCCTCTTCCTTTAATAGTGCTAAAAAATCCACCCTTTTTTGAATTTTTTGGCTCAAACGTGTTGTCATTTTGCTTGGGGTGGTTGGAATGGATGATGGATTGATTGAGGACTTTGGATTTTTTGCTCCAAAGTCATCTCTTGCTGCCATATGATCAGCTCCATCAAATGCAAATATTGGGGAGAAGCTAAATGCATGTGATAGAGAGAATTAAATGAGGTTGGGATCCATAAGGGATTTAATTAGGTTTGGTTGATTTTAGGCTGATCCCAAATGGGTTTGGGTCGGGTTTGATCAGCCCCCAATAGGTCATTACTTGATTTCAAAGGATTTGGCTCAATTTGGGTCATATGGGTTATATTGGGTCATATCGGGTTAGGTTGACCAATTGGTCAAATTGGGTCAAACTAAGACTTAGGTTAGGGTCAAATGATAATTTAAAGAGTTTTTATATGATTAATTTGATTTAATTTGGCTTACAATTGATTTTGGCTCATTTGGAATCAAATGGGTCAAGTTGATCAATTTGACCAAAATTGGCCAAATTGGCTTGGGTTATGGGTTGATTCATGTTCAATTGGCTAATTGAAGATGAATGTGGTCTTTTTTTTAATCAATTTAGATTTAATTTGGATTTAGGCCAAATTAATCCTTTAGGCCAATTTGGGCTTAATGGCTCAATTGGGCTCGATTGATCAAATTGGGTTTAATTATGGCTTTGGTCAAGTTTAATAATCAATTTGGAATGAACTTGAGCCATTGGTTGCAATCAATTATGGTAAGATCATGATTTAACCCAATTTGGTCCTTTAGGCTAATTTGGGTCAACTTGGATCAAATGACCAATTATGCTTGGTTTCACTCAATTGGTAGTCAAGTCATATTTAAATATTGACTTTGGGTCCATTCAAATCATTGGTTTTAAATAATTTAGTGTATGATGAGTCTTGGCTAGTTTTGGTTCATTTGGGCTAAGGGTTGACTTGGTCAAATGACTAAGTTGACTTGGTTTGACCTAATTGGATGCAATTGGTCATCCTAGGGTGATCAACAATCATGGTGGAAGGTTTTAGTGAGCTTGGTTCAATCCAATTTTGGTTGGATTGGAAGTTGGCTCAAATGGGTCCTTTAGGTCACTTTAGGTCAAGTGGACCTAAATGGGTCAATTTGTTTAGTTTTGGTTTGATTTGAGTTTAGTTGAACATATATTTGAGCCCTGGATTGAAATATAAATTCAACGACAATCAATGTGGAGTCTAATAGGTTTTTGCTTAATTGAAAGTTTTAAGTCAAAAGAGCTAAGTTAGGCTTGACTTGGGTTGACTTGAATTTGTTTGATGATTGTAGGTTTTTTTTATATTTGGATAAATGATTGAATGAATGATTGATTCAAGAGAAAATCCATTAGTTTTGACTTGATTTTGGATAGAATTTGGCTAAGTCCAAACAATTGGCTTAAAGTTCTTAGATTGAGTTTGGATTTGACTTTTGATATAGTTTTGGTCATTTGAATTTTAATTTCATTTATATTTGTGATATAAATGAAGGAATAATTGATTTATAAAGAAATTAATTGAGTTAAATTTGATCTAAAGGGAGTTTTGGCTAAGCTTATGAATGTGGTTCATATGGCTTAGGAAGGGTCTTAGGATTTGAATTTGATTTTGGGTTTCAATCATTTGGAGTCAACTTTGAAATTAGATTTAGAATTAGAATTAGAATTTGAGGTTTGGTTTGAGATTTGAATCTGGCTTCAATTTGAGAAGGTGTATAAGGAGTGGGTTTAGGCTATAGGATAGGTGATTTCCTTAAGCCCTAAGGCATAGCCTAATCCTATGGTTAACCTTTCTAAGTCTCTAGGCTTAGGTTAAGTGTTCACCAAATCACTAAAAGTGTCTTATGACTAAGGAGTTCTTAGTGTCTAGAAGAGTTCTAAGTCTAAGAAGAGGAGGTTAAGAGCTCACTCCAAAAGTGAGGTCAACAACGACCTCGTTGTGGCAAAATGAAATCCCATTGAGTACCTTGTTGATTATATTCTCAGGTGGTGAAACCTGAGTATGAAATGCGAACCACAACTATCTAAATAGCATGCCATAGAAATTCTTCTTAAGAATATTCATGGATCGGTTGCTTTCATGCACAAGGGAAAACCTTTGAGAAACTAATCAACAAGGTGGCTAGCATGCATGAGGAAGCCAAACAGTTACCTTTTCAAGATCAATCATTCCAAGCCTCAAAAGATCTTTAAAAAGAAGCTAGGGGTAGTTATATTAGTCAACAAGGGAAACCAGGTGGCCAGGGTTTAGTATGAGAGGCCACGAGCTCAGCAGCCTCCGCAGCCACCTCCTTTGCCACCACTATGGCCATCTTATCGGCCACTACAGTTGCCACAGTAGCCGCTACTACCTCCTCCACAACATACATAATAGTGGTACTCATATTCGCCACCACGTAGCTATTACCCACCTACTCTTATTGATAAACTCAACAAGAAATATTCATTTAAGAGAGAGGTAGTCAAGAAAATTTTTAAGAATCTCTTAAAGAAGTCTGATTTTCAGTTACCTGAGTCTAAGAGGCTGGAGGAAGTGGGAAAGAATGATGATCCAAACTTTTTCCCCTACCACCGCATGTTAGGCCATGTCTTGGAGGATTGCATCACCTTTAAGGATTGGCTTGAGCATAGCTACAAGTCAGGCACCATTGTTATCCCTAAGGAATACTTGCTAGAATAACCATATAGTTTTATTAGAGTAATTCTCGAGGATACATGTGATCCTCTTAAGGCCAAAGAAAGTTAGGATATCTCTTTATCCAGAACCTCTAAGAAAATTATTTCTAAGATCAAGAAACTTTCCTTATAGGTGCCTAAGGCAGTTCAAACCTCTAACATCAAGGAAGGTTTGCAAGTTGTCAAAAACAACTTGGGGAAGGTGGGAGCTCAGTAGCAACAGCAGCAACCCTCACTTGCTCGAGATATTCCGGTAGCGCAACCACCATCCAAGTTAAGCATTCCATCCACCGCTATAGCCACCACTTCATACAGTGCTTCTTCTAATAGGAGTGTTGTATCAGCAGATAAAGGCACCAAAACCCTTACCCCGCTTACTTTATTTGATTTTTATCATGTACCTCCACCCAAAAAGAAATCAATGAAGAAATCTGATTCCAGTTACATCTTCTCTACTTCTGATGCTCTTGATTTATTTCTTCTAGATAACTCTCCAAGTCTAGAAAATGATAATAGCTCTAATAATTCTGATCATTCTTCATCTAATTTAGAAATGGATTATCTATTCCTAAATTTTACGGGTTCACCCCTTGAGATTATCTTGGAGTCATCCAACTTCAAGGATCTCATAGGAGAGGCTATAGGTGTACCCGATGAGCAGGTAGAACTTTCCACCATATCATCTTAGAAAGTCACCGAAATTAACCTTCACAGTGATAATGTTCTACCTTCTAGGGTAGTACCTCAATATAAGGGTAAGCAAGTCATTGGTTCTGCTGCTCTAGACATCCCCTTCACTAGAGATTCCACCTACAAATACTTTGATAGACGAACAACCTAGAGTCAATTATAATGTCCTCGCTCACCTTAGGAAGTTGCCAGCTAGGCTAAGCATATACGATGCCCTTGTCTTATCCAAAGAGATGAGGGAGTCATTGATCAAAGCTTTACTTGATCCTAAAATATGTTTAGCTCAATTGACAACTATAAGAGAGGAGGTACATTACTATAAGGAAGTCCTAGGATTCACATTCTGCAAGACCTTCTCTAGGGATGATCGAGCATAATCGCCCAATTTACATCACACGACGCATTCGTGATTATCTTGAGTATTGGTTGATCCAGGTGCATCAGTGAATATTATGAGTCTAAGAACCCTTGCCTACTTGAAGATCGATATCTCCAAACTTTCAAAAGAATGGATGATGTTGAGAGGATTCAATGAACAAGGCGAGAGGGCCTTAGGTTCCATAGTGTTACATTTAGAGATAGATGATTAGAAAACTGCAGCCAAGTTTCATATTATAGACTCGGATACATCTTTCAATGCTTTTCTAGGGAGACCGTGGATACATGAAAATAATCTAGTTCCATCCTCTCTACACGAGTGCATCAAGTTCATGAGAGGTGAGATTTCATATTATGTCAAAGGAGATCTCAAGCCATTCATAGTTCATGAGGTCGAAATATATGATGATGTGGCCTACTATCTCCCTCAAAATGAACAAGTCTATTCTCACAAACTTGGCCAAGGTTCAAAGAAAAAGAAAAAAATAAGAAAAAGAAGGAGAAGAAGAAGAAAAAGAAAGAGAAAGAGAAAAAAGAAAAGAAAAAAGAAAGTGAAAAAGAAAATAAAAGGGAGCAAGAAATAGACTTGGAGGAGAAAGTAAAGCCTGACAATGGATTCCACCCATAGTTTGTTTCTCCATTTGAACATATGGGTATGATGACCCGACCTCCACCAGGCAGAGGAAGAGGCAAAACTAAAGGCATTACCTAGGGATGGAAGACCTCCTTATTGGCCACCCAATAAGAAATATGTCCCTGCTACCAGGAGTACACCTACTATCCATATAGACTTAAAATCTAGTTCATAGAATGAGTCATATATGGTTAGTACGCCAGCTAGCACTTCTAGACAGCAGATCCCCATGCAGTAGTTGAGCTAGATAGTGATGAAGATCAGGCACTAAAGCAAAGCATGAGTGTATCCAAGCTTAAATATGAAATAGTCAAGCATCAGTTGGGAACCTTAGCTCTAACTCTACTTTCCTCACAAAACATTGAGAGTTTAGTAGTTAAGGAAGCCCCTAAGTCTTCCACATATGTAAAAGTGAAGAGGTTCTTTCTTGGAGCATCATCCTCAAGTCAAGAAGTTAATGTAGAACTTGAGGATGATTCATATAAAGATTTAATAGAATTACCTTTTGATTGGTACTCGCCTTATGTTCTTAATTTAGTAAAGAAAGGATTGATTCTACATGCTTGGTCTAAACACAGCTCGGATTACTTTGAAAGGTTATGAGACAATAAATACAGACATTCTCAATCAAAATCGGGACTAAAATTCAGTACAGTGGGTCCAGTCAATGATGATTATTACTGCTTAGTCATCACCAATCATTTGGAATCTGATAGGTTCTTTTCAAACAACACTAACTCATATGATGAGGTGTGCTTAGAAACTTCAGATGGTCTAGATGACTTTGAAGTCAAATATGCACCGCCAGAGTTTGAAGAGGATATCATATCAACCATCGAGCTTAAGGAAAATAACCTAGAACAGAAGAGAATCCATGCTCAATGTACATCAGTTCTATGTTGAATGAAACTGAAACCAATGACTTAGTTTATTGACTGAGTTTAAGTACTACTTCCCGTGGAGTTATGAAGAGATGCTCTTTATCTCCTGACATAGTAGTCCACAAACTAGCTATAGTGCCTAATGCTAACCATATCAGGCAAGTTCCTAGACGCATGCGATTAGATATTGAATAGTAGGTCATTTCTAAAGTCAAGAAACTGATCGATGTTGATTTTATCAGGAAAAAAAATATCCTACCTAGTTGGCCAGTGTCATCCCAATTAAGAAAAAGAATGACCAAATTTGCATATGTGTCAATTTTAGGGACTTAAATAAGACATGTTTAAAAGATGAATTTCCACTACCAATCCCGAAACTGATGGTGGAAATTGCCTCATCTCATGCAATTTTTTCCTTCATTGATTGCTCATCTAGATACAACCAAATAAAAATGGCCCCTAAAGATGAAAGAAACACTACTTTTTGAACCCCGATCAGAATATTTTACTATAAGGTCATGCCTTTTGATCTTAAAAATATAGGTGCTACATACCAGTGGGCTATGACTCGAATCTTCGACGAACTAATTCATCACCAAGTCGGGTGCTACGTCACTGATCTCATAGTCAAAAATAAAGAAAAGGAAGACCACCTCTTTGACTTGAGAGTAGTTTTCAAACGGTTAAGATAATATAACCTCAAAGTGAATCCCTTAAAGTGTTCATTCGGAGTAGCTTCAAGAAAATTTCTTAAATTTTTTGTCCGACACTGCGGAATTGAAATTGATCCAGAGAAGATGAAAGCAGTATTAGAAATGCCACCCCCTAAAAGTCTAACACAACTCAGATCATTCTAAGGGAAGTTGGCATATCTAAGATGCTTCATATCCAACCTATTTGGGAGATGTCAACCATTCTCAGCACTTGTCAAAATGGATGCCAAGTTTAAGTGGAATGACAAGTGTCAACATACTTTTGAAGACATCAAGCAATACTTGATCACGCCGCCAGTTCTAGCAGCCATATCCTGGGCAAGCCACTCATCCTCTACACTGATGCATTAGATAACTCTTTTGGCACTTTCTTGGCTCAAACCAATGACGAGGGAAAAAGAGAATGCTCTCAACTATCTCAGCCATCGTCTAATCCCTACTAAAGCTAATTATCCACCTATTGAGAAGCATTACATAGCTTTAATCTTTGCATCCCAAAAGTTATGGCACTACATGCTTTCTCATAAGGTGAACTTGATTTCCAGAATCAATCCAATGTAGTACGTCATGACATGGTCAATGTTATCTAGATAGTTAGCACGTTGGTCTATGATTTTCTCGTAGTTTGACATTATATTTATACCCCTCCATGCGGAGAAAGGAAAAGCACTTGCAGATTTCTTAGTAGCACACCCACTTCTTATTGATTCTCTGCTTAGTGATGGCCTCCCCAATGAATAAATCATGAACTTAGGGGACACTAGATTTACCATTGGGAGATGTATTTTGATGGTGTGTCCTCCACTCAAAGAGGAGAAGAACCATAATCTACTCTTCCAGGGAAGACAGGGGTAGGAATAATTCTCCTAACTCTAGACTATGATGTGATGAGATTCTTATACCATTTGTCAAATCCATGCACCAACAACGAAGTTGGATATGAGGCTCTGATTATCAGTTTGGAGTTAGCCATTACACTATGCATTCAGAGTATCAACATCATTGGAGATTCTTAGTTAATCATTAATCAGATCGTTGGGTCCTACAAAGTCCTCAAGCCTAAGATTCATCACTCCCACAAGTACACCATAGAGTTAATGGCTCAAATCCCAGAGGTTACCACTTATAAGATTCCTCGAGGAGAGAATGCAGTAGTGGATGCCTTAGCTAAACTCGCTAATGAAATTCGCATGCTTCGAAGATGAGCCCATATCAATAAGAGTCTAAAATAGACAAGTCCTATCTCTTATCGATACTAAACTCATCGATAAGTACTCTCTTGGAGAGGAGGTTATCATTGCCAAAAAGGATGAGGAGTTGGAGCAACCACTCATTGATTACCTAAATAAAGAAAAACTATCTCAAGAAAAGTCTCAAGCCCATCAGATGAAATAGAGACCACTTTCATATGCTCTCGTGGATGGAACCTTGTACCGAAAGTCCTTTGATCATGTGTGATTAAGTTGTTTAGAAAAACACGAAGCTCATAAGATCATGACCGAGGTACACTCAGTTCTATGCGGAGCTCATCAATCCTATCGAAAGATGAAAGAAAAAATCTTAAGACTAGCATACTACTAGCTGTTGATGATCACTGATTGCATGGATGCTAGACAATGCCACCAATGTCAGGTGCACAGTGTGATCCTACATCAACCACCCAACATTCTGCATCTAATATTGGCCTCATGTTCATTCGAGTGTTGGGGGTACCAACATAGTGGGTCCGATTGATCCTTCTTCTTCTATGGGTCATCAGTTTATCCTAGTTGCTATAGACTACTTTTCTAAATACATGAAAGAAATTTCACTTGATGAGGTCACAGCTCAGCATGTGCTCTAATTTTTCAAGTACCATATAATATATAGATTCAAGGTGCCTCACCAAATTATATTCAATAATGGTACTACATTCAAGAGCACCAAGATCAACAACTTTGCTGGGAGACACAACATAGGTTGGAGGTACTCTACCATCTACTACCTGAGAGAAAATGGCATGGTAGAATCCTTCAACAAAACTCTCATCCAAATATTGAAGAAGACACTCGACGAAAATAAATGACAGTTGCATGAGCAGTTAGTTGAAGCCTTATGAGCCTACCGCACCACATACAGAACTCTGATGCAATCCACCCCTTTCTCCTTAGTGTATGAGTCTGAAATTGCTCTACCATTAGAGGTCCAACTTCCATCACTAAGGATAGTTGTGGATAGCAAGATCACAACATATCAGAATGCCAGGTTGCAGTTAGAAGAGCTCAAAGGTTTGGAGGAGAGATGCCTACAAGCATGCCAGATTCTCGAGTTATACAAAGCTAAAATGATTCAAGCTCATAATAAGTTGGTCCACCTTAGAGCTTATTTTAGTTCTAAGGAGACCAATTGTTGCCCATCGTAAGATGGGAGGTAAGTTTGAACCTACTTGGGAAGGCCCTTTTGTCATAAAAAAGGCCTACCAAAGAGGATCATATCGATTGATCAACCATAGAGGAGGGCACCCGATGCTTCCAATCAAAGGGCTTTACTTAAAGAAATATTATTCATAAATTATGTTCCAAAAATAATCATCATCAATAAAATTTCTTTTCAAATCAAACCTTCTCTTCATTTGAAACATCTTTATTTGTTTGTGAATCTATCATGATGCAAATTTAGGTTAGGTGTGGAACACTCGATCGACATCATATCCTTCATCAACACAACACAAACATAAACTACACATCATCACAACACATACACATATCTTTTATCTCGAGCTACTTTGATGTGAGGTAACACCTCCTGCGGCCCTCACTCATTAGTCGCTCTAGGTCGAGCTGATGTGCTACCCTGCTAGTGTGCCACCCTAAAGATCCCTTGTTTAGGAGGATGTAAGTTTGCTATGATTTGCTTCCTGACTTGACCATTCCACACCAATGAGTGCCTTGTTAGGATGGTAGGCCTTAGTGCGCGGTCAGTAAGCTACCTTCATTTTGAATTTATTCAAGAGGATATAAGTCTACTATATACTTTCTTATTGGAGTAGCCACGTGCACTGATTGGGTCGAGTATTTATGGAGGTAAGTCCCCCAATGGCACCTTTCTTCCTGACTACTTCAAGTCTGGGTCCAGTCTTTCTTTGTGACTCCCTATTTAGTAGTCACCCTTAGGTCAGGTTTGACTTGTTGTGCCAATAATGGGTCACCCCAGTGATTATTCATTGCTTTAAAAGATGTAAGCCTGCTACACTTTCTTCCTAAGTACAGCTATTGCACACCAACGGGTAGCCCTAGCTCAGATAGCACCTGTTGAGCTGACGACAGACTATCTCGATAATCAGTTCTACTTTAGGGAGATATAAGTCAACACGCCTTAGTTTGGTTGGTTCTGGCTATGCTGACAGTGACCCACCTAGTGGATACACCACTCTTGGCAGATGCAAGACTGCTACGCTTTCTCCTTGAGTTGGCCACCATATACCTATAGGCATTATTCTCTTCAGGGTTCCAAGATAATACCCCTAGCGGCACCTCCCCTGTGGGCACTCTATTGGATCATGTCTTTTACGACCCCATCTAGAAACTACCCAGGTTACTCTTGGATTGGACAATCCCCCTTTCCTAGTAACCACCCTTATGGTTGGAGATTTTGTTTCGTGGATGCGTAGATTCTCCTTTGGTTTTGTAAATATGAGATAGGTCAAGGCCGACATAGCCCCTTCTCAGTGTGGTCCCTCGCACACCAACAGGGTCCATGATAACAAACAAATAATATATATATATATATATATATATATATATATATATATATATATATATATATATATATATATATATATATATTTCTGGATTAGGAATTAATGCCCCGAGCGACACCTTTCCCAAGCAGGCATTCTATCTTTAGGGCAATGTCAACAAAACTCCCTATAGGAATTGCCTGAGTACTCTTGAGTTGAGATAAGTCCCCCGTGACACTCTCTCAGAAGTCACCCTTAGGTTAGGTTTAATCTGTTCTGCCACCAACAGGTTACCTCGCCAGTCATCCTTGCTTTAGAAGATGTAAGTTTTCTATGCATTCTTGCCAGTATGACCGTTGCACACCAACGGGCAGCCCTAGGTCGAGTTCAATTTATTGCGCATCCAACGAGTTACCCCAATGAATGTTCCTTGCATTGGAGATGTAAGTTTGCTACACTTTCTCCAACACATCTGTTGCACACCTAAAGTCACCCCTTAGGTTGGATAGTCCTACCCTTTGACCGATAGACTACCCTTTTGGATCGGTAAATCTAAGATAGGGCAAGGTCGACATAGCCCCTTCTAAGTGCGGTCCACTGCACACTGATATGATCCATCAAATGAAATTTAAACAAATGAAAATAAACCAAATCAAATTAAAATAAATCAGTAAAATTAATGAAATTAATCTTGTCTACTTTCGAGTTGACATAAGTCCCCAAATGGCATTCACTCAGTAGTCGCCTCTAGGTCGGGTTTGATTTATTATGGATCCAACAGATCACCCTAGTGGTTGACCCTTACTTTGGAAGATATAAGTCTATTATACTTTCTTCCAAGTATAGTCGTTGCACATCTAAAGGCAACCCCTTAGGTTGGATAGTCCTACCATGTGTCTGGTAGACTATCCCTTTGAATTTGTAAATCTGAGATAGGTCAAGGCCAACATAGCCCCTTCTCAATGGGTCCATCGCACACTGACAGGGTCCATAACAAACTAAATTTGAAACCAACCTTCCTAGTGGAGTCAAATTAGAACATATCGAATAAACTAAACTTCTCCCTAGTGAGGCACAAATCAAATTAATCTCCCTAGTGGAGTCAAAAGAGATCTCATTAAACTTTTATCCCTAGCAGATAGCTCGAATCTACTGCCCCAGAGAAAGGTTCACATTCTTAATCCTAAGCAGATTGCAGATTCTTATCCCTAGTTGATACACACCCAAACAAATCATATTCATAATCAAACTCAAATTTATATCCCCAGTAGATAGCTTGAACCTGCTCCTCTAGTGGAAGGCTCACATTTCCAATCTCCAGTGGATTCCTCCTTTTATGCCCTTGGCATAGACCTCTCACATGTCAGGTCCAATTCATATGTGATCCCTTAGTAGATCTTCCTTCATGTCCTTGACATGAAATTCCAACCATATCTTTGCTTTTGTGATATGTAGTTGGGATATTTCTCAGGAATGATGATGTACTATCTCGAGAGATAGAAGTCACCATCCTATAGTGGACCAAATCACCTAATAAGGACTTCTAAGGACAATGGGTCTTCGAATGTACCAGAGATCTTTCCCCTACTTTATATGAAAAAGTAAAATAGGGTTTATTTTAAACTAGGTTCATTAAGTTCCCTATAGAGGTAAGTCCCCATAGTTAATTACATCTTAAAAAATGAGAATCCTTAAGAATACTCTCGATTAAGGTAAATGATCATTGTCTCCAAAGATTTCAAAGATAGGACTATCAATCAATTGGTTATTTTTAGAAAATCAAGTGGGATTTGATTAAAAGGAGGAAGTTATTATCGAAACCAAAAAGGAGATGAGTAGGAGATGCTCATGATACTAAGAAGCCTAGTAAGTATCCCAAACTATCATGTGGTTGGGCTTTATATTTTTAAAATTGAGGGAAATTATATGTTTGAGTTAAATTTTTAATAGAAATTTAGGGCTTATAATCCCTCAATGCAAGATTATGGAAATGCCTAGGAGGTAAGGATTTATTCTTGTATCCCACAAAGGAAAATAATGACCTCAAATCTTAAATATAGGGAGCTTTGGCAAGGGCTATGAGACGACCTAAATCCAAAGTGAAAATGGGTATATGGTTTACCTCCACAAGAGAGGATAAACCATACGACTGTTAGACTTACAATCACCTGGGGGTGGCCACCAACTAACTCCTCCTACGATTTTAAATACATGTAGGCAAGTCTTATGCTTTGCAAGATAGCTAGGCTATTGTTTATTTAGAAAGGAGACTAAGTCCTTAAGCACACTCCCTAAGAGACTAGATCATGTAGGACATGAATAATGACCTAAATCGAATGTAAATTTTGTTAAGTTTTATTTTGATTTTTGAACAATTTATTTGACACAGGCTATGAGATTTCATATGCCTAATGCATGAGAAAATTAGTTATGGGATAAAATCAGCAAGAAGAGGTGTGTTTTTAACATGGCTCTAAAAGGTCAAGCCATTTCTCTGACAAATGTGGAAGCCCTCCATTAGCAAGAGTGAGACAATATGATTTTTATGCATATGTGAGACATACAACATATAGCTAAGGAGTTGCTAAATCTTTTATTATCTTGATTTATGTCCTAGGCTTTAGGTGAGGTTATGAGTTGTTTAATTTAATTTTGAGTTGATTAATTGGATAGAAAATTTAATTTTTCCTAAGAGCCTAATCGCATCCAGGCCATTCATCAAAATAATGAAGAAACTAAGAAGATCATGCCATCCTAATTGCAAAATCATAAACAAAACATCAATTAATTTATAAAATTAGCACAAAAGAATAAGAGGCCGATGTGATCGGGCCCCACCACACAAACCCTAAAAGGAAAAGTGAGTAGCAGAGCTCTACCCATATAGAACACAGATTATAAATGAATAATTATAATTTAGAGGGAATTCATGTTATGGGGGTCTTCATTCTTCATTCTTTATTCTTCACTTCTTCTTTTCTTCATTTTTTTCTTTTCTACACTTCTTTCTTTTTTTGATTTTACTTGAGATGTGGTTTGCTCTAAGGCTTCACATGATACATAATACATGGTCTTATGACCAATGTTCACCTTAATTCCCCATAACATTCATTCAAAATCTTAATTGCAAAATTTACATCAAAATGGGAAAGATAAATTTAATTCAACCTACAAAATTGAGATTAGTTAAACATACCACACAACCCAAGTAGTTATATGAATAATTTAGACTTAGCACCCCACACATGGGTAACCAACTCCACCTATCCTAGTTTGGATCATGCTTAGGGGTATAAGCAACCTACACAGCAAAAACATTTTTATATTTTTATTATAGCACCCATTAAGCACAATCCCATGTAAAAGACATGATTAGACTAAGATTGTCCTATCATCCAGTCTAGGCACATGCACCCTAACATACAGACTAAAAATATTACATCACAAAATAAAATCAAGCTTTAAACCATGCATCGCCCTAACATAGAGCTAGAAATGGTGACTTAGTCTAATGTGTGTGTCATTTAAGGCTTGTATGGCATGTCTTAGCTAGGCTTTAAAGTTAAAATTTTCTAAGTGTGAGGGATTCAGCTTAGTGGGTGGTTTCATTTAAGTGATTTAGTTGATTTGTTAATTTTAATTGATGATTTGATTTAGTTAAAATGAACCTACACTTAATTATTAAATGTTGTAAAGAGAATAAAAGAGAAGAGAACTTCTCTTTCATCCCTACCTTAAGTAATTTCTAAGGTAGATTCATTAATGATTCTTATTTAGGAAATGTTTTATTGTGTGTTTTAGTTAACCCTAAGTTTAGATTAGCTCTAAATAAACTTATTCAATAAGAAAGGCATCTTAGGATTAGTTAAGGTGAATTACTTTCACATAACACACAACCATTTATTTCTTTCCAACATATATACCATGCATATGAATAATCCTAAGCGTACCTATACATGCAATACAAACTTTAGCACACCTTAATGATGAATGCAAAGAGTTGTTGCTTAAGAAAATTTGGATATTCCATGAATGCATTTTTATTATGTAGAAAAGAGAGGGATTCTTTATCCATTAATCAAATGCACATCCACGTGTATAAAAGACATAAGTGAGTACGGTGCTATTATTTTCTACACCAGGGGTGTAAGATACAAGACCTACTTGGGGCTAGTTAAAGCTCACAACCATGGGATGTCCAGACTAATATACCACTTTTTCTTAAATACATGAAAATGTAGAAAAAGAAACAAATGGATGAAGAATCATGCAAAATGTGAGGATCCTTCTTAAGTCATAACATGGGAGTGCATAGAAATTGATTTAAGCAAGTGTTATATTCTTTTCAAATGAAATATACACTTTGTAAATCCTATTCAAATCAATGTTAAGAGAAGAGAAGAAAACCACATAAAATACCTTTTATGCTTATAATCACATGCAAGCTTATAAGTACATATAAGTAGCATCACTTTATTTATGATCTTTGATTGATAGGTTTTGAAGATAATTTTTTATTTAATAGTGATAATAGCCACTCATATTCTTAATTTTAGCCAAAAACATGCAATTTGACATAAACAGAAACATTTTATTTAATTGATTTTTCAAAAGATATGAATGCATGACTTCATATGGAAAATAACATTTAGCATGCTTGGAAAGAAATAAAGTGATGTAAGCATATGACTTCATTCACCCTAATTAATTCCTAAAGACAATCCTATGAAATAAGATCATTTAAAGTGAATCAAAATAATTTAAGGAGATTTTTATTTTTGGATTTGAATTTGATTTGATTTAAGAAATGTGAAAAGTGTTTTCTAGTCCTAACCGATTCCCCACGTGTTAATTGGTTTAGTTTAATTTTAGAATAATTAGGTTGATTTTATGTTTTATTTAGGTTAAGGTGTGAATTAAATCCATTAATTACCCCTTACCTATACCACTTTAACATAATTAAACAACTAATTATGAGCCCACATATGATATGAAACCATATAGAATTTAAATCAGCAATGCACCTAAGAAATAAAGGGGCCTAATGCATTTGGCTCACAATTATTGATTAATTAAGCTAAAGTGTTTAATTAAGTACTTTTATAACCATCCTACACATGTATTTTAATTATAATTTCCTCAAACTTACCTTAGGCTTTTGCACACCTTAGGATCTACCTAGCAAAAGATTGATTAATTCTAGATTGGTTTTGAAAGTTTGATTAGACTAATTAAGTAGATCATTAATGGATTAATCCTTAATTACATTTGGATTAAGGAAGAAAGGGGGTTTAGGGAATAACTTAGGGAAAATATCCTAAACCCATTCCATAAACCTCCTCCCTACTTAAACAATGCTTAATTTTTTCAATTAAGGGATTAAATCACTGTTCATATGCTTAATTAATCTTTATTATATTAAGTGGGTGATTAGAGGTTCGTTAATTAATTTCCCTAATTAACTAATTAATAAATTCCAAGAAAATTAAAGGAGGCAGAAGTCATCCCACTAAACATGTTTGAGAAATTTGGAATTAATTAATCAAGTAATTAGGGAGTAATTAAGATGATTATATTTTTAATTAAACCCTAAAGGAAAACCACTATTCAAAATCAATTAGAAATAATTTTTGTTAGATTCCCCTCTGAAATTTCTTTAAAATGAGCCCTCATTTATATTTTTGGATTTTTCTATATTTAGTTATGATTTTTTGATGTTCCTATGATTAATTAATAATTAAAATAACTTAATTAATTAACTAATCTCATTGGCGCCGCATGGACTGCTAATGCGATGCGCTTTCCACGTGGCGCAATGGGATTGGTTATTTAAGTTGTCATATTGCATGCCGTGTTGATTAGCAATGGGACGTGCTTTCGCCTGGGCTAACCGATCAAGGATCGGATGACCGGGATTAATCTCATGGTTCTAAAGGGTTTAAACTAGAGATCTAACGTGATTAAATTAAGGCCGTCCATCCAAAACATGCGGGATGGACGACTCATGATTTACCCCTGCCTAAGCTGTGGGAGACGGAGGCTGTCTATCATCCACTATTTGATCTAAGATCACCTAAGCTCATATTAGGCTAGGATTTACCCCCACACCATCAAGAGGTGTAGGGAAGAACATCTAACAGCTAGAATCTAATTGGATTACAATTCCCTTCATAAAGGACCAAGCATTTTTAAGGGAGGATCAATTTTGAGCAATACCTCATCGGAGGCTATCACCGGCGCTTCCAACGAAGGAGGTAGCTTCATCTAGTAGAGACGAAGCCTTGTTGAAGGTATCAAGCTTTAATTTTAAGTGAATTACTCGGTTGACCAAGCCCCCCTTCAATGGCAATCAGCTTTGATCAAAGTTCTCCTTCCCATGGCTTGCTAACTTGGGAAACACTTTGGGTGAGCTCGATTATGTCCTTCGATGGTGCTTGCAAGAGAAATTTGAATTTGATGGAGAATTAGATGAGTTGGAAATTCCCTTCACCTCCCCTATTTTGGCTTTGAGGAAAACTGAGAAGGAGAAATTGATGAGGCTTGGAAATGGCTTAGGAAAGTTTAGAGAAGCTTGCTTTTGACCCTTGGAGTTTAATTGAATGCAATCTCTCTGGTTTTAGTGGGAATGAGGGGGAGTATATCCTTTCCCCCTCCCTCCCCTATTTGGCTTTGAGGAAACCGAGAAGGAGAAATTGATGAGGCTTGGAAATGGCTTAGGAAAGTTTAGAGAAGCTTGCTTTTGACCCTTGGAGTTTAATCGAATGCAATCTCTCTGGTTTGAGTGGGAATGAGGGGGAGCATATCCCCCACTATTTCGGCTTTGAGGAAAATTGAGAAGGAGAAATTGATGAGACTTGGAAATGGCTTAGGAAAGTTTAGAGAAGCTTGCTTTTGACCCTTGGAGTTTAATCGAATGCAATATCTCTGGTTTGAATGGGAATGAGGGGGAGTATATCCTCCCCTCCCCCCTCCTTGGATTCGACGGTCGAGACTAGCTTTGCCATTTTAGCTCAATTATCTTGATTAATTGGTTTGCTTTGGCTGTTAAACACTCCATGTGGTTTGTTTTAGGTAGAGGAGTAGAAGAGAGGGAGTACCCATGTGCTAAATCAATGTATCAGGTGATCCAAGTGTCCAATTTGCATTGGAGGGGTTAGTTTGGCTTTTGGTTGAGTTATGGCTGACCCAAGGTGATTGGGTCATGTTCACCACCCTCCTTAGTGTCCATGTGGACCACTAGGAAGATTCCAAGTGGTCATGAGAAAGAATTGGCCAAATTCCAAGTGAATTTGGCATAGGATACCCTTTGACCTAAAGGTAGAATGGGCATTTGGCCTTGATTTTAATTTGGGCAGACTTGAAATGATTCAAGAATATGTTGAGACAAATTCAAGTGATTTGGAGTTCATTTGGTTTGAATTAGTTCGATTTGACCTATTTAGGTCAAGTTGGATCAATTTGGGTTAGGTTGGCCAGTTTGTCAAATTGGGTCAAGCCATGGGTTAGGTCAGTTCAAATGATCATTTGGAGCATATGGGTATCATTGGTTTGGTTCAATTTGATTTATATTTAGTTTTGGTTCATTTAAGTTCATTTAGCTTCATTTAGGTCAAATGGGTCAAGTTGACCAATTTGACCCATTTGACCCAATTGGGTTAGGTCATGGGTTGGTTTAGGCTTGGTTGATCATTTGAAATGAATTACAAGCTTTGGTTTCAATCAATTTTGGTTTGGTTTTATTTCAAGTTGATTTAACCTTTTAGGTCAAATTTGGTTCATGGTTAATTGGGCTAGGTTGGGTCTAGTTGGCCAATTGAGACTTTAGTCAAGTTCAACAAGTGATTTAGAATGTATTTAACCCATTGGTTGCAATCAATTTGTCTTAGATCAAGATTTGACCCATTTTGATTTTTTAGGTCAAGTGGCCAATTGGGCTAGGTTTGGCTCAAATGATGACTTGGTCATGTTCAATCATTGATTATGAACTAATTTAGATTAATGATTTTGATCAATTTAGCTTATGGTAGATTTTGGCTAGTTCGGGTTTCATTTGGACTAAGTGTTGGCTTAGTCAAAGGCTAGGTTTGACTTGATTTGACTCAAGTTTGACTTGATTTGACCCAATTTGAGTGATTGATCATCCTAGGATGATTGTTGCTCACAATGTGAGACTTAGATAGGCTTAGTTCAATCCAATTTGGGTTGGATTAGAATTTAGCTTAAAAAGTTGCTTTAGGTCACTTTGGCTTAAGAGAGCCTAAGTGGGTCAATTGGCTTGATCAAGGCTTGATTCAAGTTTGGTTGAACTCACATATGGACTTATGTTTAAAATATAAATCCAATTGCAAGTGATTTGGAGTCAAATGGGTTTTAATTCATTTAAGAATTTCAAGTCAAAAGGGTGAACATGGGTTTGGCTTGGGTTAGTTTGATTTTGGTTTGGTGATTGTAGTTTATGTTTATATTTGGTTTGTGATTGAAGGAATGATTCTTTGAAGAGAAAATCTAAAGGCTTGGATTGGTTTGAGGATTATTTGGCTAAGTTCAATAATTTGACTTTAAAGAGAATAGGTTGGGTTTAAGTTAGATTTGGACTTGAGTTTTGAATTTGGTTTTGATTATTTGAATTTATATTTCATTTATATTTGTGAATGTAAATGAGAATATAAATGGGTTATGAGAAAATCTTTTGAGTTTGGAGTGATTTGGATTTGGTTTGGTTATGTTCAAGGATTTTACTTGAAAGGGTATAAATTAGATTTTAGTTAGATTTGGACTTGAGTTTTGAATTTGGTTTTGGTTATTTGAATTTATATTTCATTTATATTTATGAATATAAATGAGAATATAAATGGGTTGTGAGAAAATCTTTTGAATTTGGAGTGATTTGAATTTGATTTGGGCTAAGTCCATAAGATGAAATCAAAAAGGGCTTGGGAAATATTTTAGAATTGGAATTGATCATGGGTTGCAATCATTTGATTTGGAATTGATTTATGATTTGAGAAAATCAATTGAATTGAAATTGATTTAATATTTGATTTGAGTTTGAAATTTGACTTGAAAGAAGGAAGCAAAGATTGTATTCAAGCTATAGGGTAGGCAAATTTTCTTAATACCCCTAAGGCATAACCTATTCCTATGTCTAACTCTTCTAAGTCTCTAGGGTTAGGTTAAGTGTTCACCTAATCATTAGTAGTATCTTAAGACTAAGAAACTCTTAGTGTTTAGAGGAGTCCTTATGCCTAGGATGAAGATGTTGAAAGCTCACGCCAAAAGTGAGGTCAACACTCTCTTATGCCCCTAACATAAGTTGAGTTGCATTGCGCTAAGATCGTGATTCTATCTACCTTTCGTGTAAAGGTTTAGATCATTTTCATCAATTTTTGCAATCTTTGAACATTGTTGATCGTCTAGATCAACGCCAATACGTGCGGTGTGCCTTGTCAATTACACCACACCTATTGGGGGTCTTTTTATTGACCTCACTTTTGGAGTGAGTTCTTAATCTCTGTATCTTAGACATAGAAATCTAAGGCACTAAGATTTTTTTAGTCATAAGACACGTCTAGTAATTAGGTGAGCACTTAACCTAAGCTTAGAGACTTAGAAGGGTTCAACCATAGGATTAAGTCATGCCTTAGGGATTAGGGAAATCACCTACCCTATGGCTTAAGCCTAATTTGTGTACACCTTCTTAAATTCAATCCAAATCCAAATTTCAAACATAACTTCAAATTAAATATGAACTTAAATCCAAATACCAAATCCAAAATCCAAATCCTAAATCAAATGATTGAAGCCCTTGATCAAATCCTCCTTAAGCCTTATGATTGGATCCCATGGACTTAGCCAAATTTCCATCCAATCCACTTCAAACATGATTGATTTCTTCATGAATCAATCATATCTTCAATCATCTTCATAAATATAAATGAAATTTACACTCAAATCATTGAAACTAAATCAAAATCTTCCTTAAGCCATTTTGGCCTATCTCCATGAGCTTGGCTAAATTTTCCTCCAAATCAATTCAAATTCAATTGATTTTCTCATGAGTCAATCATATATTCAATCATATTCTCAAATATAAATCAAATATATAATAAAATAGCCAAAATCAAATTCAAATCAGGTCAAAACCCAAATTTGAACTCTTTGGGCTAATTCCTTGGACTCAATCAAATCCCACTCAAATCCTCTCCAAAATCAAATGATTTTCTCATGAATCAATTATTCCTTCAATCATCTATTCAAATATAAATGAAATCTATAATCATCAAGCTAAATCGAACTCAACTCAAAATCAACCCAACTAAATCTAATTGGCTCATCAGACCAAAAGTGGCCAATTTGTGCTATTTGAACCAAAATCCAATTCAATCCAAATCAAAGTGAATTAAGCCAATCCAAACTTTATTTCCTGATTGTTGCCACTTTATGATGATCATTTGATATAAATTGGGTTAAACCAAATCAACTTAACCCTTTGACCAAGTCAACCCTTTAACCCATATGAAACCAAACTAGCCAAATTATAACATAAGCCAAATCTCTTGAAATCGATGAATCACACTAACCCAAAATTAATAGTTGAACATGACTTGACCTTCAATTAAGCCAAACCTAACCCAATTGGCCCTCTTGACCCAAGTTGACCCAAATTGGCGTAAATGGATAAGATGAATCAAATCAAAATCCAATCCAAATTGATTGCAACCAATAACTCAAGTTCATTTTGAATTGATTGTTGAACTTGACCAAGGCTACTGTTGAATCCAATTTGGCCAATTGAACTCAATTGAACACTTAGCCCAATTTAGCTTAAAGGGTCAAATTAGCCTAAACCAAAATTAAATCTAAATTAAATCAAATTAAAGCATGCAATCCTCCCCAATTGACCAATTGAATATGAACCAACACCTAACACAAGCCAATTTGGCCAATTGGGTCAAATTGGTCAACTTGGCCCATTTGACCTAAATGAACTCAAATGAGCCAAAATCAAATTTAAATCAAATTAAATCAAATCAATGACACCAATACACTCCAAATGATCATTTGAACTTGATCCAACCCTTGGATTGACCCAATTCGATCAATTGGTCAACTTAACTCGATTTGACCCAATTTGACCCAAATTAAACCAAATGAACTCTAAATGATATGAAATTTGATCGAACTCACTTTTGACTCATTTCAAATTTGCCCAAATCAAATCCAATGCTAAATGAGCACTTTGCCCTTAGGTCAAGGACATCCTATGGGAAAAGATACGTGCCCAAATGGTCATTTCTCTTCCTTGGGCACTTGACACTCATCCATTAGTCCACATAGGCATTAAGGACACTGACCAACTTGACCCAAGAGGTGATTAGGGCAGCCATGACTCGTGAGGAGGTCAATTCACCTCACCTCTCACACTGGAACACTTGGCATGAAGGACTTGCACCTCCCCTTGCTAGGACACCCATTAGTCCTTCATGGTAGCCACCTCCCATGCCTTGGCCACTCAAATCAAGCCACCTAAGGAGAATTCCAACTACCCCAAGCCAAGGACACCCACTAGGAGCTAAAATCATAAAGAATGAGGTGATTTTTGGCTATTCCAAAATCATAAAAAAATAGAGGCAAAAACTCTTCCTCACACACTCATTTCACTCGCCTAGAGCTCCCAAACAAACCAACAACCATTCCCACTTGGTTATTGAGCAAAAGCCATCAAAATCAAGTGGATTTTAATGAGGAAGTAGTGAAATTTGGTGGACACATCATTCCAGAGTGAAGCACGAGCCCGAACCCATTCCATAGCTCCTTATTGTATTCAGGAGCGTGCTAGGATCTCCACCATCGTCGAAAATCATCTCCGATGAGGTAATTTTAAAAAAACTATAGCCAGCCTTAAGTTCTCTTATTTGTGATGATTTTGTGCAATTTTAAGGATTTCCCTTAGATAAACCTTGCATTTTTCATTTTATATCATCCCCATGCAAATTGAGAAGTTTTTTGGTGAAGATCATCATGAAATTGAGCACATTTGTATGAAATTTTCTTCAATTATTGTGAAAATTATGAAATCCTATTAATTTCATCAGTTGAGAAGCAGCAACCATCCAATCTCGCGCCTAGGTATCGGACGACTGAGATTAACGTGTTAGATCAGCCTGTTTCCACCCTGAGATCTTCGGAGGCATTCTGCACCATCTGAAATGATCCGCGCATTGCGATCCTTGTTCCTGCTCATTCGAATGATGTGGCAACGTGCGGTCCAATCGCGTGGTGCCGAGTGGCACCGCATTGCCACGTCAACGTCGCGCGGTGCTGACTAAGTTAAGTAGAAAATTCCAGGTTTTCTGATTTTAAAAATTATTTAAATCACCTAAAACTTGAAAAATTTATAGAAAATAAAATACTTTACTAAAATTGGCAAACAAAATCTTATTGGATTTGTCTTTCCGAGAGGAATCTAACAAACCTAAAATCTCCAAATTTCACTAAAATTTTTGGGCTTAATTTAGGTTTTAGTGAAAATCAAATTTTATTAATTAAACCAAAAATACATATCAGATTGATTTGAAATTTTTAGGGATAGAAATTGAAGTTAAAATACATTCACCATAAAAAGTTTAAGTCAAAAGGAATTTTGGATTGAAAAATATTGCATTCTGAAGTTTAAATAGTGAAAATAAATTAATGGACTTTATAAAAATCATGAAAAATCATTTAAATTAGCTGAAACTTTGAAAAATTATAACAAATCATATCAAAATTCAAAAAATATAAAAAAATGCTCATTTTAGAAGTATTTAAGAGGAAATTAATTTAAAATTAATTCTAATTAATTTTGAACAGTACTTAAGGCTTAATTTGGGTTTAATAAAAAACTTAACTAGCTTAATTACTCTCTAATTACCAAAGTAATTAATTTTAAACTTTCTGAGGTTGATTAATGGGATTACCTCTATCTCCCATAATTTTCTTGGGATTTATTGCATGGTTAATTAGGGAAATTACTTATCTTAGCCTAGTTAGATTCTTAATTAATTAGATGATTAATTAACATTCTAAATAACATGGGAATCATTAATTAAGCTTATTAATCATTATGGAACAGTGAATGGGAATGGGGAATAAAATTAGCACCTCTTTCCCATTATTTTCCCTAAGTTCATTTCACTTGACTTGAAACTAATTAATGGTTTAATTTATTAATTAAATGGCTTAATTAATTAAATTGAAATCATAATCATTCAAAATCTCAACTAATTAAGTTTCTTGGGTAGACTCTTAGGTGTTCAATAACCTAAGAGAATCCTAAGGAAATTATAATTAGGCCATATGTGTGAGAGAATTATAAGTGTACTTAATTATGTTCCTTAGCTTAATTAACCATTTATTGTGAGCCAATTGCATTAGGCCCTTTCATTTCTTATGATCATTGTTGATTTAATTTCTAATGCATTTGCATATCATGATTGCCCACCATTACTTGGGTAAATATGTTAAGGTGATATAAGAAAGTGGTAATTAATGGACTTAACTCATATTGAAACCTAATTAATCTAAAAAATCAACTTAATTTCTTTTAATTGAACCAAATTAACTAACCAATATAAAAATGGGCTAGAATCAGCAAATGATTGAATCTCCTCTTTTCTCTAAATCAAATCAAACATCCAAAAATAACTTAATAAGAAGCTTTGGTTTACTTTAAATGATTGTATTTGATATGATTGTCCTTAGGAATTAGTTTGATTAAATTAAACATGTATTTTATGCCTTATTATTCCTTCTCAATCATATTAAATGATGTGTGTCATGTGGTTTCATGTATTCATGTTTTCAAAATTTTTAAACTTAAATGAATTTCCTTTATGTCAAACTTGCATGTGATGATTTAATTTAATATATGTGTGGCTATTATCACTATTAAATCCCAATGTATTTTCAAAAAAGCTTATAAATAAGTAATAGTATATGAAGTGATAGTAGTTATGATTACATATAGGTTTGCATGTGCTTATAGCTTAAGTATATGAAATAGAGCTTTCTTTTCTTTAATCTATATGTAGTTTCACAAGTATTTAAATGTCAATAAGTATATAGTCTGGACATCCCGGGAATATGAGGCTTTAATTAGCCCCAAGGAGGTCATTTGATTACCTCACTTCCCTGCTTTAATAATGACACATACTTATTTGATTTCATTTACATGTGTTCCTGCATTAGAATTGGGATGAAATTCTGTTTCATATACATAAATGGTCTAATCAAATAAAAATGTATTTTTTGCATGATTTTCTTTCTCTTACTTACATATACATTCATGTGTAGTGAGATAGCAAAGTATATAGTCTAGATATCTCAGGAATACGAGGCTTTAACTAGCTCTAAGGAGGTCATTTGATTACCTCACTTTCTTGGTTTAATAAAGGCACATACTTGCTTATTTCTCTTTATATGTGTATGTATGTGTGGCTAAAGGATGAAAATCGCTACATGCATTCACAATAGACTAAATGATTAAACTAATTAGCCATATGATTTGGGGTGTCTTTCCTTATGTTCTTACATACAAATTTACATGTGTTTGAATGCAAATGGGTATATAGTTTGGACATCCTGGGAATATGAGGATTTTGCTAGCCCCAAGGAGGTCATTTGATTACCATACTTCCCTTGTTTAACAATATCATGTACCTATTTAATTTTATTCTTCTATCTTTTTGTATCAGAATTTGGATAAAGCTCTAAATTAACATGATTAAATAATTCAATCACATAAGAAATATAAACTTCAAATATGCACATCTACATTCACCATTTGAGTGTGCTAAAATATGTTGCATGTATAGTCATACTTAGAGTTAAGTCATGTGCATGCTACATGTGATGTAAAGGAATAAATTGATGTATGTCATGTGTTAATAGTTCACTCAAACTAATCTTAAGAAGCCTTTCATGTTGAATGCAATCAATTAAGGTGAACCTAAACTTAGGATTAATTTAAAATGTGTAATAAGCCATCCACTAAAGAGAACTAAATTAAATTAACATGCTTTAGAAAGTGGCTTAAGGTAGGGATGAAAGAGGGTAATCCGCTTTCTTCTATTTATAACACTTAGTTGCTACTAAGTGGAGGTCACATAAAGCCAAAGAAAATATAAATTAAAACTTGCCAATCAATTAAAGCACTTGAAGTAAAACCACCCTTTAAATTGAATCTTTCTACACTTAGAAAATCTTAACTCTAAAGCCTAGTTAGTACACACCACATAAGCCTTAATACACACACATTAGATTAAGTCACCACTTTTAGCCTTATGTTAGGACGGTGCATGGTTTGATGTATATATTCTTTTATGATGTATTATTTTAGACTGGATGTTAGGGTGTATGTTTCATAAACTGGATGTTAGGCTGTGATTAGCCTAATCATATTTTCTGCAGGGGGTTGTGCTTAAGAGGCTGCTTAAAAATAAATATAAATGCTCTCTTTACAAGTTTCCTAAGCCCCTAAGCATAATCCAAGTTAGGGTAGGTGGGATTGATTTCCCATGTGCAGGGTGTTAAGTCCAAATTATAAATATAACTACTTGGGATTGTATGTATGTTTAACTAACCTCTATTTTGTAGGTGTAATTAGATTTACTTTTTCTAATTTTAATGTAATTTTACATTAGGAATTAAGATTAGTGTTATGGGGGGATAAAGATGAGAATTGGCTAGAAGGCTTTGTCTTGGGAGGCCATGGGATGCCTTTGAAGTGGAACAAACCAAATCAAAGAAGGAGAAAGATACATAAAGACATAAAGACTTGAACCCCATAAAATGTATCATTTGTAAATTGTAATTATTATTTGATATTATGGGTTGTATAAAGGTAGAGCTAGACTACCCATTTCTCCTTTTGGGTTGCACAGCAGTACCCGACCACACCGACCTTTTATTCTTTTGCGCTAGTTTTATAAAGTTGATTGATATTTTGTTTAAACTGTGAAATAGAAATGACATGCTTTTTCATAGTTTCTTTATGATTGGTGTTTTTTGTATGGCCTAGATGTGATTAGGCTCTTAGGAAAAATAAATCTTTTACCCAATTACAACTCATTATTAAATTATTAAATAACTCATAACCTCACGTAAAGCCTAGGCATTAAATCAAGAAAATTAAAAGATTTAGTAGCCCCTTAGCTGTATGGTTGTATGCCTAACATCATGCATGCATCTTCTACTACTCTTGCAAAAAATGAGGATCTCCATTCTCACATGCATGGGAACCGCTTGACCTATGAGAACGACTCCTACTAACGGAGCTTCACCCTCTTCTCTCTTGATTTGGCCAATAACTCATTTCAACATGCATTTTGGAATACAAAAGTCCTATAACCTTTATCAAAATGAAGTGTCCAAAAAATAAATAAAATATGAAAAGATTTGCATTAGACTAAGTCATTACTCATGCCACACATGCATTAGTCTCTTTAGTGAGTGGGTATAAGGACTTTAATCTCTTTATAAATAATAACAACCTAACTATCTTGCAAAATCATATGACTTGCCTACATAGTTTTAAAGCATAGGAGGAGTTAGCTTGTTGCCACTCTGGGTGGTTGTAAACTTAGCAGTTAGGTGATTTATCCTCTCTTATGGAGGTAAACCATATGCCCATCTTCACTTAGATTTAGGTTGTGCTTTGGCTTAAGCTAAAGCTCCTAAGATTTAGGATTTGAGGTAGCTATTTTCTAAGGGCTACAAGCATAAATCCTCACCTCATAAGCATTTTCAAAACCTTATGTTGTGGGACTATAAGTCCTAGCTTTCTAATAAAATATCAACTTTAATAAAATTAATCTCTTCAATTTCAAACATATAAAGCCCAACCATAGGATAGATCACAATGCTCACTAGGCTTCTTAGTATCATGAGCATTTCTTACTTATTCCCTTTGGCATCTAAAATAAGTCTTCTCCTTGAACAATCCCATTTGATTTCCCAAACATAACCAATTTATTGATAGTCTAGCCTTGAAATATTTAGTCCCTAATCATCTACTTTAATTGAGAGTATTCTTAAGGGATCCCATTCCATATGATGTAATTATTTATGGGGGCTTGCCTCCATAGGGAACTTAATGGACCTAATTTAAAATAAACTTTGCTTTACTTTTTCATGTAAAATAGAGAAATATTCTCTTGTACATTCGAAGACCCATCATGCCTTAGGAGTCCTTATAGGGTGATGATTTCTATCTTTCGAGATAGTACATCATTCCTTAATGTCATACCTGATCACTTCAATAAGTACCCCCTAAGATCTGCGTGGTGTCCCACCATTCCAAAAATAAACACCACACCTTCATGCTTAAGGGCTTTACCATCAAAACATTTGAGAAACTATTCAATAAGGCCACTAGCCTATAAGAGGAAGCCAAACAATTTTCCTTTTCTTGACTAATCATCTCGACCCAAGCCACAAAAGGTGTTCAAGAAGAAGCCAGGAACTGTTGTATTAGTGGATAGAGGGAAGCAGCTAGCCAGAGTCCAATATGAGAGACCCTGAGCTCATCAACCTCCTTTGCCACCTCCTCTTCCACCACCTCGGTTTTCATATCTGCCACCTTAGCCACCACAATGATCATTCCCACCACCTAAATAAACTATCTAGCAGCGGTATTCCTATCCACCGTCAGGTAGTTATTACCCACCTACTCTTGCTGATAGATTGAATAAGCCATATTCACTCAAGAGGGAGGTAGTTAAGATAATCTTTAAGAATCTCTTAAAGAAACCTAACTTTTAGTTACCAGAGCCTAAGAGGCTGGAGGAAGTGGGCAAGAGGGATGATTCTAGCTATTGCCCCTACCACCACATGTTAGGCCATGTCTTAGAGGATTGTATTACTTTTAAGGACTAGCTTGAGTGTAGCTACAAGTCGGGAGCCATAGTTATCCCTATGGAATACCTCTTGGAACAACCATCCAGTTCTGTTAGGGTAATCCTTTGGGATAATTGTGATCCTCTTAAGACTAAGGAAGGTTGGGATGTCTCATTATCCTGAACCTCCAAAAAGATTATTTCTAAATCTAGAAGCTTTTCTTATAGGTGCCTGAAGCAGCTCAAACCTCCAAAACCAAGGAAGGTTTCTAGTTGCAAAAGATAACTTGAGAAAGGTGACAGCTTAGTAGTAGTAGCAGCTCACCACGCTTGCCCGAGATAGTCCAGTAGCCAACCACCATTTGGGTTCAGCACTCCATCCATTATTGCAGCTACTTATTCTTCTACTAGCTCCTCTTCTACTGGTAGGAGCATTGTATCAGTGGATAAGGGCATTAAATCCTTTACTCCGCTTACTTTATTTGATTTATACCATATACCTCCACCCAAAAAGACATCAATAAAGAAAGCAAATTTTCTTACATCTTGTCCACTTTTGGTACTCTTGATTTTATTCTTGTTGAAATCTCTCCAATTCTAGAAAATAATAATAGCTCTAGTAATTCTGAACCCCTCTCTATGGTGATTATTTTTGAGATGTATATGGGGGACACCATGTAGATCTGAAGGGTTGAAATGATCGGGTACGACATTGAGGTATGATATACTTTCTTGAAAGATAGAGATATCACGCTTTAATGAACCTAATCACCTACTAAGGACTCTTAAGGCATGATGGGTCTTCAAATATACTATAGATTTTTCTCCTACTTTAAGTGGATGAATAAAGTAGTGTTTATATTAAACTAGGTTCTAAAGTTCTTTATGAGGGCAAGCCCCTATAGTTAATTACATCTGAAGGAAGATGAATTCCTTAAGAATTCTTTCGATTAAAGTAGGAAATTGTTATCTCTAAAGATTTCAAGGGTAATACTATCAATAATATAGTTATGTTTGAAAAATCAAGTGGGAAAGATCAAGGAGAAGACTTATTTTGGAAGCCAAAGGAGATAAGTTGGAAATTCTCATGATACTAGGAGACCTAATGAGCATTCCAATCAATTATATGGTTTGACTTTATATATTTAAAATTGAAGAGAATTATGTGTTTGAATTGAAATTTTATTAGATTGTTAGGGCTAATAATCCACCAATTCAAGGTTAGTGAAATGCCTAAGAGGTGAGAATTTATGTTTGTAGCCCGAAGGGAAATAGCTAGCTCGGATCCTAAATCTAGAGAGCTTTAGCAAGAGCTAAAGTATGACCTAAATCTAAGCAAAGATGGGTTTATGGTTTATCTTTACATGAAAGAGTAAATCACCTGACTGCTGGACTTATAACTGTCTGGAGTGTCAGCTAGCTAACTCCTCCTATGCTTTAAAACTATGTAGGCAAATCATATGATTTTGCAAGATAGTTGGGCTGTTATTATTTAAAAAGAGACTAAAGTCCTTAAACCCACTCCCTAAGAGACTAGAGCATAAGTGGTATGAGCAATGACTTAGTCTAATGCAAATATTTTCAATTTTTATTTATATTTGACACTTCATTTTGACAAAGGCCATAAGATTTTCATATGTCTAAATGCATGATGAAAATAGATTATGGGCTAAATCAGCAGGAAATAGGTGTTTTCCACCATAGAGGAGACCCTCAAAAGTCAAGTCTTCCCCTATCGTGCATGGATGGAAACCCTCTCTTTGCAAGAGTGAAGCAATATGAATGCATGATATTAAACATACAACATTCAGCTAAGGGGTTGCTAAATCTTTTAATTATCTTGATTTAATGCCTAGGCTTTATGTGAAGTTATGAGTTATTTAAAACTTTAATTATGAGTTATAGTTGGGGTAGAAAAATTAATTTTACCCTGAGAGCCTAATCGCATCCAAGACATACAACAAACACCAATCATAAACTATGAAGAGGCATGTAATTTCTAATGCAAAAGCTAAACATAATATCAAACATTTTATATCTACCATAAAAGAATAACAGATCAATGTGGTCGGGTACCACTGTACAACCCAAAAAAAGAAAATGGTAGCCGAGATCTACCCTTATACAACCCAAAAAAATGAAAGAATAATTATAATTTATAAATATATAAATGTTATGGGGCTTTTCTTCATTCTTCTTGACTTCACTTCTTTCTTAATGTCTTCTTTGATTTGATTTGCTCCACTTCAAAGGCATCACAGGGTCTTCCAAGACAAAGTTTTCTAGCCACTGCTCATCTTAATCTCCCATAACACTAATCTTAATTCTTAATATAAAATTACATTAAAATAAGAAAAATAAATCTAACTACACCTGCAAAATATATGTTAGCTGAACACACATACAATCCCAAGCAGTTACATATATAATTTGGATTTAGCACCCTACACATAGGTAATCAAGCCCATCTGTCCTAACTTGGATTAGGCTTAGGGGTTTAAACAACCTGCAAAAAAAACATTTATATTTATTTTAAGCACCCCTTAAGCATATCCCCATGCAGAAAACATGATTAGACTAATATTGGCCTAACATCTAGTCTACAAAATATACATCTTAACATCTAGTCTAAAACAACTCACCATAAAACTAAATATACATCATACCATGCACCGCCCTAACATAAGACTAGAAATGATGACTTAGTTCTAATGTGTGTGTATTAAGGCTTGTGTGGTATTTCCTAACTAGGCATTATGATTATGACTTTCTAAATATGAAAGGAAGTTTAATCATAAGAAGTTGATTTCCCTTTAAGTGGTTTATATGATTTGAGAATTTTTAGTTAGTGTTTTCTAAAGTTTCATTTGACCTACACTTAGCATCTAAGTGTTATAAAAAGAAGAAAAATAGAGGATTACTCTCTTTCATTCCTACCTTAAGTCACTTCTAAGGCATGTTAATTAGCTCAATTCTCTTTAATAAATGACTTATTACATATTTTAAATTAATCCTAAATTTATGTTTACTCTAAATAATTCTATTCTATATGAAAGGCATTTTAAGATTAATTTGATTGAATTACTATCACATGACACACGCTAAATCATTCCTTTCCATCAGATATAATATGCACATGATCAAGTCCTAAGTGTACCTATACATACAACATATATTTCTTTTAGCTAACTTTAAATGAAAGATGCATATGTGTATTTTGTAGAAAATGAGATTTTCACTTATTAGCTAAATACACATTCAAGTGTATAAAAGTTTTAAGCAAGTACTTCATCATTGTTAACCAGTGGAGTGAGGTAAAGACCTCCTTGAGCTACTTAAATTCTTGCATTCCCGAAATGTCCAGACTAGATATACCCACTATTTTTGAATTCATATGAATGTATAAATGACTACAAGAATGGAAAATCATGCAAAAGTTGTATTTCTTTCAATTGAATTTTTTATACATGTGAGATAAAGATGAAAAGATGATTTTCATTCATTAATTAAATGCACATATAAGTGTATAAAAGTTTTGAGCAAGTACTTCACCATTGTTAACCAGGGGAGTGGGTAAAGACCGCATTGGGGATACTTAAAGCCTCGCATCCCCGGAATGTATAGACTAGATATACCCATTATTCTTGAATACACATCAATGTACAAATAACTACAATAATGGAAAATCATGCGAAAGTTGTATTTCTTTCAATTTAACTATTTATACATGTGAGCTAAAGTTTTATCTAAATTATAACATAGAAATACATAGGAATGAATTCAAACAACTGTTGTCTCCTTTTTAAATGGGCTATACACTTGTTAACATTCAAACTTTATGTAAATCCATATAGATTAAGGAAAGAGAACTTCATATCACATGTTCTAAGTCCTAGACACATGGAAGCTTATATATATGTATAACTATTATCACTCCAAATATTATAGTTGACTTATAAACTTTTTGAAAATAACTTTGATTTAATAATGATAATAGCCACACATATTCATAGGTCAATCAACACATGTAGGCTTGACATAAAAGAAATTCATTTAAATTTAAACATTTTGAAGAAAACATGAATGCATGAATCAAATGACATACAACATTTAATATGATTGGAAAGGAAAAGACATAAGACACATGTTTTATTCAACAAAACTAATTTCTAAGGATAATCATATCAAATAAAATCAATTAAAATAAACCAAAGCATCTTAATGTCATTTTACATTTCATGTTTAAATTAATTTAGGGAAAGAGAGAAAGAGGTTTACTAATCCTAATCCCATCCCATATTTGCAACTTAATTTCATTTAATGACATAAGATTAGGTTGATTTTATGGGTTAATTAAATTATAATATGCATTAAATCCATTAATTAACCCTTACTTATGTTACCTTAAGGTAATTAACTAAGTAATTATGAGCCGACATGATATGCATAGAAAATAACTTGCAATGATTCTAAGAAATAAAAGGGCCTAATGCAATTATCTCATAATTAATAATTAATTAGATTAAGGAACTTAATTAAGTACTCCTATGGTTTTCCCACACATGTGGGTTAACCATAATTTTCTTAAATGTCTTTAGATTATTAAACTCCTAAAGATCTACCCGTGAATTAATTAATTAGGTTCTGATGTGTTTTGGATTTTGATTTGGTTAATGAAATTGTTAATCACTTAATTAAATTTAAACTTAATTGTCACATGGGTTAACTATCCTCCAAATGAAGTGGACTTAGGGAAAAAATTAGGAATGAGGCCTCAATTTAATCCATAAATCTCCTCACTATTAATTAGTGATAAATGAGCCCAATTAATTAATTAATTTACTATTCATGCAATTAATTGACTCTTAATCAAGTTAGGAGAGTAATTAAAGCCTAATTAGCTAATTCTCTGAATTAATTAACCAATAAATCCTAAGAAAATTAAGGGAGGTAGAAGTCATCCCCTTAAATAGTTTCAAAAAATTTGGAGTTAATTAATTAATTAATTATAGAGTAATTAAAGTAATTAAATTTTTAAGTAAACCTTAATTAAGCTCTAATTACTTTAACATCAATTAAAGATATTTTTAATAGATTCCTCTCTGAAATACCTTCAAAATGACTATTTATTTGTATTTTTAATGATTTTTCTATGATTTGTTATAATTTTTCAAAGTTTCAGCTGATTTAAATTATTTTTCATGATTTTATAAAGTATATTAAGTTATTTTTACTAAAATAGACTGTTTGAATTTAAAAATTCAATATCTCCTTATAAAGAAATCCTTTTGAATTAAAACTTTTATGGTAGGTGTATTTTAACTTCAATTTCAAGCCCTAATAATTTCAGATCAATCTGATTTGTTTTTTTTTTTTGGTTTAATTAGTGAAATTTGATTTCCACTAAAACTTAAATTAAGCTTAGAATACTTAGTAAAAATTAGTGATTTTGGATTTGTTGGATTCCTCTCAAAAATAGGAATCCAACTAGCCCTTACTTACAATTTTTTTGTTAAGTATCTTATTTTCTATAAATTTTTGAATTTTTAGGTTATTTAATTAATTTTTAAAGTTGAAAATACCCTAATTTCTTACTTAAACTAGTCTGCGCCATGCGGTGCTGATGGCCCAATGCGGTATCATGCAACGTCATGCGATTAGGTGGGCAGTTTCGCATGGTTCATGGTGCCACGCGGCGTGCCACGATTGGGTAGCGCGGTGCCGCATGGACTTTGAGCGAGAAATTGTACAGAATGGCATGGGGCTAGATCCGGCCATCCGATCACATATCGAACATTCCAAATCAAACTCACGATCTAAACGGGCTGAAATCACACGATCTAGCGATAATCTCAACCGTCTATTTCCCTGAATGGGAGATCGAATGATTGTTGCTTTGTTTGCTTCCCAACGGATGACAGTGATATGATGAATAGTGCTAAATTGATGGAAATCATGAAATTGATGAAATGGGGTCCGATTGGGCTCGATTTCACATTGATTTTCCCCAAAAAACTTCTATTTTTGGATTAGGATTGTATAAAATGAAGAATGTAAGGGATATCTATAGGAAATTCCTAAAATCGTGCAAGAATCACCATAAATAAGAGATCCTAATGGACAGCTAAGAGATTTGAAAATTACCTCACCAGGAATGGTTTTCAATGGCTGTGTTGATCTGAGCACGCCCCTAGGTGCAAGACAAAGCTTTGAGATGAGTCTAGACTCTTGCCTCGAAATGTTGTATACACTAATAGCCGCTACCTTATCACTAGAAATCGCTTGATTTTGGTGTTCTTCAGCTCAAGGGAAGTGGGAAAAGGGTGCTGATTGCTTAGAGGAGCTCTTAGAGTGTGGCTAGTGTAGAATAATGTGTTTTGGGGGCATCTTTTTCGCCTTTCAAGGAGATGGCCAAAAATCCCATTAATATGATGGGATGTGGGTAGTCTTAGCTCACTTAGAGTGGGTTAAGAGACTAGGTAAAACCCTGTTTGGGGTGTTTGATGGCTGCCTAAAGTGATGGGAGAGTGGATTTGCCATAAATTGGTGGAATCCTATGTGAGGGAAGGATCCATGAGGGATTTGCCTTGGATTTGGTTCCAAATGGGTTTGGGCTGATTTTTGGCTTATCCAAGTGGGTTTGGGTTGGGTTTGATCAGCCCCCAAGATGCCATGGGTTGGTTTCAAAGGATTTGGCTCAATTTGGGTCATATGGGTCACAATGGGTCATGTTGGGTTAGGTTGACCAATTTGTCAAATTGGGTCAAACCAAAGCTTAGGTTAGGTTCAAATGATGATTTGAATTTTTTTTATATAATCAATTTGATTTAATTTAGCCTATAATTGATTTCGGCTCATTTGGAATCAAATGGGTCAAATGGGTCAAGTTGACCAATTTGACCAAAATTGGCCAAATTGGCTTGGGTTATGGGTTGATTCATGTTCAATTGGATAATTGAAGATGAATATAGTCTTTGGTTTGAATCAATTTGGATTAATTTGGATTTATGCCAAATCGACCCTTTAGGTCAATTTGGGCAAAGTGGGTCAATTAGGCTAGGTTGGGTCCAATTGATCAAATTGGAGCTTTGGTCAAGTTCAACAATGAATTTGAAATGAACTTGAGCCATTGGTTGTAATCAATTTGGGTTAGATCATTATTTGACCTAATTTGTCCCTTTAGGCCAATTTGGATCAACTTGGGTCAAAGGGAAAATTGGGTTTAGTTTGGCTCAATTGATGGTCAAGTCATGTTCAAACATTGATCATGGGTTGATGTGAATCAATGGTTTCAACCCTTTTTGTGTATGGTGAGTTTTGGCTAGTTTTAGTTCATTTGGGCTAGGGGTTGACTTGGCCAAATGACCAAGTTGACTTAGTTTGACCCAATTTAAGGCAATTAATCATCTTAGGGTGATCAATGATCATGGTATGAGGTTTGGATGGGCTTAGTTCAATCCAATTTAGGTTGGATTAAAACTTGGTTCATATGAGTTCTTTACACCACTTTGGGTTGGGTCTAAATGAGTCAATTGGCTTGGTTTTGGTTTGATTAAGGTTTAGTTGAATTTATATATAAATTTTGGATTGAAATATAATCCAACTACAATCAATTTGGGCTATGATAGGTTTTGGTTCATTTAAAATTTTCAAGTCAAAAGGGCTAAGTTGGGCTTGACTTAGGTCAATTTTAATTTGGCTTGATGATTGTAGGTTTCATTTATATTTGGATAGATGATTGAAGGAATGGTTGATTCAAGAGAAAATGCATTAATTTTGGCTTGATTTAGGTGGGTTTTGGTTAAGTTCAAGGAAATGGCTTAGAAGGCTTAAATTGGATTTTGAGTTGATTTTGGATTTGGTTTTTGCTATTTCAATTTATATTTCATTTATATTTGTGAATATAAATGAAGATATAAATAATTCATTAGAAAATTACTTGAGTTTGGAGTGATTTGGATGGGCTTTGGCTAAGCTCATGGAAGTAAGTCAAAAGGGCTTGGAAGGGAATTTGATTGAATTTGGATTTAGTTTGATTTGGTTTTGGTCATTTGAATGTGGGTTTTAATTATATTTGTGAATATAAATGAATATATAATTGATTTATAAAGAAACTAATTGATTTTAGGTTGATTTTAATGGGATTTGACCAAGCTCATGGAGTTAGGTCCATATGGCTTAGGAAGAAATTTGATTGGATTTGAGTTTAGTTTGAAATAGTTTTGGTTATTTGAGTTTATATTTTATTTATATTTGTGAATATAAATGAAGGTATAAATGATTCATGAAGAGATCAATCATGTTTGGCTTGAATTGGGTGGAGATTTGGTTAAGCTCATGGAATTCAATCATAAAGCTTAAGGAGGATTTGGGAGTTTAAATTTGATTTCAGGTTTCAATCATTTGAACTTGAGTTTGGACTTGAATTTGATAAATGATTGAGGGATTGAGTTGATCTTTGAGAAAATCAATTGAATTTGGATTGGTTTGAATTTGGTTAAGGGTTAAGCCCACAAGATGAAATCATAAGGTTAAGGCGGGATTTTGATTTTTGGATTTGATTATGAGTTTCAATCATTCGATTTAGAATTTGGATTTGGATTTGGTATTTGAATTGAATTTGATGTTTGGATTTAGAAGGTAAACATAGGTTGGGTTTAGGCCACAAGATGGGCAAGTCTTCCTAAATCTCTAAGGTAAAGCCTACCCTTATGACTAACCCTTCTAAGTCTCTAGGCTTAGGTTAAGTGTTCACCTAATCACTAGAAGTGTCTTAGGACTAAGGAGCTCTTAGTGTTTATAAGAGTCCTAGATCTATGCTGAGGATGTTGAGAACTCACTCTAGAAGTGAGGTCAACACTCTCTTCTAATTCAGAATCAGACTTTCCTTTTCTGAATCAATCGGGTTCACCTCTTGAGATTGACTTGGAGTCAACTGACTCTGAGGATCCCATAGGAGAAGTTGTAGGTATGCCCGATAAGAAGGTAGAACTTTTCATAGATTAATCATTCCATAAAGTTATTAAAGTCAACTTATGCAGTGAAAAAGTTTTACCTCCTAGGGTAGCACCACAAGATAAGGGTAAATAAGTCATTGGTTCCAGTTAGCAGATAACCCCTCCACGGGATGCTCCACCAATGGATATGCTTGTGGAGGACCAAGTCAAAGTTGATTACAATATTCTAGCTCATCTTAGAAAGTTTTCAGCTTAAGCATATATGACACCCTTGTCTTACACAAAGAGATGAGGGAATCTCTAATCAAGGCTCTTCTTGATCCAGAGATATGCTTAGCTCAACTGATTACTACTGAAAAGGAAGTACACCACTCGAAGAATATTGTAGGAGTTACATTTAGTGATGAAGACCTACTTCTAGGGACGACCGAGCACAATCACCTTCTTTACATTATAGTGGATGTTGGCAGATACAGGCTATCAAGAGTTCTGGTTGACCAAGGTGCATCAATCAACATTATGAGTTTAAGAACCCTTGCTTACTTGAGGATTGAAATCTCCAAACTCCAAAAAGAAATGATGATGTTGATAGAATTCAATGACCAAGGAGAGAGGCCTTAGGCTCGATAGTGTTGCCACTGAAGATAGATGATTGGAAGATTAAAGCCAAGTTTTACACCATAGACTCAGATACATCTTTCAATGCTTTGCTTGGGAATCATGGATTCATGAAAAGAACACAGTTCCATCTTCACTACATTAATGCATGAAGTTCATGAGATGTGGGATTGAGTGATGTGCCAAAGGAGATCTCAAACCATTCACAGTTCATGAGGTTGGGATATATGAGGATGTAGCCTATTTCCTCCCCCAAAATGAACAAGTCAATTCATGCAAATCTACGCAAGATCCCCATGAAGGACAAAAAGAAAGGAAAAAAAATAAAAAGAAATAGAAAAAGAAAAGAAAAAAGAAAAAGTAAAAGAAAATAAAAGGGAGCGAGACATGGACTCAAGGGAAGATATAGAGCCTGACATTAGATTTCACCCATAGTTTGTTACTCCATTCAAACATATGGGTAGAATGACTCAACCTCCATGAGGCAGAGGAAGAGGATAGTTCAGTGGCAGCCTCCGAGGTGAAAAGCCTCCCTATTGGCCACCCAATAGGAGGTATGTCTCAACCACCAGGAATACACATGCTATCCACATAAACTTAGAATCTAGTTCAGAGGATGAGTCTTATGTGATTAGCACACTAGGAAACTCTTCTTAGCAGTAGATCCCATTTGAGGTGACACTTGAGCAGGATAGTGATGAAGACCAAGCTCCAAAGTAAAGCATAAATGTATTCAAGTATGTATATGAAATAGTCATGCATCAGTTGGGAACCTTAGCTCTAACCCGACTTTCTTCATAAAAAGTTGAGGGTTAGGTAGTTAAGGAAGCCCTTAAGTCATCCATAGATGTGAAGACTCAGAGGTTCTTTCTGGGAGCATCATCCTCAAGTCAAGAAGTTGATGTAGAACTTGAGGATGATTCATATAAAGATTTAATAGAATTACCTTTTGATTGGTACTCACCGTGTGATCTAAACTTAGCAAAGAAAGGGTTAATCTCACATACTTGGTCAAAGCACAAGTCAGACTATTTCTAAAGAATATGGAAGAATGAATGCAAAATCCCTTAATGAAGACCACAACTAGGATTTAGTACAGTGGGTCTAGTCAATGATGATGATTACCGTTTAGTCATCACCAATCATTTAGAATCTGATAAGTTCTTTTCAAATCATGCTAACTCAAATGAGGAGGTGTGTTTAGAAACTTTAGATACTCTAGATGATTTTAAAGTCAAGGATGCACCACCACAGTTTGAGGAAAACATCAGATTAACCATCGACAAGCTCAAAGAAATTAACTTGGGAACTGAAGATAATCCACGTCTGACATGCATCACTTCCTTGTTGAATGATACTGAAACCAATGACTTAGTTAGGTTGTTGATTGGGTTTAAGGATTGCTTCACATGGAGTTATGAAGAGATGTCTGGTTTATCTCTTAACGTGGCAGCCCACAAACTAGCAATAGAGCCTAGTGCTAATCATATCAAGCAAGCTCCTAGATTCATGTGATTAGACATTGAACAACAAGTCTTTTCTAAAGTCAAGAAACCAATCAATGTTAGCTTTATCAAGGAAAAAAATTACCTACCTGGTTGACTAGTGTTGTCCCAGTTAAGAAGAAGAAAGGCCAAATTCGGATATGCGTCAATTTTAGGGATCTAAATTAGGCATTTCTAAAAGACGAATTTCCACTATCAATACCAGAACTCATGATTGACATTGCCTCATCTCATACAGTCTTCTCTTTCATGGATGGCTCATCTAGATATAACCAAAAAAAGATGGCCCCTAAGGATGAAAGAAACACTAACTTTCAAACTCGATCATAATCTTTTGCTTCAAGGTCATACCTTTCAGCCTTAAAAATGTTGGTGCTACCTACCAGAGGGCCATGATTCAAATCTTTGATGAACTCATTCTTCGTTAAGTTGAATGCTATGTTGATGATTTCATATTCAAAAGTAAAGTAAAGGAAGACCATCACTTTGACTTGAGAGTAGTTTTCGAACAGTTAAGACAATTTAACCTCAAAATGAACTCCCATAAGTGTACATTCAGAGTAGCTTCGAGAAAATTCCATGTGTTTGTTGTCCAACATCAGGGAATTGAAATCGATCTGGAGAAGATCAATGTGATAATAGAAATGTCACCCCCTAAAAGATTAACTCAACTCAGATCATTCCAAGGGTCATTGGTGTATGTAAGATGCTTTATATCTAACCTATCAGGAAGATGGTAGCCATACATAGCACTTGTCAAAAAGGATGCCATGTTCAAATGGGTTGATAAGTGCTAGCATGCCTTCGAAGACATCTAGCAGCCCCTATCCCAGGAAAGCCATTGATCCTTTATACTGTTGCATTAGACGACTCCCTTAACACTCTATTGGCCCAAGCTAATGATAAAGGAAAAGATAATGCACTCCACTACCTCAGCCATCATCTAATCCCTACTAAGAAAACTATCCACCCATTGAGAAGTGTTGTCTAGCTTTAATCTTTGCATCCCAAAAGCTATGGCATTATATGCTTTCTCATAAGGTGAACTTGGTCTCTAGGATCAATCCACTGCAATATCTCATGACATGGCTGACGCTATCTGGATGGTTGTGTGTTAGTCCATGATTTTGTCACAGATTGACATTACTTTCATACCCTTCTGTGCGGTGAATGGACAAGCACTAACGAATTTCTTAGTAACACACCTACTTCCTACTAATTCCACTCTTAGTGATGTCCTCCCTGATGAACAAATTATGAACTTAGGGGACACTAGAATTTGTTATTAGGAGATGTATTTTGATGGTGCAGCTTCATCTCAAAGGGGAGAAGAATCACGATTTACCATCTTAGGAAAGGCAGGGGTAGGAATAGTTCTCCTAACTCCAAACTACGATGTGATGAGATTCTCATATCATTTGTCCAAACCATGTACCAATAATCATGTCGAATATGAGGCTTTGATTGTTGATCTGGAGTTAGTCATTACTCTAAGCATCTAGAATATTAACATATTTGGTGATTCTGAATTAGTCATCAACCAAATTGCTTGGTTCCATAAGGTTCTAAAGCTTAAGCTCCATCACTACCATAAGTACACTATGGAGTTGTTGGCCCAAATCCAAGAGGCAAACTAACTCAAGAGAAGTCTCTAGCACATCAGATGAAGCAAAGAGCCCTTCTATACACTCTCGTGGACAACACCTTATGCCAGCAGTCCTTCAATTATATGTGGTTACGTTGTTTGGACAAATACAAAGCCCATAGGATTATGACTCAGGTACACCCAGGTTTTTGCGGAGCTCATCAATCTAGTCTGAAGATGAAAGATAAGATCAAGAGACTATGATACTATCCATTGATGATCATAGACTGCATCAACGTAGCTAGGATATGCCATCAATGTTAGGTGCATGGTGTGGTCCTCACCAACTACCCAACATTCTACACCCTATATTGGCCTCATGGCCATTTGAGTGTTGGGGTACTGACATAGTGGGTCCGATTGATCCTCCTTCTTTCAATGGTCATTAGTTAATCCTAAGTACCACTGACTACTTTTCCAAGTGAGCAAAGGTGATCCCACTCAGAGAGGTCACAGCTCAGCATGTGCTTCAATTTTTTAGGAACCATATTATATATAAGTTCGAGGTGTCTCGATGAATTATATCTGATAATGGTATTGCATTCAAAAGCACTAAGATCAATAGCTTTACCAAAGACACAACATAGATTGGAGATATTCTACAATCTACTACATGAGGAAAAATGGCTTGGCAGAATCCTTCAATAAAACTATCATCTATATATTAAATAAGACACTCGACCACAACAAGTGATAGTGGCATGAGCAGTTAGTTGAAGCCTTGTGGGCTTACCGCACCACATACAAAACTCCAACTCAATCTAGCCCTTTCTCCTTAGTGTATGGGTCTGAAGCAGTTCTACCACTAGAAGTCCAACTCCCATCACTAAGGATAGTTGTGAGTAGCAACATCACAACAGAGCAGAACACTAAGTTGCAATTAGAAGAGTTTGAAGGTTTGGAGGAGAGATGCCTACGAGCATGCCAGAATCTCAAGTTGTATAAAGCCAAAATGATTCAAGCTCATAACAAGTTGGTTCGTCCTAGAGCTTTTCAAGTAGGAGAGATTGTTTTAGTTCAAAGAAGACTAATTATTGCTCATCGCAAGATGGGAGGCAAGTTTGAACCCATTAAGGAATGTCCTTTTGCCATAGAAAAGGACTACCAAGGAGGATCTTATCAGCTTATAAATCATAAGGGAGAGCGCCTGATGCTTCCAATCAACATGCTCTACCTAAAGAAATATTATCCATAGATCTTGTTTCAAAATAATTATCAATGAAAATTTTTATCTCATGTTCCATCTCTTCCATATTGAAAACATATTTGCTTGCGAATTCGCCATGATGTGCTTAGGGTAGGTGTAAGGAACCAAAGTGGCATCCTATCCTTTATCAACACAACACAAATACAAACCACACATATCTTTTTGTCTCAGGCTACGTCGAGTTAGGATAATGACCCTAGAGGCACTCACTCAATAGCTACTCTAGGTCGGGCTGACATGCTACCCTGCTAGTGTGTCACCCCAATGGTTCCCTATTTAGGAGAATGTAAGTCTGCTATGTCTTCTTCCTTACTTGGCCATTGCACACCAATGTGCACCTTGTTAGTTTGGTAGGCCTTACTACACGACCGATAAGCTACCTCATGTCTGCTTAGTTTAAGAAGATGTAAGCCCGTTACACCTTCTTCTTGAACTAGTCATCATACACTGACTAGGTTGAGTATATTTGAGGCTTAGGATAAGTCACCCAATGGCTCCTTTCCTACTTACTACTTCAAGTTTGGGTCCAGTCCTCCCGTAAGGATCCTCACTTAGTAGTCGTCCTAGGTCAGATATTATATGTCTCATCGAATAGACTATCCCGATGATTAATTGCATCTATGAAGATGTAAGTCTACATGACTTCTTCTCAGATTGATCATCACACATTGACGGGCAGCTTAGATTGGTTGGTCCTTGCTTCGCTAACAGTGACTCACCCAGTGGATACACCACTTATAGTAGAAGTAAGTCTTCTATGCCTTCTCATTGAGTCAGCCACCGTACACCTACAGGCTTTCTTTTACACGGTACAGGATAGCGCCCCTAGTGGCACCTCCCCTATGCGCACTATATTTAGATCACATCCTTTACGACCCCATTTAGACACTACCCGGGTTACTCTTTGATTGGAAAATTCCCCTTTCATAGTAGCCACCCCTGTGGTTGGAGAATCCATCTTGCAGATATGCAGATTCTCCATTGGTGTACTAGGCCTGAGATAGGACAAGGCTGACATAGCCCCTTCTTAGTGTGGTCCCTCGCACACCAACAAGGTTCATGATAATAAACAAAGTATATATATTTGCTTATGGATTAGGAGGATACCCCCAGCAGTACCTTTTCCCAGGCAGACATCCTATCTTTAAGGCAGTATCAGCAAAACTTCTTATAGAAATCACTTGACTACTCTTGAGTAGATATAAGTCCCAAGCAACATTCATTTAGTAGTCGCCCTAGGTCGAGTTCAATTTTTTGTGCTACCAATAGATCACCTCGGTGATTGCTCCCCATTTTAAAAGATGTGAGTCTACCACGTTTTTCCTAGCTCAACCGTTGCACACCTAAAGGCAACCCTTAGGTTGGATAGCTCTACCCCGAGGCAGGTAAACTGTCCCTTTGGATTTGTAAACCTGAGATAGGATGAGGTTGATATAGCCCCTTCTCAGTGGATCCATTGCACACTGTTAGGGTCCATCAAATTAGAATGATATGAATTTTGATTATTTTTGAGTTGATATGAGACCACGATAGCATTCACTTAGTAGTCTCCCTAGGTCAGGTTTGATTTATTGTGCTACCAACAGATCACCCCAGTGGTTGCTCCCCACTTTGGAAGATGTAAGTATGCTATGCTTTCTTCCAAGCTCAGTAGTTGCACATGAAAGGCAACCTTTAGGTTGGTTAGCTCTACCCCGCTATCGGTAGACTATCCCTTTGAATTTATAAATCTAAGATAGGTCAAGGCTGATATAGCCTCTTCTTAGTGGTCCATTGCACATCGATAGGGTCCATAAACTAAATCCACCATATCCCCAATGGATCCGAGCTCATATCTCCAGTAGATATTCCCTCAACCTCAAATCAAATTAAACCAAATCATATCCTCTCCCCAGTGGAGCCCCAAATCATAACAAATAAATCAAATCAAATTATCATCCCAAGTGGATGCCTACCAAGCAAAGCCAACCAACTATCCCCAGTGGATACCTCCATCAAATCAAACTCACATAACCCAAACTTATTTTCCTAGTGGAAGGTTCATACCCCATCCCTGGCAGACTACAGATTCTAATCCCTAGTGGATCTTCTTTCTCCAAATCATATGATCAAATTCAAACCCTTATCCCCAGCGGATAACCCAAACCACTTCCATAGTGGAAGGTTCATATACCCGGTCCCTTAGTGGATCCCTCTTTCCTCTTTTATTCTCTTGGCATAATTTGAGTTGCATTGCACTAAGATTGTGATTTTGTCTACATTTAGGGTTTAGGTATAGATCATTTTCATTAGCACTTCTAATTCTTTGGACATTGTTGATCATCTCGGTCAACGCCAATACTTGCAGCGTGCATTGTCAGTTACACTACAACTATTGGGGGTACTTTTGTTGACCTCACTTTTAGAGTGAGTTCTCAACCGCCCGTCATAGATCTAGGACTTATAGACCCTAAGAGTTCCTTAGTCTTAAGACACTTCTAGTGATTAGGTGAACACTTAACCTAAGCCTAGAGACTTAGAAGTGTTAGTCATAGGGGTAGGTTATGCCTTAGGGATTTAGGTAGACTTACCATCATGTGGCCTAAACCCAACCTATGTTCACCTTCTTAAACAAAATCTAAAATTCAATTCAAATATCATGATCCAAATCCAAATTTCAAATCAAATGATTGAAACCCATATCAAATCTAAAATCAAAATCCTACCTAAGCCCTATGATTTTACCTTATGGATTTGGCCCCTAACCAAATTCAAATCAATCCAAATTCAATTGATTTTCTCAATGATCAATTCAATCTCTCAATCATTTATCAATTTCAAGCCTAAGCTCAATTCCAAATGATTGAAACCCTATATTGAATTTAAACTCACAAATCCTCCTTAAGCCTTATGATTGAATTCCATAAATTTAGCCAAATCTCCACCCAATTCAAGCCAAACTTGATTGATCTCTTCATGAATCAATCATATCTTCATTTATATTGACAAATATAACTGAAATATAAACTCAAATAACCAAGTTCAAATCAAACAAAATCTCAAATTCAATCAAATAAAAAGCTATCCCATATGGACCTACCTTCATGAGCTTAGCCAAATTTGCCTTCAAGCCACTCCAAATTCCATTGATTTTCTCATAAATCATTTATATATTCATTTATATTCACAAATATAAATAAAATATAAATTTAAATAGCCAAAAGCAAATCCAAAATCAAATCAAAACCCAATTTAAACCCTTTAAGCTAATTTCTTGGACTTAACCAAAACCCACCTAAATCAAGCCAGAATCAATGGATTTTCTCTTGAATCAGTCATTCCTTCAATCATCTATCCAAATATAAATGAAACCTACAATCATCAAGCCAAATTGAAATCAACTCAAGTCAAGCCTGACTTAGACCTATTGACTTGAAAATCTCAAATGAACCAAAACCCCATCATAGCCCAAATTGATTGCAGTTGGATTTATATTTCAATCCTAAAGTCATATACAAATTCAACTAAACCTTAATCAAGCCAAAACCAAGCCAGTTGACCCATTTAGGTCCATTTGACTTAAAGTGGCCTAAAGAACCCATATGAACTAAGTTCTAGTTCAACCCAAATTGGATTGAACTAAGCCCTTCCAAACCTCATACCATAATCATTGACCACCCTAGGATGATCAATTGCATTAAATTTGGTCAAACTAAGTCAACTTGGTCATTTGATTAAGTTAACCCTTAGCCCATATGAAACCCAAATTAGCCAAAACTCATCCTACACTAAATCAATTGAAACCATTGATTCACAGAAACTCATTATCAATGATTGAATATGAATTGACCATCAATTGAGCCAAACCAAACCCAATTGGCCATTTGACCTAAGTTGACCCAAATTGACCTAAAAGGCCAAAATGGGTTAAATCATAATCCAACCCAAATTGATTGCAACCAATAGCTCAAGTTCATTCCAAATAGATTATTGAACTTGACCAAACCCATAATTGAACCCAATTTGGCCAATTGAACCCAATTTGGCCAATTGAACCCAATTGACCAACTTAGCCCAAATTGACCTAAAGGATCAAATTGGCCAAAACCTAAACTAAATCCAAATTAATTCAAGCCAAAGCCTAGAATCATCTTCAATTAACCAATTGAGCTTGAGCCAACACCCAACCCAAACCAATTTGACCAATTTGGTTGAATTGGTCAACTTGACCCATTTGACCTATATGAATCCAAATGAGTCAAAATCAAACCTAGGTCAAATTGATTGAAACCACTTGAACCAAAATACTTCAAATCATCATTTGAACCTAACCCAAGCTTTGGTTTGACCTAATTTGACCAATTGGTCAACCTAACCCAACTTGACTCAAATTAACCCAAATGACCCAAATTGAGCCAAAACCCTTGAAACTAACCCACGGGACTTGAAACCTGACCAAACCCGACCCAAACCCATCCTAGGTCAGCCAAAAATTAGTCCAAAACCCAAATGAGTCCAACCCAAGGGTATTACCCATTGGCTAAACCTCTTTACATAGGATTTCACCCATTTTTGACAAAGTCCACTCTCCCATCACTTGGCAGCCCTCACTCACCCCAATTTGGGGTTTGACCTAGCCACCTAGCCCATCCAAAGTGGGCTAGGACTTGCCTTGGATCAACTCACCTCCCTTACAAATTAAGAACCAAAGGTTCCAAGGAGATGCAATCAACCCAAATCCCATCGTGAGCCACCTCTAAAGCTTTCCTCCACTCAAACCGAGCTACGTGGACATGATGGGGACAACTCCGGCGCCCTGATGCGACTGGTCAGCCAAAAATGGGGGATTGATCTCATCCAACCACCTCATCCAATTAAGGGATATACCCTCTTATTGACCATCATATATACCACATGAGTCGAATTGATCTTATAAGATGAATTCGATCGACTTTGAAAGGCTTCAGAGCACAAATTAGAGTTGAAATATACTAGACATCACTGAAATCAATCAAAATGACCTTTGATTGATGAACAGACTTCACCATCACGTTCAAAATATTGAAATTAATCAGAACATACATATTCGACAATTTAAAGGTCAACTGATCAAGAGATCGAGCTGTCAATATGACAATTCTCATATCAAAGTCAAGAGGCTACGATGATGTCCAAACGACCTCCATTAATGAAATTGAATCTACCGTTAGCTTCAAAATATCAAAATCTATCAAATGAGACTGTCTGCACTCAATTAGGATAAGTCTGCACGAATGTCAAGCGGTCGAAAGTCATAACATGCATATTGAGCTAAAATTTACCCGATTCGACTCCGACTTAAACCAAATGGCCTCCGATCATAAAATGGACTTTGTCATTGTGTCTGGAACATCAAAATAACCTTAAATCAATAAATATTTTAGGTATATGATGTTGTCATACAAAATTTTAAATTGGGTATTAATTTAATCACTTAAATAAAAAATCTATCTAATTTATAAGTTAATAGCTTAGCTCTAAAACCCCAACTCAATCTCTCATTCGAAACCCTCTTTTGCATGACTTGAGATGCACTCGGTTTCCCCTCTTCATGCAAACTCAACTTAGGGGGAAGGTTTGGTTTCCTCCTCCCTCCCGTATTCGGATTTCTCAACCGTGAAAACTTCTCCCACTCTCTCGTTCTCTTTCGATTCCCTCAACTACAAGCTGAGCAACTGTTCCCTCTCTCTAATTTGCTCGCTAAACTACATGCACGATTATCCTTAAAGCCAAAGGAAACTCGTTCATTATTCCCCATGGTAGATCGAAGATTATTCCTCCCTTACAATCCTCCATCTCGTTCATCCACTTCAAGCCGTAAGCTTTCGACTCCTGTAGTTTCTCATCTTCCCATCTTCCTCTCTATCTCTTGACCATCACTGCAAATTGAATAGATAATTCTCCTCATTTAGTCTAAATTATGTCACTCCTCTTCCAACCAAGCCCATAAGTTGGAGGATTGATTCTCGATCTCATCTCTACTACCAAATGGAGATTTCCCCTCCTCACATTCATCCCTTCTCCCTGTTGTCAGAATGGGCCTCCCTCATTCTCCCATAGAAATGAGCCTCCAATACCTCTTCTTTCACCCAAACTACAAGAACTAAGATCCAACCCTTGCTTTTCCCCATTCAGATCGTTATTTGTTGAAGCCGAAGAAGAACACCATCATCAGGCAGGTTCTTCTCTAGGTTTCTGACATTTCCATCATTCCTTCCACTTTACCCATGCTTGTTGATTGCTGTGTTATTCGTTACAAAAAAAAGAGATGAAATGAGTTTGGATGTATAGGGATGAATGTGTGAAAATGATTGTATGTATATGCATATACATTTATCTTTTTTCAGGTTTGAAGACCTCGTCACGCTCATCAGGGGTGACGAGATGAAAATTGGTCTAGGTTTTTCAAAGCACCAACTATCACGCTCATCAGGACATGATGGGAAGGCCTCCAAAACTGTTAGATGCGACCCCCTATGCCGAAATGCTGCCAAAATTTTGATTAAATTTTGGACTTCAAAAAAAGGGGGAAGGGATAAAGATTTAAACAAAAAATATATATGTATCATTCAACCAAAAAAAATATAATAACAATAATAATAAAGAAACTAGATTTAAGTATACTAAATTGTAAAACAAAGATAAACTTGAATCTCAAAATTGACATAAATGAAAGGGAAAATAGCTTACAATATTCAAAGAGGCTTGGATGTACACTTGACCTATGAGCTAGAATCCTCCACATGTCAGTAGATCTGATCCTCTATTATTAAACTAATAGAGTCGATAGGATCTGACAATACACCTACCCAGATGATGGCTGTGTTGAATGGTGATTTCAATTGAAGGGGATACTTCCATCAAAATGTAATTCTAATTTCAAATCAAGTTAACTCAAATTAAATATCAATCTAAATGCAAAATCTAACATATCACTAAGCTATTAATGCTTAACTAAAATTCAATCTCTAAAACTTAAAGCTAAAATCCAACCCACCTTTCACAACTATTTATTAAAGGTGATAAATTAATAAAACTCTAGCTCACAAAGGAGCCAATGTAAAATCAAGTGTTCTACTATGTTCACTCTCAATCAATCTCACACTAATAAGGACATGGCCTGAGTCCTCTGACAATGTGGCTTGGCCAATAGGCTCCATATATGATACAGTTATGACCAGAGTCCTCTGATTAGGTACTTGTCACCAAATGGCACCATTATATTATGATCATGACTATAGCAAGTATGCTCCCCAATGGCTCTGCCCTTTGAGTTGAGAATCATACGGTGCACCTAATAGGGGAAAACATTCTTTATCAGCTAAGGTGGACTCAAACTTATCTTCTTAGATAAAAACCACCCCAGGTCTACAAGGATTTATTGGATGACATAACCCATGTGTTGCTGATATATATCCTTCGAGACAGGTTGGGTTGACTACCTCCTTTGACTAAGTAGACTAGGGACCACGATAGCCCGGGATGACGGAACCATGGGATCTAGATCGGGCACATCATTGTTCCCCCAACCATCCGCTTTAAGTTAAAATGATGAATTTCATAAGCTTAAATTTTAAACTCCACATGTTGGTACTCTACACTATGCATTTAGTGATATAATGACTAGCCTTAATCAAAAGTTATCTCTCAGCATTGAGAGGGGTAATTAACTATAGGTACTTGCACTTATAGAAAACTTAGAACAAGATCTAAAGTCCTCACAAAATGAGGGCAAAATCTCTGGGTAGTGTCTTATCCACTATTGCATCTGCCATCTAAAAATTATACTGACACTTAAATCAAACTCTCTTCATTTGCGAGAGGTCAGTGGCAAATTTTTGGAGCCCACACCTCTCAATTCGCATGAGAAAGAGATCAATTCAACGAGCCAGAGCTTCCTAAGGTGATTTTGAACTCCCTAGCAAGCTCTCGACCATTCCCAAGGCCTCCCTCATCGGCATTCATCCTTCCCGAGTGTAGCCAAAATTGGGTAGCCTCTTCCTCGATCCAACTTCTCCAATCCTCAACCAAAAACTAAATTGCTCAATCCTAGAGCTTCCACGCACCTAGTCGAGGCTACCTGAAGCTTCCCCCAAGTTCTAAACCCACTGGAGTAAGGAGTTCGATCAGGGTCGAGCATCCAAAGCACAATTCTTGGCCTCTCGAGCAATCCACTTGCAATCAACCTAATTTCTGCTCAATAGGGCGTCGTCTCTACTAGACGAAGCTACCTCAAATGTGCAAGTTGCTGGTTTTAGCTCTGGTGAGGTAACTCCATCGAAACCAACCCCTAGATGAAATTTTTATGGAGCTTTATGAAGAAAATATGCATGTGATCCGATCTTAGCTGTTGGATCTCCGTAGATCCCTCAGACGATGGTGTGGGTTCCATTTGGAACCAATCTGAGCTTGGGTGAGCTCGGATCGAATGATCAATGGTGGATGACCTCCGTCTTTCATCGTTCATCAGTTGATAAATCACACGTAGTCCCTTCTACGTGATCGCAATGGACGGCCATGATTAGATCACATTAGATCCATCTGATTCAAGCCATTATTAACTGCAAGATTGATCTGAATTGCTTGTCCCATTTACCCACAGACGCGACGCTTAAATATCCAATCCTGTAGTGCCACATGAAAAGCACGTCACGTTAGCACACCACTTGGCACATATAGGATTAAGGCTTAATTAAGGCTAAATAATCAATTTTTAAGGCTGAAACTTCATAAATTCATAACAAATCATAGAAAAATCTTAAAAATAGAAATAAAGGCTCATTTTAAAAATATTTCAAAGAGTAATGAATTAAAATTATTCTTAATTGATTTTAAATAGTAATTTAGGCTTAACTAAGATTTAATTAAAAAATTAATTACCTTAATTACTTCCTAATTAATTGACTAATTAACTCAAACTTTTTGAGATCGTTTAAGGGGATGACCTCTTCCTCCCTTATTTTTCTTGGAATTTATTAGTTAATTAATTTGGAAAATTGATTGATTAAGTCCTAATTACTTTTTTAATTTAATTAAGTGTTAATTAACCATATGAACAGTAACTTAATTAATTAATTGGGTCATTTATCACTATTTAACAATGAGGAGACGTAAGGAAATGGATTGGGGCCTCTCTCATAATCTTTTCCCTAAGTTTCCTTCAGTTTTTCAAGAAGAAATTAATTAAGGATTAATTGATTATTTGATTACATAATTAGTTTAATTAAAATTTAAAACACATCAAAACCTAATTAATCAATTGGGGGTAGATCTTTAGGTGTTCAATAGCCTAAAGATATTTCAGGATATTATGGTTAGCTCACATTTGTGAGAAAATAATAAATGTACTTAATTAAGTTCCTTAAGCTTAATTAACTATTAATTATGAGCTAATTGCATTAGGCCCTTTCAATTCTTAGGACCATTATTAATTTACTTTTCAATTCATTTGCATATCATATTGGCTCATAATTATTTAGTTAATTAATTTAAGGTAACATATATAAGGGTTAATTAATTGATTTAATTCATATCTTAACTTAATTAATCCATAAAATCAACCTACTTACCTCTCATTAAATCAAATTAGCTTACAAACATGGGATGGGATTAGAGTTAGAAAACTTTTTCTCACATTTCTTAAATCAAATTAAACATGAAATTAAAAATGACATTAAAAATCTTTGGTCTGCTTTAAATGATTTTATTTGATATGATTGTCCTTAAGAATAAATTTGATTGAATGCCATCATATGATTATGTTTAATTAGTCCTCTCCAATCAAATTAAATGTTGTATGCCATTTTATTCATGCATTCATCTTGTGCAAAATTAATTAAATCAAATGATTTCCTTTATGTCAAGCCACAAAAAGCATCGGTCGTCCAATGACCCAGTTAGGAGAGTAGATGCATTAGATTTGCCTTATGTTAAGAAAGGCAGAGGTAGACCTAAAAAGACTTGGTTAACATGTAAAAAAATGACCTTAGTATACTTGAATTAAATGAGAATTTTACACATAGTAGGACATAATGGAGACGAAGGATTCATGTGGCCTACCACACTTAATGGGATAAAGGCTTGATGTTGTTGTTTGTTTCCTTTATGTCAAGCTTCCATGAGTTGATTTAATATATGTGTGGCTATTATCACTATTAAATCTAAATGTATTTTCCAAAGCTTATAAATGAATGATTACATATGCTATGAATGTTGGTTATAAATACATAGTACATGTATGTGAATGTAGCTTAAGTGTATGAAGTGAAGTTTCTTTCCTTTTATTCATATATTGATTTATGTAAGTGTGAATTTTAATGGGTATATAGTTTGGACATCCCGGGAATACGAGGCTTTAGCTAGCCCAAAAAAGGTCATTTGATTACCTCACTTCCCTGGTTTAACAATGGCATGTACTCCATTTGATTTCATTTTTATATATTTCAATATTAGAATTTAGATAAGACTTTACTCCATATGCATAAATGTTTCAATCAAATAAAAATACAACCTTTACATGGTGTTTCGTCATTTATTTATGTATACATCCATATGTATTTGAGAAAAAGCAAATATTTAGTCCGGACATCCCAAGGAGGTCATTACCTCCCTTAATAATGGCATGTACTAGCTTATGTATCTTATACATGTGTGTGTGCATTTAATTATGGAACTAGAACCCCTTTTCTTTTATCAAAGATACATGCATCCATGATTGGATAGGTGATTGAATTAATTGATCATGTGATTTGGAGCCCTATTTCTTATATTCATGTATGAAAATTTACATATGGTTTGAATGTAAATGGTATATAGTTTTGACATCCCAAAAATATGAGGCTTTGGCTAGCCCTAAAGAGGTCATTTGATTACCTCACTTCCCTGGTTCATAATGACACGTACCTATTTAATTTTATCCTTAAATATTTTTGTATAAGAATTTAGATAGAGCTTTAAATTAATATGATAAAATAATTCAATCAAATAGAAAAGTATAAACTTTAAATATACATACTTACATCCATCATTCAAGTGTGCTAAAACATATTGTATGTGTAGGCATACATAGGACTTAATCATATACATGTTACATGTAATGGAAAGGAATGATTTCACATGTGTTATGTGATAAGAATTCAATCAAGTTAATCTTAACATGCCTTTCATATTGAATAGGATCATTTAAGGTGGTCCTAAACTTAGGATGAATTTAAATTGTGTAACAAGCCATTCACTAAAGGGAACCAAATCAAATTAACATGCTTTAGAAATGACTTAAGGTAGGGATGAAAGAGAGTATTCCTCTCTCTTTCTTCTCTTTATAACACCTAATTGCTAAGTGTAAGTAAAATGAAACAAAGGAAGACACTAAGTAAAATTCTCAAATCAATTAAACCATTTAAAGTGAAATCAACCTCTTAAATTAAATCCTTTCATATTTAAAAAATCATAACCTTAATTCTGAGTTAGGATATACCACACAAGCCTTAACACAAATATTAGAACTAAGTCACCACTTTTAGCCTTATGTCAGGGTGGTGCATGGTATGATGTATGTTTTATTCTATGATATAATATTTTAGACTAGATGTTAGGGTGTATGATGCGTAGGCTGCATGGTATGCCATGATTATCCTAATCATATTTTCTATAGGGGATTGTGCTTAAGGGGGTGCTTAAAAAGAAATGTAAATGCTCTATTTGTGGGTTACCATTAAGCATAATCTAAGTTAGGATAGGTGGGCTTGGTTACCCATGTGTAGGGTTCTAAGTCCAAATTATATATACATATAATTGCTTGGGATTATATGTTTACTTAGCTAACACTTAAATTACAGGTGTAATTAGATTTACTTTTTCTATTTTTAATGTAATTTTGTATTAGAAATTAGAATTAGTGTTATGGGAGAATTAGGATGAGCATTGCCCAAAAGGATTAATCCTAGGGTGTCATGTGATGCTTTGAAGCCTACTAAATTAAAGGAAGCAAAGACATGAATAAATGAAGGGGACATAGAGACATAAAGACTTGAAGATCCCCCATAGCACTTATTTATTTATAAATTATAATTATTCTTTCATATCCCAGGATGTATTAGGGTAGAGCTTGGCTACCCTTTTTTTTTTCAAGTTGTATGACGGTACCTGACCGCACTGGCCTTTTATTCTTTTGTGTTAGATTTATAAAATTGATTGTTGTTATGTTTAATTGCGTAATAAAAATAGAAAACTTTTCATAGTTTCTTTATGAATGATGCTTTAATGTGTGGCCTGGATACGGTTAGGCTCTTAGAAAAAAATAAATCATTTACCAAACTACAACTCATAACTAAAGTTATAAATAATTTATAATCTCACATAAAGCCTAGGATATAATCAAGATAATTAAATGATTTAGCAACCCCTTAGCTGAATGTTGTATGTCTCACATCATGCATGCATATTGCTTCACTCTTGCTAAAAGTGGGTTTCCATCCTTGCATAATAGGAGAAGGCTTCACCTTTGAGCCTCCTGGTAGAAAACATCTCTTTCGCCGATTTAGCCCATAATCCATTTTCATCATGCATTTAGGCATGAGAAATCCCAAAGCCTTTGTCAAAATGAAGTGTCAAAATCAAATAAAACTTAAAAAGATTTGCATTTTTAGATTAAGTCATTATTCATACCACTCATGCTCTAGTCTCTTAGGGAGTGGGTTTAAAGACTTTAGTCTCTTTCTAAATTAATAACTATCCAACCATCTTGCAATTTCATAAGACTTGACCACATTGATTTAAAACATAGGAAGAGTTAGCTGGCTACCACTCCAAGTGGTTATGAGTCTAGCAATCGAGAGGTTTATCTTCTCTTATGGAGGTAAACCTTATACCCATCTTCACTTAGATTTAGGTTGTGCTTTAAATCTTGCTGAAGCTCCATAGATTTAGGATCTGAGGTAGCTATTTCCTTCAGGATACAAGCATAAACCCTCACCTCTTAGGCTTTCCATAACCTTATGTTGGTGGATTATAAGCCCTAGTAATCTAAAGAAATTTTAACTCAAATAAAAAATCTCCTAACCTTCAAATATATAAAGCCCAATTATAGGATAGATTGAAATGCTCACTAGGTTTCTTAGTTTCATGAGCATTCCTTACTCATCTCCTTTAGCTTCCAAAATAAGTCTTCTCCTTGATCTTTCCCATTTGATTTTACAATATAGCTAATTTATTGATAGTCTTAACCTTGAAATCTTTGGAGAAAATAGTTGTCTACTTTAATTGAGAGTATTCCTAAGGAATTCACCTTCCTTTGGATGTAATTAACTATGGAGGCTTGCCTCCATAGGGAACTTTAGAACCCAGTTTATTATAAACTATGCTTTATTCATCTATGTAAAGAAGGGGAAAAATCTCTGGTATATTTGAAGACCTATCATGCCTTAGGAGTCCTTATTAGGTGATTAGGTCCATTGAAGGGTGATGTAGCTATCTTTTGAGATAGTACATCATACCTTAATGTCTCACCCGATCACTTTAATAAGTACCCCCTCAAATCTGCCTGGTATCCCCTAGTCATCCAAAAATAAACACCATAGCTAGTGACTAAAAAAGCAATGCAACTAACTAAAAAATATATAACTTTATACAAATCAGTTTTTTTTATATTTAGTCACCACATATTTTTAAAATTAAATAAAATCAGTTATCATGTTACTAAAATTTTTAATCAAATCTTTTATAAAGTACAACAACTAATTATAGGTTTTTGATGTAGTGAGTATCTCACTTAATTACTCCTAATTAGTATTAGTTGTGTGAATATATATTCTGTAAGTAGTAGAGATGGATGATTACTGTATTTTCCAGAGCCTTTTAATTTAGTAAAGCTTACTTTTCCCTGTATTTCTCTGTCTTCATTCCTCTCTCATTGGCTGTTCGATCGAGACAACATCATTAGGTATTAAAGCCAATGGCGATGAAGAGAGAAGACAGCATCATTTCGGCTTACGATGCTGATCAAAGCTGGTCAGATCTCTAAGGATCCCAAGGTTCTCATGTGCAAATGATTGATGCCCTAGACAGGGGTTATCAGCCAACTGCTCAAAGGGTACAACGGGAACTCCTCTACCTCAAGAATAATGATTTGCCTTATTTGACAACCACACCAAAAAATTTGGCATCCATACCATAAAAGGGCAGCATCCTTGTAGGGAATCATGATTGACGACATGCCCATCGATATTCCCAATCGGCTCGAGCAGAGCTCCTTAGAGCCATTGGGGAGTTTTACCCTCATCTTTGGACTGCTCATTCCAACCACTTAAATATTTTGGCCAACCATAGCCACACCCAAGATAATTTTTACAATGAGGGTTATTTTGATTATTGTTATTTTGATGGTGATTCTCCTATAGAGGATTATCTTAGTTGGGATCAAGCACTAGAAAAACTTTTTGATCACAAGGATATTCCTCTAAGGAAATAAGTTAGATTTGTTGCTCACAAGTTAACAGGTCATGCGAAGCTTGGGGAACCATGTAACTCAAGCCCATCATCTCAAGGGTCAAAGAGATGTCGAGACCTGGGCTAAAATGAAAGAGGTTACTGTGAGATCAATTTGTGCCATCAAACTATGATAAGTGTGCATGAGTTGCACCAAAATGCCAATGCATTGGAAAATAGGATGACTGATAATGGAGAACTTAAGTAGTTATTATCAGTCAAGGCATCTGAGCTAAAGAAATGTTTACTGAATTTGTAGAATAAGCCTAACATCTTGGAAATCTTTGAAGTTACTATTGAGGATCAAAAATAGTTATTACAAGAGAGGATATGTTAGCTCAAGAAGTGTTTGTTCAATCTCACACAAAGCAATGATGCTTTGGAGACAGCTTTAGCTACCGAGCAGCAACTGAAGCAAGCCTTGGTTGATAAAGACATGGAATTAAAAGCAATTAGGAATGAGCATATTTCTGCTGAAGTTGTAGTTGAGTTGTTTGTTGATGAAGCTCGGGTATATCAAAATTTAAATGAAGATGAGATATGTGAAATCTATCAAAGCTCTAACCTTGAAATTACACGAGATTCTAAATTTATATGTGAAAAGAAAATAAATTCTAAAGTACATGATGTTAATGTAGAAATTGCATCAACAAACTTATAGAATCTTAGGCTGCAAAGGGATGTTCTAACCATACCAATTTTGGAGAATAAATTGGTTATAATATTTCCTAAATATTTGCAAATTAATAATGTTGATTACTCTAATCTAAGCTTATGTAGTTTTGGCTTTGGATTGGGCACTGTCTTATTGGGATTATTACAATAAAATCCATAAAATGATAATTCAGAGGGCACTAAGGTTACTGGTGATGTTCATTCACTTATTCATTTAGAAGCTAGGAACTCCAACTACTATGGAATTGATGAGTTAAAACCCCAAATAAATGAAAAAGTAGTTTCAAGAGGTGGTATAAATGTTGTGAATCATGATACGCCTTCAGGTTCAAAACCTGAACTTATTTGGGATGATATAGTGCACAATACAAATGGATGGAAACACACTTTTCCTCCTAAACTAGGTTGGTGTACCATGAGTGTCATGCTACAGAGGATGTATGGATCAAACTTAGAAATTTCAGTGCCAAAGCTAACAAATTTTATTCTCAAATTAATCATAAATTCACAGATATAATGTATGTGCAAGTACTTGAATCTAAAACCTCTTACTTAAAAATTAAAGCTCTTAACCACTAGACTAAGATGTTATGAATGTAAGAAAATGAATTTGCTTTTCAAAGACTTTTAAGAACAATCATTAGCCCTTGTTCTTAATGACTATATATATATATATATATATATTAATGTATGTGTGTACCTCTATATATAGGTTAGCATGTGTTTCTTAAATTCATTAAAAAAAATTATTTTACTAATAAATGGTTGAAGATAAACTCGACTGACTAACTACATAATATTGATTGGATTTTTTATATGTGGGCTCCCAAAATTCGCTACCGACCTTTCAAAAAATTTGAATTGAAGAGAATGATTTAAAGCATTGGTGTAATTTTCAAAAGGTAGATGAAATAGTAGATAAGACACTACCCAGAGATTTTGTCCTCATTTTGTGATGACTTTAGATCTTGTTCTAGTTTTTCTATAGGCACAAGCCCCTATAGTTAATTACCCATCCCAATAAGTGAGAGAGAACTTTTGATTAAGGCTAGTTGTTAGATCGATTAATGCATAACGTATAGTAGTAGCGTATAGAGTTTTAGAATTTAAGATTATAAAATTCATCATTTCAGCTTAAACCAAATAGTTGGGAAAATGATGACGTGCCCAATCTAGATCTCATGATTCCATCATCCCGGGTTGTCGTGGTCCCTAGTCTACTAAGTCAAAGGAGGTACTCGACCCAACCTGATAGAAGGATCTCTAACAGCAACACATGGGTTACGCCGTCCAAGAAATCCTTGTAGACCTAGGGTGGTGTTTATCTAAGGAGAAAATCTTAAGTCTACCTTAACTGACAGAGGGTTGTTTGCCCTATTAAGTATACTCTATGATTCACAACTCAAAGGGCAGAGCCATTGGGTAGCATACGAGCTACGATTGTGATCGTAATATAATGGAGCCTGACTGGCCAAACCACCCGATCAGAGGACTCTAGTCATAACTGCATCATCTGTGGAGCCTACCAGCCAAGCCATATAGTGAGGACACGGGCCATGTCCTTACTAGCATGAGATTGAGATTGTGAACAGGAATATTTGATTTGACATTGGCTCCTATGTGAGCTAGAGTTTTCTTAATTCGTCACCTCTGACAAATAATTATAGAAGGTGGATAGATTGAGTTTTACTTTAAGCTTTTAATGATTAAATTTCATTTAAGCAATTTTTAGATTGACACTTGATTTAAGTTAATTTGATTTGAAATTAGAATCACATTTTGATGGAAGTATCCCCTCTGATTAAAATCACCATTCAACACAGCATCATCGGGATAGTTACTTCATTGAATCAAATAAATTTGAGAACTTTAGATCCTATCAACTCTATTTAGCTCTTAACAGACGATCAGATCTACTGTCACATGAAAAAATTAGCTTCTAAGATATTTTACTAAGTTAACCCAGACCCAGTACTAAGACTAAACTATGAAATAAATCACGCAACATCCTCAGACACTTGAATTTAAGCATTGATCGCAGTGTTGGGTCCCATGCGGGTGCTCTTCTTAACTTAGATAATTTTATCTAATTATTGAAATCATTGATTTTAAAAATCATAATTAGAATAAGAATTTTCTAATTTATAGATTTAAGGAAGCTCCTTCATTCATGCAGAATTTAATTTAGTGTCATCTTTTTTCTGCTTGTATAAGAAATTGCAGATCCGGTGACATTTATTTGAAAGTTTGTACAAGTTTTGAATAAGAAAATATTCATTCTAGATATGTGTAATGGATTTATTTTCATTCAAGCATTTGCATGTACCTTGAAATATTTGACCAAAAGGAGTGATCACTATAAGATATGTGCAAGGGCATACTTTATGTAGTTGTATTCATACAAGTTTATATGTATGAAGTTCACCCAAAAGAAAGCTTCAAGCCTCTCTAATTTTATCATTTAAGGACTTTTCACATTTTCTACAACAAGAGTTGTTAGACCCACTTTAGATTCATTTTTAACTTCATATCGAATTCCCTATTTATTTGAAAATTAAATTTCAAATTTATTGCAAGTTTCCTATGAGTTTAGTATTAACTTTCTTAAGTTTTACTTGCATTTATTTTGATAACAAACACGGAACAAGGTTGTTATTATATGTTTTACATATATTGTTAGTTTAATTAATAAGTAGGTCCCACAAAGATAGCTTTCCTCTTCTATAAATAAGGCTAGTGGGGGAGTCTTACCTTTCACATTATTTGCTTGAAGAAAAAACTGCATAGCCTTTAAGGATTTTTGAAGAAAGGAAGGAAACTTGCTTACGCGTTTAAAGTAAGTTGTTAAGTTTAATATTACATTTCCTCTTTGTTTTGTTTAACTTCCTTTAAGAATTATGCTCTCTTTTTTAATGTTTATCTTCATGTTTATTGTGCATTTTTTATTTAATTTGAGTTTAGGCTATTTTCATTTGAATTTGTTTAAGTCTCAAATTTTAGTCAAAATTTCGGCAATATTTCGGCAAGATGGAGCAACATCGAATAGATGTTGGCTTGCTTAGTATGCCCTATTGAGCATAGGGAGTGGTGTCTTGCAACACCACAGCCTTTTTTGTACCCGCTATGCCCTATGGGGGCATTAGCGGGGTCTTGGAACCTGCAGAAGAAAATCATAAGCACACATATACACATATACTTGCACATCGACATTTATACACATCCATAACTTATACTTTAGCACATCCACAATTTCTTGCAATTCCATTCTCTATTTCAGATTAGAGAACGGGAGGAAGAGGGCTCAGTTTAGTTCAAATCGGAAAGAGGAGTGTTCGACGAGGAGGACAAAGCGAGGAAATTAGGAAGAAGAATTGTCGGGGGCTGTTTGGCTGCAAGAATCGAATAGGATTTAGGTTGGATTTAACTTAATCCTGCTGATTAGCCTTTCTACAGTTTGGAGAAAAATGGAGGAAGAAAAAAAATGAAAAGAAAGAAGAGAAAGAAGAAGAAGAAGAAGAAGAAGAAGAAGGGAGGAGAAGAAAGGGGAAGGAAGAATAATTGTCGGGGACTGTTTGGCTGCAGGATTCAAATAGGATTTAGATTGGATTTAATTTAAATCCTACTAATTATCCTTTCTGCAGTTTGGAGAATAATGGAGGAAGAAAAAAAATGAAAGAAAGAAGATAAAGAAGAAGAAGAAGAAGAAGAAGGGAGAAGCAAATTACCTTTTTGATTTTAGAGGAGTAGAGGAAAAATTGAAAAATTGAAGAGGGAAAAAAGAGGGGCTCTTGGGTTTTTCAGAGGAGGGAGATGTGTGTTGCCCCTTTTACCTTGCGATTGGAAAGAGCATTAAGGGAAAGAGGGGGAATGGTTGGAGAAGGCCTCAGGCGAGATCGGTTGGGATCGAGCTAGCCGTCCGAACGAAAGGGGAGGCTTCGGCATTTAGTTTCCTACGTGCGTGAAGAAGGTGGGGGGTTCGATAAGGGCTTCAGTTGAGGGCTTCATGTGTGAAGAGGAGTAGGTCGAGTTAGGGAAGAGGTTAGTCTCATTCATTATAGTGGAGTTAGGGCATTAAAATTATATTAGGGATTTTAAATAGATTTTTAAATTGATTAATCAACTTTAATGTAAATTTCATGCTGATAAAATCACATTGTCAATATATATATATCAATCTTAGCTTCTTCTTTTTATGTTCCAAATGCAACGGTGTAATCTGTTTCACAATCAGAGGCCATTTGGCTCGAGTCGGCATCAAATTGAGTCAATTTCAACTCAAAATGCGTGTTGCTATTTTCGACCGCTCGACATTTATGTAGACTTGTTTGAATTAAGTGCGAATGGTCTTAGTTGATAGATTTCAACATTTTGAAGCCAACGAGATAATCAATTTTATGAACGGAGGTTGTTTGGTTTGCATCGGTGCCTCCTAACCTCGATATGCATGCAGGCACATTGACAACTCGATCGCTTGATTGGTTGATCATCAAGTTATGCAATACTTATATTCGAACCAATTTCAACATTCTAAATGTGATGGCAAAGCCTGTTCATCGATCAGAGATCATTTGGGTTGATTTTGGTGATGTGCTATGTATTTCAACCTCGAAATACGTGATGTCATTTATGATTATCCAATATCTATACATACTCATCTAAATTGAGCTTGGACAGTCTCATTTGATAGTTTTCAATATTTTGAAGCTAACGACATGCTCAATTTCTTGAATAGTGGTTGTTCGGATATCATCGTAGCTTCTTGACTTCGATATGCATGTCGACACATTAATAACCCGATCAGTCGATCGGTTGCTCTTTAGATTATGCAATATTTATATCTTGACCACTTTTGACATTCTAAACATAATGGTGAAGTTTTTACATCGATCGGAGGTCATTTCAACCATTTTTAGTGGCATCTAGTGTATTTTGAGCTCCGATTTACGTACTATCATTTTCGAAGTTTGTCGAATTTGACATGTGGGCTTGACTTGACTTATGACACATACATGGAGCTCAACAAATGCCCCCCAAAAAATGTGATTCAAGCATGGAACGAGTCACATTTGTTGAAAACTAGTTGACTCTTTTTTAACTTTCTTCGCTCTCTCTTTATTTTTTGTTCTTCTCTTTTTTTTTTACTGCTTCTTAGTATAACCCCCCCTTTTTTATTGGATTCTTATGTGTCATTTCTCTAATAATTTGATAGGAGAATGTTCTACAGGAGGAAACTTGATGATCTGTCATCTGTTGAGCCTAGTGAGCAGGCTATTTGGTCAGAGATTGATAGGCATGATCCTCATGGAGATGTTGATTTCAAAGATAGTATTGAACAGAACACTGATATGTTACGAGGACGTGATTTTTACTAGGGCTTCTTCGCGCACTCTTCCCTACTTCCTGATTGTATTTAAGATTCCTTTTCTTTTAAGAATCTTATAGATTGAGTGGCTACCATTAAGCTGAAGTGTGGGGACTACAACCCTTTGGATAGCACAGTGGCCCAGGTTAGTTCTAGATATTGTGATGTCTTACAGCCTGCTTCTAATAGCATTGAGCAGAAGAGACAGTCCAGACTTTTGAGTCATCGTCAGGTATAGCCAGGCTCATTAGACCTGCTTCGAGATTCTTCCATTAGTAGGATTCCTAGTCTTCCACATGCATACATCACATGGGCTAGATATATCTTGCAGGCTTACAGAGACACTTTACGGACAGCTGGCATTTATGAGGAAATATATGTGTCTTTATTTGATTTTGGAGGTATGCCTTCTTCTTGGGCTCGTGGAGTAGCGGAGTTCTGGGATGCTAGTAACACTTATTGGATCTACCCAGAGGAGTTGACAGTTACCCTTTGTGACTTACAAGCTGTGTTAGGTCTCCCGATACTTGGTTACCGCTATGAGGAGTGTGTTCCACCAAATGATGAGTTATTTCATAGGCGGCCCTCATATGATTGTGATCGATGAGGTAGGCTATCTATGCCTTCTATTTATATTGATCTTCTAAACCATTATCACCAGGATTTCAGGGCATCGGGATGTTCTAGATGATCATGAGCTACACTGCCTGTGAGTACATAGATTCAGAGCTTCTTACAAGATTATTGTCTATCCGAGGAGACTGTAGCACTACATGACCCTTTTTGATTGGATGTGTCTAACGGTAGTTATTTATTTGAGGAGACTGTAGAGCCTATTTTATTAACAAGAGAGACTTCTCCAGCCTTACAGGGATTGAGGGAGGATTTGTTCTTAGCCGGCTTTATAGTGACATGGATCTACATTTTTGCGCTTCCCATTATAGAGGGATCAGTTCATCCAGGTACTTTATTAGCATCCAGCAGGATTTCTCGATGTGAACAGATTTCTCTAGCCCCCGCAGTGTGGCTAGGATTTACAAGATAATGGGAGAGATTTTTAAGGCTGGTTCTTTAGAGTTATAAGATGTGACTCTGCCGTGGCAAGACTTGTACACTTGGGCTCACCTTCACATACATGGTGCATTTGCTTATTTCGAGTATCTTGTATTCTTTTTGGGCAAGGATATTCTACAGTCTTGCAGTTATATCGAGCATCATCTACTTTGGAGATGGAGCAAATTCGCATGTTCTTCTTTGCTTCTCATTTGGTCAGAGATCAATTTTTGTTGGTTCACCAGCCGGATATATTTGTCTTACCATCTGGCTTGATGGGGGTTGATCTTATTGATAGTCTTGATGAGAATGGTAGATATACCTTGCTTTATGGCCGTAAGACATTGAGAGTAGCTGAGTACCTTTTCAGTATACGTCTAGGATGGTTATGTTATCGATTTAGGAAGTCAGTTTTTATAGATGGTTATCAGCCCAACCAAGTTGTACGATAGTTTGTTTTCTTTCAGTCGACCGCTCATGATGGTAGGCCATTCACCCCTAGTGTAGTAGACATTAGGAAGATCAGTATGGTTCCCCTCGAGACACATTACTTGGCTACTTTAGTTGTTTGGCTATATTTATTGAAGCTTAGTACTGGTGCTCACTTTCGAATAGTTTCTCCGCAGGGTCACACAGGGGTTAGTTATACCTACCTCACCTGGGTACGGCTATCTTTCGGTCCTTTTCTGGAGCATGGTGCCAGGAGATATGAATGAAGGGTAAGATCTTTAGGAGTTCCTTGAGGTCAGAGGCCTCGATGTCAATCACCACCAGCAGGGAACAGCAGTGCCAGAGGTATAATTACTAAAAATGGTGTTTTCAATACTTCTACCATCTTCTTTGCTGCATCAATAAAATATATTCAATGCATTTGATCTTGTAACTTAATTTGTGATATATACAGTGGTTGGGGAGCAAGACATCCTTCTTCATAGTAGAGTTAGAGCTAGGGATTTTGTTCCTAGTTACACTGAGATTTCTTCGCCAGCTCACAAACATAGAAGTAGCCAGCCTACAGAGCCTGTGTGGGATCCAGTTGATTATTCCAAGGGTCCACCTCCACAGTAGTTTATGACTTCTGATGAGGTCCACAGGTGTCAGGTAGCACTGGAGATATTATTGAGGACTCTAGAGTTGAGCCATCAAGCATGCCGTACTTAGATACTACTACTTCTGATTTTATTACTCCTTCTATGGAGCCACTTTTCTCTACTGAGCCTGACTCTACCCATTTCCCTGGGGAGACTTCTGAGGTGAGGGATCTCGTTCCTAGTGAGGCTTCTATTGAGCCAGCACAAATTCCTGGAGCTTATCAGATAGTGAGGTTCTTCGAGGATTACGTCACTTATGATACACCAGTTCAATCGGATTCATCATGTTTAGGTACTTTCTCCCTCTCTTTATTTTTTAGCTGCACTTATTTACATTTACTGCTCTACTTTATGCTGATTATTTTTATTTGTTCCTTGCAGTGCCTAATGTAGCTTATGAGTCTGAGATCTACCATCGACATCCCTATAGGCCAAATCCATGTGATAGAGGCATGCAAAATTGTGGCTTGGTATTTTTTAGGGATGTGGTTTCTTGGCTTACTTTGGATTCACCATAGTCACTGGACAGCTTCAAATCCTATGTGAACACCATTCTGGATCTTTTAGTTAGTACTGGCTTGGAGGAGTAGGTTCTCTGGTATCTGGAGACTCTTTGTATAGACGTAGAGTTCTTGATCCATCGGATGAGATCACTCAGTATTGTCTGCTCTAGCACTTTACTGATAGAGCTTCAAGAGAAGGTCAGGGTTCGTAGGGAGACGATTGACCTAGCGCATGATGAGTTTGAGGTTAGTGCTAAAGTTGTATGACATGAACGTCAGAGTTTGATAGATGCTTCTTTTGAGTTAGACAGATTGACTATAAGGATCAAAGAGTTGTAGGTTGAGCATGACAGGAGAGGTCAGACTATAGAGCAGGAGCAACACCATTATCAGCTATGTCACCAGGCTATGGTAGATGCTGAGGCTACTTTGATCAGAGCTATTGATGCTTTATACCTGGTTGAGAGTGAGCAGCAGTCTTTAGCAGCTTATTTAGCACAGCTTCTAGAGCTACAGTCTAGGCTCCCATGATGTACTCTTTTTTTCCATCAATCATGTATTATCTTATTATATTAGTGAAATCAACATTCCTTTGTTACTCTTGTCCTTTTTGTCTTTGGGAGATTTGATGAGAAGATCGGCTTTGATTTATGCTTTGTGCTTTGGGAATAATTTATGTGTCGGCTACAAAACATGGATTATTTCAGCTTCGACTGCACTAGCTTATGGAGCTTTTGACAAGATTTTTCATTAGTATGCCTTACTTAGGACATGCAAAATGATGGGATTGACCATTTATCAGAATCGACTTGTCGGATAGATAAGAGTTCTTACACCATCTACTCTCTACTTCAATGGCTTTGCTGAAGATCTCTTTCGTTTATGTTATTACAGATTTGAGTTTCCTCCAACCCTAACTTCATGCTTGATGGAGGAATTGGTTTATTTATTTTGATGAAGGACTCTGCTAGGGAATCAGTTTATCCATGTTTGGTTTGATTTTAAATTCCTTCTATCCTAGCTTTAAGCTTGACAGAATTGATGAAGGACTAACCTGATTTGTCCATATTAGCTTCTCAGGAAGTGTATGTACGACATGAATCATGTGCTTGCTGCCTCGTCAGACACATAGAAGGTTACATAGTGATGACCCAGCCTTCCGATTTATACTAGGTCTATGTAGAGTCATTAGTCTAGTAATGTGTGCTTTAACAGACTGAATAATCATGAAATTATTTTAGTTCGGCCGTCGGCTTTGTATGAATTATGGAATTGCTTCCTTGGTCCTATGCTTTTAGCTTTGATGGACTTGATGAGAAGATTGGCTTTGATTTTTACTTTGAGCTTGATTAGATCATTTGAGAATAAATTAAAATATCACCCTGCAGGCAATATAAAGATTGACTTGAGGCAGCTCTGAATTGAGGGTTTACTAGATTATCTTGGTATATCAATCAAGTAAAAAGATCTCTTGGATTATGGTTTCATGTAATCATTAAGCTAGATTTGGTTTAAGATTAAGTAGATATCATCATTGGACTGACAAGCAGGGGCTCTTTTACTATGGCATTTTCTCATGGCTTGTTGAAAGAGGAGAGCGTCAACAACTCGGCCATTTATGGGCTTGTTGAGTTTGACCTTTAAAACCTACTCAAGTTTTTGACTTAAGCTGTAATGGGTTGGTGGTTTGGTCATCAGACAAACAAATGGGGGCTCTTTCACTGCGGCCTTTTCTTGTAGCTTGTTGAGTGAGGAGAGCATCAGCAACTCAGCCATTTGTTGGCATGTTGAGTTTGACCTTTAGAACCCATCCATGTCTTATACTTTAGGATGTAGAGGTTGATGCTTCTTTCAACTCAGTTGATTGAAGCTTCTAAAATTGGGAGTTCTTTTGACTTCATCTCCGACATCTGACGGATCTGGGAGACAAAATTTTGACATTTAGGGCTATCTTTTCATATGTAAAAATAGATTATCTTTTTATTCCTGTAAGAACCTACAACTTAACAATGACAATTATAGATATATTCAAGAATTTTGGCATAAAGTTCAATGTCAACCTGAGTCAGAATATATTCGAGGATCTCATCTTATAACACGATGTCAACTCAAATAAACTTAACATAAACTAAAAAAATGCCTCCTATATTGCAGGAGGAATTCTAAAGCACATTTAGAAAAACTTTCAAAATGAAAATACATAAATACATCAATATTTGAATTGATATGCTCTTAAGAGGGTTTTAACATACGCCATTTATTTCATCTATATATATAGAAATCTAAAATGCCCCCTATGTAACAGGGGAATTTTCACAAAAAAGGTTTTTCATCTAGAGTGAGTATATTTATTTAGGAATCTTGACATGAAGCACAATGTTGACCTAAATAGATATACTAAAAAAATGTCCCCTATCTTGCAGGGGGATTTCTATTATACCTCGACAATGTATTCAACATGTATAATACTTTTAGGTCATTGGCGGTGGTCTTTAAGTCAATGAGTTGGCATGTCCCTTCTTGGTTTTCAATGACAAGGGTGCTTTTGATTGGGAATAATTGGTCTTCTCAGCACTATGACCAATCCCCTTTTTTGGAATGTTCAAGGCTGCACCGTATGGTCAAAATCCTTGGACATCTTTGCTTGATAAACTTCTAGATTTTGAAGAGCTTGCAATCTAACTTCATCAAGCACATCGAGTTCCTCCATCCTCAAAAGAGCATTTCAGTTCCTCCATCCTCAGAAGAGCATTTCAGTTAGATTGTATTGGATGGCTACTCGAAGTGATAGTAACTCAACTTCGAGCGGAAGAGCTTCTTCAGTTTTAAATACCAATGAGTAGGGTGTGGCTTTAGTTGGTGTTTTATAGGTGGTTCAATATAACTTCTTTAAATGGGGTAGCTTCAACTTAGAGAAATAGTCAATCCTTTTATAAAGTAGTGTCCTGATGATGGGATCAATTGTCATTATTTGTACTGACATTCGAATGGTCAGGATGCTATTGTTGGGTGTAGTGGATTTGGAGGTTGGTGGATTATGTTCCCATGTACTTGGCATTCATGACACTTCTTAGCATGATTGATACAGTCTCTCACCATAGATGGCCAATAATAGCCCATCCTTTTGATCTTTATTACCATCTTGGGACCTGACTGATGTGCACCACAAAGTCCTTCATAAATTTCAACCATCACTTTGCTAGCGTCATCTGCATTTAGGCATCATAGCCAAATTTGTTCAAAGGATCTACGATATAAAGTATTGTTGATGAAAGCATAGCGCAACATTCTCTTCTCAATTTGAGCTGCGAGTGATTTATTATTTGGTAATTTGCCTTCCTTAAAGTAGTCAATGAAGGGTTTCCTCCAATCAAGTGGCTTTCTACTATAAAGGCTTCACATTACTTTTCTATAGCAATATCATTCTTAGCTCTTCTAGGTATAATTTCATGTTGATTTTGAGGAGTTTGAAGAGCAACTTGAGTCGCATCCTGCTAGATCAAATTTGATAACCCCTCTACCTATAGGGATTGATACTTTATTGGCTCTAGAACTCATCAAGTAAATATGCCGATCATGACATAACCACCATTCATACTTGTCATCTCCTTAGCTAATTTTGCTAAGAAATCGGCTTTACTATTCTCGGATCAAGAGACTAGAGTTAGTGTGATATTTACTATTTGCTTCATAAGTTCGAGAGCTTGCTTATGATAGAGAGCTAACTCAAGCTTATTGATTTTATAGGTGCCAAGTACTTAATTTATAATAAACTAAGAATTGCCAAAAATATGCAAGTTTTGAATACCTATGAAAATAACTTCTTCAAGACCGGCCACTAATGCTTCATACTCGGCTTTATTATTAGTTCTTGGCTTGATCAGCCCATATGATCATCTTATTATCCCTCCTTCTGGTGTTATGAAGATGATATCAATTATTGCTCTTGCTCTTGGGAAATTTAGAGGTTGGACTTGTTTGATCGATGAGGCTCCATCAAAGTATATTTTTGAAATTTATGATTTTTCTCTTTCATGAATGAGCATAATTTGCTCATCAGGCAAATAGTCATTAAGAGAAGAGTCTGTAGGGATGGGATGTGAAGCTAGAAAATCTGCTAAGACTTATCCCTTCACTGCTTTCTATGGAACATATGTGATATCAAATTGTAAAAGCAATGCTGCCCATCTTGCTAAGCGACCTATCAACGCTGGTCTTATCATCGGGTACTTCAGCTGATCGATCCTTGAGATGAGGGTAATTTTATGAGATAATATATAATGATGTAGCTTTTGGACTGCAAAGATCAATGCCAAACAGTGCTTCTCTATCAGAGAGTATCTCATTTATGCTCCTATTAATCTTCGATTGATATAATAAAGAGCATTATCTTTGCTTTCTTCATTATGTTGTGCCAACAATGCTCCAAGAGACTCTTCTAATGCTGCTGTGTATAGAATGAGGGGCCTCCCAGGAGTAGGCGCTGCAAGGATTGGTGGATTTAACAGGTAGCTTTCAATGCTATTAAAGGATTCTTGGCACTCCTTTCCTCACTTGAATGGAGCGTCCTTCTTCATCAACCATGCAAATGGTTGACAGCATCCTGATAGATTTGATATAAATTGATAGAAGATTGTAAGCTGTCCTTGTAAAGAACAGAGCTGACACAAACTCCTTGGTGGAGGCATCTCCACAATTGCCTTGATTTTGGCAGGATTAATTTCAATTCTTCTGTGGCGTACAATATACCCAAGGAATTTTTCAGAGGATACCCCGAATGCACATTTTGGAGGATTCATCTTGAGATCATACTTTCTGATTCTCTCCAATACAATTCTCAAGTCTTCAAAGTGGTTTCCACGGTTTAAGCTCTTCACCACCAGATCGTCAACATAACATTCCACCTTCTGGGGAATCAACTCATCAAAAATACATGTTATGTCTCTCGGTATGTAGCTCCAGCATTTTTCAAACCAAAAGGCATGACTTTGAAACAATATATACCAATTAGCATCCTAAATGATTTGTGCTTCTCATCTTCAGGAGCCATTTAATTTGATTATATCTCGATGATCTGTCCATTAATGAGAACATGTCATAGTTAGAAGTATTGTTTACTAGAAGTTATGATATTGGAAGCGAAAAGTCATCTTTTGGGCACGCCTTATTTAGGTCCTAAATTAATGTAAAAATGGATTTGACCATTCTTCTTCCTAATCGGGATAATGTTAGCTATCCAACCTGCATACTTCTCCTCTCAGATGAAACCTGCTTTGATCAGCTTCTTTATTTTTGTAATTACCTGTTCTTCAATCTCTAATCTCATTCACCGAGGAACTTGTTTAGCAAGCGTCACATCTAGTTTAATAGCAAGTTTATGAACTACTACATCAGGAGATAAGCCTAGCATTTCAGAATATGTCCAGGCAAAGCAATCCCTGAATTCATAAAGTAGCACTTTTAACTCTTCATCTTTCTCATCAGGTAGAAGGGCACTGACAAAAAGTTGGATGGGGATCATCCTTAGCTCCTAGGTTGATTTCTTTGACTTCATCCATAATAGCTATTTGTCCTCCATCTTTGAGTTCTTCAGGCACAGGCTCAGCTTCTACTTCTTCATCATTTATAAGAAGGATTTCATGGAGCTCCTCTTCATCACTCACTATTTCAATCTCGCTTCTATTATATTATAACAAGCTTTATTTTGATGAGATTTGTGGATGAACCCAAGACCTTTAGTGATAAACTTATCACTTCTTCATGATGCTTGAGGACTTCTTTCGCTCCACATCCTGTTAAAGATTTGAGTTCTATTTTTAGTAGTTCCAATATGAATTCCAAGCTTATGCATCATTCTTCGCAATTTGTGTGAATAGTATATTGGTATTCTTATTGGCATTATCTCATTAGATATTTCATGTTGAGGAGGCCGATCAAAATTATGAGATTGAGACTACTCAAATTTATAAAATAGAGTTCCTGTTTTGCCATTCTCATTCAATGGAGGCACATAGAATGTTATCAACTCTTCAATGTTATGAACCTCTAGTGGAGTAATTTCTTTGAAGTATTGCTGAGAGATGGGTATAATTTTGAAGGAGTCCTCTGATTCTGCCAAGTGAGCTATCCTTCTTGATGTGACCCTCTGAACTCTATTTTCATAAGTAGATTCAAAGTCATAGTCTGAATCAAAATCACTTATTTCATAATTTTCCTTTCTTGAAAGCTTAAAAGTTCTCTTAGGTTTAATAGGAATATCTTCTTCTTCTTGTGTGTTTCCTCCCAAATGAGGAACTGATCTTCTTGACTTAGGTATAAAGTCAAGTGCTTTAAGGAGAGTCGGCATTGCCTTCTTTCTTCCTCTTTGCTTGTGCTCTTTGACTTTATGAAATTGCTTTTAGTTCCTGAAGTGGATGCTACTGCTTCAAGAGGCTCTATTGGCTTAGGCTCTTTGAGGATGAAGTACTTTGCATCTTCATAAATCTTTGCTTCATTGACGAAGAATGGTTTTAGGTTACCAAGAATTTTGAATTCTTCTCCATCTTTCAGATACTTCATACATTAATGCATAGTTGATGGGACCAATCCATACTCATACAAACATGGTTGACCCAAGAGAGCTCTAAATGATGTATCAACGTTAATTACATGAAACTTGGCTTCTGTATATAAATTTTGAAACTTGAACGGAATAATAAAAAAACCCAAAAATTTTTGCCCTTTTTCATTGAAATCATGAACGATCAACTTATCTCTCCCAAGATGTTAGATATCAAGTGATAATCCTCTTAAAACCTTTAGACTCACAAGATTGATAGAAGAACCTGGATCAATCAATATTCGACTGATAGAGATGCCATCACTCTCTGCAGTAACATATAGAGGATGGTTGTGATCTACCGTTCCCAACATAAGATCTTCTTCAGAAAATGTGATTACTGGGAGATCTTGAGTTTGTAATGCTTCAGTCATACATTTTTCAACAAAGTAAGCTTCATAACTCTCTAGATCTTTGAGAGCCTGTATTAAAGTTTCTTGGGGATCTTTTGACATCAAGAGAGCTTCGTACACACTCAGTTGTACAGGGATCTTTTTCAGATGTTATAGAATATTATAATTTATCTTCTCGCTTGATTTAGGCTTTATTCTAGAATTTTTGGGAATGATATCTTCATTTACCTTTATCCTTATTTACATTTCCCCTCTTTGATGAAGGTGGTAAGACTTTACCACTTCTCAACTGAACTTGAATAACTCTGTCTTATTCAGATTCTTCTGAAGACATAATTTTTTTCAAATTTTATTCTCATTCTAGAGGTTTGGCCAAAAGAGCTAGACTCATTTTTCAACTTCATATACTTCATGCGTCATGATATCGATGAGTCTGACTCTTCTCCATCAAGAAAATATATATCTTCATCTGAACTGTTATCGTCTTGCTGAGTCATTAAATAAAATTCAGATGTTAACTCCTCAAGCTGTTCTTGCTTTCCTGATAAGAATTTTGATGGGTTGGTCTAATCTGTCAGACTACCCTTGTCATTTCGGAGTAACTGATACTGAAGAATATCTGACATCACGTAGATGATTCAACATGTCTCTACTAAACAAGATTCACCATTATCTTCTTTATTTGATTCATCAATGTGAAGTTTAGGCATAAAGTTTGCAAGCCTAAATGGTTGTCTTGTTGGCTGGTAATACTCTTTTAAATTATTAATGATCTTTTGAGTTATAGTTCTCTTCTTAATCTTCTGTTTCTTAGCCAGCTTCTTTGACTTATGAGGCCTGCGTTTAGTAGATTATTTCTCATACTGTGATGAAGTAGCCTTATTAGAATGCTGCTGAGAAGCCTAAATACTTGGTTTAAGCAACTCTCTTAAGTCCAATATGGGTATAAATGGTGATTTTCACATAACACTAGGGATACCCTTCAACAGTTTTAGCATTTTCACGGTCTTTTTGGAGACTATTGTTTCTCATTCTTAGTCTGAATTGATTTCTCCTTCTTTTATATTTGATGGATGATACGGAAGAGGATGTAATCATCCTCGTAGACTCTCTTTTAGGGTTGACTAGAACACTATCGAATAGTGTAAATTCACCTCGCCGATACTTCCTTTCTAGCCAATCTTTGAAGACATAATAATCTTCTATAAGATGACAAATCATCTGATGATAAGACAAGATATATCGGCTTGATTCTTCGTGCCTTTTTCTGGTAATTATAGACCAACTTTGACTGCTTGTTGTAATAGTTTAGCCACATTATCCCTTCTAAAGGAATATTCTTTATTCATCCTTTCTTTAAGAGATGGTCGCATTCTCTCATCATCTCTTATTACTTATTTTGGGCACTCCCCACCACTTGGAAAGGCCCGAGGATTATCATTGCCTTCTAATACCAATTTTGGTTGTGGATTAGAATAGACAGGCTTCTTTTCCTTATCCTCATTGTACATCGACTGTTTTCCTTTATCCATATTATTTATCACCCGATTTTCTCCATTTGAGCCATAGAAAGCGACATTAAGTTCATTTCTTCTTAAGTCTGAAGGTTTGTTTCTCTTCGCTTTATCTACATAGATTTTAAACTTATGGCGATTCAGCTTTTCAAATTTAACCACCCTATCGAGCAAGTCTTGGAATGTTGTAATCGATGTCATATATAGAAATGGTGCCATTTTATCATCCATATTGCCCATTAGCAATTAGATCGCATGTTCTTCCTCCAATTATTGCTCACACTTCATACTTAAGTTACGCCAACGACTTATGAATTTTGTCACTGACACATTTTTTCTCTTTTTTAGTAAGGCAAGATCAACGATTATAATTTTCTCAGTTGTAATGGAGAACCACAAATATTGTCTCTAACATAGCAAATGTTTTAATCGAATCATTAAGTAATTCTGCATACCATTCGAAAGTAGCTAAGGTTAGCCTACTGACGAACTAACGGAAGAGTAGTGCATCATTCCCTTTTGTGGTACCACATATAGCCTTAAATTTAGCCAGATGTTGCTTTGGGTTACCAAGCCCACTGAAAGTATTAAACTTCAGCACCGAGTAACCTTTCGGGTATGGCACTTGATCATATTTAGTTGGGTAAGGGCAACCTTACTCACCAACTTTTCAGTCTGCTCTGAGGCTATGACTATCTTTATCTTTTCATTGATTATTATTTCTAGCTGAGCAACTGTTACCATTCCCAGTGTGCCGATGATATTTTGAATTATCGGCTAAAGAAGTATTTGGTTAACTTCATTCTCCGCTTCATGTGTAACATATATTATAGGAGCCTGAGGTACTAAAGATACTGGTGGTATAGAAGTTGCATTATTAGCTTCATGTTGATTAGCAGAAAAAATAGGTGATGCACTTTATGTGATATTCTTATATAACATCTCCATCATGATATTCATTTGCACCATCATGTCATTCATCTTGGTACCGAGCTGTGCAATTTTCTTATCTTTGACTTCCATTTGACGATGTATTTTTCTTTGCTCTCTAGCTAGCGCCACAACATCAATCAATACAGGCTCTTCTTCTTCTTCTATTCCTTATTATTGTTCTGCTTCTTGCTCATCCTCAGGGGAAGAACTTGACTGTCCTTCTCCTTGTGCATTTGCAGGGGCAGCTATTGATAGAGCTGAACGACGACGCTGATTATAAAAGCGTGTACCAGGCTGATCATTTCCTAGTTCAATCATATAGACAGCTTCAACACCCATGATATCTTTTTCATTATGGTCTTTTTCTTCTTCTTCTTCAGCGGAGATTGAAGATCCATCTTTAATTTGCTTCTGTAAAGACTCTTCTTCATAGCATCAAATTCAGGTTCAAGTTCCCTGGATCCATGCTGCTAGTGATGGTACTGAGCAAGAAGTTCACCTATATCTCTGACCATATAAAAGACTTTTACTTCCATAGTGTTTGCTTCATCACTTTCTTTTTGTACATGAATTTTTTATCAACGTTTCCAGTGGATCTCTGGTTCAGTGTGCGAAACAAACACTTCTTCTATTAAAGGACTGCGATCAAAGTCAACTTTCTCTTGTGAGGGTGAATCTGATCTATGATGGGATCTCCTAGAGGATTCTCCAAGGTCTCGACCGTCATGTCTCTCATCAATGATATCCCTTCTTTTGGGTATCCACTTCTGATGAGTTATTTTTAGGCAATTTAGTATGTAGATGTCACACCTCTTCCATTCTTCGGGATTTCATTACGGGGCCTTGGCCTCCATATCTATTTACACTTTTACTGAGACCTTTCAACAATAGATTCTTAGACACGTGGTCTGAGTGTCACGCTCCGATGCTCACCATGCAAAGCATACTTATTTCGATGAGTGGTTACCATAAGAAATGGCAACCTCCTTGATGGAGCTTCAATATTTTCCATCAGGACAAGCCTCTGAAATCCTCTTTTCATTAAGCCTCCGTCCTTGGCTACTTTGAGAACTTTGTGTATTCTGGCATACAGTGTTTCAGGCTATCTCCTCTGTGGTGGTGGAGCTTGACATGGTTGGTTCTAGAAGGACTGCTTTACTTCACCAGTAGATCTATTCCTTTTTACCCATTTTAGGTTATCAAAGTTGTTGTGGGTAGGAATACTCGCTCCTGGCAGTAATATCGCTTGTTCACTAGGTCATTTGATGAGAATCTGCTGAGCCACCAGCTCAGCATTTATTCATCTTTTCTGCCTTTTGGTTAATTTGCTTCCTGATGAGGAAGCTTCATGATCATGCTTTCCAATGTACAAAAAGTTCAATCGACAGAGCAGTTGTACCACGAGGCATTAAAGACACAGTTTGCCCACTAACAGTTCTTTTCATCATAGGGCTTCAGATTGGCCTAGCCATTTAAAAACTGAAGTTCTCTTTCACGAGAACTCTTTAATAGTGGTTGGCTGCTGAACTAGTTGGCAAATGTGGCTAGTAGGAGCTTCAGTAACTTGAGGTCTTCCAGCATGACCTCAGACGAACGTACCATGGGTGGGTACTTCAGGAGTTGTAGCTATGATAGTCGGGAAATTCAAGCTATCAAATTGAATGGTCGCTCCAACATCTCCTATGTTGATAATGACGTTGGCTAAGCAGATGTTCGCACCATGCTCTAGCTGAACGGTGAAAGTAGTGCTCTGTAGATCCATTGTATGAAAGTGAAAGATGATGATTAGTAATTAACAATTATTATTTCACCCCATACTTTCAAAATGCAGAGGCACTATAGAACAAAATAATAGTGTAATAAAGATATACTATATAGAATAATTCATTCAATATAGAGGCTCATACAATAGTAATCTAAATTTATTACACATTTAAATCACCATTTTTTATTTTGAATTTTTAAATATTTTATTGCTACTATAGCACATATATGACTAGCCAAAGATGGAAAGAGAATCTTGTCCCCAGCGGAGTCGCCGGAATCTATGGGCTCCAAAAATTTACCATCGACCTCTCAACAAATTTGAATTGAAGAGAGTGATTTAAAGCACCAGTGTAATTTTCAGAAGGTAGATGGAATAGTAGATAAGACACTACCCAGAGATTTCGTCCTCATTTTGTGAGGATTTTAGATCTAGTTCCAGGTTTCTTATAGGCGCAAGCCCCTATAGTTAATTACCCTTCCCAATAAGTGAGAGAGAACTTTCGATTAATGCTAGTCGTTAGATCGCTTAATGCGTAGTGTATAGTAGCAGCATATAGAGTTTTAGAATTTAAGATTATGAAATTCACCAGTTCAGCTTAAACCAGATGGTTGGGGCAATGATGACGTGCCTGATCTAGATCTCGTGATTCCGTCATCCCGGGATTAAGTTGTGGTAGTTGGATGGATTAAGTTTTATTTAAGTTTTTAATGATTGAATTTTATTTAAGCAGTTTTTAGATTGATATTTAATTTGAGTTAGATTTGAAAATATAATCACATTTTGATGGAAGTATCCCCTCTTGTTGAAATCACCATTCAACACAGCCATCATCGAGGTAGTTAATTGAGTGACTCAAATATATTTGAAAACTTTAGATCCTATCAACTCTATTTAGCTCCTTATAGAGGATCGAATCCACTATCACATGATAGAATTAGCTTCTTAGTATTTTACTAAGTTGAAATTCTTATAATATATTTTTAGGTTTTGTTAACCTGCACTCCTAAGACTAAAGGAAGCAACCCATAAAGATCCTCGCATTACACTTGAATTTAAGCATTCAAAGATAGTGTGCCATGAAAGTTTTTTTTAGCTTATATAATTTTATCTAATTAATAAAATAATAGATTTTGAAAATCATAATTAGAATAAGAATTTTTTATTTTTTTATTGAAGGAAGCTCCTTCATTCATGCAGAATTTAATTTAGTGTCGTCTTCTGTCTGCTTGTACAAAGAATTACAGATCCGGTGGCATTCATTTGAAAGTTTGTACAAGTTTTGAATAAGAATATATTCATTCTAAATATGTGTAATGGATTTATTTTTATTCAAGCATTTGCATGTACTTTGAAATATTTGACCCAAAGGAGTGACTGCTATAAGATATTGCATACTTCATGCTTGTATTCATATAAGTTTATATGTCAGTTCACCCAAAAGAAAGCTTCAAGCCTCTCTAATTTTATCATTTAAGGACTTTTCACATTTTTTATAACAAGAGTTGTTAGACCCACTTTAGATTCATTTTTAACTTCATATCAAATTCCTTATTTATTTGAAAATTAAATTTCAAATTTATTACAAATTTACTATGAATTTAGTATTAACTTTCTTAAATTTCATTTGCATTTGTTTTGATAACAAATATAGAATAAAGTTGGTATGATATGTTTTACATATGTTGTTAGTTTAATTATAAGTAGGTCCCTCAAAGATAGCTTTCCTTTCCTATAAATAAGGCTAGTTGGGGAGTCTTACCTTTCACACTATTTGCTTTAACAGAAAACTTCATAGCCTTAAAGGATTTTTGAAGAAAGGAAGGAAACTTGCTTGCGTTTAGAGTAAGTAGTTAAGTTTAGTATTACATTTCCTCTTTATTTTGTTTGGTTTCCTTTAAGCATTCTCCTCTTTGTTTTAATGTTTATCTTCATGTTTATTATGCATTTTTTATTTAATTTGAGTTTAGGAGATTTCTATTTGAACTTGTTTAAGTCCCAAATTTTAGTCAAAATTTTGACAATATTTTGACTAGATGAAGCGACAACTAACAGATGTTGGCTTGCTCGGTACGCCCTATTGAGCATAGCGAGTGGTGACTTATGACAACACAGTCGTCTTCGCACCCGCTATGCCCTATGGGATATTAGCAGAGTCTTGGAACCTGCAAAAGAAAATTACAAGCACACATATACACATATATTTCCACATTGACATTTGTACACATCCACAACTTATACTTCAGCGCATCCATAATTTCTTGCAATTCTATTCCCCGGAAGATGGCTCGGTATAGTTTAAATCGGAAAGAGGAGTGTTCGGCTAGGAGGAGAAAGCGGAAGAAGAATTGCCGGGGGCTTTTTTGGCTGCAGGATTCAAACAAGATTTACGTTGGATTTAACTTAAATCCTACCGATCAGCCTTACTGGGGTTTGGAGAAAAATGGAGGAAGAAAAAAAAAAGAAAGAAGAGAAAGAAGAAGGAGAAGGGAGGAGAAGAAAGGGGAAGGAAGAAGAATTTCTGATGTGGTCAGGATTCGAATAGGATTTAGGTTGGATTTAATTTAAATCCTACTGATCAGCCTTTCTATGGTTTGGAGAAAAATGGAGGAAGAAAAAAAAAAGAAAGAAAAAAAAAGAAAGAAGAAGAATAAGGGAGAAACAAATTATCTTTTCAGTTTTGGAAGAGTAGAGGAAAAACCGAAAAATTGAAGAGGGAAAAAAGGGCTCAGTTTTGGAGGAGGAGATTTGTGTACTTGCCTTGAGGTTGGGAAGAAGATGAAGGGAAAGAGGGGGAATGGTTGGAGAAGGCCTCATGAATCGGGATCGAGCCATTCGAACGGAAGGGGAGGCTTTGGCGTTCGGTTTCCTGCATGCGTGAAGAAGTGGGAGGGTTCTGTCGAGGGCTTCACGCGTGAAGAGGAGGGGGCCGAGTAAGTCAGGGAAGAGGTCATGGAGTTAGGGCATTAAGATTATATTACGGGTTTTAAATAGATTTTTAAATTGATTAATCGATTCTAATGTGAATTTTACATCGATAAAATCATATGGTATATATATATATATATATATATCTGATGAGAAAACCGTTGCGTAGAGTAAAAGTTTAGCCATAGCTTTGGGATATCCACACAATAAGGTATTTAAAGAGTGAACAATAAAACTCTAGAATTTTATGAAAAATCTCGAAAAGAGGGAAAACTAAGGGGCCTAGCCCAAGTGCTTCCACTATGTATGCTTTTGAGTACAAGATCTTCCGATAATTACGTAATCAGATAGAAAGGACAACAATTGCTGACAATGTTGATGACGATGTTGACGCGTTGATCACGGTTGACGACGACAATGTTGATGATGATGTCAACGACATAGTGGTCGGTGATGATGACCGCAATAAATGACGACGAGGATCGATGGTGCTAATGGTGACACGGTGAAAGTTGAAAATCATACAGGTTTGGAGGATCTTTAGAGCTCTCTCCTCTCTCTTGCTTGGGCCTCCCTTCTCCTTCACTTGGCCTCCCCTCATATGAGAATGAGGGGCTTTTTATAGATTGGAGGAGTGGCATCTCTGTAAATACATGCAAAACCCGTACCACTCCACTTCATCGAACGGCTCAAAATGATCCCCTTAATCATATGATGTATTTCATGCATTTGAATACTCAAATGAAGTCGGAATTGTAAGATCTTTGGCTTGTTGGAACCGGCTCGTCGAGACGCTCGATTTGACTATAAACACTTCATATTTGAGAGCTATTTAGGGATTTAATTGATATCCCAAATTTTCTAAGGATATTTTGAGAGCTTGATCTCGACCGCCAACTTCGGATCACTTTTAACATCAAAATTGCGCTTCAATTACTAATATTTTAAGTGTCATATCAGTTGCCCCCCTATTTTTGGATGACATTATCTCAATCATCCAAAAATATTTAGATCTTCATAGGAGTACAAGATTATGACTACAAGTCGATGGGCCGCAAATGCGCAGTGTATGTGCGAGATTCGAGGTTAACATCCGGTGGGAACGGGATCAGCTCATGGCCCTCATGGCGATACAACGGCGGCCACATTCCGTCTTACGCCTCAGCATGGCCAGGCTACGGTCATGAACCGATGTTGAACGGTCGATGAGCGCGGCCTGAATATTGATCGTGGAACGGCGGAGCGGGTCGGTCACGGTCTGGCTGAAGTTGGTCTCTACGGCTGAACGCTCATGGCAGCGCCATCTCTGGAGTTAAATGGTCGGCGATGCGCGTGGGCCCGTGGCGGATCGTCGCCGAGATGGCGTCCGGCGGTTGCGTCTGAATAATGCGGCGATGCGGAGCCCCGTCGACATACGGGCCACGCGATCTGGCTGAAGCCAATGGTGGACTGAAGTGCGCGATCTGCCCATATGCTGCGCATACATGGGCAAGGAGATGCGACGGGCGCTGAAGCAGTTTGCTGAATGAAGGCGCAATGTCTATGAGCATGAAGGGCCGGCACGCCACCTGGTCCAATGACGGTTTTGACGGTTTCAAGTTTTTTTGGGCTGTTTTTTTCTTTGCCCCTAGAAGGGGTCTAAAACCCTCATTAAGCGAGAAGTCACCTTCACCTTGAGAGAAGGTCATTTGGGCAATCAAGACTCAGTAGTTCATACAGGCTCCAGTTTTCCCTCGAAGAGGTGTTAACTAACCTCGTGACCGACCGATCTGAGGTGATCAAAACCCGTAGTTCATGCAGCTCCAGCCCTCGAAAGAGGTGTTAACTAACCTCGTCGGACCGACCGGGATCGGAGGCGATTAAGACCCGTAGTTCATACGGCAAGGCTCCAATTTTCCCTCGAAAGAGGTGTTAACTAACCTCATCGGACCGACCGGGATCGGAGGTAGTCAAGACCCGTAGTTCATACGGCAAGGCTCCAGTTTTCCCTCGAAAGAGGTGTTAACTAACCAAGTCGGACCGACCGGGATCGGAGGCGATCAAGACCCGTAGTTCATACGGCAGGCTCCGCCCTCGAAGAGGCGCCGACCGTCCGGACCGTCCCGGAGGTGATCCGAGACGAGGGTTGACGAAGATGCTCGACGACATTGGTCGGCGATGGTGACCTGCGATGGTAGTCGGTGAGGATAACCAATGACGATAGGCAAGCGGACCGATAAGGTGGTCGACGGTGGTCTGCAACAACGGACGCGCATCGACGTGTAGTCGGCGGGGATGACCGGCGATGATGGTGGTGACCGCGAAGATTGCCGACGATGGTCGGCAGCGGACCGGCGATGGTAGTAGTGCGGATGATAATAAGATGGCACGGTGACCAACGCAAGATGAACCGACGACGGCTGTTAGCGGCACGGGGGTAAACAAATAAGGTGATGGTAGTCGATGGTGCGACTAACGTCAGCCAGGATGACGGGCACGATGGTGGAGCAAAGATTGCCAACTATGGTCATGAAGACCGCATGACGGCATATGGGTGACCGACAGTTAGTGGCCGACGGGTGGTCACGGTTGTTCACGATGGTCGCAGAAGGACGGCGAAGGTAGATCAGCGATGACCGGCTATTGGTGGCGACGGGGGTGGTCGGTAACAAGAACCGGCGTCAGGTCGCGATGGACCGACGCCGGAAGTCGACGGGGATGACCAGCTACGATGGTGGTGATCGGTGAAGATTGCCGGCGATGGTCGGCGGTAGTGACCGGCGATGGTAGTCGGCGGCACGGCTAGATGGTTGGCACCGACGGGGCGGTGGCAAACCATGACGTAGCCGACGGAGATCTTTGACTATCCGAGGTTGTTTATCGAGTGACTGATTATGTTAAATTGCGGTGGAAGAGGTTGAATTGAATCCGTTGAGATTTTGACCCATCCGAGGTTGTTTATCGAGTGTGACTTCGATGACGCTAACCTGTGTGGAAGAGGTTGCATTGAATCCACTGAGGATTTTGACCCATCCGAGGTTGTTTGTCAGAGTGTTACCCGATGAAGTTAACCTGTATAGAAGAGGTCGAATTGAATCCGTTGAGGATTTTTAACCTATCCGAGGTTGTTTGTCAGGGTGTTAACCGATGACGTTAACCTGTATGGAAGAGGTTGAATTGAATCCGCTAAGGATTTTTGACCTATCCGAGGTTGTTTGTCAGGGTGTTACCGACGCAACTGTGGAAGAGGTTGAATTGAATCACCGAGAATTTTGACCCATCCGAGGTTGTTTGTCGAGTGTTACCCGACGCAACGTGGAAGAGGTTGCATTGAATCCACCGAGATTTTGACCCATCCAGGTTGTTTGTCGAGTGTTACCCGGCGACGCAACTGTATAAGAGAATCCGCTGAAAATTTTGACCTATCCGAGGTTGTTTGTCAAGGTGTTACCGATAACGCTTAACTGTATGGAAGAGGTTGAATTGAATCGCGAGATTTTGACCCATCCGAGGTTGTCGTCAGTTACCTAATGACGCTAACCCGTATGGAAGAGGTCGGGAAGTCCACCAAGGACCTTTTGACCTATCCTAGGTTATTTATTTGTCGAGTCTTTGCTCGGCGACGCTAACTGGAAGAGGTCGGGGAAGTCCAAAGGACCTTTGACCCATCCTAGTTTGTTTGTCGAGTCGGGACGTTAACTGTATGGAAGAGGTTGAATTGAATTGCCGAGAATTTTCCCATCCGGTTGTCGAGTGTTTGCTCGATAATGTTAACCTGTATGGAAGAGGTCAAATTAAAATATCCATTTGTGATTGTAGCCAAAGTTGCTCCTTAACCTTGGCTTTGTTTTTCCATGAGTATGATTGGAAAATCATAATTTGCAAAGCTATATCTCTTCTCAATGTTGAAATATCCTCCAACTTTGACTTGTTTCTTGGGATGGTAATCAATTAGATGCTTAACATGGGTGATCTTCTGAGATTGAGAGTTGCCCCCGCCTCCGAAGGGAACAAAGTTTGATGAATCTTCATTCCATGCTCTTTAAAAGCTTGAAATGATCCACCTCGATGGTGGTTTTGATCTTGTTGGGAAACTTAGCCATACAAGATGAAATAATGAGAATCGCCTTCCATGACGCCAAACTGCTATGCTAGAAAACCGCTAGAGTAAAGTTTTCGCTTCGTTGGGAAATCCGACACACGTATTTAAAGAGTGAACAATAAAACTCCAAAATTTTACGTGAAAACCTCAAAAGAGAGGAAACCACGCCTAGCCCATAAAAAAGCTTCCACTATGTATCTGTTTGAGTACAAGATCTTCCGACACCTAATTCTGATATAGAGAAAGGGACAACAGTTGCTAGTAACAGACAATGTTGACAACGATGTTGATGACGATGTTGACGACAATGTTGACGACGATGTTGACGATGATGTCAACGATAGTGGTCGGTGATGATGACCGGCAACAATGATTGACGACGGCGAGGATCAGTGGTGGCGGCTAATGGCGGCGGTGGTTGACAACCGCAGGTGGCACGATTGCTTTGGAGGATCTTTAGAGCTCTCCTCTCTCTTGCTTGGCCTCCCTTCTCCTTCATTTGGCCTCATATGAGGAATGAGGGCTTTTATAGATTGGAGGAGTGGCGTCTCGTTAATACATGCAAAACCCGCATACTACCACTTCATCGAACGGCTCAAAATGATCCCCTTGATCATATGATGTATTTCGTGCATTTGAATGCTCAAATGAAGTCAGAATTATAAGATCTTTGGCTTGTTGGAACCGGCTCGTCGAGACGCTCAATTTGACTATAAACACTTCATATTTGAGAGCTATTTAGGGATTTAACTGATATCCCTAAGTTTTCAAGGATATTTTGAGAGCTTGAGTTCAACGGATACTTGCTTTTAACATCAAAATTCGTGCTTCGACTACTAATATTTTAAGTGTCATATCAATATCAATCTTAGTTTTTTCCAATGTTCCAAATGCAACAGCACAGTCCGTTTGGCTCGAGTCAGCGTCAAATTAAGTCAATTTAAACTCAAAATGCATGTCGTCACTTTTGACCGCTCGACATTCATGCAAACTTATCCAAATTAAGTGTGAAAGATCTTACTTGATAGATTTCGATGTTTCAAAGTCAATGACGCAATCAATTTTGTGAACGAATGTCGTTTAGTTTTCGTCAGCACCTCCTGACCTCGATATACATGCAGAACGACTTGATTGCTTGATCGGTTGATCATCAAGTTGTGGAATATTTATATTCTGACCAGTTTTAATGTTCTGAACGTGATGACAAAGTCCGTTTGTCGATCGAAGGTCATTTGGGTTGATTTTGGTGACGTACTTTGTATTTCAGCCTCAATTTGCATGCTGTCATTTTCGATTATTCGACATCTGCACAAACTCGTTTGAATTAAGCATGGACAATCTCACTTCATAGTTTTCGATGTTTTGAAGCTAACAAATTACTCAATTTCGTGAACGGAGGTTGTTCGGACATCTCGCAACTCGATACATGCGATTGACATATTAATACGATCGATGGTTCTCTTAGATTATGCAATATTTATATCTTGAATTTGACAAACACGAAAGTTTGTTCATCGATTGGAGGTCGTTTCAACTATTTTCGGTGACGTCTAGTGTATTTTGAGCTCCGATTTATACATTATCGTTTTCAAAATCCGTCGAATTTGAGTTGTGGGCTTGACTTGACTTAGGACACATACATGAAAGTCGACATTATATTTTTTTAATTTCTAGTTTTCTTTCGTGTGCGGTGTGGAATTTTTTATAAAACAGCTATTGGTTTTCACTTTTCAATTTTTTCAAAAATTTAATTTTTTTCAATGAATATTTTTAATTTATTTTGCCGAAATATCCTCGGATTCCACAATAACTATATTCAATGCAGTGATTATCTGTTTGCAAGATGGGCAGCAAAAATAATTAATTTTCTTTGATAAACTCGTTTAGGCGAGATAGTTTAATATCACTTGATGTTCAACTAATTGTAACATTTATATGTCCAAAAATATATAAAAATGGATAAAGCTCAATATATGTTAAAGATACACTTAAAAAATATAAAAATATAAAATAAAAATTACATTTTTCTTTCGTCTGAAATGATGTTTTTTCTTAGAAATTTGAAAATAATTTCTCAAAGAACTTTATGAAAAAAAAATTTAGTTCAACTTCTCTATATTAAATTCAAATGAGGTGCACATGATTTATCACGTGTTATAATTTTTTTCTCTATCTGAATGAGTGAGAACGCAAGGCATGATTAACTATCAAAAATTTTAAAATTTAAATTAATTCAAATAATTTGATATTATAATTAAAATATTTATATTTATTTTAATATGAACGTAATATAATAATTAATTAATTTATATTAAAATAAAAATTAAAATAAAATTAAAACTCATTTAAACTAAATTGTTCCATATATATTTTGCCACATCTCGATACCATAGCTTGCATCCTTATTTGGATCTCGCTATGGAACCAGACACCTTGCTATTCCCCTTCCTCATCTTCCTCGCCTTGTCCCTCTTACTCAACATTCTCACAAAACATAAAAAACTGAAAGAAAGAAGAAGATCCCACAAGGTCCATGGTGCCTTCCCATCCCCGCAACCTCCATCTTCTCGATTCCATCAAGCCTCACCACTCCCTCCTCGTTCTCTCAAATAAACATGACCCTCTCATGCTCCTCCAACTCGGCTCCGTCCCCACCCTTGTCGTATCCTCCCATGACATAGCCGAGGAGATCTTCACCAACTACAACCTCATCTTCTCCGGCCCCCCTCTCCTCACCAAAGAAGATGAGATGGTAACAGTTGGAATAAATGCGAAAACCCTAAAAGCGCTATAGTTCAAGAATGCACGAAATAATACCTCACTGAGTCATTTTAACGGAGAAGATGAGATAATGCCTCGAATTTTAATGTTCGAGAAGTAGCCCTAAACTGGAGGAAGGTCGGATGCTCGCACTAATGCACACCAGGAAGGACGGAGCGAAATACAATCTATGAGTGAATGAACACAGTAAAAAAAAACCTAAATTTAGCCCCCAACGCGTGCAAAAATGTCATCCAGCAAATGAAATCCCATCAACTTAATGGGCCAGGTCGAGTCCCCGTCACGATAACGACATCCGGTCTCATCGTTATCACATGGTAAAATCAAAAAAGTAGCATTTTAAGAGTGGACATGTGTCCAACTCTGATTGACGTCCAGATGCAGAGCTGCATCCTGACTCTGCATGTAATATTTTCTCCGTGATAAGAGATGGAAGAAGCTATCATGACGTGCACATAACTAAGAAGTCTTAAGCATTCAAACTATTGTGCGAAGAAGATTAATTATGTATCATTATAAGCATCGCTGGTAATCCTAAACAACTAAATATATATTATTTTCTTTTTCATTCTTGGATAAATTCCACTTTCAAATATACAAAAAATACACATTTAACTTTTAGCATCCACTCAATACTATTAAATTAATCAACTACAACATCCACCGAAAGAAAGATTGGACATTCAATCAAAAGAAAAAAATTATCAAAATAATGACTCGAAACCATTATCCGAGGATAAAAATAAAATGAACATATATAAATTAAAACGCAACGAAGTCACGAAAAGGGAAAAGCAGCAGCTTAAACTAGAAGGAAGAACAAAAGGGCGATACTGATATGATTCCATATCCTCAAACAGACAACAGAGGCAAAAGGGACAGAAGAATTCCAAATTGGCTAAAGGATTTCACAAGATAACATAAGTAATTACTCAGGATAGTAAGGAGGGACAAATACAGCCATAAATTACAGAGAACGAACAGACAGAGGCAAGCTATGATAACAACAGAGAAGAAAGACTACAAATATACTAATTCAGAGCAGAAAATAACTACAAAGATTACAAATTATAAATACACACGTCCAGAATAGCATTATAACAACAACAGAGACTAGCTAGGATGATAACACCTACAACAGCAACAATAACCCCAAATTAACATCATGAAGGAGAACGAACATAGAGTGAGCAATTCCTGCAGCAGTTATCCATAACATAAACTATATCAGAACTCAAACTCAAGAAATAACTAACAAGATAACAGTTTGTCATGACAACTGTAACATAATGGAAGAAGCAGCATAAAAGATCAAGAAATCAAGAAGCCAAGAAGATTGTGGACGGTTAAAACTAACAGCTTTAACTAACTAATATTCCAGAGAGACAGGAGTAAAAAAATAGTAAATAAACTCTCCAAATGTAACAGGAAGTAGTTACCAATGTAAAGAAAGCATATATCTAGGTTAGACAGAAACTATAAATAGAGTAAAGAAGACAAACAGAGCAGTAGTCAATATTTCTGAAAACAAACTTCTCTTCTCTCTGCATCCTCTTCTTCTCCTTCCTCCTCTGAGATTTTCCTTTATTTTTCTCACTGGAACATCCAGTTCTCCAGCCAGGAAACCCTAAGGTTTCTCCTTCACTCCCCGCCTTTCCCCTTCTCTAGAGTGTTTGACGACTCGAACTGTCGAAAAGAGAAAATAAAGATAAGGTTAAAGCAAGCTTCTCACGGAAGATTCATCGACGAAACCAACCACGAACATCCATCAACTCAAATCCCTTCCGTAGCGTTATCCGGCAACCGATCAATCGCCAGAAGAAGCCGTGGATTCCACTATTGGCAGAAAGATCAGACAATGCAAATCAAGGCCAGTAAGGTGAATCCAAGTGCTAGATCCAATGACAAGAAGGAATACGGCGTGATCCTACGGCTCAGGAGGCAACCGTTGAACCAAGTCCCTATTCATTGCTCAAGCCAGGTTCATTCCACTCAGACCGGTTCAATTAACCCAAACCAGACCCTATCAGATACCCAAAAGCGAACCTGGATAAGGAAAGGTTTTGGAGTCCAGTGGAAGCTTTTCCATGGCATGGATTCATAGAGTTTTGGAATGGCTGTTGTACCTCAAGGACGTCTCCATCCCTATCACCATCCTAACTCCCTCCCCACCACACACACACACACACACACACACACACACAACATTCCTCCTCACTTAACTCGGATCCTGACTATTGAACCAGTAGGTCCTGTGTGGCTAGAGAATCAATGAAGACTACTATTTTGCATTGATGCGGGAGGGAAGGCCAAAGAACATGGCTCTGCGCCTGCTAGAAAATAAGAGGAGAACAATGTCGAATGGTGATAGAGATGATATAAAGGAAGAAGGTGAGAAAGAGATGAAAAGGAGGTGGCCCGGACATATAAGACAAGGGGGGACGATGCAGGAGTGAATTCCAAGGTGGGTGGAGAAATTCTAAGCTCATTATCAATAAGGGATGGATTTTTGCCCATTTTAGTGGTTTCTAAGTCCATTATAGATAATAATCAAGCCTGTTAAAATAAGTAGCAAATATTTCCTCATCTTGTAAGCTTGGTGCTTGTATGATAGAGAATAAATATTTACATTTAAACAAAATTAAATTTGATTGACCTAACCTAAATTAAATTTATTTGACTAAAATCTAACCTTTTTATTATATGTGTTAGAATATTCAACTTGAATCTACCTAATTTGAATGCAACCTATATATCTCATGAATCATGCATCAACATTTTTTTTTGAAATCAAATCCTCAATTGACTTGAATCATGACAATCTTAACTCAAACTCAAATAGTAATAGGATCAATTTTGAGTTATTTAAGTCAATCCAAATTTAATTGGAATAATCATTGGATCTAAATGCTTGATTTTATTCAAAAAAGAATAGTAATCAAGCTAATCAAACTTTGAATTTTTGATGGCTTGAATCATTTATTGATATTCTTATACTATAGTATATTTTTGTGCTTTCAAAACCTAATCACTATTTAATACAAACAAAATGCCCATCAAGATTGTGCTTTATTTTTTAAAATAATTTTAGCTTTGTTAGATGATTGCATTCTAGCTATTGAGAAATTGTTGAATTTAAAATAAATTTTAACTAATAAGTGGTTCAAAGCTTGTTAAATCAATTAATATCTTTTTACACAAGTTTATTAAATTGAATTATAACTAAATACTTAATAAATTAAATTATAATTATTAATATCAAATATCTCTGAGTATGTAGTACAAGACTCTTGATGAAAAAAAATATAAAAAAAAGAGAAAAGTTATGGAGAATCAAGCTTTAATATCAATAAATTACCCAAAAAAAAAATTAAAATAAAGAGCTGAGGAAATGCATTTGGCCTAGCCTCTGATTCTATATTTATAGGTTAGGGGATGCAATACTACAATAAAGGCTAAAACTTGCTGTTACATATATATAACTATAGCATAAATAATAAAAAATAGTTATTTAAGAACTATAGAGGTTGATATTGCAGATCAAGATAGTTTTATAATGCGTAATATATCTTAGTCTAGTGGTTGATAATTTTATTTTCAACAAAAATATCTAAGATTAAAAGTTTAAAATCTTACATATATATTATGTGTATATGAGTTTACAATTAAATTTGCAAAACACTCTCTTAATATATTTTTTGTATTTTTTATTTTCTTCAAAGCCCATAATTAATTGTTCTATTCTATAAAAGTTTTTTTTATTAAAATTTGTAGTAACATGTTTCAATGATTTTATTTAAATTTTAAAATGTGATGACTAAATTTTAAAAAATTGATTTGGATAAAATTATAAATTTATTAGTTTATGATGTTATCATAATAATATATAAATAAATTTTATTTGTATCACTATTTTTTTTTAAAAAAACTGAAGTTTAATTAGTAGGCCTATGCTCTCACATGATTTATTACTTTATAATAGATATGTAACAATCTTTATAATAATAATAATAATTGTTGCGTGCTAGAAAACCAGTTGCGGTAGAGTAAAGTTTACTTTTGCTTTGTGAAATCCAAAGACATAAGTATTTAAAGATTTAACAAGAAAACTCCAAAAATTTTGCGGGAAAACCTCAAAAGAGGGAAAAAACCATGGGCCTACCCGATAAAAGCTTCCACTATGTATCTGTTTGAGTACAAAATCTTCCGATAACGGGATTACAATGTATATGAGAAAGAACAACGACCATGTAGTCGCTCAAGTGATAACAAGGTGATAGCAAATGATGACAAACAACAACAACGACACGATGAAGGTCATCATGATGGAGAAAAGGTTGACCAGCGAGGATGACGGACCGGCCGTGGTTGAGGTCAGATACGACTTGGAGGATCTTCAAGCTTTAGGGCTCTCTCTCTCTTGCTTTATGAGGAATGAGGCTATTTATAGATTGGAGAGTGGCGTCTCAAATACATGCAAAACGTACTCCCACTTCATGGACGGCTCAAAATGATCCCTTTGATCATTTGATGTATTTTAAATATTTGAATGCTCAAATGATGTAATTTTGAGATCTTGGGCTTGTTAGATCTGCTCATCAGCCGATTTGACTATAAACACTCCATGTTTGAGAGCTTTTAGCCCGATATCCCAAAGTTTCCAATGATATTTTAAGTTCTTGATTTCACCCGGTTTCAACTTGGATCGGTTTGCTTTTAACGTCAAGATTAGTGCTTAGTAGAATTTTGTCATATCAATAATAATAATAATAATAATAATAATAATAATAATAATAATAATAATAATAATAATAATAGTAATAGTAATAATAATAATAATAATAATAATAATAGTTTTAAAATAAAATAAAATTTTGATTTTATATGTCTTATAGAAGTAAAAATTAGAGAAATAAGCATAATATTTATTTCTCAAAAAAATGTCCACATAATTCTAAGGAACACTAGAGCATTTTTGAGCAAGAAATTGCTAAACTCTTCCTATTCTCAACACTTTCCTTGGATATTCAAAATTAGTGATATTATATATTCAATCATTAAAATTGAAAATGTCATTCACACTCTGAACCCTAAATCGAAAAGGACAAACTTTAAACATTAATCACAACATACTCAGTGATGACTGATCATTGTTCGAAGCTCAATTAATTCTTGTTATATTTTTTTGATAGATTCAAATAATATTCTAATAATATTCAATTATGGTTAAAAAAAATATTTTGATCAAGGTCCAAACAAGATTCAATCAATGTTGAAAGTTGAAACTATGTTGGAATAAGTTCTAAAAAAGTTATTCAAGATTTGTTCAATATTTAAGCAAAGTTTGAATACTATTTGAAGATACAACCAAGATGGTTTGAATTTATTGTGTTGATATGATCATCTCTTTTAAAATTGATTTATATAAATTATCATACTATGTATATTAATGTCTACTTTAATTGGGTCTGCAATAAAACATTACATTGCTTGACTTATATATAAAGTTAAAGATGCGATGAAAAAAATTATTAAATAACTTAAGATTAATACCATCGTTATGCTGAATATTAAATGCATGAAATGAACTTTCATCATTGATGAAATCTGCTAAAGATTAATACAATGATGGCCCTTTTAATTAGATAGGCTTTTCTTTTTAAAATAAATCTCATTACTCCATTTATTAACATGATAGTTTGAACTCAGAATTTTAAATAAAAAGATACACATGATATTACTTAGTCAATCTTTTATTTCACTATTATTAGGAGCTCACTAAAATTTGCATCAGGAAGTCCTCTTTTATAGTATACACATCAATCTTTTATAGTAAGAAGCTTGTTAAACTCTTAATTATAGCTGTTTAAATTTTAAGCATATTTGTTGAAAAAATGTGTTGGAAATTTAAGAAATTACTTTTAAAAAACTCTTAATTAGAGACAGAACCTCCAAACCTAAGTGTCATTCAATGCCAGATAATTCTAGACGTCAGTGATAACAAATACAGTAATTTTCAATCATTCAATTAAAAAGATAACAGAAAAAAATCAAATGAAAACATAAAAATTGCCTTAAATAAATTAATTGTTTATTTTTTTGCTATTTTGATATTTATGTAATATCAAAAAGATGAATTATACATTATCGATAATATATAGGGTTTTTTAAAGATTAATCTAATTTGATCCAAAATGGTTTTGAGATTTTATTTATTTATTTATAAATTTGTGATGCATTTGATGTATTTCTCCAAAGAGTATGATATGTTATATCTTATTTCGGCATAAAATTTTATTATTTATACCAACTTATGAATTCAGTACTTGTCAATTAATAATAGTCACTTTTAAGTTCACTAATTAAATAAACAAAATGTTATCACACACACACACACACACACACACACACATATATTGTATATATATACATATGTATATATATATATATATATATATATATATATATATATATATATTTTTCATATATATATATATATATATATAATATATATACATATATATATATTATGCTAATATATTAATATATATATATGCATTATTTTATATATACATATATATATGAGATATATGTATCAATATATATCTATTATAATATGTTATAATATATATGTATTATATATAATGTGTACATATAATATTGCATATATTACATGTATGTGCATGTATAATATTTATTATTATATCATATATATCTTTATATATATAATATATAATATGTATAATATATATATAATAATATTATATAATATATCATATATTATAATATTATTATATATATATATATAATATCTAATATGTATTATATATATATATAATATATAATAATTGTTTATTTTTTTTTTTTGCTATTTTGATATTTATGTTATCAAAAGATGAATTATATAATAATTAATAGGGTTTTAAAGATTAATCTAATTTGATCCAAAATGGTTTTGAGATTTTATTTTTTTATAAATTTGTGATGCATTTGATGTATTTCTCCAAAGAGTATGATATGTTAGATCTTGTTTTGGCATAAAATTTTATTATTTATACCAACTTACGAATTCATTACTTGTCAATTAATAATAGTCACTTTTAAGTTCACTAATTAAATAAACAAAATGTTATCACACACACACACACAAATAATATGTTAATAAAATATATATATATATATATATAATATATATTAATAATATATATATGTCATATAATATATGATCTATATTTCATAATAATGTATATAATATATCAATATAAAGCATATAATATCTAAAATGTGTGCATAATATATATACATGTACATATATGTTATATATATGTATTGTAATATATAATATAATTAATATATGTATAGATATGTCATATGATTAATAAAATGCGTAACATGTAATAATAATATTAATATTAATGTCAATAATATATGAATAATATTAATAATGCGTGGAATAATGTATATTTTATTAATATGGGTAATATCATGTTAATAAATATTGTTATAGTAATGGTTGGAATATTAATGTAATATTTATAAATAATGCGTAATAATTATTTATGCGTAAGTGCGTAATAATAATCAAATAGACATATAATAATATGTATATGAGTAATGGCTATTATATAATGTAAAAATAATATTATTAACATAATATTATGATAATGTGATTATAAAATAAAGAAGTATTAATGCGTAATATTGTTATTAAAAATAATGTTAAAATATAATATATGTAATATTATAAGATCATTTTGTTTGTTCAATCATTGATTTTGTTGAATCTATGCTTGAATCAAAACATAAATTGAGAATCATAAATCATAAATGCCGGACATCGTAATGGTCAAAACATCTCCATGAATACAATTATATTAATGATGATGAGAATATATGTATTGTAAAATTTTTATTATTTATTTACCAACTTACAATTTACTTGTCATTAATAATGTCACTTTTAAGTTCACTAATAAATAAACAAAATGTTTAAAACACAAAAAAAATTATATATATAATATATATATATGTTATATATATATATATATATATATATATATTTATATATATATATATATATTATATAATTTATGTATTGTTGCATTAATGTGAATAAAGCGTTTAATATATGTAATATGTTCTATAATATCTGGCATTTTTGCGTATGAATCTATCATAATGATGACTATATAATTTAAATATATCTATTTATTAATTTGTAATAGAGATAGATTATATAATAATGCGATGATGAATATTGAGAAAATCATAATATGATATGTTATATATTAAATAAAAATAATATATGAGTGTATAATAATTGCGTAATAATATTGTTAAATTGCAATAATAATAAATGCTAATATTAATTTAAATGCAATATAATATCTAATATTTGCTAATAAATAATACATTTGATAATTATTATGCGTAATAATTGTTCTAATAATCATAATTATGCTTAAATCATAAAATATGCTATGTCGAATACATATTAATATTACAATAATTCAATGATATAATACATGTTATGCTATAATACAAAAAATATAGAAATCTATATGTAATATCTTATCATTAAAATAATAAAGACATATTATATCTTTAAAATAATATATTATTAATATATATTATTATATATAAGATTTTTTTTTTATTTCTTTTTTGTTTTATATTTTATTACAAATAAAGTCAAACATCAATAAAATTACCAACTTGCAAATAAATTTGAAATCTTAATATAAATTGGTAAATGATCTCCGTCGATGAGCACTTACATATCACGTTATATGATAATATATGTATTGCACAATGAGATCTAAAGAAAATTTAAATGGCTATCGAGGTTAAGTACACGATGCAATGATTTAATTCATGCAATTGGTCATGTCGTTAGCGTCAGAATGTTGAAACCTATAAAATGAGACTTTTCACGCTCAATTAATAGTTGAATGTCAGCGGTAAAATGACACATCAAATAGTTGAAATTAACCCGATTGACGTTATTTCAAAAGAAGAGAGTGACATTTTGTTCATCAACATCAAAATAACAAAGACTATATATTGCCTTAATAATGTTAGTGATCTCAATTAAGGTTAATTTTTTTAAATGAAGTTATAAATAACTTAATTTAATAAAACACAACACTTTCAATTGAACACTCTTGTTTTGTGAATTTTGTTATTCTTGGTTGTCATAACTCATTATTTTTCTTTCAAACAATGCTAGTCTCACCATCTCCATAACATCCTCTACATCCCACATGTAATGCAAATATTAGCACACTTTGATGATGAATGCAAAAGATGTGATTTGAAATTTGGATATTCCATTTGTTAATTGAATCATGCATGTCTTTGTTATGTAGAAAAAGAAATTTTTTATCCATTAGCTAAATTCACATCCATGTATAAAAGTTATAAGTGAATATCGCCATGTTTTACACCAGGCGTAAGGTACAAGACCTACTTAGGCTACTTAAAGCCTTTCACCTCGATGTCGACGATATACACTTTTCTTAGATACATGAAGATGTACAAAAGAAACAAATGGATAAGAATCATGAGATTATGTTTGATTTGGTTGTATGATTTACATATAATATGAAGATCTTTCTAAGTCTTAATATAGAGATGCATAGGAATAGATTTAGGCAAGTGTTGTGTTCTTTTCAAATGAACTATATACTTGCAAATCCTATGTGAATCCATGTTAAGAGAAGGAAGAGAACTTCATAATACACATATTATGCTATCATCACATGCAAGCTTATAAATATTTATAAATAGCATCACTTCATTTATAATCTTTGATTTATAGGTTTTAAAAAATAATTTTTGGTTTAATAGTGATAATAACAACTCATATTTTTAATTTTAGCCAACACATGCAATTTGACATGAAAGGTAATATTTTATTTAATTAATTTTTAAAAGAAATGATTGGATGATTTCATATGGCAAACAATATTTAGCATGATTGGAAAAAAAAATAAAGGAATGTAAGCACATGACTTCATTCACCCTAATTAATTCCTAAGGACAATCATATTAAATAAGATCATTTAAAATGAATCAAAATTCTTTAAGGAGATTTTTATCTTTGAATTTGATTTGACTTAGAAAATATGAGAAGGGTTTGCTAATCCTAACCCATTCCCCCCATGTGTGAATTGGTTTGGTTTAATTTAGAATAATTAGGTTGATTTTATGTTTTGATTAGGTTAAGGTATGAATTAAATCCATTAATTACTCCTTACCTATACCACTTAACATAATTATCCAAGTAATTATGAGCCAACATATGATATGCAACCACATGGAAATTAAATCAGCAATGCACCTAAGAAATGAAGGGAGCCTAATGTAATTGTCTCACAATTATTGGTTAATTAAGCTAAAGGGTTTGATTAAGTACTTTTATAACCCTCCTACACATGTAGTTTGATTATAATTTCTTTTGAAATTGTCTTAAGTTATTGAACACCTAAGTATCTACCCAAGAATTGAATGATTGAGTTCTAGAATGATTTGGTTTTGAGTTTGATTAATTAAACTATTTAATGAAGTGATTAAGCCTTTAATTAGCTGCAAATTGATTAAGTGTTATCTAAATGAAATAAACTTAGGAGAGAAGATTAAAAAAGAGATCCTAATCTCATTCTCTATGTCCATTCATTATTTCATAATGATTAGCAAACTTAATTAATGGATTCATTACTATTTAATATACTAATTAATCATTTAATTAATTAAGAGAGAGATTTAAAATGAAACAAGCAATTCTCCTAATTAACTAAGCAATAAATTTCAAGAAAATCATGGGAGGTAGAGGTCATTCCACTAATCAATCTCAGAAAGTTTAGAATTAATTGCTAGAGTAATTAGAGAGTAATTACTTAATTAAATTTTTAATAAAGTCCAAATTGAGTCAAAATCACAATTCAAAATTAATTTATTTTAATTTTCTATTATTATCCTCTGAATTACTTTTAAAATGAGTATTTATTTTTATTATTTTTATTTTTCTACAAATAGTTATAAAATTTGGAAGTTTTACCATTAAAATCAGATTAATTAAGCCTAATTAAACTCATAATCCCGTTAAGTCACATGGCGGCGGACACAGCGCGCTTTCCACGTGGCATGACGGGATTGGTTAGTTAACTTGTCACATCCGTCGGCTGAGTCAGTTGGTAGCGGACTCGCTTTCCCGTGGATCATCTAGTCTAAGATCAGATGGTCATGATTTAATCTACGGTTAAGGAAGAAATCAAAGAGATCTAAAGCACAATTTGATCAGGACCGTTCGATCCATTTATGTAAAACGGATGGTCCATGATCTGTCTCCTTTAGAGCGGCAAGAGATGGATGCCGTCCATCAATCGTTGCTCGATCCAAGCTCACCCGATAGATGGAGCTCAAATTCATCCCACACCTTCGGGGAAATATAAGCAACACATCTAATGGTGGAGATCGTGTGACATATCAATTTCTTTCACAAAGAACCAAGCAAATTTTACTCTAAGGTCGGTTTAAATGGCATACCTCATCGGAGCTTGTGATCGACGATTCCAACAATTGAGAAAGCTTCATTTGGATGAAATGAAGCCCTATTGAGCCGCACAAGCTTTGATTCGATGCAGTTAGCTTGGAAGACCAATCCACATGTAGGTGATCAACTTCGATCGAACTCCTAGCTCCGAACATCGAGAAGCTCGAGATTTGATTCATTTTTCCTTGCCTTGGTCCAAGGATGGTGTGTGCAAGGTTAATTGCACTTTAGTTGAGGATTGAGTGAGTTGAGCTTGAGATTAATCTCCCATATTCCAGTTTTGAGTAAAACTGAAAAATGGAAAAGCAAGGAGCTTCGAGAATGGTGGAAAAGCTTAGGAGGCTTGATTTCAAGCTGAGAATGAATCCCTTTTTTAAGTAAGAATGAGGGAGGCAGGGGGAGGGAGGTATATCTCCCCCTCCTTGGATCGGACAGTGGATGGCTGATTTACCATTTTAGCTATGGCTTAGATTGGCTGATCAGTTTGAGCTAGAAAACATCCCACATGGGTCATATTGGTGGAGGAGTGAGCGAGAGTGATTGCCCATGTGATTTGTGAGTGAATTTGGTGAGCCAAGTGTTCTAGGGTGATCTTGGGTCATGTTCACCACCCTCCTAGGTGCCCATGTGGACCAATAGATGGGTGCCAAGTGGCCTTGGGAAAGAAACGACCAATTTCCAAGTGAATTTGGTCATGGGATACCCTTTGACCCAAGGGCAAAGTGGTCATTTAGCAATGAGTTTTATTTGGGTAGATTTTTAATGATTTAAAAATGGGTTGGGCCAAATTTCAAGTGATTTGGAGTTCATTTGATTTGATTTGGCTCAAGTTGACCCATTTGGGTCATGTTGTGTCAAATTGAGTTAAGTTGACTAATTGGTCAAATTGAATCAAATCATGAATTAGGTGAAGTTCAAATGATCATTTGGAGCCTATGGGTATCATTGGTTTGGTTTAATTTAGTTTAGATTTAGTTTTGGTTCATTTAAGTTCATTTGAGTCAAATGGGTCAAGTTGGCCAATTTGACCCATTTGACCCAATTAGGTTAGGTCATGGGTTGGTTTAGGCTTAGTTGATCATTTGAAATATATTGCAAGCTTTAATTCTAATCAATTCTGATTTGATTTGATCTTAAGTTGATTTGACCTTTTGGATCAACTTGGGTTCATGGTCAATTGAAATTTTGGCTTTTCAATCTCATTTAGGCTGATTTGATTTGGTTAAAAACTAGTTTGACTTTGAGTTTGATTGATCATTTAGGATGATTTGATCACAATGTGAGCTTGGGTGGCCTTGGTTCAACTCAATTCGGGTTGGATTAGAACTTGGTTCAAAAATGATATTTAGGCTACTTTGGGTCAAGTGGAGCTAATAGGGTGAATTAGCTTGATCATGGCTTGATTCAAGTTTGGTTGAACTCACATATGGTGTATGATGAAAATATAAATCCAATTGCTAGCAGTTTGGAGTCAAATGAGTTTTATTTCATTTGATAATTTCAAGAAAAAAGGACGAACATGGGTTTGACTTGGGTTAGTTTGATTTTGGCTTAATGATTGTAGTTTATGTTTATATTTGGGCATGTGATTAAAGGAGTGATTGTTTGAAGAGAGAATCCAAGGGTTTGGATTGATTTGAGAATGATTTGGCTAAATCCAAGAAATTAGCTTAAAGGATATAAATTGGGTTTAGATTTGAGTTTTGAATTTATATTGATTTGATTTTGACCATTTGAATTTATATTTCATTTATATTTGTGAATATAAATGAGAATATAAATGATCCATGAGAGAATCATGTGAATTAGGAGTGATTTGATTGTGAATTTGGCTATGGTAGGTCAAAAAGTTTGAAAAAGGGATTTTGATTTGGTTTGATTTATATTCATTTGATTTGGATGATTTGGATGCCAATTTCATTTATAGTTGTGAATACAAATGATGGAATAAGTGATTTATAAAGAAATCACTTAGCTTTGGGTTGATTCAAGGGTTTGGCTAAGCTTTTGGATGTGATTCATAAGGCTTAGGACATTTTTGGATTTAGAATTGATCATGGGTTTCAATCATCTGGAATTAGAGTTGGATTTGGAATTGATTTTGGATTTGAATCATTTGGGATTGGAATTGAATTTAGAGTTGATTTTGGATTTGAGAAACTCATTTGAGTTGGGATTGATTTGAGATTTGAGAAAATCAATTGAGTTGGAATTGATTTGAGATTTAATTTGGATTTGGTTTTAAGGAGTGTACATAAAATGGATTTGAGATATAGGGTAAGTGGTTGCTTTAAATCCCTAATGCATAGCCTTATCCTATGATAAAGTCTTTTAGGTTAAGTTATTCTTTATCGGAAGTGCCTTAAGACTAAGAAACTCTTAGTATCTATAGGAGTCCTATGTCTAAGATGGAGAAGTTGATAGCTCACTCTAAAAGTGAGGTCAACAAAGGGCACCCAATAGGTGTGGTGTGACTAACAAGGCATACCACGTGGCATTGACCAAGATGATCAATAATATTCGAATGATCACAAGCACTAATAGAAATGATCTACTCCTAAACTCGAGGTATAGAAAGAATCAAGATCTTAGTGAATTGCAACTCTACCTATGTCAAAGACATAAGAGAGCGAAGGAGGAATCCACTAGAGATTGAGTATGTGAGTCTTTCACTAGGGGAAAAGGTTCAAGTTATCTACTGGGGATAAGAGGTTGTGAAATCCACTAGCGATTAGAATTTGGAATCCACTAAGGATAAAAGTGTGAACCTTCAACTAGGGGAGCAGGTTCGGGTTGGATTGAATTGACTCCATTGGAGAAATTTGAAAGATTTGCATCTCACTGAGGAGAAGCTGATCAATTTGATTATTTTATTTGACTCCACTAGGGAGGTTGGTTAGTTTTGTTTCAAATTTTAAATTTTGAATTTTGAGATGGACCCTATCGGTTTGCGATGGACCACATTGAATAGGGGCCATGTCGGGCTTGGCCTACTTCAAATTTACCAATCCAAAATGGTAGTCTACCAACCACATAGTAAGACTATCCAACCAAAGGGGTTGTCTTTTGATGTGCTGTGGCTGTACTAAGAAAAAAGCATAGCGTACTTACATCCTCCAAAGTAGAGATCAATCGTTGGGGTGATCTATTAGTGACACAATGACTCAAACCCAACCTTAGGCTGATTACTGAGTGAATTCCACTGGGGGGACTTAAATTAGTTCAAAAATAGTCAAAATTAATTTTATTTTAATTATATTTGATGGATCCCATCAATTTTGATGGTAGGGGAATGTCGACTTGATTTACCATCAAGGGGTAGTTTCCCAGCCGAAGGGGAGAACTATCCAACCAAAGGGATACCTTTCAATTTGCAACTGCCAATTCAGGGAAGAAAGCACGTGGACTCACATCTTCCTGAACAAAAGACCACTGGGGCGACGCATTAGCATGGTAACATGTCAACCTGATCTAGGGCTATCCATCAGTTTATGACAATCGTGCTAGAAAGAATGCATAGTAGACTTACATCTTCCAAAGAAAAATAATCGCTGGGGCAATCTGTTTGTGGCAAAATAGATTGAAACGACCTAAGGCTTGAGATTGAGGGGACTTATCTCAACTCAAGTGTAGTCAGGCAATTCCTATAGGGGTTTTGCTTGCCTAAAGATAGATGATGCCTTGGGAAAGGGGCTAGGGGCTTGAATTCTAATCCATAAGCAAATTTGTTGTTTATCGTGGACCGTTGGTTCTGAGAGATCACTGCGAAGGAGCTTATATCAACTCCTATCTCAGTTCTTGTTCCAAGGAGAATCTTTGCATCCGCTGAACAAATTCTCCAACCACAGGGGTGGCTACTAGGAAGGGGGGATTATCCAATCTAAGAGTAGCCTAGGTAGTGTCTAAATGGGGTTGCAAAGGACATAACCCAAGTAGAATGCCCGAAGGGGAGGGGACACTAAGGGCTTTATCCTGATCCTTGAAGAATATAATGTTTATACGTATTTGGTGGCCAACTCAAGGAGAAAGTGCAAAGACTAATATCTGTCAAGAGTGGTGTATCCACCAGGTGAGGCGCCGTCAGCATAGCAAATATCAACCAACCTAAGGTGCCCGTTGGTTTGCAACAATCAGCTTAGGAAGAAAGCATCAGGGACTCACATCCTCCTATAGTAGGCGATTGTTGGGATAGTGCGTCTTCATTTCGACAAAATTATCCGACTAGGGCAACTATTGAGTGAATGCCCTGGGGACTTATAACAACTCAAAGTAGTGTGGGGAAAGGAGCGGTGGGGGGGGGGGGGTGGGGCTTACTAATCCTCCTCAACTGGTAGTTCACAATGGCTAGTTTAAGAAGCAGGCATATAGACTTATAAGCTCTCAAACACAGCCAATCATGACGGTAGCTTATCGACCAGATAGTAAGGCCAACCATGCCAATAAGGCACTCGTCGATTTGTGGTGGTGAAGTCAGGGAAGAAAGCACAAGGACTCACATCTTTCTAAATAAAAGATCACTTGGGTGAAGCATTAGCTAGGTAACACATTAATCCGACCTAGAGCAGCTAATGAGTGAGTGTCATAGGGGGATTGCTCCCACATCAAAATAGCCCGAGATTAAAGATATGTATTTTTGTTTGTGTTATTGTTAAAGGAGGACAGGATGACGCTTGGGTTCTCTTACACCTATCCTAAAATATGCTTAAGAGTTGATGAAATGGTGTCACGAATGGTAGTTTTGATCCCACCATGAAAGGATGCCGCTTGGGTTCTCTTACACCTAACTTAGCTAAAATAGGATGCCTTGGGTTCTTTACACCTACTCTAGTAGATTGGGAATCATGTTTAATTTGTGTATGAAAGAAGGATAGATGCCTCTGGGTTCTCTTACACTACCCTAAACACGTCATGTGTGATTTACAAAACAAGCAAACAATGCTTCAATGAAGAGAATATTTTGATGAATTGGAATGGAATTTTGAAGATAATTATTTTCAAACATGATTTTATGGATAGTATTTCTTCAAATAGAGCCCATTGATTGGAAGCATCGTGTTCCCCTTTACAATTAATAAGTTGATAAGATCCTCCTTGGTAGGCCTTCTATAAAAAAGGCCTTCCCAAGTGGGTTCAAACTTGCCTCCCATCTTTTGACAACAATAATGGTCTCCTTAGAACTAAAACAAGCTCTCCTTTGAAAAGCTCTAGGGTGGACCTTGTTGTGAGCTTGAATCATCTTGGCTTTGTACAACTCGGTTCAGAGGCATCTCTCCTCCAAACCTTGAGCTCTTCTAACCGCAACTGTTCTCTCAGTGATTTTACTACCCATTGCTATCCTTAGTGATGGGAGCTAAACCTCTAAGGGTAGAATGGCTTTGAACCCATAGAATGGGTAGATTGGGTTAGAGTTCTGTATGTGGTGCGGTATGCCCACAAGCTTCAACTCCATGCCATGCCGCCGCGTTGTCTTCTTTAGTATGATGAGTTTTGTTGAATGCTTCTAGCCATTCTCCTGGATAGTAGATGGTGGAGTATCTCCAATCTATGTCTCTTGGTGAAGCCGTTGATCTTGGTGCTTTTGAATGCAACCATTATGGATATAATTCATCAAGGCACCAAACCTATATATGATATGGTTCTAAAACTAGAGCACTGCCGAGATGTGACCTCTAGTGGGATTACCTCCACCCACTTGGAAAAGTAGTTGGCCAGATGAATGATGACCCTTAGAAGAAGGAGGATCAATAGACCCACTATGAGCATTCCAACACTCAATGGCCATGAGGCCAATGTTGGGTGTAGAATGTTGGGTGGTGGTGCAATTATATGTATCCGACATTGATGGCATCTCCTAGCTACATCCATGCAATCTATAATCATTGAAGGCTAGTAGTATCCTAGTCTCTTGATCTTTGCCTTCATCTTCGAACTGATTGATGCTCCGCACCTAAATACATCACATCTTAGCCGTGTCTAAACATAAACCACATTTGATAGAAAGACCGTCAATACAAGGTGCCATTCATGAGAGCATAGGTGAGAGCTCTCTACTTTATCTGATGGGATTGTGATTTCTCTTGATGTAGTTTTCCTCTAGTCAAGTAATTTATGAATGGTTGCCTCCAATCCAGCTCCTCATCTTTTGTGGCAATAGTAACCTCCCCTTCAAGAGAGAGTCTCTCGATGAGTTCAGCATCAGTAAGGGATAGGGCTTGTCTATTTTGGACCATTATTGGAATGGACTCATCCTCTGAACATGCTAGCTCCTTAGTGAGTTTGGCCAAAGCATCTTCTACTGTGTTATGTCCTTGAGGAATCTTATAGATGGTGACCTTAGGGATTTGGGCTAACAACTTCATGGTGTACTCATGGTAGTGATGAAGCTTAGATTTTAAAATCTTATAGGACCTAACAATCTGGTTGATGACTAGCTGAGAATCCCCATAGATGTTGATGCTATTGATAGACACTATAATAACTAACTCCAGACTGACAATCTAAGCCTCATACTCAGCTTCGTTATTGGTGCATGGATTGGAGAGATAGTATGAGAATCTCATCACATCACGGTCTGGAGTTAAAAGGATGATTCCTACCCCTACCTTTCCTGGAATAGTAAATCATACTTCTTCTCCTCTCTAAGAGGAAGCCGCACCATCAAAATACATTTCCCAATGTGATTGTCAACCTCCCCTAAGTTCAAGATTTGTTCATCGGGATCACTGCGAGTGAGAAGTGGGTGCTAAAAATTTTGCTTCTTGTCCTTCTCCACTAGGGTGGGTATGAATGTAATATCAAACAGAGAATCATGGACCAATGCCAACCATCCAATATATCATGTCATGAGATATTGGGATTGGTTCTTGAAATCAAGTTTACCTTATGAGAGAGCATGTAATGTCATAGCTTTTGGGATGCAAGATGAGCTAGTTGTCTCAATATGTGGATAGTTTGTTTTTAGGATTAGATGAGGTAGTAGAGAGCATTCTCTTCCCTTTGTCATTTGGGCCAACAAAGCACCAAGGAGTCATCCAATGCAAAGGTAAAGGATAAGTGGCTTGCCCGGATAGGTCGCTATAACTGGCTATTTCACCAAATATTATTTGATGTCTTCAAAAGCATACTAGCACTTATCATCCCACTTGAACTTTAGCATCCTTTTTGATAAGTGTCAAAAATGGCTTGCATCTCCCCGATAGATTGGAGATAAAGCACCTTAGATATGACAACCATCCTTGGAATGATCTAAGTTGAGTTACATGTTTAGAGGGTGTCATTTCTAGGATAGCTTTAATCTTTTTTGTGTCTATCTCTTTTCCTTGGTGCGGACAACAAACCCAAGGAACTTCCTACTCAATGCACACTTGGGGTTCATTTTGAGATTGAATTATCTTAACCATTCAAAAAACTACTCTCAAGTCAAAGAGATGGTCTCCTTTTCTTTACTTTTGACAACTAGATCATGTGTAGCATTCTACTTGATGATGAATGAGTTCAAATCTCAGTCATGGTATGTAGCACCAACATTTTAAGGCAAGGCATGACCTTATAACAATAGATTTTGATTGGGGTTTAAAAAATAGTATTCCTCTCATCCTATCCATCTTTTGGTTGTATGATGACCCATCCATGAAGGAGAATATTGCATGAGACGAGACAATGTCCACCATTAACTCTGGTATAGGAAGTGGAAATTCATCCTTAGGACATGCCTTATTTAAGTCTCTAAAATCGATGCATATGTGAATTTGGCCATTCTTCTTCTTAAATGGATGACATAGCCAAGTAAGGTATTTTTCTTCCCGATAAAGCGATCAATCTTGACTTCAAAATGACTATTGTTCATTTCTAATGTCTAGGAGCTTGCTTGATATGGCTAGTGTTAGGGTATATTGCTAGTTTATTGACTGCTACATCAAGAGATAATCCAGACATCTCTTTATAAGTCCATGCAAATCATTCCTTAAACTCAGTCAATAGCCTAACTAAGTCATTGGTTTCTTCTTTATTCAATAGAGAATTGATGTATGTGGGGCATGGATCTTCTTCTGTCCTGAGGTTGATTTCTTTGAGCTTGTCGATGGTTGAATTGATTTCTTCTTCAAATTCTGGACATGCATCTTTGATTTGAAGATTATCAAGATCATCTAAAGTTTCTAAACACACCTCCTCATAAGATTTAGTGTGGTTTGAGAAGATTCTACTATACTACAGATAATTTGTGACAACTAAGCAGTAATCATCGTCGTCAACTGGTCCCACTATACCGAATCCTAGTCCTGGTCTTGATTGCACATCCCTACCTTTGTTGTCCCACAGCTTCTAGAAATACTTTAACATGTGCTGGACCATGTGTAAGGAATCAAACCTTTCTTTGCAAGATTATGAACACAAGGCGAGTACCTATCAAAAGGTAATTCTATTAAATCTTTATATGAATTTTCCTCAAGTTCTACATCTACTTCTTGACTTGAGGATGATGATCTTAACATTAATATCTTTGGCTTGACATCTGTGGAAGATCTAGAGGCTTCTTTAACTACCAAACCCTCATATTTTTAAGAAGAAAGTGGGGTTAGAGCAAAGGTTCCCAACTGCTGCTTAATGGTTTTATATACTCCTGATTTGAATACATTTATATTTTGCTTGGAGGCTTTGCATGGAGGCCTGGTCTTCATCACTATCTGGCTCAAGTCTCACCTCCAATAAGACCTACTGAGAGGGGTTGGCAGTGCTAATCACATGAGACTCATCCTCCAAGTGATTCTAAGTCTATGTGAATAAGTACTCTGAACTGGAACATAGCCATTGGCCGTCAACCAGGTGGTCTTCCACCTCTAGAACTCTAGATCTACCTCTCCTCCTCTCTATGGAGGTTGAGTCATCCTACCCATATGTCCATGGTGGAATGAACTATGGTGGAATGTAACATGCTCTACCTCTTCCTCGTCTTCTTTTTACCACTTGTACTTTTTTCTTTTCTTTTCTTTTTCTTTCTTTTTTCTTCTTTTCTTTTCTTTGTATTCAATGGCCAAGTTCATGAGAATAGATTTTGATTTTGAGAAGATAGTAGGTCATCCTCATATATCTCAACCTCTAACTGAGAATGGCTTTTCATCTCCTTTGACATAATATTCGATTCCATCTTTTCAAAACTTGATGCACTGATGAAGAGAGGATGGAACCATCTTATTCTAGTGTATCCAAGGCCTACCGAGCAAAGCAGTGAATAATGTATTTGAATCAATTATAAAGAACTTAGCTTCAGTCTTCTAGTCACCTATTTCTAAAGGTAACTTTGTAGAGCCTAAAGCCCTCTCGCCCTATTCATTAAATTTTCTCAATATCATCTGATCTCCTCAGAGTTCAAGGATGTTAATCCTTAAATAGACAAAAGTTTTTAGGCTCATAATGTTCACTAATGCACCTGGATCAACCAACACCCTAGAAAGTCTAAATCTGCCCATATCCATTATGATGTAGAGGGGACGGTTGTGCTCCATATCCCCCAGAAAAAGATCTTCATCGATGAATGTGACTCCCTGGGCTTCTCTTGAATAATGTGCCTCTTCTCTAATAGCGATCAGCTGAGCTAAGCATATTTTTGGATCAAGAAGGGCCTTGATTAATGATTCCCTCATTTTTTTGGATAGGATAAGGGCATCATATATACTTAACTTAGCTGACATCTTTCTTAGGTGAGTGAGGATATTATAATCAACTTTGGGCTGATCCTCCATAAACATATCCATGGGTGGAGCATCTTGTGGAGGGACTGTTTTCTCACTGTTACTAATGTCTTGCTTTCCCTTATCTTGAGGTACTGATCTAGGAGGTAGAACCTTGCCACTGCGGAGGTTAACTTCGGTGATCTCTTATGGCAGGTTAGTGGAAGATTCTACCTGCTCGCCGAGCATACCTACATCTTCTCCTATAGGACACTCGGAATTAGATGATTTCAAGTCTATCATAAGAGGTGAACCCGTATTATTCAGAAAAGGAAAGTCTATCTTTGAATCAGAAAGAGGATGATCGAAGTTATTATAATTATTAAGATTTGAGGAGTTTTCTAAAAGAGTAGAATCAGATAACCCATCATAAGTGGCACAAATGTAATTCAAACTAGCTTTCTTCCTTGATTTCTTAGATTTAAAAGAAGGTACATGGTAGAAATTTAGTTAAGTAAGTGGGTGAGGGATTTGATGCTCTCATTTGCTGATACAAGATGTCTACTAGAAGAAGAACTAAAGTAGGAATAAGAATAGTTACTACAATGGGAATGGAGGTTGACTCGACTGGTTGCTACTTGGTTATCCCGAAAGCATGCTCTAATGCTGAGCTTCTACTCTCCCAAGTTATCTTTGGCCTAACCTTCCTTGATGTTGAGGTCTGAGCTTTAGCACCTATAAGAAATATTTTTTGATTTTAGTGATCTTTTTAGAGGTTTGAGATAAAGAGATATCCCAACCTTCTTTTATTTTGTGAGGATCAAATGTATCCTTTAGGATTAGCCTAACAGAACTAAATAGTTCTTCTACTAGATATTCCTTAGGGATAACTATAATGCCCAACTTATAGCTATGCTCAAGTCAATCCTTAAATGTAAAGCAATCCTCCAAAACATGGCAGCATGGTAGGGCAAAAGTTAGATCATTACTCGCCCACTTTCTGGGCTTCTAGGCTCGAGTAGCTAAAAATTAGATTTCTTTAAGAGGTTATTAAAGATTTTTTTTGACTACCTCCCTCTTAAATGAATAAGGTTTGTTTAATTTATCCAAAAGAGTAGGCGGGTGATAGCTACTTGGGGGTGGGTATATATATCACTATTGAGAGTATGGCTGAGGTGGAGATAGTGAAGGCCCGATAAGATGGCTGAGGCATGGTAATGGAGGTGGAAGCAAAGGCTGTTGAGCATGAGATCTCTCACACTGATCTCTAGTCGATTGCTTACCCTTATCCAATGCTGCTACTACCCCTGGCTTCTTTTCATAGGCTTTCTATAGCTTTGTCTTTAATGATGGATCTTGAAAAGGCAACTGTTTAGCCTCCCCTTGTAGACTAGCCACCTTGTTCATTAGTTTCTCAAATATCTTAATGGTGAAACCTTTAAGCATGAAGGTGACTAGGCCATGAATATTCCTTAATAAAATTTCAATAGCATGTTGTTCAAACAGCTGTGGTTCACATTTCATGCTTAAATTGTACCATCTAAGAATGTAATTAACAAGAGACACATTGGGGTGTTGTTGAGCTACAATGAGATTTCCCACAGTTACCTTTTGCTGAGCTCCAACAAACCTTTTAACAAAGAGTTGCTACAACTCAGCAAAAGTCTTCACTAAATTATTGGGAAGTTTAGCGTACTAATCAAAAGCTATGCCCGCTAGACTGCTGATAAAGAGATGGAACAATAATGCATCGCTGCCACCAGCATTGCAATAGCTGGCCCTAAAGTGTACTATATGTTGGTGAGGGTTCCCACTGCCATCAAAACTTTTGAAAGAAGGATGCACAAAATCCTTAGGATATTGGATAGCATCGAATTCCTCAAGGTAGGGTCTACCCTTTGGAACTGATGAACCACCTCAGGCTTGCGCCAGCGCTTCCTTCACTTATTGTTCTATCATGAGTTTGATGTCTTTTTCTTATATGGAGGTATTGTCCACTACCTTTCTATTGAAGCTAGTACTGCCCTGCTCTACTGAAGGTGAACTCTTACGTTGATTTAGGACATGCAATAACTCAGGCTGACTAGTTTCCACAATCGTAGGCTATGCTATTGGAGCTTGATTCTGAAGTGCTAGAACTATCGCTAACAAATCTTTAACTCTCTTCCCCATCCTATCAATTTGCCCACCTTTCTGCTTGAGTTATTGAAGGAGGTGTTGCGTCGAATAAGCTGTATCATCCTGTTGGACCACAACACATTCTGAACTATGATGATCTCGAAGGAGAGAACCTCTACCTCTGCTGAGTCTTCCAATAAATCATCCTTGTCGAGGAAATCTATGAGGGAAATCTATGAGGCGAGGTCACCTGCATATCTTCACCTTGTCTTTAGTGATGAACCGATACTGCCTCTCTAGCCTTCTCCTTATGGATCTGCTCACCTACACTATGAGGAATAACTGATCGTAAATTAAATTGGGCACCAAACTTTGACCGTCCATAAGCCCTGCCAACTTAGCATAAAACTGTCCTGAGGCCAACATATGACCTTCTCCTATCTCTGACAGGTGTTTCATAATGAACCAGAGGTGGAGGTGATACTGTAATCCTCTTGACATCTTCCTCTCCTTCAAAACCAGAAAGGGGATGAAACTTGTTCTGAGTAAGCAAAGGAGAAACCTCCCTGGGTTACCCCTCATCTACAATGTGAGATATTGTCTCTATCTCCCCGCAATGCGATGGTACCTGGGCTGATCTTGCTTTACGTTTGCTTTCAGCAAGACGGAGCTAGACCATACCTCAAAGGTAGGGAGACTATCCCTGAACTTTAGAGGAGGCTAATGAGTGGGTACTAGCCTACACTATGACAGTGATGGGAACAACTGACTATGTAGGCACTGGAACTATAGCTACTGCGGGAAGCTCTATCACCTTCCTCTTCAGCGAGGGAAACTCAGAATCTGAGGGTATCTCAATATAGATGACTAGCTTCTGCCAAGCCACCACATCCCTGCTAATAGTGGTGAGGGTTCCTCCTCACAAGTAATCCTGGCTCCCTCAAATCCTCAAACAAAATATAGTAAATGAGCAAAATCAGTTTGGTGGAGGCTGGCCCGATCCAAGGCCAAATCTATCCCGAAGGAGAAGGTGAAACATACTTCTGTGAATCCATCTATACTGTACTGTACTAAGAAAATTGACTAGACTGAGTTGAAACTGAACCGAGATTCTACAATTGTTGAAAACAAACACAAATATGATTTTTTGCCTTGATATTCTACTGACTTTTTAAATTTGATTTAGAGTTTGAATCCACACTCAACAATTTGAATATGTTAAGTGGGGTTCATTGAATTTAGGAGAGATTTTGAGTTCATTTGAGTTTAGAATCCACATTCAACAAATTTGTATATGTTGAATGGGTTCAAATATTTTGGAGAGACTTTTGTTGCTTCCAATGGTTCATATTTAAATTTGATTTTATGTTTGGGGACCCTTTATTTAACAAATTTGAGTATGTTAAATAGAGGGTCAATTGATTTTATTTTAGATTTGATTTTGGGATTACTCATTTAGAAAATTTGGGTATGCTAAATGAGATGTTTGAAAATAATTTTCTTTTTGCTTGTTTGCCCATGATGTATATCATGTGTGAATTTAGAAATAAAATTTTTACTTAGCAAATTTGTGTATGCTAAATAAAGCCCAAATATTTTTAATTTTTTATTTTGGTTTTGAAAATAGGATCTTTACTTAGCAAATTTGTGTATGCTAAATAAAGCCCAAATGTGTTTTATTTTTATTTTGGTTTTTGAAAATGGATATTTACTTAACAAATTTGTGTATGCTAAATAAAACCCAAATGTGTTTGATTTTTTGTTTTGATTTTTTTTAAATGGGATCTTTACTTAGCAAATTTGTGTATGCTAAATAAAGCCCAAATGTGTTTGATTTTTGTTTTGGTTTTGAAAATGGGATCTTTATTTTAGCAAATTTGTGTATGCTAAATAAACCCCAAATGTGTTTGATTTTTGTTTTGGTTTTGAAAGTGGGATCTTTACTTAGTAAATTTGTGTATGCTAAATAAATCCTAAATGTGTTTGATTTTTGTTTTGATTTTGAAAATGAGATCTTTACTTAGCAAATTTGTGTATGCTAAATAAAGCCCAAATGTGTTTGATTTTTATTTTGGTTTTGAAAATGGGATCTTTACTTAGCAAATTTGTGTATGCTAAATAAAGCCTAAATGCGTTTATTTATTTATTTTTTTATTTTAAAAATAAGATCTTTATTTTGCAAATTTGTGTATGATAAATAAAGCTCAAATGTGTTTTATTTTTATTTTAATTTGTGTTATTTTTGAAAGAGGGGATTTTTGTTTAACAAATATGGTGTGTTAAATATAATCCAATTTATTTTCAATTTTCTTTCTGAAAAATGAAACTCTCATTTGACAAATTTGGGTATGTCAAATGGAATTCCAATGTATTTTGATTTTCATGATTTCTGCAAAGGAGATTTCTATTTAACAAATTTGAGTATGTAAAATGGAAGTCAATCGTATTTTATTTTTCATAGATGAAATTTTTGTGTGTGATTATTGCTTTTTTATTTTAAAGAAGGAAATTCCAACTTAACACATGTGGAATGTGTTGAGTGGAGTTTCAAATGGTGTGATTTTATTTGAAAATGAAACCTCCATTCAACAAATTTGGATATATTGAGTGAAGATGCTTACTTTCAAATATGTGCTTTTTAAAAAAAAAAAAAAGAAACTCCAACTCTAATATATATGGAAAATATTAGGTGGAGTTTCAATTTTATGATATGATTTTATTTGGAAATGAGATCTTCATTAAGTAAATTTGGGTATATTGAATGAGGATTCTCATTTTCAAATATGTGCTTTTGAAAAGAAAGAAACTCCAACTTCAACATACGTGAGATATATTGAGTGGAGTTTTAATTTTATGAAATGCTTTATTTTGGAAATGAAACCTTCATTCAATAAATTTGGGTATGTTGAATGAAGATGTTCATTTTTAAATATGTGCTTATTGAAAGATGATTTTGATTTTAGTTTTGAAAAGAACCTACATGTAACAATCCTAAGGATTATTAGATGGGGTTGAGTTACATATTTTGTGAAAATTTTTGTGCAAGTATTTTATTATGTGAACTTTGGGAAAGTGCTTTTGAAAAGTGATATTTTTTATAAAGGATTCATTTTTCTCATTTGTGGAATGAACCTGACCTTACCATAGAGATGGTAAGGAGGTTCAAAAAGGCCTTTAGTCATCTCTTTTGGTTAAATTTTATTTTCACCAATTGGAAGACCCAATAGGGGTTTTAAGACCTACATGTAGTGAGGTCCTAAAACCTAAAGGATGTTGGCTAGCTTAACTTAAGAATAAAATGAGCTAAGTGCCAACAGAAAAGAAGGATAGTCTCAAACTTATATGAAATACAAATCCACTATCGATACTTGGAGACAATGATCATTTACCAAAAATGGAGAGAGAATCCCTCCCCAGTGAAGTCGGCAAAAAAATCTATGGTATTTATTTTTTTCTTCTAAGGGACACCACGTAGATCTTAGGGTGGTACTTATTGAGATGATCATGTATGACATTGAGGAATGATATACTATCTCAACAGATAGAAGTCAACATCCTACAATGGACCTAATCACCTAATACAAACTTCTAAGGCTAATGGGTCTTCGAATGTACTAGAGATCTTTCCCCTACTTTACATGAAAAAGTAAAGTAGGGTTTATTTTAAGTCAAGTTTGTTAAGTTTCCTATGGAGGCAAGCCCCCAGAGTTAATTACATCCTAAGGAATGAGGTTTCTTAGGAATACTCTCGATTAAGTTAAATGATCATTGTCTCTAAAGATTTTCAAAGATAGGACTATCAATCAATTGGTTATTTTTAGAAAATCAAATGGGATTACTAAAAAAGAGAGAGTTATTATCGAAACCAAAGAAAGATGAGTAGGGGATGCTCATGATACTAGAAAACCCAGTGAGCATCACAAACTATCCTATAGTTGGGATATATATTTTTGAAATTGAGGAGAATTATATGTTTGAGTAGAATTTTTATTAAAAATATAGGGCTTACAATTCCACAATATAAGATTATAGAAATGCCTAAGAGGTGAAGATTTATTCTTGTTGCCCCAAAGGGAAACAGCAATCTCATATTCTAAATCTAGGGAGCTTCACCATAAGCCAAAACGCGACCTAAATCTAAGCAACAAAATAGGCGTATGGTTTATCTCTGCAAGAGAGGATAAGCCACCCGACTGTTGGACTTACAACTTCCTGGGGTGGCCGCCAACTAATTCCTCCCACCATTCTAAATACATGTAGGCAAGTCATATGCCTTGCAAGATGGTTAGACTATTATTTACTTAGAAGAGAAATTAAGTACTTAAACTCACCCCCTAAGAGACTAGATCATGAAGGGCATGAATAATGACCTAAATCTAATGCAAATTTTGTTAAGTTCTATTTTGATTTTTGGACATTTTTATTTGACATAGGCTATTTGATTTTATATGCCTAATGTATGAGAAAATTAGTTATGGGCTAAAATCAGAAAGAATGATGTATTTTTCTACCATGGCTCTCAAAGGTCAAGCTATTTTCTCTTGCAAAGGTGGAAGCCCTCCATTGGCAAGAGTGAGATAAAATGATTTATGTGTGATATGAGATATACAACATCTAGCTAAGGGGTTTCTAAATCTTTTATTATCTCAATTTATGTCCTAGGATTTAGGTGAGGGTATGAATTATTTAGTTTCATTTTGAATTGATTAATTGGATAGAAAATTTATTTTTCCCTAAGAGCCTAATCGCATCTAGGCCATTCAACAATCATCAAACAATTAAGAAACTAAGAAAATTATGCCACCCTAATTGTGCAATCATAAACATATAACATCAATCAATTTATAAAATTAGTGCAAAAGAATAAGAGGCTGATGTGGTCGGGTTCCATCGCACATCCAAAAAAAGAAAAATGGCTAGCTGAGCTCTATCCTTATATAACCTGGATTACAACTGAAAAATTACAATTAAAAGGGATTCATGTTAGGGGGGAGTCTTCATTTCTTCAAGCTTTCTTTCCACCATTTTCTTCTTTGATTTGGTTCAATCCAAAGAATGACATGGTACAAAAAGGACCTGACCTCTTTAACCAATGTTCATCCTAATCCCCCATATCATTCATTCCAAATCCTAATTGTAAAATTTACATCAAAATGAGAAAGGTAAATCTAACTAAACTTGTAAAATGAAGGTTAGCTAAACATACCGCACAGCACAAACAGTTATATTAATAATGTGGACTTAGTACCTTGCACATGGGTAACCAAGTTCACCTGTCCTAATTTGGATTATGCTTAGGCTACTGCACCTAAAGCATTTATATTCTTTTATTTTATTACAGCCCTTAAGCATAATCAGACATGATTAGGCTAAGATCTCCTATCATCCACCAACATACACTCTAACATCTAGTTTAAAATATTACACCACAAAACAAAATCATGCATCAAACCATGCATCGCCCTAACATAGAGCTAGATGTGGTGACTTAGCCTAATGCATATGCCATTTCAGGCTTGTGTGGCATGTCTTAGCTAGGCTTTAAGGTTAAAATTTTTCCAAGTATGAAAAATTCAATTTAGATGGTGGTTTTATTTAAGTGATTTAGTTGACTTGTTAATTTTATTTGGTGATTTGATTTGGTTTGAATGAACAAGCACTTAGTGACTAAGTGTTGTGAAGAGAAGAAAAGAGAAGAGAGCTCTCTTTCATCCCTACTTTAAATGATTTCTAAGGTAAATTGGTTAATGAATTTCCTTTAGTGAATGATTTATTATATGTTTTAATTAACCATAAGTTTAGATTAATTCTAGATAGCCTTATTCAGTAAGAAAGGTATCTTTGGATTAGTTAAGGTGGATTATTATCACATAACACACACTCCTCCATTTCTTTCCACTATGTATACAATGCATATGAATAATCCTAAGCATATGTATACATATAATACAAATCTTAGCACACTTTGATGATGAATGCAAAGAATGTGATTTGAAAATTAAGATATTCCATTTGTTAATTGAATCATTAATGCATGTCTTTGTTATGCAGAAAAAAATGGGATTTTTCATCTATTTACTAAATTTACATCTGCATGTATAAAAGTTATAAGTGAGTACGACGCCATTATTTTCTATACCAGGGGCATAAGGTACAAGACCTACTTAGGGCTACTTAAAGCCTCTCATCCTCGGGATGTCCAGACTATTATACTACTTTTCTTAGATACATGTAGATGTACAAAAAGAAATAAATGGATAAGGAATCATGCAAGAGATTATGTTTGATTTAGTTGTATGATTTACATGTGTAATATGAAGATCTTTCCTAAGTCTTAATATAGAGATGCATAGGAATAGATTTAGGCAAGTGTTTATTCTTTTCAAAAGAACTATACACTTGCAAATCCTATGTGAATCCATGTTAAGAGAAGGAAAGAGAACTTCATAATACACATTTTATGCTATCATCACATGCAAGCTTATAAATATTTATAACTAGCATCACTTCATTTATAATCTTTGATTTATAGGTTTTAAGAAATAATTTTTGGTTTAATAGTGATAATAGCCACTCATATTCTTAATTTTAGCCAACAGATGTAATTTGACATAAAAGGAAACATTTTATTTAATTAATTTTTTAAAATAATGATTGCATGATTTCATATGGCAAATAATATTTAGCATGAATGGAAAGAAATAAAGGAATGTAAGCACATGACTTCATTCACCCTAATTAATCCATAAGGATAATCATATAAAATAAGTCAAGGGCATAACATGGCCCCTACTTAGTGCCATGTCGGCCTTGGCCTACATCGTTCACCCTAATGAATTACATATATATGCTTCTTTCATGCATTTTCGAAGGCCTTTTAATTCTCATCAGGGTGTGACAAGGTGAAATTCGGTTGTTGTGTCGTAAGACACCACTTGCTATGCTCAGTAGGGTGAACCGAGTAAGCCAAAATAGTTAGATGTTCCTCCTCCAATGCCGAAATGTGCTGAAATTTTGATTAAAATTTTGAGTTTAAAAAAAGGGAGGAGATTTAAATTTGTGAAAATTGCATATTTATATATATATATATATATATATATATATACTTTTATGTAGGTGATTGAAGGCCTCATTATGCTCATCAGGGCGTAACGAGATTGAAATTTGATCGAGGTGCTTCAAAACATCAACCGTTCATGTATCGACAAAAAAAATAGTTCCGATGTAGCCTCTTATGGGAGGAGATTTGAATGTGTAGAAATTATATATATATATATATATATATATATATATATATATATATATATATATATATATATATATATATATATATATATATATATATATATTTGCTTTTACAGTGATTGAAGGCCTCGTTATGCTCATCGCATGTATTGAATGGCAGGTACTTCAAAATACCAACTAATCACATGTGGGTAGGCCAAAATAGTTTCGATGTAGCCCCCTACGTGGGGATGATGCTAGTATACTACCGAAGTGCTACTGAAATTTCATCAAATTTTTAGGACTTAATAAAAAAAATGATTTAACATTATGTTAAATATAAAATATAATGACCTAAAGAAATGAATTGGAAATTAAATATTAATAAACTTGAAATAAATTTGAAAGAGATTTGAGTACAAATAAAATTGAAAATCATATTTCTAATAAGAAAATAGGGATCAAACTTAAGTGAACCTATAAAACTTAAAATAAATTTGAATTCTTTTAATATACATGAACTGAATCTCATAATATTTTACTTAAAATAATCCAAAAGAAAAATCCTAGTGAATCATTGAAGATTTATAGTGGGATTAAAACATAACTTATAAGTATATAAATGTGGTTCAAGTGAGGCTTGAAGCTAACTCGAAACTCATACGAAACTTGCAATAAATTTGAAATTTGGTTATATATATTGATTTCTTGATGTGAAATTTAAAATAAAGTCAAATTGGGTTTGATCGCTTTTATATGAAGACTGGATAACTCTCACAAGTGCAAGAATATTATTCGATAGCTTACTCATAAGCATAACTTGTTAGCTTGTTGATACTCATGAATGCTATATTCGAAGTCTACTTAATTTTATACTTCAATATAAAATTAAATCATAAGAAATTTGTTAAGTGTTATGTTTATATATATATATATATATATATATATATATATATAAATCAAATGAAATTTATAAGAGATGTATGAAGAAGTTAAATAACATGTTTGTAAGCATTGTTAAAGTTCCTTAATGAATGTTTGAAAGATTCATACAAGAGCTGTTAATAGTTTGCTTTAAACTAATTGGAAGATAAATTCTCAAATATGAAAGAATTTGAACATGCTCATAAATGAATTTGAAAGCTTGGAGAATTGAAAATTCCAACAAGTAAACTAAGTGTAAATAATGCTTTAAATTACAGCCTAAATAAATGCCACTGGATCTGCAATTCTGCATACAAGCAGATTGAAGGCGTTGGCATAAATTTTGAATAGACTTCAAATTTATTAATTTTGCATAAATTATGGAGCCAACTATCACTTAATTCAAGTGCTTCAGAATTTGTGCAATCATTTGAAAGAAATGAATTCTTCTATGAAAAATAAAGCAATCTTCAATTCAATTTGAGCTTTCCAAAAATTCATACAAGTATTCTAAACACCCACATGTGCCCCGACACTATGCTGAATATTTAGATTCAAGTGTGTGAGGATACTGAATGGTTGCTTCTCGATTTGGTCTTAGGACCGAGTCCGGGTTAACAAAACCTAAAAATCCAATTATTATAAGAATTTTAGCTCATTGAAATATCTGAGAATCTAATTTTATCATATGTTAGTAAATATGATCCTCTATTATTAAACTAATAGAGTCGATAAGATTTGAAATAATAAATTAAATGATCAAACAATACATTCACCTTGATGATGGCTATGTTGAATGATGATTTTAACTGAAGGGGATACTTCTATAAAAAATGTGATTTTAATTTTAAATTAAACTAACTCAAATTAAAAGTCAAACCAAATGTGAAATCTAACATGTCATTAAGCTATAAATATCTAAATGAAATTCATTCTAAAAACTTAAAGCTAAAACCCAATCCACCTTCCATAATTATTTGTCAGAGGTGATAAATTAGGAAAACTCTAGCTCACAATGAGCCAATGTCAAATTAAGTATTCTACTATATTCACTCTCAATCAATGTCACGCCATTAAGGATGTGGCCCATGTCATGTCCAATAGGCGGCCATATGCTCCACATATGATCTGATTAGAGTACTCACGATGGTGGTTGCCACCAAATGGATCCATTATATTATGATCATGACCGTAGCCCATATGCTCCCTAATGGCTCTGCCCTTTGAGTTGTGAATTATAGGGTACACCTAATAGGGCAAAAAGCCTTCTTTCAGCTAAGGTAGACTTAAGCCTGTCTCCTTAAACAAACACCACCCCAGGTCTACTAGGATTTCTTAGATGATGTAACCCATGTATTGCTGATAAGGATCCTTCAGTCAGGTTGGGTTGACTACCTCCTTTGACTAAGTAGACTAGGGACCGTGATAGGCCGGGATGACAGAACCATGGGATCTAGATTGGGCACGTCATCATTCCCCCCAACCATCCGCTTTAAGTTAATATGTTGAATTTCATAAATCTAAATTATAAACTCCACATTCTATAATGACTAGCCTTAATCAAAAGTTCTCTCTCACTTATTGGGAGGCGTAATTAACTATAGGGGCTTGTGTCTATAAGAAATCTAGAACAACATCTAAAGTCCTCATAAAATGAGGGCGAAATCTTTGGATAGTATCATATCTACTTTTCCATCTGCCTTCTGAAAATTACACTGACACATAAATCATACTCTCTTTCAATACGAGTGGTTGGTGGTAAATTTTTGGAGCCCACACTATAGGTGCTTGCGCCATTAGGAAACTTGTAGAGAAGATCTAAAGTCTCACAAAATGAGGTGAAATCTCTGGGTAGTGTCCTATCTACCATTCCATCTCCCTTCTAAAAATTTCATTAACATTTAATATAATCCCTTAATAGAGAGGTCGGTGGAAAACTTTTAGAGCCCATAGATTTTTAGTGACTCCGCTGTGGACAGGTTTCTCTTTCCATCTTTGGCTAGTAGAATCTAAGCTATAATAGAGGTGGAGCATGATAAAATTTAAAATTTAAAATTAATAATCAATGAAATTAAATTTAAATCAACTATATTCTTATGATTAATCTATTTATTTTCTATATAATTTTGGTCTATTGTATATCTGCATTATGAAAGTTAGTGGTGATACATCAACTACTGACCAATAATCCCCATCTTTGATTTTCAAAGATGGATCTTCAGAGCACAACGTTCACCATGCAGCTAGGTCATGAAGTCAATATCCATTTGGCTAATGCTGTAATCAATACTGGAGATGCTGAAACTACCATCCAATTTGGGAAGGAGGACAACTAGAATGGGCCTTGAGGTTCCTCAAAAGAGAGCATTTATATCCAAAAGATTAGGTCATCCTAAGGTGCTAGTCATGAAAAGAATAATCAATGGGCAGAAAGTTTCAGTCATGCCTGTGAATGGGACCACTCTGCCAGTTAAACTTTTTGCACTAGGAAGGCATGATCCTAAAGCCTATTTTTTTGGAGGAAAATTGAGTAGAAGGCAAAGAAGGACAAGAAATGCTGAACTACGAGCTCAACAGTTGTTGCCTGGATTATTAGCCATGCGACCAGACTTGATGCTAGAAGCAAGTGATCCCACTGACATCAAGTTTGAAAATCTCAAGTGAGTGAAAAGGGATAGCTCTACTGGTGATATTAAATAATCATTCTAGGGGCAGCGGCACCAAGTTATAACCCCACAAAAGAGGCATCCTTAGACTCTCTTCTCTAGAGTGCACAGGGTGATAAATTTGTCGAGGAGAAGGGTCTTAGGATGAAAAAGTATCAAGGATCGATTATCAGAGAAAATGAGAAAGCTTCACTAATAAGGCTACTCTCAATGGGTAATGCATAAGATCGTCCTAAGCAATTCCTGCATGGTGAACATTGGGTGTGACACCTGAATCGCATGTTTTGGAATCTACTACTGAAAGGTCCTGATAAAACGAAAAAAAATATGGAGGCTGAAGCCTCAAGAAGAAGTAGCGACACAGAAGCTTCTTCATCTGGAAGCAAGCTAACCTAGAGACAACAGAGAAAGGGAAATGCTGAATTGCATGCTCAATATCCATTATTCAAATAAAAAATTGTACAACCAGTTATGGAATCATAAGTGAGTGTTCCAACCCATAATAGGTTTGATAACCTAAGATGAATAGTTCTTAGACGACAGCGTTAAGTTCTAACTTCTATAGTGAGGAAACTCGAAACGGTATATATAATAGTGCATCAGGTCCTCAAAGTTGCTAAGGAGAAAGGACCGATAAATAAAAATTTCAAAGTCCTGTCATCAGGCAAGCTATAGTTGCTCCTTCAAGCAGACCTCCTCCTACAACCCCAGTAAAATGTTAACTAATTCAAGTTCCACACGATAAGCAACGAGCCGTGACACTTGGACCATAGGACTAAGAATCCACTATCGAAAGGTCCTAGCAAAAAAGCAAGCAAATTTGGAGGCCAAAGCCATGAAACTTTCTTAAGGAAAGACATCAGCGTGACATCTGAACTGTACTTCCAGAGATCCACCATACATAAAACTTGTCAATAATGGTTACCAAAGAACAATATCAAATGTGATGAAATTTCTGACAGTCGACACCTTGGAGAGTCATCCAAGGGAACCCGTCGCCACCCTGCTCCATATCTTTGAGAGGAGGTCAGGCTCGATCGCAGTCAAAATTTCTTGGAGGCATCAATCAGAGATCCGCATACAAGAGGAAGATTATTATGTAAATGGATACTCCTTTCAAATAGGACAAAGAATGTCGAGAGGCTTTTGACAGTATTAAGAAATATCTATTAAATCTGCCTATTCTCGCAGCACCAGTCCCAAGAAAACCTCTCATCTTATACAGAGTAGCACTAAAAGAATCTCTATGTACTCTGTCAGTGCAACACAATGATGAGGGAAAGGCGAACGCTCTATATTGCATTAATCAAAGGCTAATAGGAGAGAAAATGCAATACTCTCTAATCGAGAAGCATTGTTTGGCTCTGATTTTTGCTATCCAGAAGCTTAGTCATTACATGTTATCTCATAAAATTACTCTCATTCCAAAGATCAATCTGCTAGAGTTCTTGATGATAAGACCACTGTTGACAGGTCTCTTGGTATGATGGACTATTCTTCTGCTACAATTTGACATCACATATGTTCCCTAGAAAGTGGTGAAGGGGTAAATTCTAGCAGGCTTCCTTGCTGCACACCCTATCCTGCCAGATTTATTACTTAATGATGATCTTCTAGATGAGCGGATCATGCATATATATAAAAAAGAAAAATAGCAAATTTGGAAATTGTATTTTGATGGAATTTCATCCATCAAATACACTCAGCCCTCAAATCTCCCAAAAGATTGAACTGGTATCGGTCTTATCTTGATCATGCCAGAAAGTGGTATAATGAGGCACTCCTATAGGTTTACTGAGCCATGAACCAACAATGAAGCAGAATATGAAGCTTTGGTGGCAAGTCTAGAGGAAGCAATTTTCATTAGAGTCCAGAAGCTGCAAGTTTATGATGATTCTTAGCTTATCATTAATCAAGTGCTGGGTATTTATAAAATTAACAAGCTTGAATTGGCTTACTAACACAAGCTAGTTCTCGAGCTTATGAAGTAAATCCTAAATGCATTATAACTGAAGTCTCTAGAGATAAAAATAGCAAAGCAGATTGCCTGGCTAAGCTAGCTAAGGAAATGTCAAGTATGGATGATGACGATTATGTGCTAATTAATGTTTGCACTCGCCAGGTTCTAGAGCCGGTAAACCTAAAATCCCAGCTGGAAGAGGAGTCATCAAATGCAAACTAGTAGAATGCAACTCACGTTGCTCCTCATACTCTCTTATTAGGTACTTCTCAAAGGCAACAGGATGAGCCTCAGACTATTCAGGAGAAAATACCTCAATCTGAGGAAACACCAAAGCCATGAAATGAAATTCTTATAGTAGAAGAGAAGGAAGATTGGAGACAACCCTTCACCAACTATTTTAAGGAAGACAAACTGTCAAGCAATAAGTCCATGGTTGTACAACTCGAGAAAAGGCTTCGACTATATTCTTATGTTAGCAATCCTTCGAGCAGATGTGGCTATGCTTGGGAATAGAGGAAGCCAACAAAGTGATTGCTGAGATCCATGAAGAACTCTATGGTGCACACCAATTAAGTCATAAAATGGCTTTCAAAATCAAAAGAATGAGATACTACTAGCCATATATGATAAAGGATTGTATTGATCATGCCAAGAGATACCATGAATCTTAGGTCCATGACATCATCATTCACTGGCCTCCAAATCTATTCCACCCAACAATAACATCTTGGCCATTTGAGTGCTAGGGAACATATGTAATTGGATCAATTGATCTACCATCATCAGCTAGCCATCGCTTCATCCTAATATCCACTGATTATTTCTCTAAGTGGGCTGAAGCCGCCCCATTTAAGGAAGTCAGAGTCGAGCAGGTGACCAACTTTTTCACCCACAATATTCTTTATAGATTTGGTGTGCCGCGTCAAATCATTTCAGATAATGGTCTAGCCTTCAAAAGCACTAAAGTCTATAGATTTGTAGATAGACATAGGATTGATTGGTGATACTCGTCAATTTATAATCTGAGAGCAAATAGCTTGGCTGAGGCTTTTAATAAAACACTAGTCAAGCTACTCAGAAAGATCCTCACAAGAAATAAAAGGAAGTGGCATACCAAGCTTGTAAAAGCTTTATGGGGTTACCTCACCAACTACAAGACTCTCACAAAATTCACTCCGTATGCACTAGTATTTGGGGATGAACCAGTTCTACCACTCAAACTTGAACTACCTTCGGTTTGAGCAGTCATTCAACACGATCTTACCCAAGATGAGAATGTCCATCTATGGATTGAAGAACTTGATGCACTTGACAAAGCTAGAACCCAAGCTCAGTAAAATTTAGAAGTCTATTGAGTGAGGACGTCCAAAGCATTTAATCATACAGTACATCCTCGAGCTTTTCAAGAAAGAGAATTGGTCCTGATGCTGAGAATACCAATTATTCCTCACCATCATTACATGTGTAAGTTTTTCTTGAAAATTCTCATGTAACATAAGAATACATCTCCAAAATAAAATTAACATCCCCCTATCATATAGGGGGCAATTTTTAAATTTTATAGCAAAATGTTAGGCTTTCTCCTATAAGATAGGGAGCCTCCTTTTGTATTTGGGTTAACATCGCACCTAAGGCTAAGATCCTTGTATATATGTTCAAATTATTTATTCAAATTCATAAGTTTCAAAGTCTTACTAACTAAAATGATAAATTTTTAAGTTTGTAAATTTTAACAAATCAAGTTGGAGACACATCTTTCATCCATACACCAAATCTAGGGCTCATGTTGATGCATAAGGTCGGACTCAATATGCCCAAATATGGTCGAGTCATTGATAGGTCTGCTTACTCAACATGCCACAAAGACCATAGTAAGAGATCCCTCACCTCGTTAGCCTGATGATAAAATGCTTCATCAATTTCTCAAGTCCAAGACTCAAGTGGGTGTATAAGGTCAGACTCAACACACCCAAATATGACCGAGTCGTTGACAGGTATGCTTACTCAATATGCCACAAAGGTCATAGTAAGAGATCCTAGTACTTCGTTAGTTCAAAGACAAGAGCATCTAAATCTCCAAATCCCTCCAACTTGGTGAGTTCAAGTGGCCTAGACTGGGGATCATCCATAATGGTCATAAGTTCATTTTCCAAATACTGAATGAAACTCCTCTTCAGTAAGTCTAATCAATTAGAAAGAAAGGGACTGAAGAAGTCATCCCAATGTTCATACAAAGCCTAATACTGAACTGAGGGAGTTATGTCATCAAAATGTCCATTACATGTAAAGCATAGAACTGATGACAATTCGCCATTAACCCAACACAAGCTCTGAGGGCTAGGTCATCGGTAGACATCCTTCTATAAGCCCATGAAATAGATTGCTAGGGCAGAAGGTAATTTTGTATCACCCATGTGGTGGTTATTTTTGAGATGTGTATATGGGGGACATAATGTAGATCTGAGGGAGTACTTATTAAACTGATTGGGTACAACATTGAGGTATGATATATTATCTCAAAAGATATAGAAATCACCCTTCAATGGACCTAATCATCTAATAAGGACTCCTAAGTCATGATGGGTCTTCGAATATATTAGAGATTTTGCCCCTACTTTTCATGGATGAATAAAGTAGGGCTTATATTAAATCGAGTTATAAAGTTCCCTATGGGGGTAAGCCTTCATAGTTAACTACATCCTAAGGAAGGTGAATTCTTTAGGAATAATCTCGATTAAAATAGGCAATTATTGTTTCCAAAGATTTCAAGGTAAGACTATCAATAAATTGGCTATGTTTGGAAAGTCTTTTGGGAAAGATCAAAAGAAGAGACTTATTATTGAAACCAAAGGAAATGAGAAGGGAATGCTCATCATACTATGAATCCTAGTGAGCATTCCAACCTATCATATAATTGGGCTTTATATGTTTGAAATTGAAGAGAGTTATTTATTTGAGTTGAAACTTTATTAGATTTCTAGGGTTTATGATTCGACAACATAAGGTTATGAAAATGTCTATGAGGTAAGGATTTATGCTTGTAGCCTAAAAGAAATGACTATCTCATATCCTAAATCTGTGGAGCTTTAGTTAGAGCCAAAGAATGACCAAAATCTAAGCCAAGATGGATATATTGTTTACGTCCACAAAAGAGAGTAAACCACCTGACTATTAGACCTATAACTTCCTGGAGTGTAACTCTTCCTACGCTTTAAAACCATGTAGGTAAGTCATATGATTTTGTAAGATAGTTGGGATGTTAATAATTTAGAAAGAGACTAAAGTCCTTAAACCCACTACCTAAGAGACAAGAGCATGTGTGGTATAAGCAATTACTTATTCTACTGCAAATATTTTCAATTTTTATTTAATTTTGACACTTCATTTTGACAAAGGACATATGATTTTTATATTTTAAAATATATGATGAAATGAGATTATAGGCTAAATCAGAGAGAAAGATGTGTTTTTCATCATAGAGGAGACCCTCAAAGGTCAAGTCTTCCTCAATTGTGCAAGGATGGAAACCCTCTCTTAGAAAGAGTGAAGTAATATGAATGCATGATGTTGAACATACAACTGTCGGTTAAGGGGTTGCTAAATATTTTAATTATCTTGATTAATGCATAGGCTTTATGTGAGGTTATGAATTATTTAAAACTTTAGTTATGAGTTGTAGTTGGGGTAAAAAAATTAATTTTTCTCTAAGAGCCTAATCGGATCCAGGCCACACATTAAATCATCATTCATAAAGAAACTAGAATAAGGCATGCTATTTCTATTGTGCAATTTAAACATAACATCAAGCATTTTATAAATCTAATGCAAAAGAATAAAAGGCCGGTGCGATCGAGTACCACCGTACAACCCAAAAAGAGAAAATAGGTAGCCAAGCTCTACCCTTATACAACCCAAAATATGAAAGAATAATTAGAATTTACAATTGAATAAATGCTATAGGGGTCTTCTTATCTTCATTCTTCATATCTCTTTCATCTCTCATTTGGATGTGCTTGCTTCAAAGAAATCACAGGACCTCCTAGAATAAAGCCTTCTAACCATTGCTCATCCTAATCCCCCATAATCTTAATTCCTAATGCAAAATTACATTAAAAATAGGAAGAGTAAATCTGACTACACTTGTAAAATAAGTGTTAGCTAAACACATCATACAACCCAAGCAATTATATGTATAATTTGGACTTAGCACACTGCACATGGGTAACTAAGAGCACCTGTCCTAACTTAGATTATACTTAGGGGGTTTAAGAAACTTGCAAAGAGAGCATTTATATTTATTTTAAGCACCCCTTAAGTATAATCCTCTACAAAAAATATGATTAGGCTAATCACAACCTAACATCCAGTCTATGAAACATACATTCTAACATCTAGTCTAAAATAATATATCACAAAATAAAACATACAACATATCCTGCACCGTCTTAACATAAAGCTAGAATTGGTGACTTGGTCTAATGTGTGTGTATTAAGGCTTGTGTAGTATGTCCTAACTAGGCATTAAGGTTATCATTTTCTAAATGTGAAAGGAATTCAATTTAAAGGAGGTGGTTTCACTTCAAGTGCCTTAATTGATTTGCATGTTTTAATTTATGTTTTATTTGGTTTCATGAAACCTACACTTAGCAACTAAGTGTTATAAAGAGAGGGAAGAGAATTGCCCTCTTTCATCCTTACTTCAAGTCACATCTAAAGCTTTTTAATTAATGAATTCTCTTTAGTGGATGGCTTATTACATATTTCAAATTAATCCTAAGTTTAGGTTCACCTTAAGTGACCTCATTCAATAAGAGAGGCATTTTAAGATTGATTGGAATGAATTACTATCACATGACACATGTGCATTCATTTTTTTCCATCATATGTAACATGCATATGAATAAAACCTAAGTATATCTACACATACAATATGTCTTAGCACACTAAAATGATGGATGTAAGCATATACATTTAGAATTTGGATGTTTCATTTGATTGAATTATTTTATCATATTAATTTAAAGCTCTATCTAAATTATTATATAAAAATACATAGAAATGAAATTAAATAGGTACGTGTCATTGTTAACTAGGAAAGTGAGATAATAAAATGACCTCCTTGGCTAAAGCCTCGTGTTCACGGATGTCCAAACTATATCCGAGAACAGCTTTAATAACTAAGGAGGTCATTATCACTCATTTCAACTATCATTACCTATTTTATTCCTATGTATTTTTATATAATAATTTATATAGAGCTTTAATTCAATACCTAGGAATTATTTTATCATATTAATTTAAAGCTCTATCTAAATTATTATATAAAAATACATAGGAATGAAATTAAATAGGTACGTGTCATTGTTAACTAGGAAAGTGAGATAATAAAATGACCTCCTTAGGGCTAGCTAAAGCCTCGTGTTCCCTGGATGTCCAAACTATATACCTATTACATTCAAACATATGTAAGTTTATACATATGAACATAAGAAAGAAGACTTTAAACCATATGATCAATCAATTCAATCACTTGAACAAATATGAATGCATGTCATTCTTAATAGAAAAGAGGATTTTTATTCATTAGCTAAATGTACATATAAGTGTGTAAAAGTTTTAAGCGGATACTTCACCATTATTAAAAGAGGGGAGTGAAGTAAAGACCTTCTTGGGCCTACTTAAAGCCTAGCATCCCCGGAATGTCCATACTAGATATACCCACTACTCTTAAATACACATGAATGAACAAATAACTACAAGAATGGAAACATTATGCAAAAGTTGTATTTGATATAATTGAATGAAGATTTTCATTCATTAGTTAAATGCACATAGAAGTATATAAAAGTTTTAAGTGGATACTTCACCATGGTTAAACCAGGGGAGTCAGGTCAAGACCTCCTTTGGGCTACTTAAAGCCTTGCGTCCCCATAATGTCTAGACTAGATATACCCACTACTCTTAAATACACATGAATGTACAAATAACTACAAAAATGGAAAAAATTATGCAAAAGTTGTATTTGATTTAATTGAATTATTTATACATGTGAGCTAAAGTTCAATCGAAGTACTAATATAGAGGCACATATGAATGAATCTAAACAAATGTTGTGTCCTTTTCAAATGAACTATACACTTGTTAACATTCAAAATTTATGTAAATCCATGAAGATTAAAGAAAGATGACTCCATAACACATGTTCTAAGTGATAGGCACATGCAAGCTTATGAATATTTATAACTATTATCACTCCGTATATAAAATTGATTTATATGCTTTTGAAAATAATTTTTAATTTAATAGTGATAATAGCCACACATATTTTATTCAAATCAACACATGCAAACATGACATAAAGGAAATCATTATATTTAATTGATTTTGGAAAAAGATGTATGCATGACTACAAGTGACATACAACATTTAATATGATTGGAAAGAAATAAAGGGATAAAAGCAAATGATTTCATTCAATCCAATCAATTCTTAAGGACAATCATATTAAACAAACTCATATAAAATAAACCAAAGCTTCTTAATATCATTTTTAATTTCATGTTTGCTTTGATTTAAGAAACATGAGAAAAGGTTTGCTAATCTTAATCCAATTCCCCATGTGTTGGTTAATTTGATTTAATGAAAACTAATTAGATTGATTTTATGAACTAATTAGGTTAAGGTATGAATTAAATCAATTAATTAAACCCTTACCTATGTTACCTTAAGATAATTAATCAAATGATTATGAGCTAATGTAATATGTAAATGAATTACAAAGTAAATAGCAATGATCTTATGAAAGGAAAGGGGCCTAATGCAATTAGCTCACAATCATTAATTAATTAAGCCTAAAGAACTTAATTACTTTTATGGTTTTCTGTGTAACCATAATTTCATTAAACCTATTTAGGCTATTGAAGACCTAAAGGCCTACCCATAAATTATTTAAGGAAAATCAGATCCATTTTAAGTATTAAATAATCTAAATAAGTAATTAATTAGTTAATTAAATCTTATTTAATTTCTCTTGAAAAGTAAAGGAAATTTAGGGAAAAGATTAGGAAAAATTCCACAGTCACATTCCCTAAACCTACCTACTATTAATTAGTACCAAATGAGTCCAATTAATTAGTTAATTTACTATTCCCATGCTTAATTAATCTTTAATTAAGTTAAGAAGATAATTAGGGCTTAATTAATCAACTTTCCTAATTAAGCTTCTAATAAATTCCAAGAAAAATGGGGGAGGTAGAGATCATCCCCTAAGCATCTTTAAAAAGTTTGAAACCATTTGGATGATTATTTAAGGAGTAATTAAGTTAATTAAGTTTTTAATCAAGCCCTAATTAAGTCAAAATTACTATTCAAAATTAATTAAGGCCAATTTTAATGGATTACCCTTTGAAATACCTTTTAAATGAGCCCTTTTTTTGGATTTTTTAATAATTAGTTATAAATTATAGAAGTTTCAGCCTTAAAAATAAATTAAATAATCTAATTAAGCCTTAATGCCATCGGTGCCACATGGCGTGTTGATGCGACATGCTTTCCATGTGGTGCTGTGGGATTGGCTATTAAAGTTGTCACATCTGCAGCTAACTCGGATGGCGATAGGACAGGCTTTCCCGTGGGTCATCTGATCTAAGATCAGACCACCACGATCAATCCCACGGCTAAGGAGGGACCAAACAATGGATCTAATGTGATTTGATCTGAGCCGTTCATTCCAATCATGTGGAACAGATGACCTGTGATCCCTCTTCCTACGAGCAATGAACGATGAAGCCCGTACTCCATGGATCGCTCGATCTGAGATCACCCAAGCTCGGATTAACTCCAAAATTAACTCACACCTTCGTGCAAGGGATCCACAAAGATCCAACGGCTAGGATGGGCTCACATGCGAATTTTCTTCAAAAGCTCCACAAAAATTTTTCTATTTCTAAGGTTTTAATGGATTTACCTTACTAGAGCTAAGACCAGTGGTTCGTGAACTTGAGAAAGCTTCATCTAGTTGAGATGAAGCCCAGTTGAGTAGTAATTGGATTAATTTTAAGTGGATCACTTGATTGGCCAAGAACGATGCTTTGAAGCTTTCACTTTGATTGAAGTCCAGCCTCCAGTCGATTTGAAGCTTAGGAAATGGCTTGGGTAGTTTCGATGAGGTATGTGGAAGGTGTGTGTAATAGGAATTGAAGTTTGATTTAGAGAGGAAGAAGTTTGGATCGGGATTGAGCTCCCCTATTTTTGTTGTGCACGGGAGGAGAAAATCTAAAGTGAGGAGGCCTTGGGGAAGCTCTGAGGAGTACTAGGGCATTTCATTTCACTCTTGGGAGATCAGATGAATCAAATGCATCTAAAATCCAGATTAAATTGAGGGGGTATATCTTTCAATTTACCAAGGTGGATGGACGAGATTGTCTCCCATTTTTTGGCCAGCCAGCCACTGCTAGGGCACCAGAGTGGTTGCCATCTTATCTCCGTGGCTCAGTTTGATTGGAGGAGTGCTTGGGAGGTGGCACAAGGCTTGATATGGGCTTATCTCCTTGCTTGGATGCAAAGGGTGCTCAGTTTGTAAGGGAGATGAGTTAACTCACCTCTCTTTGATCCATGACAAGTCCTATCCCTCTTAGAGTGGGCTAGGAGGATAGGTCAGACCCCAAATGGGGTGAGTGAAGGCTTCCAAGTGATGGGAGAGTAGATTAATGCATTTATGGGAGACTAGATATACCCACTACTCTTAAATACACATGAATGTACAAATAACTACAAAAATGGAAAAAATTATGCAAAAGTTGTATTTGATTTAATTGAATTATTTATACATGTGAGCTAAAGTTCAATCGAAGTACTAATATAGAGGCACATATGAATGAATCTAAACAAATGTTGTGTCCTTTTCAAATGAACTATACACTTGTTAACATTCAAAATTTATGTAAATCCATGAAGATTAAAGAAAGATGACTCCATAACACATGTTCTAAGTGATAGGCACATGCAAGCTTATGAATATTTATAACTATTATCACTCCGTATATAAAATTGATTTATATGCTTTTGAAAATAATTTTTAATTTAATAGTGATAATAGCCACACATATTTTTATTCAAATCAACACATGCAAACATGACATAAAGGAAATCATTATATTTAATTGATTTTTGAAAAAGATGTATGCATGACTACAAGTGACATACAACATTTAATATGATTGGAAAGAAATAAAGGGATAAAAGCAAATGATTTCATTCAATCCAATCAATTCTTAAGGACAATCATATTAAACAAACTCATATAAAATAAACCAAAGCTTCTTAATATCATTTTTAATTTCATGTTTGTTTTGATTTAAGAAACATGAGAAAAGGTTTGCTAATCTTAATCCAATTCCCCATGTGTTGGTTAATTTGATTTAATGAAAACTAATTAGATTGATTTTATGAACTAATTAGGTTAAGGTATGAATTAAATCAATTAATTAAACCCTTACCTATGTTACCTTAAGATAATTAATCAAATGATTATGAGCCAATGTAATATGTAAATGAATTACAAAGTAAATAGCAATGATCTTATGAAAGGAAAGGGGCCTAATGCAATTAGCTCACAATCATTAATTAATTAAGCCTAAAGAACTTAATTACTTTTATGGTTTTCTCACACGTGTGAGCTAACCATAATTTCATTAAACCTATTTAGGCTATTGAAGACCTAAAGGCCTACCCATAAATTATTTAAGGAAAATCAGATCCATTTTAAGTATTAAATAATCTAAATAAGTAATTAATTAGTTAATTAAATCTTATTTAATTTCTCTTGAAAAGTAAAGGAAATTTAGGGAAAAGATTAGGAAAAATTCCACAGTCACATTCCCTAAACCTCCCTACTATTAATTAGTACCAAATGAGTCCAATTAATTAGTTAATTTACTATTCCCATGCTTAATTAATCTTTAATTAAGTTAAGAAGATAATTAGGGCTTAATTAATCAACTTTCCTAATTAAGCTTCTAATAAATTCCAAGAAAAATGGGGAGGTAGAGATCATCCCTAAGCATCTTTAAAAAGTTTGAAACCATTTGGATGATTATTTAAGGAGTAATTAAGTTAATTAAGTTTTTAATCAAGCCCTAATTAAGTCAAAATTACTATTCAAAATTAATTAAGGCCAATTTTAATGGATTACCCTTTGAAATACCTTTTAAATGAGCCCTTTTTTTGGATTTTTTAATAATTAGTTATAAATTATAGAAGTTTCAGCCTTAAAAATAAATTAAATAATCTAATTAAGCCTTAATGCCATCGGTGCCACATGGTGTTGACATGCTTTCCATGTGGTGGATTGGCTATTAAAGTTGTCACATCTAACTTCGGATGATGGGCAGCTTTCAGTGGGTCATCGATAAGATCAGACCACCACGATCAATCCCACGGCTAAGGAGGGACCAAACAATGGATCTAATGTGATTTGATCTGAGCCGTTCATTCCAATCATGTGGAACAGATGACCTGTGATCCCTCTTCCTGAGCGATGAGCGATGAAGCCCATACTCCATGGATCGCTCGATCTGAGATCACCCAAGCTTCGGATTAACTCCAAAATTAACTCACACCTTGCAAGGGATCCAAAGATCCAACGGCTAGGATGGGCTCACATGCGAATTTTCTTCAAAAGCTCCACAAAAAATTTTCTATTTCTAAGGTTTTAATGGATTTACCTTACTAGAGCTAAGACCGTGGTTCGTGAACTTGAAAGCTTCATCTAGTTGAGATGAAGCCCGGTTGAAGTAGTGGATTAATTTTAAGTGGATCACTTGATTGGCCAGAACGGTGCTTTGAAGCTTTCACTTTGATTGAAGTCCGACTCGGTCGATTTGAAGCTCGAAATGGCTTGGGTAGTTTTGATGAGGTATGTGAAAGGTGTGTGTAATAGGTGAAGTTTGATTTAGAGAGGAAGAAGTTTGGATGGGGATTGAGCTCCCTATTTTTTTGTGCAGGAGAGAAAATCTAAAGTGAGGAGGCCTTGGGGAAGCTCTGAGGAGTACTAGGGCATTTCATTTCACTCTTGGGAGATCAGATGAATCAAATGCATCTAAAATCCAGATTAAATTGAGGGGGTATATCTTTCAATTTACCAAGGTGGATGGACGAGATTGTCTCCCATTTTTTGGCCTGCCAGCCACTGCTAGGGCACCAGAGTGGTTGCCATCTTATCTACGTGGCTCAGTTTGATTGGAGGAGTGCTTGGGAGGTGGCACAAGGCTTGATATGGGCTTATCTCCTTGCTTGGATGCAAAGGGTGCTCAGTTTGTAAGGGAGATGAGTTAACTCACCTCTCTTTGATCCATGACAAGTCCTAGCCCTCTTAGAGTGGGCTAGGAGGATAGGTCAGACCCCAAATGGGGTGAGTGAAGGCTTCCAAGTGATGGGAGAGTAGATTAATGCATTTATGGGTGGAATCCTATGTAAAGAAGGCTTGACCAATGGACAATGGCTTAGATTGGATCCACTTGGCCTTTAGACTGACTTTAGGATGACCCAAGATGAGTTTAGGTCGGGTTTGATCAACCTCCAATGGGTCATGGGTTGGTTTTATGGGTGTTGGCTCAATTTGGTCATATGAGTTCAATTTGGGTTATGTTGGGTTAGGTTGGCTAATTAGTCAAATTAGGTCAAACCAAAACTTTAGTTAGGTCCAATTGATGATTTGAGGATCTTTGATTTAAGTGATTTCAATCAATTTGACCTAGGTTTGATTTTGGCTCAATTGGATTCATAAGGTCAAATGGGCTAAGTTGACCAATTTGATCAAATTGGTCAAATTGGCTTGGGTTGGGTGTTGAATTATGTTCAATTGGTTGATTAAAAATGATTGTAGGTTTTGGTTTGAATCAATTTGTCTTTAATTTAGATTTTGGCCAATTTGACCTTTTAGGTCAATTTGGGCCAAGTTGGTCAATTGGGCTAGGTTGGGTTCAATTGACCAAATTGGAGCTTTGGTCAAGTTCAACAATGAATTTGTAATGAATTTGTGCCGTTGGTTGCAATCAGTTTGGGTTAGATTATGATTTGATATATTTTAGCCTTTTAGGTCAATTTGGGTCAACTTGGGTCAAATGGCCAATTGGATTTGGTTTGGCTTAATTGATGGTCAAGTCATGTTTAAACATTGATTATGGGTTGATGTGAATCAATGGTTTCAATCAATTTGGTGTAGAATGAGTTTTTTCTAGTTTGGGTTCCATATGGGCTAAGGGTTGACTTGGTCAAATGACCAAGTTGACTTGGTTTGACCTAATTCAAGGTAATTGATCATCCCAGGGTCATTGTTGATCATGATATGAGGCTTGGATGGGCTTGGTTCAATTCAATTTGGGTTGGATTAGAACTTGGCTCAAAAAGGTCCTTTAGGTCACTTTAGGTCAAGTTGACCTGAATGGGTTAATTGGCTTGGTTTTGGCTTGATTCAAGTTTAGTTGAACTTATATATGAACTTATGATTGAAATATAAATTCAACTGCATTCAATTTAGAGTCCAATAGACTTAGGCTCACTTGAAGTTTTCACATCAAAAAGGCTAACTTGGGATTGACTTAGGTTAACTTGAATTTGTTTTGATGATTATAGGTTTCATTTATATTTGGATAGATGATTGAAGGAATGATTGATTCAAGAGAAAATTCATTGATTTTTGGCTTGATTTGCATAGGATTTGGTTAAGTCGAAGGAAATGGCTTAAAAGGCTTGAATTGGGTTTTGATTTAATTTTGAGTTTGATTTTGGCTATTTGAATTTATATTTCATTTATATTTGGAAATATAAATGAAGATATAAATGATTCATGAGAAAATAACTTGAGTTTGGAGTGATTTGGAAGCAAATTTGACCTAGCTCATGGACGTAGGTAAAAAGGGATTAAGTAATAAATTGATTTAGTTTGATCTAATTTGATCATTGAAATGTGGGTTTCATTTATATTGTTAATATAAATGAATATATAATTAATTTATAAAGAAGCTAATTGATTTTGGGTTAATTTTAATGGGATTTAGCCAAGCTTAAGGAGGTAGGTCCATATGGCTTGGGAAGGGTGGGATTTGGATTTAGTTTGGTTTAGTTTTGATCATTTGGGTTCATATTCCATTTATATTTGTGAATATAAATGAACATATTAATGATTCATGAAGGGAACAATCAAATTTGGGTTGAATTGGGTGGAGATTTGGCTAAGTCTGTAGAATTAAATTATAAGATTTATGAAGAATTTTGGACTTGAATTTGATCATAGGATTGAATCATTTGAAGTTGGAATTGAATTGGAATTTGATAGTTTGATAGATGAAATCAAAGGGCTTAGAAAGGGCTTTGAATTTGAGTTTGATCATCGATTTCAATCAAATGTTTTGGAATTTAGATTTTGATTTGAAATTTGAATTGGAATTTGAGGTTTGGTTTGAGATTTTAATTTGGATTGGATTTGAGAAGGTGCATATAGATTAGGTTTAGGCCATAGAGTGAATGATTCTCTTAAGTCTTAAGGCATGGCCTAATCCTATGATTAACCCTTTTAAGTCTCTAGGCTTAGGTTAAGTGTTCACCTAATTACTAGAAGTGTCTTGAGACTAAAGAACTCTTAGTGTCTATAAGTGTCTGTGGTGAAAATTTTTTTTATACATTTCTTGCCTTCATCTATCCCCCTCCTTTCAGAAAAGAGGATAAATGAAATAGAAATATATAAAAGAATACATGCCTTGTTGGGATGCCACATAGATTCGCAAATGTTCTCATAAAGGTGATCGGGTATGACATTGAGGAGAGGTGCATTATCTTAAGAGATAGAAGTCACCACCCTACAATAGACCTAATCACCCGAATAAGGACTCCTAAGGACAATGGGTCTGCGTATGTACCAAAGATTCTTTCCCTACATTACATGAAAAAGCAAAGTAATGTTTATTTTAAATCGGGTTCGTCAAGTTCCCTACAGGGGCAAACCCCCAAAGTTAATTACATCCTAAGGGATGGGATCCCTTAAGAATGCTTTCGATTAAGGTAAATGATCGTTGTCTTCAAAGATTATAATAGGTAGGACTATCAATCGATTAGTTTATTTTGAAAGATCAAATAGGATTGATCAAAAAGAGGGAGTTATTATCGAAGCTAAAAGAAAGATAAGTAGAAGATGCCCACGATGCTAGACAACCTAGCGAGGTTCTCCAACTATCCTATTATTGGGCTTTATATTTTTGAAATTGATTTAATTTATTTGAGTTTAATTTTTCATTAGACATTTAGGGCTTGTGATTCCATAACACAAGATTAAAAAAATGCCTAAGAGGTGAGGATTTATGCTAATGATCCACAAGGGGGAGAAGCAATCTCAGAACCTAAATGTAGGGAGCTTTGGCAAGGGCCGAAAGCACAACCTAAATATAAGGTGAAAATGGGTATATGGTTTGCCTCCACTAGAGAGGACAAATCATCCGACTGCTTGGACTTACAACAGCCTGGGGGTGGCTGCCAACTAACTCCTTATATGATTTTAAATACATATAGGCAAGTCTTATGCTTTATGCAAGATAACCAAGCTATTATTTATTTAGAAAGAAACTAAGTCCTTAAACTCACTCCCTAAAGAGGCTAGATCATGTAAGGATATGCTTCAAATGACCTAAATCTAATGCAATTCATATTTCATTTTATTTTCATTTTTGGACAATTATTTTGACTCGGGCTAATAGGATTCATATGCCTAATGCATGAGAAAGGGGATTATTGGCCAGAATCAGTGAGAAGGGAGGAGGTGTGTTTCCACCATAGCTCTCAAAGGTCAAGCCAAGTTTCTCTGGCAAAGATGAAAGCCCTCCAAGCAAGAGTGAAAATAATATGCATTTATGCATGATGTTATAAAAGAAGTACTCATCCAGCTATGGGGTTGCTAATTCTTTCATCTTAATTTTAACCTAAACTTTAGGTGAGGTAATGTGTTCTTTATTTTTAATTTTGAATTATTAAATTTGGTAGAGGATTTATTTTTCTCTAAGAGCCTAATCCACATCCAGGCGATACATAAAGCAAGGAAGGAATTAGGAAAAGGATGTCACTTAATGCACAAGTGAAATAAATCATTAATCAATTTATAAAGCTAATTGAAAAAGACTAAGAGGCCATTGTGGTCGGGTACCACTGTGCAAACCTAAAAATAAATTAGGTATCAGAGCTCTACTCTTATACAACCTGGATTACAAATGAATTAAATACAATTAAGCAAGGAATTCATTATTATGGGGGTCTTCAAGCTATATTTCTTCATTTTTCTTTTCTTCTTTCGTCTTCTTTTCTTCTTTCTTCTTTGGTTCCTTCTTTTGGATGGTTGGAAGGTGAATGCTCCAAAAGGCTTCACATGGTGCATAAGATGAAATCTTATGACCAATGCTCATCCTAATCCCCATAACAATCATTCTAAAATTCTACTTATAAAATTTACATGAAAAGGAAAAGTAAATCTAGCTAACACCTGTAAAACAGAGATTAGCTAAACAAACTACAAAAATCTCAAGCATGTATATTGGACTTATGACTCCACACATGGGTGACTAAGTCCACCTAGCTTATTGGATAATGCTTAAGGGTATAAGCACCTGCACAACAAAAGTATTTATATTTTTATTTATTATAGTGCCCTTTAAGCATAATCCCCTATAGAAGACAATGGTTAGATTAAGATCACCCTACCATTCATTCTACGCACATACAACCAAACATCCAAACTAAAACATATATTACAAAATAAAAGTAAGTATCAAACCATGCACCGCCCTAACCTAAAGCTAGAAATGGTGACTTAGCATAATGTGTGTGCTTAGAGATTTGTGTGGTATGCTTAGCTATGGCTTTAAGTTAGAATTTTCTAAGTGTGAAGCATGTTCAACTTAGTGGAGGGTTTCATTTAAGTGATTTAATTATTTTGGGTTGATTTTATTTTTATGTTTTGATTGGGTTCAAATGAATTCTACAATTAATTACTAAGTTATGAGGAGAGGTAAAGAGAAGAGAACTTCTCTTTCCTTCCCTAACCTAAGTAATTTCAAAGGTAGATTCCTATTTTAATTTTATTTAGTGAATGTTTTAATTTGTTATTTTAATTAATCCTAAGTTTATATCAACTCTAAACAAATCCATTCAAAAAGAAAGGCATTTTAAGATTAAATAAAATGAACTAAATTCATAAAATATACATTACTTCATTTCTTTCCCAACATATATAACATGCATATGAATGAGTCTTAAGCATATCTATACATACAAATGAGAATATTTAATATACTTTATGATGCATGCTAAGCAATTCATTTAAGAGAATTTGAAAGTTTATGATGCATGATTTACATTAAGTAGAAAAGGGATTTCTTATCCAATTTTCACATGCACGCATGAAAGTAAGAAAGGCATAAGTGAGTACAGCGTCATTGTTAACCAGAGGTGTAAGGTACAATACCTACTTAGGGCTACTTAAAGCTTCGCAACCTCAGGGTTGTCCAAACTAATATACCACTTTCCTTAAATATAAGTATGTGTACAAAATAAATGAATGAAAATGAAAGAATGCAAAAATTTATATTAGTTGATTTATTTTTGTTTATGCAATTTATATGTGCAAGCATAGGTATCCTTCTTATAGGAATGAATAGGATATGAAATTAGGCAAGTTTTAGATTCTTTTTAAATGAACCATACACCTTGCCAAATCCTATTCAAAACTATACTTAAAGAGGAGAGAAAGAAAACCTACACTAAGCACATCCGTACATTTTACTCACATGTAAGATTATAAGTAAGATATAAGTAACACACTTTCAATTTTGATAATTGATTCATATGTTTTGAAAATAACTTGAATTTAATAGTGATAATATCCACTCATATTCTTACTTTAGCCAACACATGCAATTTGACATAAAGAATACATTTTCATTTTAAATTTGACTTTTGAAAGGCAAGGATGCATGAAACCATATGACACATATATTTATCATGTTGGGGAAAAAATTAAAGCAATGAAAGCATGTAAAAACATTCACTTTAATTAAATCTTAAAGACAATCTTATGAAATAAGAAAGCTTAAAGTAAATCTAAGTTTGTTTAATATGATTTTTGTTTGATTTTGAATTTGATTTAATTTTGAAAATGTGAATTGAGTTTGCTGTTCCTAACCCATTCCCACATGTGTTTGACATTTTTGTTTAATTTTTAAATGATTAGATTCATTTTTAGAATTTGGTTAGGTTAAGGTATGAATTAAACATGTTCATTAACCCTTACCTACATCACCTTAGAATAGTTAACCAAATAATTATGAGCCAATGAGATGAATAAAATCTAACAAGGAATTTAAATTTGCAATGCACCTAGGAAGAAAGGGGCCTAATGCAATTTGGCTCATGATTAATGGTTAATTAAGCTAAAGGGTTTAACTTAAGTAATTTCAAAACACCCCTCACACATATGAGTTGAGTTTTCATTTCCTTAATTGAACCTAGGCTCTTGAACACCTAAGCATCTACCCAAAGTAGATTAATTAAGTTCTGAAGAGTTTTAGAATTTTAAGAAATTAATTAAGAGGGTAATTAGTGAATTAGCCCTTAATTAAAAGAGGATTAAGAAAGAAAATGGGGGTTTAGGAAATAGCTTTGGGGAAATGCCCCAAAATCATTCCCTAAACCTCCTATTCATAGGATCAAACCTTAACCAACTTCAATAAGGGATTAAACCACTAATCAAACCCTTTATTATCCTTAATTAAATAAAGGTGGTAATTAGGAAATGCAATAGAAATTTTTCCAATTAAGCAACCAATAAATCCCAAGAAAATTAGGGGAGCAGAAGTCATCCCCCAAAATATACCCAAGAAGTTTGAAATTAATCAGTGGATTAATTAGGGAGTAATTAGCAAATTAAAATTTCTAATAAAACCTAAAATCAAAGAAAGATGCAATTCAAAATCTATTAAAACCAATTTTAGAATATTTTAAATTGAATTATCTTTCTGTGGCAATTTACCTCATATTTTTCTGGTTTTTCTTTGGAGAGATATGAATTTTTGAAGTTTAAGTAATTAATTATAAATTAAATAAATCCTGATTAAATCCCTAATCTCCATGGCATGACACATAGGCACTGAGTCAGATGCACTTTCCACGCATCGAGCACTGAGTGGTGACATAAACTTCACATCGTAGTATTGCGTGGCGGCGGCGCTACACGCTTTAGCCTCAGCCATCCGATCAAGGATCAGACAGCTGAGATTAAAGTCACCATTCTAAAGGGATTAAATCAGATCTAAGCATGTGTTTAATCTCAGCCGTTCATCCAAAATGTGCGGATGGGTGGTCAGAGATTCACCCCTACCAAGCTCTATGAACCATGGAGGCCATCCATGTTCTAGAGCAAGATTCGATCTCGATTGAGCTCAGATTGGAATAAAATCTTGCACACACCATCATCAAGCAATGTAGATCACATCCAATGGTGGAAACTTCATGCCATTAAACATTTTTTCACAAACGACCAACACACATTGAGTCTAGTGATCGAAAAATGCCATACCTCATCGGAGGTAATTAGCGACGCTCAATTCCCTTAAAGGAGCTTCATTTGGTTGAGAAAAAGCTGCGGTGAAAGTATTAGCTCCTGAGGTTAAGTAGATTGCACTATGGACCAACCCTTCCTTAGCTCCCTTGCGTCTTTGATGGAATTAGACATCCCTTTACCGTTGGAACTTGAGAGAGAGCTTAGGCAAGCTCGACTTGGCCCTCTGGTGGAGTGTGCAAAGGCAATTTGACTGACTTGGAGTATGGAGAAAATTTGCCAATCAATGGAGGTCCCCTATTTTTTCTTAAGGGAAAATCAAGAATGGCAAATTCAAATCCCTTCTAGAGAGCTTAGGATCACTCTAGGATGGCTCCTATGACTCTCTAACACTCAATCGACAGTGAGGAAGTGAGAATTGAAGTGAATTAGGCAGAGTATATCTCCCCCTATGGCAATCAAATGGCTAAAGCATTGTTTGCCATTTTGATCCAATTGCCAAGATTAAAAGGGCTGTTTGAGCTGTTAGAAGTTTGCACATCGTTAGTTTGGGCTAAGGAGTGGAGTGGTAACCTCCCATGTGCTTTAAAATAAGTGGAGGGAAGTTTTCCATATGGCCAATTTGAGCCATGTACTCAGTTTTGGCCTTGGGTCAATTTGGGCTAACCCAAACCCATTGGGTTGGGTGCACCACCCTCCATAGGGTCTACTTGACCTATTAGGAAGGTATCAAGTAGATATGAGGAGGGCTTGACCAAATTCCCCATGGATTTGAAAAAAATTTGTTCTATAGCCTAGGGGTAGAATGATCATTTGGCTGATTTTTGAATTTTAATATGTTGGATATGTTGAGAAAATAGGTTTGACCAAGCTTCATTGGATTTGGAGTTCATTTGATATGGTATGGCTCATGTTGACCCATCTAGGTCAAAATGGGTCAACTTGGGTCAAGTTGATCAATTGGTTAAATTGGGTCAAACCAAAGGTTGGGTCAAGTTCATATGACCATTTGAAATGTTGTGATGGCTTTGGTTTGATTCAATTTGGTTTAGTTTTGAGTTTGGCTCATATGACTTCATTTAGGTCAAATGGGTCAAGTTGACCAATTTGACCCATTTGACCTATTTGAGCTAGGTCATGGATAGGTTTAGGTTTGGTTAGTCATATGAAGTGGATTGGTATCTTTGTTTCCAATCAATTTTGGTCATGTTTGAATTTGGCTCAACATGACCCCTTTAGGAAGTTGGATTCAAGGTCAATTGAGCTAGGTTAGGTCTAGTTGGCCAATTAAGGCTTTGGTCAAGCTCAACAAGTGATTTGGAATGAACTTGACCCATTATTTTTAATCAATTTGGCTTAGATCAAGTTTTGACACATTTAGACTTTTTAGGTCAACTTGGGTCAACTTGGGTCAAGTGGCAATTAGTTAGGTTGCTCAAATGTTGACTTGGTCAAGTTCAAATATTCATGAATGAACTTAGATCAATGGTTTCAATCAATTTGGCCTATGGTGGATTTTGGCTATGTTAGGTTTCATTTTGGCTAAGTGTTGATTAACCCTTAGGTTTAACTTAGTTTTAATTTGATTGATTGATCATCTCATGATGATTGTTGATCATGATGAGAGGCATAGGTGAGTTTGATTCAATCCAATTTGGTTAGGATTAGAATTTGGCTCATAAGGTTACTTTAGGTCACTTTGGGTCAAGTGAGCCTAAGTGGGTCAAATGGCTTGGTCAAAGCTTGATTTGAGTTTGATTGAACTTGTATATGGACTTATGATTGAAATATAAATCCATTTGCAAGTGGTTTGAAGTCAAATGGGTTTTGATTCATTTGACAATTTCATATTCAAAGGAAGAACATGAATGGATTTGGGTTTTGAATTTTGAATTGGATTTTAGTTAAGTGGTTGAAGTTTGTATTTATATTTGGATTCATGATTGTAGGATTGATTGAATCATAAAAGAAAATCAAGAGTTTGGCTTGACTTGAAGTTGATTTGGCTAAGTTCAAGATTTTGACCTGAAAGGCTTAGGTTGAATTTTGAATGGATTTGAGTTTAATTTTTTGAAGTGGTTTGATTGATTTGAATTTATATTTCATTTATATATGTTAATATAAATGAGAATATAAATGAGTCATGAGAAATTTTAATGGATTTGATTTGATTTGATTATGATTTTGGATAAGTCTTTTAAGAGGAAATTTAAAGGACTTAGGAAATTTTATGAATTGATTTTGAATTTTGAGTTTAGTTTGTTGATTTGAATTTATATTTTATTTATATATGTGGATATAAATGAGAATATAAATGAATTATGAGAAAATCTCATGAGTTTGAATTGATTTGATCATGATTTAGGCGAAGTCTTTTAAGAGGAAATTTAAAAGGACTTATGAAATTTTGGAGTTTGGAACTTGAATTTTGAATTTGATTTGTTGGTTTGAATTTATATTTCATTTATATATGTGAATATAAATGAGAATATAAATGAATTTTGAGAAAATCTCATGAGTTTGAATTGGTTTGAATTTGATCTTGGCTAAGTCCTTAAGAAGGAAATTAAAGACTTAGAAAAGATTTTGAATTTGGAGTTTGAAATTTTGAATTTGGTTTCAATCATGGATTTCAATCATGGAATTCAATCATGGACTTGAATCATAGATTTCAATCATGGGGTATTGATTTGAGTTTGATAAATAAGATTGATTTGACTTGAAGGAAGGTGAGGAGTGGTTCAAAGGGTAGGCAAAGGCATGAACTCTTCTAAGTCTCTAGGGTTAGGTTGAGTGTCCACCTAATCACTAGATGTGTCTTAAGACTAAGAAACTCTTAAAGTCTAAGAGAAGTTCTATGTCTAAGATGGAAAGGTTGAGAGCTCATTCTAAAAATGAGATCAACAAAGGGAGCCCAATAGGTGTGGTGTGATTGGCAAGGAACATCACACATATTGTTGTTGACTGAAATGATCAAAAACATCGAACAATCATAAGCACTAACAAAAATGGTCTACTCATAACCCAAGGTGTTGAGAGAATCCAGAGCTTAGTGCAATGTGGCTCTACTTATGTCAAGGACATAAGAGAGGGAAGGAGGAATCCACTAGGGATAGAGTGTAAACCTTCTACTAGGGAAGCAGGTTCAAGTCATCTGAGAGGTTTGATTTGATCTTAGTCTCACTGAGGAAAAATTTCCACTAGGGAAGAGAGTTGAATTTGTTTCAATTTTTAGATTTGGATTTTGAGATGAACCCTGCTGTTTGCGATGGACTGCATTGAGTAGGAGCCACAGAGGCCAAGACCTAACTTAGATTTACCAATCTAAAGGGTTAGTCTACTAAACATATAGTAAAACTAGCCAACCAAAGGGATGCCTTTTGGCATGTAGCAACTATACTAGGAAGAAAGCATAGTATACTTTTATCCTCCAAAGTAGGGACCATTTGTTGGTGTAATCTATTGGCAAGGCAACGGATTAAACCTAACCTAGGGCCGACTATTGAGTGAATTCTGTTGGGGGACTTAGATTAGATCAAAGATAGTTAAGATTAATTTCATTTTTAGATTTATTTTGTTGGATTCTATCGATTTGCGATGGATCACACTGAGAAGGAGTTTATATCAGCCGAGGCCTATCTCAGATTTACTGAACCAAAGGGAGTAGCTTCCCAGCCAATGGAGAACTATCTGACCAAAGGAGTGCCTTTCAATTAGCAATGATTAATTGAAGGGAAGAATGCTCGAGGATTCACATCTTCCATTAGAAAAGATCACTGGGGAGAGCGGTTGCTTTGGGCAATAAATCGAACCCGACCTAACGCTGATCGTCGATTCACAATAATCATGCTAGAAAGAATGCATTGTAGTCTTACATCTTTCAAAGTGGAATGATTGTCAGGGTAACTTGCTTATGGAAAAAATAGATTGAACCCAACCTAAGGGTGACTACGGAGTGAGTGCCGACCCGGGGACTTATCACAACTTAGGTAATCATGCAATTCCTATAAGGAGTTCTGCTGACACTGCCCTAAAGATAGGATGCCTGCTTGCGAATAGGGGGCCCTTTGGGGGCTTAAATTCTGAATCCACAAGCGAATTAAATTTTTTTGTTTGTTTAGTTTATTTTATCGTGGACCCTTAGTTTTGAGGATCCGAGATGGAGCTTATATCGACTAGCTATCTCAGTTTCTTGAGCAGGGAGAATCTGCACATCCACTAAATAAATTCTCCAACCATAGAGGTGGCTACTAGGAAAGGAGGACTATCCGATCCAGAAGTAACCTGGGTATTGTCTAAATTGGATCGCAAAGGACATGATCCAAATAGAGGGCCCGCAAGGGATGGGGCTACTAAGGACTTAATCCAACACCCAGGAGAAGATGATATGGCTAGTCATATATCAAATAGGTATTCGGTGGCCAACTCAAAGGAGAAAGTGATCGGACTCATATCTGCCAAGAGTGGTGTATCCACTGGGTGAATCGCTATCAACATAGCGAACATCAACCAACCTAAGGTGCCCGTCGATTTGCAATAATCAACCTAAAAGAAAGCTCGGGGACTCACATCCTTTATAATAGTGATTCTTTGGGATAGTCTATGTTGACTCGACGGTGCCATCCGACTAGGCGTCTTGAGTGAATGTCACTGGGGGACTTATGTCAACTCAAATGTAGTCAAGAGGGAAGGAGCCTTTGGGGGACTTATCCTAAACCTCAAATATACTCGACTTAGTTAGATCATGGTGGTTAGTTCAAGAAGAAATCTCGGGGACTCACATCTTCTTAAATAAAATCAATATGAGGTAGCTTACTGGCTGGGCTGTGAAGTCTACCATACTAATAAGGTGCTCGTTGGTTTACAATGGTCAAATTAGGAAGATAATACGGGGACTCACATCTTCAAAATAAATGACCACTAGGGTGACATACTAATGAGGTAACATGTGGACCCGACCTAAAGCAACTAATGAGTGAGTATCATAGAGGGCTTACTCCCATATCAAAATTACTCAGGATGAAAGATTTATGTTTATTATTGTGCATATGTTAAAGAGAATAGGATGCCTCTCGGGCTCTCTTACACCTACCTTAAACACACTAAAGGATTTGATGAAGTGATGCCACAAATGGCAAATAGGATTCCCACTAAGAAAGGATATTGCTTGGGTTCTCTCACACCTAACTTAGTTCTGCTAATCGAAATAGGATGTCTCTTGGGTTCTCTTACACCTATTATAATAGCATCAGGAGATTGTGTTTGTGTTATGAAAGAGGGATAGGATGCCACTGGGGGACTCTTACTCCTACCCTAAACACGTCATGACAGCAAACAATGCTTCGAAATAAGAGAAGATTTAATGAATGGAATCAGATTTTGTTCTTTTCAGTAATAATTATTTTCAAACATTATTTGTTTCATGGGTAATATTTCTTTAGATAGATACCAATAATTGGAAGCATCAGGTGTTCCCCTTTATAATCAATAAAGCTGATAAGATCCTCCTTGGTTGGCCTTCTCTATGACATAGGGGCCTTCCCAACTGGGTTCAAACTTGCCTCCCATCTTTTGACTGGCAACAATTGGTAATCCTTAGGACTAACACAAGTTCTTCTACTCGAAAAGACCTAGGGCAGACCAACTTGTTGTAAGCTTAAATCATTTTGGCCTTGTACAACTCAAAGTTTTGACACGCCTGTAGGCGACTCTCCTCCAAATCTTTGAGCTCTTCTAACTGTAACTTTGCATTCTAATCTTTAGTGATCTTGTTACCCAATGCTGTCCTTAGTGATGGGAGTTGAACTTCTAAAGGTAGAACAGCTTCGGACCCATACACTAAGGAAAATGGGGTAGACTAAATTGGTGTTCAAGATATGGTAGGCAGGCTTCAACCAAGCTTTCATCGTCATTTGTTATCATCAAGAGTCTTCTTCAATATCTGGATGAGAGTTTTGTTGAATGCCTTCGCTAAGCCATTTGCTCTAGGGTAGTAGATGGTCGAGTATCTCTAATCTATACTGTGTCTTCTGACGAAGCTGTTGATCTTCATGCTTTTGAATGCCATACCATTATTGGATATAATTCGTAGAGGCACCTCAAACCTATATACGATATGGTTCCTGAAAAACTAAAGCACATGCTGAGTTGTGACCTCTCTGAGTGGGATTGCTTCCACCCACTTGGAAAAGTATTCGGTTGCAGTTAAGATAAACCGATGACCCTTGGAAGAAGGAGGATCGATCAGACCTATAATTTCAGTGCCCCAACACTCAAATTGCCATGAGGCCAATGTAGGGTGTAGAATGTTGGGTGGCTGGTGGAGGACCACACCATGTACCTGACACTGATGGCATCTCCTAGCTACATCCATGCAGTCTGTAATCATTGAAGGCCAGTAGTATCCTAGTCTCTTTATCTTCATCATCATCTTTGGATTGGATTGAAGTGCTCCGCATAGACTTAAATGTATCTCGGTTATAATGTCATTGGCTTCATGTTTATCTAAATAGCGGAACCACATTTGGTCAAAGGACCGACATTACAGGGTGCATCAACAAGAGCATAGGAGAGAGCTCTCTGTTTCACCTGATGGGTTTGTGACTTCTCTTGAGGTAGTTTGCTGGTGTTGAAATTATATATGAACAGTTGCCTCCAATCCAGCTTCTTGTCCTTATAGGCAATAGCAACCTCCCCTTCAAGAGAAAGTCTCTCGATGAGTTTAACATCAATAAGGGATAAGACTTATCTATTTTGGACTATTATTGAAATCCTCCGAACATGCCAATTCTTTGACAAGTTTGGCCAAAGCATCCGCTACTGTGTTCTCTGCTTGGGGAACTTTGTAGATGGTGACTTAGGAAATTTGGGCCAACAACTTCATGGTATACTCGTAGTAATAACGAAGCTTAGGTTTGAGAACCTTGTAGGACTTGTCAATCTAATTGATGACCAAATGAGCATCCCCAAAGATGTTGATGCTCTTGACACTAATAGTGATGGTTAACTCCAGACCGCCAATCAAAGCCTCATACTCGACTTCATTTTTAATACAGGTGCTGAAAAGATAGTATGAGAATCTCATCACATCGTGGTCTAGAGTTAGAAGAACTATTCCTACCCTTGCCTTTCCTGGAAGAGTAGATCGTGGTGCTTCCCCTTTATGAAAAGAAGCTGCACCATCAAAATACATCTCCCATCGATGGTTGTCAGCATCCCTTAAGTTCATGATTTATTCATCAGGGAGATTGTCAATAAGTAGAGAATCAGCAGGAAGTGAGTGTGCTGCTAAGAAATCCACTAGTGCCTGTCCTTTTACTACACGGAGGGATACGAATGTGATATCAAACTATGAAAGTATCATGGACCATCATGCTTAACGTCCGGATAGCATTAGCCGTGTCATGAGGTACTGCAGTGGATTTGTTCTGGAGATCAAGTTCACCTTATGAGAAAGCATATAATGTCGTAGCTTCTGGGAAGAAAAGTTCAAAGCTAGGCAATGTTTCTCAATAGGTGGGGTAGTTCACTTCAGAGAATCGATGACCGAGGTAGTAGAGCGCTTCCCTTCATCATTGGCATGGGCCAACAGAGCACAGAGAGTCATCCAATGCGAGTGTAGAGAATGAGTGGGCCTAATAATGCTAGAACTAGCGGCTTTACCAAATACTATTTGATGTCTTCAAAGGCATGCTGACACTTTTCATCCCACTTGAACTTGGCATCCTTTTTGATAAGTGCCAAAAATGGCTTGCATCTCCCTGATATGTTGGAGATAAAGCGCCTTAGATACGCCAGCCGTCCTTGGAAGGATTTGAGTTGAGTTAAACTCTTAGGAGGTGGCATTTTTAAGATAGCTTTAATCTTTTTTGGATCTATTTCTATTCCCCATTATCGAACAACAAACCTAAGGAATTTACATGAAGCTACTCTGAATGCACACTATAGAGGATTCATTTTGAGGTTATATTATCTTAACTATTTGAAAATTGCTCTCAAGTCAAAGAGGTGGTCTTCCTTTTCTCTACTCTTGACTACCAGATCATCAACGTAGCACTCAACCTGATGAAGGATGAGTTCATTGAAGATCTGAGTCATGGCCTATTGGTATGTAGCACCCACATTTTTAAGGTCAAAAGGCATGACTCTATAACAGAAGATTTTGATCGGGGTTCAGAAAGTAGTGTTTCTTTCATCTTCACGAGACATCTTGATTTGGTTATAGCTAGATGACCCATCCAAGAAAGAGAAAATTGCATGAGATGAGGCGATGTCCACCATTAATTTTGGTATAGGAAGAGAAAACTAATCTTTAGGACATGCCTTATTTAAATCCTGAAATTGACACATATGTAAATTTGGCCATTCTTTTTCTTAAATGGGATGACACTAGCTAAAATCATGGATTTCAATCATAGAGTTCAATCATGGGGTATTGATTTGAGTTTGAAGAAAATCAAATAGGATTAAATTGGAGTTTGACTTTGAAGGAAGGAAGGTGAGGAGTGGTTCAAGCTAAGGGTAGGCTAATTTTCCTAACACCCTTAAGGCATGACCTACTCCTATGGCTAACTCTTCTAAGCCTCTAGGGTTAGGTTGAGTGTCCACCTAATCACTAGATGTGTCTTAAGACTAAGAAACTCTTAAAGTCTAAGAGAAGTCTTATGTCTAAGATGGAAGGGTTGAGAGCTCATTCTAAAAATGAGGTCAACAGTGTCCTAGATCTATGCTAAAAAGGTTGAAGACTCACTCTAAAAGTGAGGTCAACAAAAGGACACCCAATAGGTGTGGTGTAACTGACAAGGCACACCGCACGTATTGGCATTGATCGAGATGATCAACAATGTCCGATGGATAGCAAGTACTAATGAATATGATCTATACTTAAACCGAAGATGTAGACAAAATCATGATCTTAGTGTAATGCAACTCAACTTTTGCTAAGGGCATAAGAGAGGAAATAAGATTTAGTTGAAATTTCATGTCAAGGACATGAAGAAAGATCCGCTAGGGGATCACACATGCATTGGACATGACATGTGAGAGGTTTATGCTGAAGGCATAAAATGAGGAATCTGTTAGGGATCGAGTATATGAACCTTCCACTAAGGAAGCAGGTTCAAGCTATCTGGTGGGGATATGGATTTGGTTAAATATTATTGGTAAGCATCCATTGGGGATTAGAATTTGATTTGTGATTATGGGGTTCCACTTGGGAGAGGATACAATTTGGTTCAAGGTTGAGGGCATATCTACTAGGGATATGAGCTCAGATTCATTGGGGATAAGGTAGATTTGACTTATGGATTTCTTTAGTTTATTTGGGGAAGTATCTGCTAGGGATAAGAGTGGATTTAATTATTGGACTCTATCAGTGTGCGGTGGATCTACTATGAAAGGGCTATGTCAACCTTGGCCTATCTTAGATTTACAAATCTAAAAGGATAGTCTACCAACCACGAGGTAGAGCTAACCAACCAAAGGGTGACTACTGAGGGAGTGCCACTAAGGACTTATCTCAACTCAAAAATAGTAAAGGTTAATTTCTTTTAAATTTAATGGACTCTATCAGTGTGTGATGTTTCTACTGAGAAGGGGCTATGTTAGCCTTATCCTATCTTAGATTTACAAATCCAAAAGGAAAGTTCACCGGCTACGAGGTAGAGCTAACCAACCTAAGGGGTGCCTTTCGGTGTGCAATGGATTTGCTAGGAAGAAAGCGTGTAGACTTACATCTTCCAAAGCTGGGAGCAACCGCTGGGGTGATCAGTTGGTAGCACAATAAATCAAATCTGGTTTAAGGCTGCCCATCAGTGTGCAGCGGTCGTGCTGGAGAGAATGCATGTCGACTTACATCTTCCAAAGCAAGGATGATTGCTAGGGTCACCTGTTGGTGGCAAAACAAGTCGAAGTTGACCTAAGGGCGACTACTGAGAGAGTGTCATTGGGGACTTATATCAATTAAAGAGTAATTAGGTGATTCTTATAGGGAGTTTTGCTGACACTGCCTTAAAGATAGGATGTCTGCTTGGGAAAGGTGCCACTGGGGGCATCTTCCTAATCCACAAGAAAAAATATATATTTTATTTATATACTTGTGTGGACCCTATTGGTGTGCAAGGGGATCACACTAAGAAGGGGCTTATATTAGCCTAATCCTATCTCAAATTTACTAGATCAAGGGAGAATCTACATATCCGCAAGATAAGTTCTCTAACCACAGGGGTGGCTACTATGAAAGGGGGACTATCCACTCAAAGAGTAACTCGGGTAGTGTCTAAATGGGGTCGCAAAGGATGTGATACAATAGAGTGCCCACAGGGGAGGTGCCGCTAGGGGCTTTATCCTGGACCCTATAAAAGAAAGCCTATAGGTGTATGATGGCCAACTCAAGGAGAAAGCTTGTAAACTTACATTTGCAAAGAGTGGTGTATCCACCAGGTGGGTTGCTGTTAGCATAGCGAGAACCAACCAACCTAAGGTGCCCGTCAGTGTGTGATAATCAATCTAAGAAGAAGGCTTGTAGACTTACAACTTCTTAGATGAAAATGAGCATCGGGATAGTCTGTAGTCGATGGGACAAATACTATCCGACCTAGCGTGACTACTAAACAGGGAGTCCCATGGGAGGACTAGACCCAGACTTGAAGTAGTCAGGAGGAAAGGAGCCACTGGGTGATTTACCCTAAGCCTCAAATATACTCGACCCAGTCAGTTGATGATGACTAGTTCAAGAAGAAAGCATGTAAGCTTACATCTTAAACAAAGTCAACATGAGGTAGCTTACCGGCTGCGCAGTAAGGCCTACCAAACTAACAAGGCGCTCATCGATTTTCAATGGTTAAGTCAGTAAGAAATTTTGTAGACATACATCCTCCAAAATAAGGAATCACTAGGGTGACACACTAGCAGGGTAGTATGTATGCCTGACCCAGAGCAGCTAATGAGTGAGTGTCACAGGGGACTTTATCCCACATTAAAATAGCCCAAGAGAAAGATATGTGTTTATTTTATATGTTTTTGTGTGTAGTTTGTGTTTTTGTTGTGTTGATGAGGCATAGGACGCCGCTCAGGTTTCTTACACCTATCCTAAATAGATCATGGAGGATTCACAAACAAATAGGAGTGTGCATTCGGTCGGATTGGATGGATCAATTTTTTAATTTGCTAATCCATTCGGTTTAAAATTTGGAATCCGAAAATCTGATCCATATAAGATTTAATATAATCCGAACCAATCCAATCCAAAAAAAAGTTTAGATTTTTGGTTCAATTTTTAAAAAACTGAAAATATGTAATTAAAATACCTAAATATTTAAACAAGCAGTAATAATGCTATGATTATCAAACTACTAGTAATTAAAATACCTAAATATTTATAAGACTGGATTTAAGATAAATCTTGGTTAAACACTGCCAAAAGGCCCAAAATAGAATACCAAACATCTCCAAACTGTACCATGATTTCACTGAAAGTCTGAAATGGCACATCCTGATGCAATCAAAAATGATACCTCACTCATATTCGTAATTCGATGAAGCATCCACGGCCTCATCAAGTTACTGTTATTCTATAGAAACCAGCTGCAACAATCAACAAATCACAATGCATCGATCAACCTTCTTATGAATAGTTAAATGAATCATATTAACGAACATGATTCCATGGACTGCAAGTCTGCAAAACACACTCAGAAGTTATAATTTCTCCATACAACAGCCAAGAAAACCATGCTTCAGATATAATTTCTCCATACAAATTTCAGCTTCTAAGTTATGGAGGCTTACAAAGTCAATTTCAATTTTCAAATGAGATATTTTCCAGAAGTTACAAGTTCAAATGTACAATTAAAAAAAAAATTTGAACTATGAAGGGACAAAGTCCAATCAGCTTACATACATATTCTCCACTTCCTTAAAAACTTAAAAAAAACTAACCGATTAGAAACAAGAGATAAAACAAAGAGAGACTAAAAAATGAAAGTTCAAAAGAAAAGAAAGGTCAGCGATTAGAAACAAGAGATAAAACAAAGAGAGACTAAAAAATGAAAGTAAAATTCAAAAGAAAAGAAAGGGCTCGTCAAAAAATTACTAAGAGTAATAGAATATGTGAGCATCGAACTCGATTGGAGGATTCTGATCACATATTGCTACTGTAGAAAATGAAATATAACATCAAAGCCATCATTGTCGAAAGCGCCGCCATAGAACTCAGAAGCCACCCAAGAGTAGCCACCAGCCCGAAAAAGGTTAAAATAGAGGAAACTGCCAATTTTAAATGAGCAATGATAATGCTATGATTATCAAACTACTAGTAATTAAAATACCTAAATATTTATAAGACTGGATTTAAGATAAATCTTGGTTAAACACTGCCAAAAGGCCTCAAACAGAATACCAAACATCCCCAAACTGTACCGTGAATTCACTGAAAGTCTAAAATATCACATCCTGATGCAATCAAAAATGATACCTCACTCATATTCGTAATTCGATGAAGTATCCACAACCTCATCAAGTTACTATTATTCTATAGAAACCAGCTGCAACAGCCAACAAACCACAAAACATCGATCAACCTTCTTATGAATAGTTAAATGAAATCATATTAACAAACATGATTCCATGAACTGCAAGTCTACAAAACACACTCAGAAGATATAATTTCTCCATACAATAGCCAAGAAAACCATGCTTCAGATATAATTTCCCCATACAAATTTCAGCTTCTAATTTATGGAGGCTTACAAAGTCAATTTCAATTTTCAAATGAGAGATTTTCCAGTAGCTTACAAGTTCAAATGTACAATAATTAAAAAAAAAAAATCTGAACTCTGAATGCTGTACAGGGTTTCACCATATGTCTATGTTGCAGGGAGCAGTAAAGGAGCAAAAAACTTTTATTTTAGGGGCAAACTATCTTAGTTGGCAAAGATTTTAAAAGTTGTTGTTGACACTTGAATTGAATATCACCAGCCTCAAATAGATGTTACAAATGCTCAACGTTTCAAAGAGAGGAGCACTAGATGTATGGCTGAAACATTATAGGAAAAAAAATCCAAATCTCATATTGATTTTTAAAAAGTCACAACACAATGAACACACCCACCCGACCACCATGATAAAAAATAGAATTCGAGCATGGTGAATAGCGATTTCAAAATAACACCGGATCACAACACACCGACCGGCTTACTTTCCACCGGCTCACAACACAAAGTAGGCAAGTAGCAGCATTTCAAAACAAAAAACTCCATAGTCCATAGATATCAAATAATTAAAATAAGATCAATGCAAAATAAAATTGAGAACTTCATTGTCTATGAGACTATGACACACTTTAGATTGAACTCATTGTCATTAAACATAAAAATAGAGAGCCAATCCAATCAGTGCTGACAGGTTTCACCATATGTCAACTAGTAATTACCAAGCAACAAAAAATATAAATCATAAAAGAATCTACCAAAATGTATCATTCTAGTATAGCATGTATTGATGTATATGAGTATATCTATATGACTGTAGTCTATATCTGTATCTGTATGACTGTATCATTTCAATAGTTTACCAAAAGCTTGAATCATCTATAACCTTCAATAGATCTAAAAGAAAAAGTATTAATGCATAATATAGTATGGTAGTGATGTATGGCTGAAAAAATAAAGTGTTGTAATTAATCAAAAAAATCTAAAAGATATAACAATACCTTCGTCAAATTTATCAATATCATGAATGTTCTCCTCAACATTGACTGGCTCACTTGTCCACTTTGCTCTCATCCAATCTTGGGCACAAATAAGAGCTTGTACTATTTTTGGAGATAAAGAGCTCCTAAAAGCATCTAAAACACTACCACAAGTACTAAAAGTAGACTTAGAAGCTAGAGTTGATATAAGAACAACCAAAATATCTCTAGCCATTTGAGATAAGATGGGAAACCTTGGAGCATTAACCTTCCACCATGTTAAAATGTTAAAGTCATCTTGCATAACTTCAAAGTCTTCAGCCAAGTATTTATCGAAGTCTGTTTTACTCTCAAGATCATCTCTTCCATAATTATGCCTCTCAAACTTCTCAACCATCATGTACTTTCTCCCCTTCCCTTAGATCATGATGGCTTTCAATAATATTTTATTTTATCTCAGAAGCAATTTCATCTCTATTTATGTTAACTAACTTCATCTTATAATCATAGAACATATCATAGCAACTAGACCTTATTGCTAGTGCCAAATTAGCCCCCTCCAAGCCAGGATACATATCCACTATAGCAAATTCAGTATATCTTAGTTTGAACCTGGGATCAAGTACAACTGTAAGATAAATATTAATATTCATTTTATCAACACATCCCCAATACTTACCAAACTTTAATTTCATTTTCTTTGCCATGCTACTAACTTCAAGATCATTATGGGATTCCTAACTTTGAAGCACACATTGGACCTATGCAATCTCATGAAAGAATGTATTTGAAGTCACATGTGAGGAACTGAAAATGTATAGAGTCAGTTCATAAAATCTTTCTAAGAAAGTAACAAGTCTTCTTGCATTCTCCCAATCACCATCACATGGAACTCCACCTCCACCATGATTTGCATCCACTTCCTTCTCCAACTTTACTCTAAATTGAGGATCAACCTCTTCATATCTCTCAAATGCTTTTTGAAACTAAAGCACTGAATTTAACATCAAATATGTAGAATTCCACCTTGTAGGTACATCCAAATACAATAAGCTTTTGCTTTGTATTTTTTTGATTTCAATACATTCTTTGAATTTTTTAAGTCTTGATGGTGATTGTCTAATGTACCTCACTGCTGCTCTTACACATTGTACAGATTTACCAACCTCCTTAATTCCATTTTGAACAATAAGATTTATAATATGTGCAACACATCTCATATGTAAGAACTTACAATCAAGAACACTTCCCTCTCGTTTAGAAAATTTCTTCTGCAAATGATTGATAATACCATTATTGGAGCTAGCATTATCAACTGTGATTGTGAATACTGCATTAATACCCCTATGAATCAAACATCTCTCTACCTCCTGCCCAATAATCTCCCCTCTATGACTATATATAGGACAAAAATTAATGACTCTCTTATTTAACTTCCAATCTTCATCAATATAGTGCACGGTTAGACACATGTAATTAATTCTCTGAATTGATGTCCATGTGTCGGTTGTCAAGCAAACCCTTGTAGTTGAATCTCGTAATATTTTTTTCAAAGCATTCTTCTCATCTAAGTAAAATTGAAAGCAATCATGAGTGAGTGTCCAACGGGAAGGTATTTTAAACATTGGGCAACATTGAGTCATAAAATATTTGAACCCATATCCTTCAACATGTTTAAATAGTAATTCATCCATAATTACCATGGCTGCTAAAGCTTTTCTAACAGCTTCTTGATCGAACCTCCAAGCTCTGAGACCTCCGGTATTTTGTTCACCTTTGCCACTAGGTTGCAATACTAGTAGAGTTTGACTTTTTTCCATGTTATGAGGATTCTTCTGACATACAGAAAGATGTGTATGTAAAGTTGTAGTACCATTAAGCTTTGTATCACTATAATAAGTCTTCCCACAGTAGTTACATTTACTTGTCTTTTCTTCATCAGAACTATTAAATTTAGTAAAATGATCCCGGACATCAGATCTTGGTCAGACTGTCTTTCTTATTTTCTTTTCAAAAGATGACTTGCTACTTGAAGCACTATCAACACAATGGGTATTATCTTGGTTGATAGGTATTTAATTTTGGGAAGAACCAATCATGTTAGAACTCTCTCCACAATGAGACATCTAATCAAAGTATAATGAGATCAAGAAAGAATAAGCCAAATGAGAGTAGAAAAAAGTAATATCGAATTATTTTTATTTAAACTTCTATGAAAACTATTGCTAATATGAATATAGGCATATAGTCAGTAGTCTACTTTTTTTTAGCTAATCATATACATAAATGGTAAAAATAAGCTTGCATGATTGCATCACTAGTAAAGCCAAATGCATCAAGCATTTCAATTTTCAAAGATACCATTCACCAAATTCCAACTTTCAGTTTACCAATTACCACTTTAGGCACCACATATCATTTAGAAAATCCTAGCCTTTATAGTGTGAACTTAATGAAATTTCTAATCAACTTTATGTCATAAGCGTACCTAAAGAAATTTCAATAATTTTGATACCACTAGAAGAATGTTGTTGACCTTCACATCTATATTAAATTTCAAGTCAAGAAAATACAATGAAATATATAGAAAAATATATTATGCCTAATTAGAGGTATAAGTGAGTTGAGCCCTCCAATAAATTTGCAATTGTTGTAAAGCAAACAATCTATAGCACCTGCATTCCATGCATAAGCTTGATGTGGAGCAGCCAACCAAATACACCCTTCAACATAGCTTGATAAGAAATAGCCAAAAAAATACAGGCACATAGGGAGATCAACAGGGAGATCAACAAGTTACAAGGCAGTAAACCCAAACCAAAGATGAGAGCTTAATAGGAACGTCAGTTAGAAGAGCATTTGATCCAAAAAGCTAGATCACTGTAGTAATTATACACCATTTGATCCAAAAATGACCTCAACCCACAGTGAAAAACATATTGCCCACTCACAGGGACTGAAGCTAAGCAAGCAGCAAACAACATAACAAACAGCCATACAGAAAAATAATAGAAAGAATCAGCCTGCATAACAAAATAACCCATTAATCCATTCAGCTGATAAGCAATACCACAGAATAGAAACTAGAGCCAACTGAGGTGATAGTAAACAACTCCAAAGCAGAAAATAGCAATGAAAAGAATCCATGAAAAAATCGATGAAGACAGCCTTCAAGTAAAGGGTAATCTGTCAACAAATAAACAATAACAAGAACTCGAAAGAAGAAATGCCTACCTTGCAAGACAACTGTAATAATCACATCAATAAAAGGAGAAAAAGATCAACCTGCTGCATTGTTGAATCGATAGAACCACGGAGTCCATGAGACCCGAGAGCAGAGGAAAACTTAGAGAAGAGAATGAAAAGATTCAGAGTTTCAGTCTTTCAGAGTTCAGACTATAAGGATTACCAGATTAGGGTTGCCTTGCAGATTGCCAAAGAGGCAAAGTCAAAGAGTAGCGCGACAGACGACAGCACCCTTGCGCAGTTGCACGAGACGCTGAGAGGCGAGAAGCCGAGAAGAGAACAGATGAAGAGTCGAAGAGAAGTCGAAGAGAACCAACCCGTGGGGATTTCCTTTTGCCTCCCTTTTACTTTTAGGTTTTATCTTTTATGCATTTTACTTTTACCATTTTAACTTTTAACTTTTGCACGGGCGGACGGGCTGCATTCCGCAAAATTTTGGCTAATCAGTTTTTTGGATTATAAAATTTTAAATCTGATCAATAATTCAAAAATTGAATTTAGCTAAATTAAATCTAAAATCCAAAATAAAATTAAAAAACTGATCCAAATTAAAAATTTTGGTTCTATTTTAATTGGATTTTTGGTTTAAATCGAATTATGCACAGCCCTACAAAAAAGATGTTTCTTAATATAGAAGAGATGAAATTTGACATGAAAAGAAGTTTTATTGATAATTATTTTCAAACAAGATTTGTGGATAATATTTCTTCAGGTAGAGCCTGTTGATTGGAATCATCAACGATCTCCCTTATGGTTGATAAGTTGATAAGATCCTCCTTGGTAGGCCTTCTCTATGGCAAAAGGGCCTTCAAGTGGGTTCAAACTTGCCTCCCATCTTGCAACGAGCAACAATTAGTCTTTTAGAACTAAAATAAGCTATTCTACTTTAAAAGCTCTAAGACGGACCAACTTGTTGTGAGCTTGAATCATTTTAGCCTTATACAACCTCGCATGATCGTAGACATCTATGGTGTTTATTTTTGGAGATGATGTGCCATGTGTGTATGTATGTGGGGTGGGGGGGGACCACGCAGATTCAAGGGTATACTTATTGGGGTGATTTGGTACAATATCAAGGAATAGTGTACTATCTCAAAAGATATAAATAACTACCCTACAATAGACTTAATCACCTAATAAGAACTCCTAAGACATGATGGGTCTTCGAATGTACCAGAGATTTTTCTCCTACTTTACATGGATGAATAAAGTAGGGTTTATTTAAACCGGGTTCTAAAGTTCCCTATTGGGGCAAGCCCCCATAGTTAATTACATCCTAAGAAAGGTGAGTTCCTTACGAATACTCTCGATTAAAGTAGGTAATTATTGTCTCCAAAGATTTCAAAGATAGGACAATTATTAAATTGCCTATGTTTGGAAAATCAAGTGGGAAAGATAAAAAAAGAGAGACTTATTATCGATGCCAAAAGAGATGAGTAAGGGATGTTCATGATACTAGGAAACCTAGTGAGCATTCCAATCTATCCTATAGTTGAGCTTTATATATTGGAAATTGAAGAGAATTATATGTTTGAGTTGAAATTTTATTAGAAAGCTGGGGCTTATAATCCCACAATACAAGATTATGGAAATGCCTAAGAGGTGAGAATTTATGCTTATAGCACGAGGGGACAATGACCTCATCTTAAATTTAGAGAGCTTTATCGAGGGCCTAAGCACATCCAAAATCTAATGTGGAAATGGGTATATTGTTTAACTCCACAATCCAGGGTAAGCCATCCAACTACTAGACTTATAATCGCCTGGAGTGGCAGCCAACTAACTCCTCCTACATTTTAAAACCATCTGGTCAAGTCATATATTTTACAAGATGGTCAGGTTATTAATATTTAGAAAGAAACTAAAGTCCTTAAACCCACTCCCTAAGAGACTAGAACATGAGTGGTATGAATAATGACTTAGTCTAATGCAAATTTTATCAAATTTTATTTGATTTTGGACTTTTTATTTTGACACAGACCATAGGATTTTATATTCCTACATGCATGATGAAATAGGATTATTGGCTAAATCATAGAGAAGGAGGTGTTTTTCACCACAATGTAACTAACTAAACTAAACTAAAAAGTAAAAACTAACTAATAATAATAAATAAAACTAAATAACTAACTAAAATAATTAAACTAAATAACTAATAAAACTAACTAATAATAATAATAAACTAATAAAAACTAAAAACTAAAAACTAATAATAATAACTAATAACTAATAATAAAACTAAAAACTAATTAATAATAATTGTAAACAAAACATCAATTAATTTATAAACTCAACATGAAAGAGTAACAGTCTAGTGCTGTCTGGTACCGCCGTACAACCCAAAAAGAGAAATGGGCAGCCATGCTCTACCCTTATACATCCTGATATATAAATGAATAATTACAATTACAAATTAATAAATGTTATGGGTTCTTCATGTCTTCATGTCTTTACTCTATTTCTTTATTTGGATTTGCTTGCTTCAAAGGCATCACGGGGCCTCCCAGGACAAAGCCTTCTAGCCTCCGCTCATCCTAATCCCCCATAACACTAATCATAATTTCTAATGCAAGATGGCATCAAAATTAGGAAAAGTAAATCTAACTACACCTACAAGACAAGTGTTAGCTAAACACACCATACAACCCACGCAGTTATATGAATAATTTGGACTTAACATCTTGCACATGGGTAACCAAGTCCACCTGTACTAATTTTGATTATGCTTAGGGGTTAAGCAACATGCAAAATAGAGCATTTATAATTATTTTAAGCACCCCTCAAGCACAATCTCCTACATAATACATAATTAGGCTAATCATAGCTTAACATCCAGTCTACGGAGTATGCACCCTAACATCCAGTCTACAATAATACATCACAAAATAAAGCATACATCAAACCATGCATCTCCCTAACATAAAGGTATAAGTGGTGACTTAATTCTAATGTGTGTGTTAATGCTCATGTGGTATGTCCTAACTAGGCTCTAGAGTTCAAATTTTCTAAGTATGAAGAGGTTTAATTATGAAGGGTTGATTTCTCTTCAAGTGATTTAGTTGATTTTGAGAATTTTACTTAGTATTTTCTTTTGTTTCCATGGCTTACACCTAACAATTAAGTGTTATAAAGAGAGGAAAAGAGAGGATCACTCTATTTCATCCCTAGCCTAAGCCACATCTAAAGCAAATTAATTAAATGAATTCCCTTTAGTGAATGGCTTATTACATATTTTAATTAATCTTAGATTTGGGTTCACTTTAAATAATCTCATTCAATAAGAAAGGCATCTTAAGATTAATTGTAATTAATTACTATCACATAACACATGTTTGTTCATTTCTTTCCATCATATATATGGCATGCGTATGATTAAGTCCTAAACATACCTATACATGTAATTTGTATCTTAACATACTCAAATGATGAATGTAAGCAAATGTACTTGGAATTGATGTTTCATTTGGTTGAATCATTTTTTGTCATATTAATTTAAAGCTCTATCTAAATTTTTATACAAAAACATAAGAAAAGAACTCTAAATCATATGACTAATCAATCTAACCACTTGAACAAAAATAAGAATGCATGTCTTTTTAATAGAAAATGGGGTTATCATTCATTAGCTAAATACACATTCAAATGTATAAAAGTTTTAAGCAAGTATGATGCCATTATGCTGCACCAAGGGAGTGAGGCAGGAACCTCCTTGGGGCTACTTAAATCTATGCATCCCTAGAATGTCCAGACTAATATACCTGCTACTCTTAAATACATATGGATGTATAAAAAACTATAAGAATGAAAATCATGCAAAAGTGGAATTTAATTGAATTAATTTATTTGTGTAAATGAATTTAAGCTCTATTTAAATTCTAATATTAAGATGCATTAGAATGAAATCAAATGAGTTGTCGTAGTTATTCTACATTAGGGGAGTGAGGTAGGAACCTCATTGGGGCTACTTAAAGTCGTGCATCCCAGGAATGTCCAGACTAATATACCCATTAACATTCAAACTTATGCAAGTCAACATATGAATGTAAGAAAGAGACTTCACTTCATACACTAAGTTTATATTCACATGCATCTCCTATGCATGTGTAACTAAGTCACAATATACATATTATTCTTCATTAATATGCTTTTGAAAATACATTTGATTTAATAGTGATAATAGGCACACCTATTTCTAATTAAGTCAGTACATGCAAATTGACATAAAGGAAATTATTTTTATTTGATTAATATAAAAGAAATGAATGGATGAATACAAGTGGTATACAATATTTTAACATGATTGAAAAGAAATAAAGAAACACAAGCATGTAATTTCATTCAATCCAATTAAGTCCTAAGGACAATCATATTAAACAAACTCATTTAAAATAAACCAAAGTTTCTTAAAGCATTTTTTATCTTATGTTTGATTTGATTTAAGAAATGTGAAAGAAGTTTGCTAATCCTAATCCCATTTCCCATATGTGTGAGTTAATTTGATTTAATGAAAAATAATTTGGTTGATTTTATGGCTTAATTAGGTTAATGTATAAATTAAATCAATTAATTAACCCTTACATAGATCACCTTAAGCTAATTAACAAAAAAATGATGAGCCAACATGAGATGCAATCACATGAAAAGTAAATTAGCAATGTTCATAAGAAATGAAAGGGGCCTAATGCAATTGGCTCATAATTAATAGTTAATTAAGCTTAAGGAACTCACTTAATTACTTTTATGGTTTTCTCACACATGTTAGCTATCCGTAATTTCATTAACTCTCTCTTTAGGTTATTGAACACCCAAACAACTACCCAAGAGTTAATCAAGGAAGGTAGGTTTAATCAAGTTAATTAAGTTCAATAATTATTTAATTAAATTCTAATTGTCCTTAATCAACAATATGAAATAGACTTAGGGGAAGAGATAAAGAAGTCTAAGTCTCAATCCCTACATCTTTTCAATTAGTTAATTAAAGTTCAGATATAATTTGGGTTTTGATTGATTTGATTAAATAATTAATTAATGAGTCTTAATTAATTAATTTTAAAGAGGGAATAAAGAAGACTTAAGGAAAAGATTGGAAGAGGGGTCCCAACCCATTTCACTAAGTTTCTCCACTATTAACAAAGGCTAATGAACTCAATTGATGGATTAAGTCACTGTTCATTTGATTAATTATCACTAATTAAGCTAAGATAGTAATTAAGGCTTAATCCATTCATTTCCCTAATCAACTATCCAATAAATTCTAAGAAAAATAGAGGAAGTAGAGGTCATCCCCCTAAACATCTCTAAAAAGTTTGAAATTAATTGGATAATTAATGAAGTAATTAGGCTAATTAAATTTTTAATTAAATATTAATTAAGCAAAAATTACTGTTTAAAATTAATTAATAGTAATTTTCTTGGATTCTCCTCTGAAATACCTTTAAAATGAGCTCTCATTTATAGTTTTTGGATTTTTTTTCTAAGATTAGTTATGATTTTAGGAAGTTTCAACTTTAAAAATTAATTAAAATAGCCTTAATTAACCCTTAATCCCGTCGGCGCCATGTGGCTACTAATGCGGCACGTGCTTTCCACATGGCGCTATAGGATAGGCTATTTAAGTTGTCAAATTAGGAAGCTGACTTAGATTACGATGGATGCGCTTTCCTGTGGACTATCTGATCTAAGATCGGATGGCCACAATCAGATCCCACGGTTAAGGAGGAAATAACGGTAGATCTAACATGATCATATTAAGACCATCTATTCTGATCACGCGGAATGGACAACCCGTCATCTGTCTCCTTCACGAATGGCAAAAAATGGATTCCGTCTGTCTTTCTCCATTCAATTCGAGCTCACTAGAGCTTAGATTGGGATCAAATTGATCTCACACCATCAAGAAGAGAAGACAAACACATCCAACAGCTAAAAATGCATGACATACAATTTTCCTTCGAGAAGGACCAGTCCTTTTTTCTAAACTAATGGTTTTGAGGAATTACCTCACCAGAGCTAATGTTCGGTGGTGGGATCGACTGAGGTAGCTTTGTTTGGTAGAAACGAGGCTCTGTTGAGCCACACGAGCCTTGATTTGAGGTGGTTTGCTCTATGGACCAAGATCCTCCTATTTGGCTTTCGGTCTTGATCCAAGTATGGCTTTCGATGGCTTTGGAACTCAAGGGATGATTTTCTTGGCTTCGATTAGGTGTGGTGAAGGTTAGTGCAAGTTTAATTGGAGTTTGGTTGAGAAATGGGTGGGTTTGAATCAAGAGAGGGCTCCCCTATTTTGGCTTCACACACAAAGAATAATGGTCAATCGTGGGAGGCTTGGGGTGCTCTAAAAAGCTCTGAGGGATTTCAAAATCACTCAAGGGACTCAAAGAATGGGAATAGTCACAATTACCACTCAAATTGAGGGAGTATATCTCAAAATTGAGTGTGATGGACAGACGGGATCCATCTCTAAAATTCCATCGATTCACCACCATCGAGGCATCGAAGGAACCGTCGTTAGCTCTACGTGGCTCGCCAGGAGTGGAGGAAGCTATGGCAGGGAGCTCAAGGCAAGGTATGGGGAGATTGGGTTGGCTTGGTCATTTGGGTGCTCAATTTGGCTTGGAAGGGGAAGAGGTGAACTCCCCTTGGTCCATGGCTTATCCTAGCTATTCTAGGGTGGATTAGGAAGCTTAGGTACACCCCATTTGGCACTTGGATGGCAGCCCAAGTGATAGGAGAGTGGACTTGGCTTTTTATGGAAAGAGTTTAATGTGAGGAGGCTTGTTTAATGGTTAATCCCCTTGGATTGGGTCCCACTTGGATTTAGGCTGGTTTTGGTCTGATCTAGAGCTGATTTGGGCCGGGTTTGGCCAGTTCCTTCCATGGATTGGTTTGGGGTGGTTTGGCTTCATATGGTCAAATGGATTCAAATGGGTTAAGTTGGGTTGGGTTGACCAATTGGTCAAATTGGGTTAAACCAAGGCTTGGGTTAGGTTTAAATGATGTTTTAAAGTATTTTGGTTCAAGTCATTTTGATTAATTTGGCTTAGGTTTGATTTTGGCTCATTTAGATTCAAACAGGTCAAATGGGCTAAGTTGACCAATTTAACCAAATTGGGTTGGGTTAGGTATTGGTTCATGTTCAATTAGTTAATTGAAAATGATTGTAGGCTTCGGTTTGGTTTGATTTGGGTTTAACTTGGATTTTGACCAATTTGACCTTTTAGGTCAATTTGGGCTATGTTGGTTCAAGTTGACCAATTGGTCAAATTATGCTCAATCATGGCTTTGGTCAAGTTCAATAAATGATTTGGAATGAACTTGAGACATTGGTTGCAATAAATTTGGATCAAATCATGATTTAACCCACTTTAGCTTTTTAGGCCAATTTTGGTCAACTTAGGTCAAATGGCCAATTGGACTTGGTTTGTCTTAATTGAGGGTTTGATCATGTTCAATCATTGATTATGAATTATTTTGAATCAATGTTTTAAATCAAGGTATATGGTGGGTTTTGGCTAGTTTGGGTTTCATTTGGGCTACAGGTTGACTTGGTTAAAGGACCAAGTTGACTTGGTTTGACCCAATTCAAGATAGTTGATCACCCTAGAATGATTGTTGCTCATGATATGATGTTTGGATGGGATTAGTTTAATCCAATTTAGGTTGGATTAGAACTTGGCTCAATAAGGGTCTTTAGGCCACTTTGGGTAAAGTGGACCTAAATGGGTCAATTAGTTTGGTTTTGGCTTGATTCAAGTTTAGTTGAACTCATATGAGCCTAGGATTGAAATATAAATTCAACTACAATCAATTTAGGTTATAATGGATTTTGGCTTATATGATAATTTCAAGTCAAAAGGGGTCAACATGGGCTTGAGTTAAGTTGATTTGGATTTCATTTGATTATTATAGTTTATGTTTATATTTGGGTAAATGATTGAAGGGAGGATTGATCCATGAAGAAAACCATGGGTTTTTGATTAATTTGGGTATCATTTAGCCAAGTTCAAGAAATTGGCTAAAAAGGATAAAATTGGAAATTTGATTTGATTTGGGTTTGATTTTGGCTATTTGGTTTTATATTTTATTTATATTTGTGAATATAAATGAAGATATAAATGACTCGTGAGAAAATCACTTGAATTTGGAGTGATTTAGAAGCAAATTTGACTAAGCTTAAGGATGTAGGTCAAAAGGGCTTAAGTAAGGAATTGATTTAGTTTAATTTATTTTTGGTCATTGAAGGGTGGGTTTCATTTATATTGCTAAATGTAAATGAAGGAATGGTTGATTAATAAAGAAATCAATTGAGTTTGGGTTAATTTGGGTTGAGATTTGATTAAGCTTATGGAGGTAAGTCCATATGGCTTAAGAAAGGTCCTGATTTGGTTTGATTTAGTTTGATTTGGTTTGAATGATTTGAATTTAGATTTCATTTATATTTGTGAATATAAATGAAGAAATAATTGATTTTTAAAAGGAATAAATTAAGTTTGATTTGGTTTAAGGGGGGATTTGGCTAAGCATAAGAAGGTGGTTCATATGGCTTAGGAAGGGATTTTGGAATTTAAATTTTATTTTTGGGTTATAGTCATTTCATTTAGAGTTTGGGTTAGATTTTGATTTGAGATTGAATTGGTATTTGAGAAAATTAATTAGATTGGGGTCGATTTGAATTTGGTTAAGGCTAAGTCCATAAGATAAAATCAAAGAGCTTAGGAAGGATTTTGGAATTTGAATTTGATCATGGATTTCAATTATTTGATTTGGAATTTGATTTGGAAGTTTGGTTTGAAGAAGGAAGCATGGATTGGGTTTAAGGCTATATGGTAGGAAAATTTTCTTAAATCTCTAAGGCATGATATTTTCTCATGGTTAATCCTTCTAAGTCTTTAGGCTTAGGTTAAGTATTCACGTAATCACTAGAAGTGTCTTAAGACTAAGAAACTCTTAGTGTTTATAAGAGTCCTAGATCAATGATGAGGAAGTTGAGAGCTCACTCCAAAAATGAGGTGAATAGCATCTCTCCTTCAAACCTTCGAGCTCTTCTAACTATAACTTGGCATTCTACTCTGTTGTGATCTTGCTACCCACAGCTATCCTTAGTGGTAAGAGTTGGGCTTCTAATAGTAGAACTGCTTCAGACTCATACACTAAGGAGAAAGGGGTAGAGTGAGTTGGAGTTCTATATGTGGTGTAGTAAGCCCATAAGGCTTCAACCAACTGCTCATGCCACAATCGCTTATTATCATCTAGTGTCTTCTTTAATATCTAGATGAGAGTTTTGTTGAAGGCTTCTACTAAACTGTTTGCCCTCGGGTAGTATATGGTAGAATATCTCCAATCTATGCTATGTCTCCAGGCAAAGCTATTGATTTTGGTGCTCTTGAATATAATATCATTATCGAATATAATTTTTTGAGGCACCCCGAACCTATATACGATATGATTCTTAAAAAATTAGAGTACATGCTGAGCTGTGACTTCTCTAAGTGGGACCACCTCTGCTCACTTGGAAAAGTAGTTAGTGATAGTTAGGATAAATAGATGACCTTAGGAAGTAGGAGGATCGATCGGACCCACTATGTCAATACCCCAACACTCAAACGGCCACGAGGTAAATGTAGGGTGTAGAATGTTGGGTGGTTGGTGTAAGACCACATCATGCAGCTGACATTGGTGGCATATCCTAGCTACGTCCATGCAGTCTATAATCATCGAAGGCAAGTAGTATCCTAGTCTCTTGATCTTGGCTTTCATCTTTCAGACCAGATTGATGAGCTCCACATAAACATGAGTGTACCTCGATCACATTCTTATGAGCTTCATGTTTGTCCAAACAACGTAACCACATATGCTCGAAGGACCACTGGCATAAGGTGCCATCCACGAGAACATAGGAAAGGGCTCTCTGCTACACCTGATGTGATAGTGACTTCTCTCGAGATACTTTACCTATATTTAGATAATCCATAGATGATTTCCTCCAATCTGACTCATCATCCTTTTTGGCAATAATAACCTCCCCTTCAAGAGAGAGTCTATCGATGAGTTCAGTGTCAACAAGGGACAAGACTTATATATTTTGGACCCTTATTGGTATGGACTCATCTTCTAGACATGCCAACTCTTTGGTGAGCTTGGCTAAAGCATCTACTATAGATTTTTCTCATCGAAGAATCTTGTAAATGGTAACCTCCAAGATTTGGGCTAACAACTCCATAGTGTACTTGTGGTAGTGATGAAACTTAGGCTTTAGAACTTTATATGACCTAACTATTTGGTTGATGACTAACTGAGAATCCCCGAAGATGTTGATATCTTGGATGCATAGCATAATTGCTAACTCTAAACTGGCAATCAGAGCCGCATATTCGATTTCATTGTTGGTGCATGGATTGGACAGATGATATGAGAATCTCATCACATCACTGTCCGGAGTTAGGAGAACTATTCCTACCCTTGCCTTCCCTAGGATAGTAGATCGTGATTCTTTTCCCCTTTGAGAGGAAACCGCACCATCAAAATACATCTCCCAGGGATGAATGCTAGTGTCCCCTAAGTTCATAATCTATTCATCTATGAGGTCATCATTAAGCGAGGAATCAGCAGGAAGTGGTTATGCTGCTAAGAAATCTATTAGTGCTTGTCCTTTCACCATAAGGAGGGGTACGAAAGTGATGTCAAACTGTAATAAAATCATGGACCAATGCACCAATCGTATGGATAATGTTAGCCGTGTCATGGGATATTGCAGTGGATTGATCCTAAAGATCAAGTTCACCTTATGAGAAAGCATGTAATGTCATAGCTTTTGGGATACAAATATTAAAGCTAGGCAGTGATTTTTAATGGGTGGATAATTTGCCTTAGCAAGGATTAGATAATGACTGAGACAGTAGAGTGCATTCTCTTTCCCTTCATCATTAGCTTTGACAAACAAAGTGCTAAGGGAGACGTCTAATGTAATAGTGTATAGAATTAATGGCTTGCCCGAGATAGGGGCTACTAGAACTAGCAGTGTCATCAGGTAGTGCTTGATGTCTTCGAAGGCATGCTAGAACTTATCATTCCACTTGAACTTGGCATCCTTTTTGAAAAGTGCTGAGAATGGCTGGCATATTCTTGATAGGTTGGAAATGAAGCATCTTAAATACGCCAACCACCCTTGGAATGAACTGAGTTGAGTTAGACTTTTAGGGGGTGGCATTTCTAATATCGCCTTGATCTTCTCCAAATTAATTTCTATTCCACGATGCCGAAAAATAAACCCAAGGAATTTCCTTGAAGCTATTCTAAATGCACACTTCAGGGGATTCATTTTAAGATTAAATTATCTTAATCATTCAAAAACTACTCTCAAGTAAAAGAGATGGTCTTTCTTTTCTTTACTTTTGACTACAAGATCATTAACATAGAACTCGTCTTGATGATGAATGTGCTCATCAAAGATTCAAGTCATAGCCCGTTGGTAGGTAACATCGACATTTTTAAGGCAGAAAAGCATGACCTTATAGTAAAAGATTCTGATCGGGGTTCAAAAAGTAGTGTTTCTTTCATCCTCATGGGCCATGTTTATTTGGTTATATCCATATGAGCCATCCATGAAAGAGAAGACTGCATGAGATGAGGCAATGTCCACCATCATTTTTGAGATTGGTAGTGAAAATTCATCTTTTAGACATGCCTTATTTAGATCTTTAAAATTAACACATATGCGAATTTATCCATTCTTCTTCTTAAATGGGATGACATTAGCTAACCAGAAAGGATATTTTTCTTCCCTGATAAAGCCAATATCGATCAATTTCTTGACTTCAAAAATGACCTGCAATTCAATGTCTAATTGCATGCATCTAGGAGCCTGCTTGATAGGGTTAACACTATGCTCTATTGCTAGTTTATGGACTGCTATGTCAGGAGATAAACCAGGCATATCTTCATAACTCCATATGAAGTAATCCTTAAACTCAGTCAACAACCTAACTAAGTCATTGGTTTTATTATTCAACAAAGAATTGATGTATGTCGAAAGTGGATTGTCTTCAGTTCCTAAGTTAATTTTCTTGAGCTCGTCGATGGTTGATCTAATCTCCTCTTCAAACTCTGGTAGTGCATCTTTGACTTCAAAGTCATTTGGATCATCTAAAGTTTCTAAACACACATCCTCATATGAGTTAGCATGATTTGAAAAGAATCTATCTGATTCAAAATGATTGATGATGACTAGGAAATAATCCTCATCATCGACTGGACCCACTGTACCAAATCCTAATCTTGGTCTTGATTGAAGATGTCTGCTTTGGTTGTCCCATAACCTTTCAACATAGTTTAACCTATGTTTAGACTATGTATGTGGGATTAATCCCTTCTTTGCTAGATTAAGAACACAAAACGAGTACCAATCAAAAGATAATTGTATTAAATCTATATATAAATCATTCTCAAGTTATACATCAACTTCTTGACTTGAGGATGATTCTCCTAGAAAGAACCTCTAATTTTTCACATCTATGGATGACTTAGGGGCTTCCTTAACTAGCAAACCCTCAACTTTTTTTTTGAAGAAATAGGGTTAGAGTTAAGGTTCCCAACTGATGCCTGACTATTTCATATACAGACTTGGTTATACTTATACTTTGCTTTGAGCCCAGTCTTCATCACTATCATGCTCAAGTGTCACCTCAAAAGGGATCCACTGCTGAGAAGAGCTGGCTGGTCTGCTAACCACATAAGACTCATCCTTTGAACTAGATTCTAAGTCTATGTTGATAGCAGGTGTACTCCTGATGGTTGGGACATATCACCTATTGGGTGGCCAATAGTGACGCTTTCCACCTCGGGGGTTGCCTCTAAACTATCCTCTACCTCTACTTGGTGGAGGTCAGGTCATCCTACCGATGTGTTCAAATTGAGTAATGAATTATTGGTGGAATCTAATGTCAAGCTCTATGTCTTCCTCTATGTCCATGTCTCGCTCTCTTTTATTTTCTTTTTCTTTCTCTTTTTTTCTTTTCATTTTCTTTTCTTTCTTTTTGTCCCTCATGGGGATCTTGAGTAAGCTCACGAGAATGGACTTGTTGGTTTTGGGGGAGAAAATAATCTGCATCTTTATATATCCTGACCTCATGAACTGTGAATGGTTTGAGATATCCTTTGACACAGTACTCAATCCCACCTCTCATGAACATCATGAACTGATGTAGAGAGGATGGACTTGTGTTATTTTCATGTATCCATGATCTCTCAAGTAAAGCATTGAAAGATGTATCTGAGTCTATGATATGAAACTTGGCTTCAGTCTTCCAATCATCTATCTCCAATGGCAACACTATGGAGCCTAAGGCCCTCTCACTTTTTTCATTGAATCTTCTCAACATCATCCTCTCTTTTTGGAGTTTGGAGATGTCGGTCCTTAAGTAGGAAAGGTTTCTCAGACTCATAATATTGACAGATGCACCTTGGTCAACTAGAACTCTTGATAACCTATATCTGTCAACATCCACAGTAATGTAAAGAGGGTGATTATGCTTGGTTGTCCCTAGAAGTAAGTCTTCATCACTAATTGTAACTCCTAAGATATCCTTTGAGCTATGTTCCTCCTCTTTAGTAGCGGTCAGTTGAGCTAAGCATATCTCTGGATCAAGAATAGTCTTGATTAGAGATTCCCTCATCTCTTTGGATAAGATAAGGGCATTATATATGCTTAACTTAGTTTGAAACTTTCTAATATGAGCTAGGATGTTATAATCAACTCTACCTTAGTCCTCCACAAGCATATCCATATGTGGAGCATCCTGTGGAGGGGCTATTTGCTCATTGGAACCAATGACTTGGTTACCCTTATCCTGAGGTGCTACTCTAGGAGGTAGAACTTTGCCACTAAATAGGTTGACTTCAGTGACTTCTTGAAATGATGAACTTGTGAAAATTTCTACCTTCTCATCACATGTACTTACAACTTCTCTTATAGAATCTTCAGAGTCAGTTGACTCCAAGTCAATCTCAAGAGGTGAACCCGATTGATTCAAAAAAGGAAAGTCTGATTTTGAATCTAAAGAGAGAGGATTAGAATGACTAGACATATTATTATTTTTTAGACTTGGAGAGTTTTTAAGAGGAATAAAATCAAGAGTATCAGAAGTGGACAAGATATAAGTAAAATCTTTCTTCATTGATTTCTTTATATGTTGTAGATACATGATAGAAATCCAATAAAGTATGTAGATTAAGGGATTTAATGCCCTTGTTTGCTAATATAATGCTAGTACCGATAGAAGAGGAGCTAGTAGAGGAAGAAGTAGTAGCTACAACTATGGATGGAGTGCTGGACTCAGATGGTGGTTGTGCTACAAAACTATCTCGAGCAAGTAGAGTGAGTCGCTGCTGCTGCTGCTGGGCTATCATCTTCTTCAAGTTATCTTTGGCAACTTGCAAACCTTCCTTGATGTTGGAGGTTTGAGCTACCTCAGGCACCTGTAAAGAGAGTTTCTTAATCTTAGAAATAACTTTTTTAGAGGTTCAAGATAAAGAAATATCCCAACCTTTTTTATCTTAAGAGGACTACAAGTATCCCAAATAATTATCCTAATAGAAATATATTGTTGTTTTAATAAGTATTCCTTGGGGATAACTACAGCACCTAACTTGTAGCTACGCTCAAGCCAATCCTTAAAAGTGATACAATCTTTTAAGACATGGCTAATCATGCACTGGTAGGGGCAATAGTTAAGATCATTACTCTTGCCCACTTGCTCTGATATCTTAGGCACTGGTAATTGAAAGTCGGGTTTCTTTAAGAGATTCTTAAAGATTTTCCTAACTACCTCCCTCTTGAATGAATATGGATTACTCAATCTATCAGCAAGAGTAGATTGGTAATAGCTACCTAACGGTGGGTAGGAGTACCGCTACTGGGTAGACTGCTAAGGTGGTGGAAATGGCCATTGTGGCAGCTGTGGTGGCTGATTTGATGGCCGAGGTGGTGACAGATGAGGTGGCAAAGAAGGCTGCTGAGCTCAGGCTCTCTCATATTAGACTCTGGCTGGCTACTTCCCTCTATCCATTATCACAACTGTCCAAGGCTTCTTCTCGAACACCTTCTATGGCTTAGGTCGAGATGATTGGTCAAGAAAGGATAATTGTTTGGCTTTCTCTTGTAGACTAGCTATCTTATTGATTAGTTTCTCAAATGTTCTGATGGTAAAGCCCTTAAGCATCAAGATGATTGGGCCATGAATATTCTTGAGAAGAATCTCAATGGCATGATGTTCGGACAGCTATGGCTCATATTTCATGCTTAGGTTATGCCACCTGAGACTATAATCAATAAGGGACTCATTAGGATTCTACTTCGCTACAACAAGGTCACATACAATCAGTCTTTCCTAAGCTATAGCAAACCTCTTGACGAAGAGGTGCTCTAACTCAGTAAAAATCCTCACCCTGTTGTTGGGATATACTCAATGCTACCCCTAGGTGCTAACAAAAGTCTGAAAAATAGTGCATCACTGCCACCGACGTTACAATAGCTGGCCCTAAAGTGTGCAATATGCTGACGCAAGTTCTCACTACCATCAAATACCTTGAAGGAAGGAGGCACAAAACCCTTAGGGTATTGAACTACATATAATTCCTTTGGGTTTGGTCTACCCTTTGGAATGGATGAGCTTCCCCTGGCTTGTGTCATCGCTTCCCTCACCTACAGCTCTACCATGTGTTTAATATTCCTTTCATGCATAGAGGTGCCATTTGTGAGCTTCCTATGCAAGCTACCAGTATCGTCCTATGTGGGAGTGCAGCTAGGATGGTCTAAAGTATGTACCAACTCTGGTCTATAAGCTACCATAGGAGAAGGCTGTGAAATTGGGGCTGAGGTCTGCAATGCTAAAACCATTACCACCAACTCCTCTACTTTCTTCTCCATCCTATCAATGTGATCATCCTTCTACCTGAGCTGGTGGAGGAGGTGCTAAGTCGAGTGAGAAGTGTCACCTTCCTTGAGCACAACACATTCTTGGCTAAGCTGATCCCACTATAAGGACCCCCATGTGTCAACCATGTGGATCTCAACTGTGTCGTCCAACATGTCATCCTCGTTAGGATCAAAGTGGACTCAATCCTCCTCCTGATTTGAACGGTCACTTCTAAGAATCTTTCTCTTCTCTGCAAAGTAGTTCTCTAATATGTCATATAGTGACCAAACTACTATGCCTGGCTGGACCGGCATGACCACTCACTGATGACTATCCGTAAGACTATGTTCCTCTGAATTTATGCACCATATGCTGCCTATTGACAATACTTCATCACTGGGAGGATCAACTATCATGGGGACTATGTCTATGTCCCCTCCCCTCTCTCCCTTTATTTGTAGTGGAGGTGATGCAACCTCGACACTCTTGGGTTGCCACTCCATCCTTACCACAGCTGAGGTAGAGGGTCAAGCAAGGGAGCTTGATCTCACTTAACAAGTGGAGTGGCTGGAATGAGATCCTTGGGCGTATCCGGATCACTAGTGGGGATGGTCTTCCCTGGATGGGGGCTTCTGAAGCTTGGCGGGGGTGGTGGATGTTGTAAGCTGAATGAGTGATGGTGGATGATGAGTGGAGCGATGTGATGGCAACACTGACTACCTCTCAACTTGAGATATTCTCCTACATCAAATAGTGCCAATAAGAATAATAATATCTAAATGATCGGCCCTAATAGGGCGACGATAAGGGAAATCCATCAGGGTGGAGGCCACCGTCTAGCTGGCGTACCTCCGTCTCTCTCTTGCCCAATTGGGATGATACTCGAGCCTCCATGGATCTCTCCCTATGGATCTGAGCTCTAACAAGTCCTATGGATCATGGACCTCGGATCAAATAAGGCATCGGACTCTGAGTATCTGTAAGCTCTACCAACCTAGCAAAAAATAGTCCTAAGACCATCATAGGGCCTCCTATGCTCCCTAACTGGTGTCTCAAAGTGTTTTGGTGGTGGAGGTGATGCAGCGATACTCCTATAATCCTCCTCTCCATCCAAGGTCGAGAGGGGGTGAAACCTACTACCACTTAAGAATAGAGAGATCTCACAGGGAGAACCCTCATCGATAATGTGGGAAGCAGCGTCTATCTCTCTGGCTGCATGCTCATAATATTGCTTGACCTTCTGATTTTTGTTGCAGCACTGGGTACGGGTGAGTAAAGTAGAATGAGAGATGGAACCTACCTCGAAGGTAGATGAGACTATCTTGGAAGCCAAGATAGCCTTCCCCTTTGGGTGACCAAAGAGAAGGTAGTAGCTCTTACTGGAGCCATGACAGGGGTAACTGACTGAACCCGTGCTGAAGTAGTTGGCACCAAAACTAACATTGATCATGGTACAGGAACTATAACGGCTTCCTCTTTAATGAGGGGAACTTGGAGTCAGACGGAATGCTAAGGCGGATAAGTGGCGTCTGCCCCACCACCTCCTTCCTACTTACAACTGTGAGGGTTGTTCCCTCATAAGTAACTCAGGCTCTCTCAAAACCATGACCTAAGTAAATTAGATGTGTGGCGGTAGCCATGATGAGATTGGCCTGATCCAAGGCCAAATCTACACTAGAGGGGAAGGAGAAAACAAACTTGCAAGAAGCCAAAATAACTGCACTGACTTAAGGCTAAAAAGACTGAATGTTCTGAAATCACTGTATTTGTTGAAATATAATTGGGTCAGACCATTGCCTTGATATTTTCCTTCAATTATTGTCTTCTAAATTTGATTTGGAATTTGAACCCACACTCAACAAATTTAGGTGTGCTAAGTGGTGTTCATTGAATTTTGGAGAGATTTTTGATAATTAGAGGACAGACTTTGTCATATAATGTTGATTTGGAACCCATACTCAACTAATTTAGGTAGTTTGAGTGGGCATCAAATATTGAGATATATATATATATATCTATATATATATATATATATATATATATATATATATATCTTGTTTAAAAATTTTGATTTGGATATGTGTTGTATGTTTAGCTTAGAATTTGATTTGAAAAACCTTTACTTAGCAAATTTGGTATGCTAAAAAAATGCTTTCAATTATATGTTTGAAAATATTGTGAAAACATCTTTGTTTGTGATGAATGTGTGTGATATATGTTGATTTCAAAATGAGGCTCTTACTTAACAAATTTGGTATGTTAAGTAGGAGCCAAGTGTATTATGATTTGAAAATGAGGCTCTTACTTAACCAATTTGGAATGTTAAGTAGGAGCCAAGTGTATTATGATTTAAAAAATGAGGCTCTTACTTAACAAATTTGATATGTTAAGTAGGAGCCAAATGTATTATGATTTGAAAATGTGGCTCTTACTTAATAAATTTGGTATGTTAAGTGGGCGGCCAAATGTGTTGTGATATGTGTTGGTTTGGAAATGAGGCGCTCACTTAACAAATTTGGTATGTTAAGTAGGAGCCAAGTGTATTATGATTTTTGAAAGAGGGAAATCTATTTAACAAATTTAAGTATGTTAAATAGAGTTCAATTTATTTTTGTGATTTTTGAAAATGGGACTCTCATTCGACAAATTTGGGTATATCGAATGGACTCCAAATGTGTTTTGATGTTCAAGACTTTAGAAAAGAGGATTTTTATTTAACCAATGTAAGTGTGTTAAATAGAATTCAATTTTGTTTTGATTTTCTAAAAAGGAAGGGAACCCTCATTTAACAAATTTGGGTATGTAAAATGGGGTTCAAATATGTCTTAGTTTTGTTTGTGGTTTCTTGCTTTTGAAAAGAGAAAAACTCCAACTCTAGCACATATGAAATATGCTAAGTGGAGTTTCAATTTTATGTCCTGATTTCATTTGAAAATAGAACCTTCATTAAACAAATTTGGGTATGTTGAAATAGGGATAACTATTTCCAAAAATGTGCTTTTTTTTTGAAAAAGGGATTTCAAAATTATTTGATTTTGATTTTAAAAAAGAACCTCTATGTAACAATTCTAGGAATTGTTAAATGAGGTATGATATCTTTATGCTTTTTGAAAACTTCTTATAAATTTTGTGCAAAATCTTTTGTTATGTGAATTTTGAAAAGTTCTTTTGAAAAAATGTGCTATTTTGCAAAAGGATTTATTTTCTTGAGTATAAGATGAACCTTGCCTCACCAAGCTAGTGGTAAGGAGGTTCTAAATTTAGTCATCTCTTTTCATTAGTTAATTTCATCTTTCACCTATTTGGGAACCCAATAGGGGTTTCAAGATCTACATGGAGTGAGGTCCTAAAACCTAAGGGATGTTGGCTAGCTTTGCTTAAGAATGAAATAAGCTATGTGCCAATGGAAAGAAAAATAGTCTTGGGCTTATATGAAATATAAGCTCACTATCGATGCTTGGAGATAATAATTGTCTATTAGAGATGGAGAGAGGAACCATCTCCAGCGAAGTCCCTAGAAAAATCTATGGTGTTTATTTTTCAGATGTGTATATGGGGGACACCATGCAAATTTGAGGGGGTACTTATTGAAGTGATATGGTACGATATTGAGGTATAATATACTATCTTGAAAGATAAGGATATCACCCTTCAATGGACCTAATCACCTAATAAGGACTCCTAAGGCATGATGGGTCTTCGAATATACCAGAGATTTTTCTTGTTCTTTACATGGATGAATAAAGTAGGGTATACATTAAACCGATTCTAAAGTTCCCTATGCAGGCAAGCCCCCATAGTTAATTACATCCTAAGAAAAGTGAATTCCTTAGGAATACTCTTGATTAAAGTAGGCAATATTTTCTCCAAATATTTCAAGGATAAGACTATTAATAAATTGGCTATGTTTGGAAAGTCAATTGGGAAAGATCAAAAGGAGAAACTTATTATCGAAACCAAAGAAAATGAGTAGGGAATGTTCATGATACTAGGAAGCCTAGTGAGCATTCTAACATATCCTATAATTAGAATTTATATGTTTGAAATTAAAGAGAGTTATTTGTTTGATGAAAGTTTATTAGATTGTTAGGCCTTATGATCCGACAATACAAGGTTATGGAAATGCCTAAAAGGTGAGGATTTATGTTTGTAGCCTGAAGGAAACAACTATCTCAGATCCTAAATCTAGGGAGCTTTAGCAAGATCCAAAGCATGACATAAATCTAAGCAAAGATGGGTATATGGTTTACCTCCAAAAGAGAGAGTAAACTACCCAATTGATTGACTTATAACTGCTTGAAGTGGTAGACAGCTAACTCCTCCTACATTTTAAAACCATATAGGCAAGTCATATGATTTTTCTAGATAGTTGAGTTATTATTAATTTAAAAAGAGACTACAATCCATGAACCCACTCCTAAGACTAGAGCATGAGTGGTATAAGCAATGACTTAGTATAATGCAAATATTTTCAATTTTTATATGATTTTTGACACTTCATTCTAACAAAGGCCATAGGATTTTTATATGTCTAAATGCATGATGAAATGAGATTATGGGCTAAATCAGAGAGAAAAAGATACTCTTCACCACAAAGGAGACCCTCAAAGGTCAAGTCTTCCCTTATCGTCCAAGGAAGTAATATGAATACATGATGTTGAAAACACAACATTCAACTAAGGGGTTGCTTAATCTTTTAATTATCTTGATTTAATGCCTAGGCTTTAAGTGAGGTTATGAATTATTTAAAACTTTAGTTATGAGTTGTAGTTGGAGTAGAGAAATTAATTTTTTTCTAAGAGCCTAATCAAATCCATGCCACACATTAAATCATCATTTATAAAGAAACTATAAAAATACATGATGTTTATATTGCACAATTTAAACATAATATCAAGTATTTTATTAATCTAATGCAAAAGAATAAAAGGTTGGTACAATCGGGTACCACCATACAACCCGAAAAGAGAAAATGGGTAACCGAGGTCTACCCTTATACAACCCAAAATATAAAAGAATAATTACAATTTACAAATGAATAAATGCTATGGGGGTCTTCTTGTCTTCATTCTTCGTATCTCCTTCATTTCTTCATTTGGATGTGCTTGCTTCAAAGGCATCACAAAGCCTTCTAGAATAAAGCCTTCCAGCCACTGCTCATCCTAATCCCCCATAACACTAATACTAATTCTTAATGCAAAATTACATTAAAAATAGGAAGAGTAAATCTAACTACACTTGCAAAATAAGTGTTAGCTAAACACACCTTATAACCCAAGCAATTATATGTATAATTTGGACTTAGCACCCTGCACATAGGTAACCAAGCCTACCTGTCCTAACATGGATTACACTTAGGGGTTTAAGCAACTTACAAAGAGAGCATTTGTATTTATTTTAAGCACCCCTTAAGCATAATCCTCTGCAGAAAACACAAATAGGCTAATCACGGCTTAACATCTAGTTTACGAAACATACACCCTAACATCCAATTTAAAATAATACATCACAAACTAGAACATACATTATACCATGCACTGTCCTAACATAAAGCTAGAAGTGGTCACTTGGTCTAATGTGTGTGTATTAAGGCTTGTGTAGTATGTCCTAACTAGGCATTAAGGTTATGATTTTCTAAATGTGAAAGGAATTCAATTTAAAGGGTGGTTTCACTTCAAGTTCTTTAATTGATTTGCAAGTTATAATTTGTGCTTTATTTTGTTTCATGTGACCTACATTTAGCAACTAAGTGTTATAAAGAGAAGGAAGAGAATTGCTCTCTTTCATCCCTACCCTATGTCACATCTAAAGCATATTAATTAATCAATTCTCTTTAGTGAATGGCTTATTGCATATTTCAAATTAATCCTAAGTTTAGGTTTTCCTTAAGTGACCATATTCAATAAGAGAGGCATCTTAAGATTGATTGGAATGAATTACTATCACTTGACACATGTGCATTCATTTCCTTCCATCATATGTAACATGCATATGATTAAATCCTAAGTATATCTACACATATAATATGTCTTAGAACACTTAAATGATGGATGTAAGCATATACACTTGAAATTTGGATGTTCCATTTGATTGAATTATTTTATCATATTAATTTAAAGCTCAATATAAATTCTTATATAAAAATACATATGAATGAAATTAAATAGGTAAGTGTCATTATTAACCATGGAAGTGAGGTAATCAAATGACCTCCTTAAGGTTAGGTAAAGTTTTGTGTTCTCGAAATTCCCAAACTATATACCCATTACATAAAAATATATGTAAGTTTATACACATGAACATAAGAAAGAAGACTTTAAACCATACGATCAATCAATTTAGTCACTAGAACAAATATGAATGCATGTCCTTCTTAATAGAAAAGGGGATTTTCATTCATTAGCTAAATGCACATATAAGTGTATAAAAGTTTTAAACAGATATTTTGTCATTTTTAAACTAGAAAAGTGAGGTAAAAACCTCCTTGGGGCTACTTAAAGCCTTGCATCCTCAGAATGTCTAGACTAGATATACCCACTACTCTTAAATACACATGAATGTACAAATAATTACAAGAATGGAAAATCATGCAAAAGTTATATTTGATTTAATTGAATGAAGATTTTCATTCATTAGATAAATGTATACAAGTATATAAAAGCTTTATTTGGATACTTCACCATTGTTAAACTAGGGGAGTGAGGTATAGACCTCCTTGGGGCTACTTAAAGCCTTGCATCCCCAGAATGTCCAAATTAGATATACTCACTACTCTTAAATACAAATGAATGTACAAATAACTACAATAATGGAAAAAATTCATGCAAAAGTTTTATTTGATTTAATTGAATTATTTATACATGTGAGCTAAAGTTCTATCTAAGTTCTAATATAGAGGTACATAGGAATGAATCCAAACAAATGTTGTGTCCTTTTCAAATGAACTATACACTTATTAACATTCAAATTTTATGTAAATCCATGAAGACTGAAGAAAGAGAACTCCATAACACATGTTTTAAGCTATAGGCACATGCAAGCTTATGAATATTTATAACTATTATCACTCCATATATAATAATTAATTTATATGCTTTTGAAATTAATTTTTAATTTAATAGTGATAATAGCCACACATATTTTTATTCAAATCAACCCATACAAGCTTGACATCAAGGAAATCATTTAATTTAATTGATTTTTGAAAAATATGTATGCATGACTACAAATGACATACAATATTTAATATGATTGGAAAGAAATAAAAGGACATAAACACATGATTTCATTCAATCCAATCAATTCCTAAGGATTATCATACTGAATAAACTCATTCAAAATAAACCAAAGCTTCTTAATATCATTTTTAATTTCATGTTTGATTTTATTTAAGAAATATGAGAATAGGTTTGCTAATCCTAATCTCATTCTCCATGTGTTGGTTAATTTGATTTAATGAAAAGTAATTAGATTGATTTTATGAATTAATTAGGTTAAGGAATGAATTAAATTAATTAATTAAACCCTTACCTATGTTACCTTAAGATAATTAATCAAATGATTATGAGCCAATATAATATGCAAATGAATTACAAATGAAATAATAATGATCCTATGAAATGAAAGGGGCCTAATATAATTAGCTCACAATCATTAATTAATTAATTAAGCTTAAGGAACTTACTTAATTACTTTTATGGTTTTCTCACATATGTGAGCTAACCATAATTTCATTAAACCTCTTTAGGCTATTGAACACCTAAAGGCCTACCCTTGAATTAATTAAGGAAAAGTAGATCCATTTTAAGCATTAATTTAGCTAATTAAGTAATTAATTAGTTAATTAAATCTTAATTAATTTCCCTTGAAAAGTAAAGGAAGTTTAGGGAAAAGATTTGGAAAAATTCCCTAATCATATTCCCTAAACCTCCCTACTATTAATCAGTGCGAAATGAGTCTAATTAATTAGTTAATTTATTATTCTCATGCTTAATTAATCTTTAATTAAGTTAAGAAGATAATTAGGGCTTAGTCTATCAATTTCCCTAATTAAGCATCCAATAAATTTCCCCCTAAGATACTTCAAAAAGTTTGAAACCAATTGGATGATTATTTAAGGAGTAATTAAGTTAATTAAATTTTCAATCAAACCCTAATTAAGCCAAAATTACTATCAAAATTAATTAAGAATAATTTTAATGGATTCCCCTCTAAAAGACCTTTAAAATGAGCCCTCGTTTATTTTTTTTTTATTTTTGTAATTAGTTATGAATTATAAAAGTTTCAGCCTTAAAAACTCATTTAATAACCTAATTAAACCTTAATCCTATCGGCGCCTCATTACGTGCTGACACGGCACGCTTTTCACATGGCACCGCGGGATTGGCTATTAAAGTTGCCACATCCACGGCTATCTTAGATGGCAGTGGGATGCACTTTCCCGTGGACTGTATGATCTAAGATCGGATGGCCATGATCAAACCCACAGCTAAGGAGGGATCAAACAACGGATCTAGCATGATTTGATCAGAGTCATTCATTTTAATCATGCAGAATGGATGACCCGTGATCTCTCTTCCTATGACCGATGAATGAGGAAGCCCGTCTGCCATGGATCACTCAATTCAAGCTCACCCAAACTCGGATTCACTCTAAAATCAACCCACACCTTTGCGGGAGGGATCCACAAAGATCTAATAGCTAGGATGGGCTCACATGCAAATTTTCTTCAAAAAGCTCCATAGAAAATTTCCTATTTCGACAATTTTAATGGATTTACCTCACTAGAGCTAAGATCGATGGTTCATGCACTTTAGGAAGATTCACCTAGTTGAGACGAAGCCCTGTGGATTAGTTCCAAGTGGATCGCTCGATTGGTCAATAACAGTGCATTGAAGCTTCAGCTTTGATCAAAGTCTAGCCTCCGGTCAATTTGAAGCTCAGGAAATGGCTTAGATAGCTTCAACGAGGTATGTGAATGGTGTGTGTAAGAGGAATTGAAGTTGGGTTGAGAGAGGAAGAAGTTTGGATGGGATTGAGCTCCCCTATTTTGGTTGTGCATGGGAGGAGAAAATCTAAAGTGAGGTGGCCTTGGGGAAGCTCTGAGGAGTGCTAGGGCATTTTGTTTCACTTTTTGGAGCATAAATGAATCCAAAATTTGGTTTGAATTGAGGAAGTATATCCCTCAATTTGCTGAGGTGGGCAGATGAGATTGTCTCCCATTTTTTGGTTAGCCAACTACTGCTACGGCACCGGAGTGGTCGCCATCATGTCCACATGGCTCGATTTGGTTTGAGGAGTGCTTGGGAGGTGGCTCAAGGCTTGATAGGGGCTAATCGCCTTGCTTGGATCCAAATGGTGCTCAGTTTGTAAGGGAGGTGAGTTAACTCACCTCCTTTTTGTCCATGGCAAGTCCTAGCCCTCTTAGGATGGGCTAGGAGGTTAGGTCAGATCCCAAATGGGGTGAGTGAGGGCTGCCAAGTGATGGGAGAGTGGACTTTGTTATTTATGGGTAGAATCCTATATAAAGAAGGCTTGACTAATGAACAATGCCTTGGATTGGACCCACTTGGATTTTGGGTTGACTTTAGCTGACCCAAGATGGGTTTGGGTCGGGTTTGATCAGCCTTCAATGGGTCATGGGTTGGTTCATGGGTTTTGGCTCAATTTGGTCATATGGGTACAATTTGGGTTATGTTGGGTTAGGTTGACCAATTGGTCAAATTGGGCCAAATCAAAGCTTGGGTTAGGAACAAATGATGATTTGAAGTGTTTTGATTCAAATGATTTCAATCAATTTGGCCTAGGTTTGATTTTGGCTCAATTTGATTCGTATAGGTTAAATGGGCTAAATTGACTAATTTGACCAAATTGGCCAAATTGGCTTGGGTTGGGTGTTGGTTCATGTTCAATTTGTTGATTGAAAATGATAGTAGGCTTTAGTTTGAATCAATTTGGACTTAATTTGGATTTTGGCCAATTTGACCTTTTAGATCAATTTGGATTAGGTTGGTCAATTGGGCTAGGTTGGGTTCAATTGACCAAATTGGAGCTTTGGTCAAGTTCAACAATGAATTTGGAATGAACTTGCATCATTTGTTACAATCAATTTGGGTTAGATTATGATTTGACCTATTTTGGCCTTTTAGGTCAATTTGGGTCAATTTGGGTCAAATGACCAATTGGGTTTAGTTTGGCTCAATTGATGGTCAAGTCATGTTCAAACATTGATTATGGGTTGATGTGAATTAATGGTTTCAATCAATTTGGTCTATGATGAGTCTTTGCTCATTTGGGTTTCATATGGGCTAAGGGTTGACTTGATCAAATGACTTAGTTGACTTGGCTTGACCGAATTCAAGGTAATTGATCATCACAGGGTGATTGTTGATCATGATATGAGGCTTGGATGGGCTTGGTTCAATCCAATTTGGGTTGGACTAGAACTTGGCTAAAAAAGGTCCTTTAGGCCAATTTAGATCAAGTTGACCTAAATGGGTCAATTGGCTTGGTTTTTGCTTGATTCAAGTTTAGTTGAACTTATATATGAACCCATGATTAAAATATAAATTCAACTACAATCAATTTGGAGTCCAATGGACTTTAGCTCAATTGAGGTTTTCAAGTCAAAAAGGCTAACTTGAGCTTGACTTGGGTATACTTGAATTTAGTTTGATAATTGTAGGTTTCATTTATATTTAGATAGATGATTGAAGGAATGATTGATTCAAGAGAAAATTCATTGATTTTGGCTTGAATTAGATATGATTTGATTAAGTTCAAGGAAATGGCTTAAAAGGCTTGAATTAGGTTTTGATTTGATTTTGGGTTTGATTTTGGCTATTTGAATTGATATTTCATTTATATTTGAGAATATAAATGAAGATATGAATGATACATGAGAAAATCACTTGAGTTTGGAGTGATTTGGAAGCAAATTTGACCAAACTCATGGAGGTGGGTCAAAAGGGCTTAAGTAAGAAATTGATTTAGTTTTATTTAATTTTTATCACTAGAATGTGGATTTTATTTATATTTGTGAATATAAAAGAATATATAATTGATTTACAAAGAAGCTAATTGATTTTGGGTTGATTTGAATGGGATTTAGCCAAGCTTAAGGAGGTAGGTCCATATGGCTTAGGAAGGGTCTTGATTGGATTTAGATTTAGTTTGGTTTAGTTTTGGTAATTTGGGTTCATATTTCATTTATATTTGTGAATTTAAATGAATATATAAATGATTCATGAAGTGATCAATCAAATTTGGGTTGAATTGGGTGGAGATTTGGCTAAGTCTATGAAATTTAATCATAAGGTTTATGAAGAATTTTGGGCTTGAATTTGATCATGAGATTGAATCATTTGAAGTTGGAATTGAATTGGAATTTAATAGTTTGATTGAAGGATTGAATTGATATTTGAGAAAATCAAATGAATTGGGATTGCTTTGAATTTGGTTAAGGCTAAGTCCATAAAATGAAATCAAAGGGCTTAGGAAGGGCTTTCAATTTGAGTTTGATCATGGATTTCAATCAAATGTTTTGAAATTTAGATTTGGATTTGAAATTTGAATTGGGATTTGAGGTTTAGTTTGAGATTTGAATTTGTATTATATTTGAGAAGGTGCATATGGATTAAGTTTAGGCCATAGGGTGGATGATTCTCTTAGGTCTCAAGGCATGGCCTAATCTTATGATTAACTCTTCTAAGTCTCTAGGCTTTAGTTAGGTGTTTACCAAATAACTAGAAGTGTCTTGAGACTAAGGAACTCTGACTATCTATAAGAGTCCTAGATCTATGCTTAGGAGGTTGAAGACTCACTCTAAAAGTGAGGTCAACAACTTGACAAGTCTTCAAGACAATCCAGGATTTTCCTCCATCATGTCCGTCAAGGCACGAAGCCAGAATGGAAGGAAATACAAGATAAGAATCTCCGAGATGGAGTCTTCAACAAGTTCGTCAAACAGAAAGCATAGGACCGAACATGTTCTCATCTCACCAACAAGTCATCAACTCCATTAAGTCCATTGAGGGATAAAGCCAGGACAGGAGAAAAATATAAATTTCAATTTTGAGAAAGAATCTTCAACAAGTCTGTCCAACACCAAGCATAGGACCCAAGATGTTCTCATCTCATCAACAAGTCATCAACTCCATCAAGTCCACTGAGGCATGAAGCCAAGATAGGAGGAAAATACAAATTTCAATTTTCAGATTTAAACTTCAACAAGTCCGTCCAGCACTAAGCATATGACTAAAGATATTCTCATCTCGCGAACAAATTATCAACTCCATTAAGTCCACCAAGGCACAAAGAGAGTACAAGAGAAAAAAATCAAATTTTAAACTCTAAAAAGGAAGTCTTCAACAAGTCCGAAAGCACAAAACATAAGACCAAAGGCATTCCAAACTCTCTTAACAGTTACTACGAAAGCTCCCCTGTTAGACAATGAGCATTTTTATATATTTATCTGAGTTGATATCGTGCTCTAAGCCGAGATCCTTGAACATAAATATATTATGATTGAAAAACATATCATGTCTATTTTACAGTAAAGGAAATCAAACATTGTAATATATTTTTGAACTAATCTACAATCCCCATGTTAGATAGGAGCCCTTTAATTTTTATGATTAGGGTTCTTCAATCTTCTCTTGTGAAATAATAGGTCTTTTAGCATATATTTAGGTTGAGATCGAGCTTTATGCCGAGACCAATGAATATATCTATAACTGTTATTGTTAAAGTTGCAGGCTCTCACAAGAACAAAAGGAATCTATTTCTACACATGAAAAGATAGCCATAAATATCGAAGGTTAGTCTCCAAGATTCGTCAAATTTTGAAGATCAAGTAAGAAGAACTTTCAATTCTGGAAGCTTCAATCAACTAAGTTGGAAAAGCATCAACCGCTGCATCTTCAAGTTTAGGACATAAATCGGTTCTAAAGGTTGAACTCAATAAGCCCATAAATGGCTGAGTTGCTGACGCTCTCCTCACTCCACAAGCCGTGAGAAAAGACCGCAGTGAAAGAGGCCATGTTCGTTAGTCTGATGATCAAACCACCAATCCATCATAGCTTAAGTCAAAGTCTCAAGTATGCTCTAAAGGTCAGACTCAACAAGCCCATAAATGGCCGAGTCGCTGATGCTCTTCTCACTCAACAAGCATAAGAAAATGTCATAGTGAAATAGCTCCTGCTCGTTAATCCAATGATGATAGTTGTTCAATCTCAAACCAAATTCAGCTTAATGATTACAAGCAGTTAGAATCCAAGAAATCTTTCTACTTGATCGATGGACCAAGATAATTTGAGGAAATAACTCTGAATTCAGAGTTGCCTCAAATCAATCTCTATATTTTCTACAAGAAAGCACAAGACTGAGGAAGCAATTCCATAGTTCATATGGAGCCATTGGTCAAACTAAAGGGATTCTGTGTTTACTCAGTTTGTTAAAGCACTCATTGCTGGATTGATAACTCAAGATGTTATACCTAATATAAGACGGAAGGCTGGGTCATCTATATGCACCCTTCAACAAGTCCATCAAAGCAGCAAGCATAGGACTAAAAATGTATGTGCACTTTATGACAAGTCAGTATGGATGAATTAGGTCAATCCTTCATCAAATCAAACAAATCAATTCCTTCATCCAACCTGGTCAAGCATAAAGCTAGGGTCGGAGGAAATCCAAATCTACAATGACACAAAAAAAAGATCTTTAGCAAACCCATTGAAGTAAAGAGTATATGATGGAAGAAGCTCCTCTACGAAGCCATTGAAACAAATATGACTCGCTCCATACGAAATCACATTTATTGGGGCATTTGTTGACCTTCATGCTTGCACCATAAGTCAAGTCGAGCCGACAGGTTGAATTTGATGAGCTTTAGATTGCAAATCAAAGCTGAAATGCACTGAACATCATTAAAATTGGTCAAAATGATCTTTGAACAATGAACAGACTTCATCATCACATTCAGAGTGTCAAAATTGATCAGAATATATGTATTGCACAATTCAACGGTCAACCGATCAAGAAAAAATTTATTGAGGCACCCACATGCATATCGGGGTCAGGAAGCTATGACGATGCACAAACGGACAACCTCCATTAATGAAATTGGCCACGTCGTTAGCATCGAAATATTGAAACCTATTAAATGAGACTTTTCATGCTCAATTCAGGCGAGTCGGTGCGAATGTTGAGTAGTCGGATTCAACAACACATAAATTGGAGTTGAAATTAACTCGATTCAACACGAACTTGAACCAAACGGCCTCTGAGCGTGAACTAAATTCCATCGATGCATCCAGAACATCAGAATAATCTAAAATCAACATATATATTACCCATGTAATAATGTCAGTGCAAAAATCTCAATTAGGGTTAATTTTTTACTAAAATGAAACCTCTATACATACCTAATTAACCTAACCCTTACCCAAAAACACAACACTCTCCAGCATCCTGACACTTTTATTTTGCACCACAAACCCTCTATTCATTTGGTTTCTTCCCCAGATTGAGTGTGGTATCGCTCGATTGTGCCTCTTTTCTCATCCATCCAAACAATAGCTGAAGCTCAACCATCTCCATCGGACTCCTCTCAGATCCCATTGTTCAATCCTTCCCAGCCGAACGAGATCATCCCACCGGCTAATCACTGATCTTTTCGCACGTCCAAGGTCTAGCCATTGGTAAGCTGAAGATCTGTTGCCCCTTTCATAACTCTTGCCCATCCTCTACACTGCATGAGCCTCAATCCTCTTCCACATCCTTCCCTAAACTATTGATCAACCTGTAACTACCAACCATCTTCCCTATATTCTAGAAATTCCCATCCATCGGCAATCCTTCCTGAACTCCTCTCCCATTTGTTCGATCTTGGCTATAGGTTGAACCGGCTGAATGACACATCCTCCAGCTGCCGATATGCTCTCCCTTTCCTTCTTAAGAATCATGTGAACAACACTTGACATCCCTCGTATCTTTACTCTCATGCACAGGGAGTTCGGTCAACTATTGTCACAACAGTAAGCTTACACTTTCTCCTTCCTTATCTCATATCCGAACCACACAAGCAGCAACTGTGCTGCTCTTCTCAGCCAAGTAGTTCGCTGAAATCCCTCAGCCGAACTCCCTACTATTGCCATTCGACTCTCTCATTTCAACAAAAAAAATTAGAAGATAAAAAAATATGAAATAAAAAAGTGAAATTTCATATTATCTTGTTGATTGTGTCACCGCCTCGCATCGTTCGCAAATATAGAAAATATGTGTGAATGTACAAAAATATTATGTTTGATTTTTATGCATGTACTCAAAGAACCTATGCACGTCTTTTTAGGTGGGTAGGTTGGAGGTTATACGGCCATGGTGTTGCAAAGTACCACCCATGCACGTCTATTTTGACGGTGGGCAGGCCTAGCTTTGGTAGAAATCTCCCCAGCTATGGAAGGTGCTGCCAAAATTTTGTCAAAATTTGGACCAATAAGGGACAAAAAAAAGACACTTATAACCTAAATTGAAGATGAAATTAATATTAAATCAAATGTGAAACATAAGGATTTAAGATAAAGTTGATTTGAAAGAATGAAATATTTGAATAAATTGCCCACCAATGATTGTACTTGATGCACTTCAATGAATATTTGGATTATTCTCTATCAAGCACTAAAATGATCAAAAGAATTTGATGTGCAACACAAAAAAATCAAGAATTCATATTTGATTTATCGATGACTAAGGGTTTCGTAAATGTTATTTTCAATGAATAGTTGTATTTTTATGTCTCATATTTGCTTTAAAATGCATGCAAATGCTCAAAATAAAATGAATTGTGCATGCATTTGAAGGTAGTCTTGGACTTAAAGCTATCTATTATAATGCATACCAATGGATTGAAATATTGCATTATGCGCATATCCCGAGGTGAGTATATGCTAAAAGTCATTCTACTAAAATGTGTGTTGACAGTCAAAATATATAGATGAAATGAACATAGTACAATCACAAGGAAACCACACTTCTTAACTTGGAACATCCAAAAACACAAAAATATTCTAAGAAGATAAGCCTTACATGTATTTTAAGGCAAATTCTATATCGAAAGCTTATGTTAAGATGCATATAAACAATCAACTATTTTAAACTGAAATCATTCATGCACCCATTACGAGGTAGTCTAACTTCTAATCACTATCTCGAGATTTGTGCAAATGACCATATCAAGAGATGAAATAAATTTCAATGGGTCATTTTATCTATATGGTGAAGTCGTAAGTCTCACTTAATCAATCCAATCCTCCTACCGAAATAAGAGTTGATAGGATTGATTCTAAATCAAATGCTCAATCACCAAGAAGAGAATTTGATTTATATATTTGCATACGAGTATCAAAGGCCTAAATAGAGAAATTTTATAATCAAACTCACCCTAGTGATGACTGTGTTGATTGTAGAATCTAACCGAAGGGGGTTAGTATTATCTAAATTTTTAAAGTATTTATGTTAAATCACCTCAAATCCAAATTCATGAATACAAGTCATAGACCTGATCTTTTGTTAGCAAATGAGCAAAGTCGATAAGGTCTACCCTAATGATGATTATGCTGCTTGTAGATTTCAATCGGAGGGGCTCCATATTAAAAATGAAATTATCAAATTACAATATAAATGTTCAAGTAATTCACACCCTAGTGATGACTGAGTTGATTGAAGATATCAACCGGAAGGGTCATCATTATAAAAATATCTAAGATATTTATATTCAATATTCTTAAATTTAAAATCTTCAAAATATAAATTTAGATCTGATCCTCTATTATTAAATTAAATAGAGTCGACATGATCTAAAATAATAAAATGAATGATTAACTCACCGGTGATGGATGAGTTGATTGAAAATATCAACCAAAGGGGTCACCATTGCCAAAAATATCTAAGATATTTATATTCATTATTCTTAAATTCAAAATCATCAAAAATATAAATCTAGATCTGATCCTCTATTATTAAAATAATAGAGTTGACAAGATCTAGAATAACAAATTAAATTATCAATACCCCAATGATGGCTGCGTTGAATAGAGATTTTAATCGGAGGGGATACTATCATCAACATATGTTCAAAATTTCAAGTCAAATTAATAGAAATTAAATATCTATTCAAATGAAAAAATATGATGAATTATTAAGCTCAAAATGACTAAATAAAAATCATAAATCTTAAAACTTATAAGAAACTCAATTAATCCACCTTCCACTACTATTTGTCATAGGTGGCAAACTAAGAAAACTCTAGCTCACAAAAGAGCCAAAGTCAAATCAAGTGTTCTACTATATTTACTCTCAATCAATCTCATGCCAGTAAGGATGTGGTATGTGTCCTTTGACTGCAACCAGAGTCCTCTGACCAGGTGGTCGACGCCAAATGACACCATTATATTATGCTTACAACCATAGCCCGTATGCTCCCCAATGGCTCTGTACCTTAATTTGTGAACCATATGGTATACTTGATAGGGCAAAAAATCTTCTATCAGCTAAGGTGTGCTTAAACTTATCTCCTTAGATAAACACCACCCCAGGTCTACAAAGCCTCCTTGGACGATGCAATCCATGGATGCTGACAAGGATCCATCAATCAGGTTAGGTCAACTACCTCCTCTGTCTCAGTGGACTAGGGATCACGACAGCCCCAGATGACGGAACCATGGGATCTCGATCAGGTGCATCATCATTCCCCCAACCATCTGCTTTAGGTTAAAAGATGACAAATTTCATAAACCTAAATTCATAACTCCACATGCTGCTACTATATGCTATGCATTTAGCAATCTAAGGACTAAATTTAATCGAAAGTTCTCTCTCATCATTAAGAAGAGTAATTAACAATAGTGCTTGCGCCTATAAGAAACCAAGAACTAGATCTAAAGTCCTCACAAATTGTAAATTTCAATCGAAGGGGTAATTAACTAAAGGTGATTATAGAATTCAATCGGAGGGGTAATTAACTAAAGGTGATTATAGAATTCAATCGGAGGGGTTCCATATTAAAAATGGAATTATCAAATTATAATGTGAATGTTCAAGTCATTCACACCCTAGTGATGACTAAGTTGATTGAAGATATCAATCGAAAGGGTCATCATTATAAAAATATCTAAGATATTTATATTCAATATTTTAAATTTAAAGTCTTCAAAATATAAATCTAGATATGATCCTCTATTATTAAATTAAATAGAGCCAACATGATCTAAAATAATAAAATGAATGATTTACTCACTGGTGATGGCTGAGTTGATTGCAGATATCAACCGAAGGGGTCACCATTGCTAAAAATATCTAAGATATTTATATTCATTATTCTTCAAAATCATCAAAAAATATAAATCTAGATCTGATCCTCTATTATTAAAATAATAGAGTTGACAAGATCTAGAACAACAAATTAAATTATTAATACCCCGATAATGGCTGCGTTGAATAGAGATTTTAACTAGAGGGGATACTATCATCAACATATGTTCAAAATTTTAAGTCAAATTAATATAAATTAAATATCTATTCAAATGAAAAAATATGATGAATTATTAAGCTCAAAATGACTAAATGAAAATCATAAATCTTAAAACTTATAACAAAGTCAATTAATCCACCTTCCGCTACTATTTATCGTAAGTGGCAAACTAAGAAAACTCTAGCTCACAAAAGAGCCAAAGTCAAATCAAGTTTCTACTATATTTACTCTCAATCAATCTCATGCTAGTAAGGATGTGGTATGTGTCCTTTGACTGCGTGGCTTGGCCTGTAGGCTCCACATATGATGCAGTTATGACCAGAGTCCTCTGACCGGGTGGTCGACACCAAATGATACCATTATATTATGCTCAAAACTGTAGCCCATATGCTCCCCAATGGCTCTGTACCTCGAGTTATGAACCATATGGTACACTTGATAGGGCAAAAAACCTTCTGTCAACTAAGGTGGACTTAAACTTATCTCTTTAGACAAACACCACCCCAAGTCTACAAGGCCTCCTTGGACGATGCAACCAATGGCTACTGACAAGGATCCTTTGATCAGGTTGGGTCAACTACCTCCTCTGACTAAGTGCACTAGGGACCATGACAGGCCGGGATGATGAAACCATGGGTTCTCGATCAAGAGCGTCATCATTACCCCAAGCATCCGCTTTAGGTTAAAAGATGATGAATTTCATAAACCTAAATTCATAACTCTACATGCTACTACTATATGCTATGCATTTAGCAATCTAAGGACTAGCTTTAATCGAAAGTTCTCTCTCAGCATTGAGAAGGGTAATTAACTATAGGTGCTTGCACCTATAGGAAACCTAGAACTAGATCTAAAGTTCTCATAAAATGTTGATTTCAATCAGAGGGGTAATTAACTATAGGTGATTGTAGAATTCAATCGAAGGGGTTCCATATTAATAATGAAATTATCAAATTACAGTGTGAATGTTCAAGTCATTCACACCCTAGTGATGACTGAGTTGATTGAAGATATCAACCGAAATGGTCATCATTATAAAATATCTAAGATATTTATATTCAATATTCTTAAATTTAAAATCATCAAAATATAAATCTAGATCTGATCCTCTATTATTAAATTAAATAGAATCGACATGATCTAAAATAATAAAATCAATGATTAACTCATCGATGATGGCTGAGTTGATTGAAGATATCAACCAGAGGGGTCATCATTACCAAAAATATCTAAGATATTCATATTCATTATTCTTAAATTCAAAATCATCAAAAATATAAATCTATATTTGATCATCTATTATTAAAATAATAAAGTTGACAAGATCTAGAACAATAAAATAAATTATCATACCCCGATGATAGTTGTGTTGAATAGAGATTTTAATCGGAGGGGATACTATCATCAACATATGTTCAAAATTTCAAGTGAATAATAATAACAACAATAACAAAAAGCCTTTATCCCACTAAGTGGGGTTGGCTACATGAATCCTTCGTCTCCATTGTGTCCTATTATGTGTCAAATTTTCATTTAATTCAAGTATACTAAGGTCATTTTTTATACATCTTAACCAAGTCTTTTTAGGTCTACCTCTACCTTTCTTAACATAAGGTAAATCTAATACATCTACTCACCTAACCGGGTCATCGAACAGCCAACACTTTATGTGGCCAAACCATCTAAGGCGACTCTCTCTAATCTTATCTGCCACTAGAGCTACTCCAACTTTTTCTCGAACATACTCATTTCGTATTTTATCTCTAAGAGTAAAGCCACTCATCCACCTGAGCATTCTTTTATTGGCCAACATTCTGCACCATAAGTCATTGTAAGTCTTACCACCATCTTATAAAATTTTTTCTCATGTTTAAGTGGAACTTTTCTATCTCACAATAGACCAGATGCATTCCTCCACTTCAACTATCCAACTTGAATTCTACTAATAACATCTCCATCTATTTCTCCATCATTTTGAACAATAGAGTCTAAATATCTGAATCACACACTTTTATTATTGACTTGTTCACCTAATATCACAACACTACCACTAGAGCTTCTACAACTAAAATTACACTCCATATATTCAGTTTTAGATCTACTTAAATGAAAACCTTTAGACTCTAATGTTGACCTCCATAATTCAAGTTTCTCTAGGACTCCCTCTCTAGTCTTATCAACAAGAAGAACATCATCAGCAAAATGTATACACCAAGGAACATCTTCCTGTAAATTCTTAGTAACATCCATAACTTAATCAAAAAATAGATAAGGGCTTAAAGCTGATCCTTAATGTAATCTAACTGAAATAGGAAAATATTTTGTCAATCCTCCTCGTGTTTGGACACAAGTAGTAGCTCTAGTATACATATCCTTAACGACTTGAATATAACCAATATTGACTGCTTTCTGTTCTAGAACTCTCCAAAGAAGATCTCTTGAAACTTTATCATAAGCTTTCTCTAAATCAATAAAAATCATATGTAGATCCTCCTTACTTTCTCTATACTTCTCCATTAAACCTCTTAACAAATGTATAGCATCCATAGTAGATCTACCTAGCATGAAACCAAACTAATTGTGAGAAACAATTGTATCAAATTGAAACCTATGCTCAAGTACTCTCTCCCATAATTTTAATGTATGATACATTAACTTAATTCCTCTATAATTTGCACACTCTTGTGCATCACCTTTATTCTTAAATATAGGAACCAACAAACTCTTTCTCCACTCAGCTGTCATCTTTTTAGTCTTTAAAATAACATTCAAAAGATTTGTAAGCCAAGAAATTCCTTGATCTCCTAAACATTTCCACACTTCTATTGGAATATCGTCAGGTCCTACTATTTTTCCACATTTCATTTTCTTTAAAGCTTCTCTAACTTCAGATTTACTAATATGATAATAAAAATAAAATTCTCTATTTTTATTTATGGAATTAAGGTTGCTAAAATCAATCGTACTTTCAGATCCTTCATTAAAAAGTTTATGAAAATACCTCATCCACCTATTTTCAATATCCTTTCTAAGAAAAGCACTTTATTATTTTCATCCTTAATACACCTCACTTGAACTAGGTCTTTACTTCTCCTATTTTTTTTAGTTGGATAACTTATACATACATCTTTTCACCTTCTTTGGTATCTAATTTATTGTATAAATTACTAAAAGCTAAATTTTTTGCATCATATATTGCTTTCTTAGAATCTCTACAGACCACTTCATATCTTTCCCAATTCTCCAAGTTTTTACATCTAAACCAAGTTTTATAACAATATTTTTTATTTCTTATTTTTTCTTGCACACTCTGACTCCACCACCAATTATTTTTATCAAAAGAAGCTTTTCCTTTTGATTCTCCAAGCATATTTTTAGCAACTTGCTACTTTTTTCTCACATAACATTAGCTTCGTTATGAACATGTCAAATTCTAAGCTCTTGTAGCTTGCTCTTAAAAATATTTTTATTTGTGTTCATTAAGTGTCCCCATCTAATCCTAGGATAATAATTTGATTTATTTTTCCTCTTACAATCTTTCATCTTAAAATCTAAAACTAACAATCGATGTTGGGTACTTAAACTTTCACTTGGAATGACCATACAATCTTTACAATCTAAACGATCTATTTTTTTTATCAAAAAATAATGAATCTGTGTTTTATTAGATCTATTTTTATAAGTAATAATATGGTCATCTCTTTTCTTAAATAAAGTATTAGCAACTACAAAATCATAAGCTAAGAAAAAATCTAATATAGTTATACCTTCTTCATTAGTCACTCCAAATCCATAACCATCATGAATACTTTTAAAATCATCTACCACTATACCAACATATCTATTTAAATCTCCTTCAATAAATACTTTTTCTTTAAGAGGTATCTTTTGTATTAATCCCTCTAATTCATTCCAAAAATTGTCTTGAGCTTGCATCCAAACCTACTTGAGGAGCATAAATACTTATAACATTGATAATCTTAGTATCAACAATAATCTTTAAAGTTATAATTCTATCTCCATATCTATTAATATTTATAACATTACCCTCAAAATTTTATCTATAATCACACCTACACCATTTCTAGTTCGACTTCTACGTGAATACCAAAGTTTAAAACCTAAATTATCAATCTCTTTGGCCTTCTCCCTAACCCATTTAGTTTCTCGGACACATAAAATATTTATCTTACTATGAACCATATATCTATTAATTCCATTAATTTACCTGTAAGAGTATCTATATTCCAAGATCCTAACCTAATTCGAGTTTCATGGACTAATTTCTTTGCTCGCATCCGTCCATAATGTGGGAACCCTTACTTATTTAACACTGCACGCGAGCGCCGATGCAGCGGCAGTTGCACATTTTTCACTGTATTCAAGTCATACAATGCGTCACTTCCAAGGGATGCCATAACATTAACACAATGATTTAAAGGATTCATGTCATGATTATTTCGACAAATTTTATGCTGGCTGTCGACTACCTATCGCAACCCTCCACTTTTCACATCCAGACTTAGGACTGACAAGTTCAAAATTTCAAGTCAAATTAATATAAAATTAATATTTATTCAAATGAAAAATCTAATGAATTATTAAGCTCAAAATGACTAAATGAAAATAAAAAATTTTAAAACTTAAAGTAAACTCAATTCATCCACCTTCTGCTACTGTTTGTCGTTGGTGAAAATTAAGAAAACTCTAGCTTATAAAGAAGCTAAAATCAAATCAAGTGTTCTACTATGTTCACTCTCAATCAATCTCATGCTAGTAATGATATGATATGTGTCCTTTGACTGCATGGCTTGGCTAGTAGGCTCCATAGATGATACAGTTATGACTAGAGTCCTCTGACAATGTGATCAATGCCAAATGACACCATTATATTACAGTAACAATTGTAGACTGTATGCTCCTCAATGGCTTTGTACCTTGAGTTGGAAACCATATGGTACACTTGATAGGAAAAAAGTCTTCTATCAGCTAAGGTAGACTTTCTCTTTAGACAAACACCACCCCAGGTCTACAATGCCTCCTTGGATGATGCAAACCATGGCTGCTGACAAGGATCTTTCGATCAGGTTGGGTTGACTACCTCTTCTGACGAAGTAGACTAGGGACCACGACAGCCCGGGATGATGGAACCATGGGATCTGGATCAGGCACGTCATCATTCCCCCAACCATCCACTTTAGGTTAAAGGATGACGAATTTAATAAACCTAAATTCATAACTCCACATGCTGCTACTATATGCTATGCATTTAACAATCTAAGGACTAGCTTTAATCAAAGTTCTCTCTCAGTATTGAGAAGGGTAATTAACTATAGGTGCTTGCGCCTATAGGAAACCAGGAACTAGATCTAAAGTTCTCACAAAATGAGTGTGAAATCTAAGGGTGGTGTCTTATCTACTATTTCATCTATCTTTTAAAAATTTTACTAACATTTAATATACTCTCTTCATGGAGAGGTCAGTGGCAAATTTTTGGAGCCCATAGATTTCTAGCGACTCCACTGGGGATAAATTTCTCTTTTCATCTTTAACTAGTCGAATCTAAGCTATAATAGAAAGTGGAGCATGATAAAATTTGAAATTTAAAATGAATAATCAATAAAATTAAATTTAAATTAACCATATTCTTATGACTAATCTGTTTGTTCTCCATATCAGTTTGGTCTATTGTATATCTGCATTATGAAAGTGAGGGGTGATACATCAACTACTAACTACTAATCTCCATCTTTCATTTTCAAAGATGGATCTTCAGAGCACAATGATCATCATGCAGTTAGGTTGCGGAGTCAATATCCGTCTGGCTAATGCTATAATCAATACTGGAGATACTGGAGCTACCATCCAATTTGGGAAGGAGGACAACTAGAATGGCCACTAATATTATTGAGATTCCTCGAAAGAGAGCATTTTTATTCAAAATATTGGGTCATTCTGAGGTGCCAGTCATGAAAAGAACTATCACTAGGCAGAAAGTTTCAATCATGCCTGTGAATGCGACCACTCTGCCAGTTGAATCTTTCGCAGTAGGAAGACATGATGCTGAAGCGTCCTCTTTTGAAGGAAACTTGAGTATAAGGCTAAGAAGGAGAAGAAATGTTGAACTGCAAGCTCAGCAGTTACTACTTGGATCATTAGCCATGCGACCAGACTTGATGCCAGAAGCGAGCGTTCTCACTCACATCAAGTTTGAAAATCTCTAGTGGATGAAAAGGAACAGCTCTAATGGTGATATCAAACAATCATTCTAGGGGCAGTGGCACCAAGGTATAACCTCACAAAGGAGGCATCCTAAGACTCTCTCCTCTATAGTGCACAGGGTGCTGAAAGTTGTCAAGGAGAAGGGTTTAATGAAGAAAAAGTATTGAGGCTTGATTATCAGAGAAAATGAGAAAGCTTCACTAAAAAGGCTACTCTCAGTGGGTAATGCTCAAGACCATCCTAAGCAATTCATGCACGGTGAATATTGAGAAATTGACAACAAACAAATACATTGAGAATATAAGCACCTTATGATTAAGAGTTTCACATGCACATTACCATTGAAGATTGATCTGTGCAATGATGTATTCTATGAGGATTAATTAATTCTCACATAAATTAATTTCGAAAAATATTTTAATTTTTAATCTAGAGATTTACATATATATACCGCATATCTAATATCCAAACTTTAATATCGAACAGTTTAAATACTAATCTTGATGTATGTGTGATTGAATATTTATTGAAATCAAAATCTTAATATTTCAAACACTATTTTTGCCATCAAAGAGCCAATAACATTTTGATGAGAACAAAAGCAAGTCGAGGTTGTCAAATTTTTATATTTTCAAATCTTAAAGTTAGGTCCTGTGATTTTTTCTTTTCTTAAATTTTTATGTAAAAATCTGATATTTTTAAAATTTTTAAATTTTTATGTAATACTGAATCTTACTGATATATATATTTTTTAAAATTTTTATATTTTTATGTAATACTAAATCTTCATATAAGATTAAAATAATCAGTAGGACCAATCCAATGATATCATAAAATATTTGAATCTATTTCTAAATAATCATAAATCATATATTCAAAAATATAATGAAAACTATTGAAGACAACCGTCAAAATTTATGGCCAAAATGAATAAGTCAATAGAAGAACTAAGTAAGTCTAAAATAACTTGACGCTGAACTAATTATAGCATTTAGATGTTCAAAAATATATAAAAATGAATAAATCTCAATATATGTTAAAAGATATACTAAAAATATATAGAGCAAAAATAACATTTTCTTTCTTCTAAAATGATTTGATTTCTTAGAAATTTAAAAAATAATTTCTGATAGAACTTTATGAAAAAATTTAGTTCAACTTTTCTATATTAAATTCAAATGTAATTTACATGATTCATTGTGTGTTATAACTTTTTTTCATATATTCATAGATTTAAGAGAGAGCTAAGGGGCAAGTGCCCCTCCTAAATTTTTAAAATACTATTGTATTCTTTTTGAATTTTATTTTATCAATAAAATAATTGTATATTGTGCCCCCGTCAAAATTTTAGAGTTTAATTGTTAAGATTATTAAGAAAACTAAAAAATATATAAATTTTAAAAATATTATATTATATTATAAATATATAATTTTCTTGATAAAATTATTTATTTATTATTTATATTTTTTCTATCCATAATAAGCACTTAAAAAAATTTTAATTTATCTAAATTATTTTACATTTGTACTTTTAATTATTGTTGATAATCAATTGAAACTTACATTATATATATACAACTATGATATATCACAATAAAATTTATTAAATTAAGCACAAATCTTAAAACAACACATATATGCGATCAAATTGAATGTCCTTGGAACCTAAATGTCAAAGCTCAATCTAAAAAAATACACAAAGACTTCAAGATTAATTAATTATCAAATAACATCCAAATTCGGCGTGCTTATAGTCAAATTGAGCAGCTCGACGAGACGGATCCAACGCGCCGAAGATCGCTCAAATTGGAGGTTGTTTGAATAGTCAAATCATAAAACGATCTAAGGAATCAATATGAACCATACGATGGAATGTTTTTGGGTTTTTGGCTACAATTATCAAAATGCCCCTCTCAAAATCTTATAAACATGACCCCTTTTTTATCGTGAAAGGAAGGGAGAGAAGCTTGAAGCCAACTTGGAAAAAAAAAAAGCTAAGAGAGAACTATAGAAGAAGCTTGAAGTCCATCATCATCACAAGTGACACCGGCCAATGCCTACTGCTGTTGTCAACCGTCGTCGACAACTATTATAACCTAAACATTGTCGCATATATGTTGTAATCCCGTTATCGGGAAAGTTGGATCTTTATAACGCAAACACATATAGTGTAATATTTTGACTGGGCTAAGCTCCGTGATTTTGTATCCTCTTTCTATGATTTTTTCATGTAAAAATCTTATAAATTTTCTGTTTTTTCAACTCTTTGAATTTTCATATAAAGCTAAGACGTGAAATTTTATTTTACCACTATGAGTTCTGTGGCATGCAACAAACTTTGTGAATAATTTTCATTCTTAGAAGGCATTAAAAAGCTTACTGAGAAAACAGTTAAAAGAAATAAAACCATTTTATATTATCATATTTTCAAATTATGAAAATTACGATTGACTCTATTAGTTATATAACTGTTGAAAAAGTATTTTTTTTTCCTATGAATAATGCAAGAAATTGACAACGAAATAGAATAAGAGATCAATAGATGAATGTTCTTTTAGTCACTTATAACAATAAATCAATTATTCAACATTTTTAAAATATTAAATCTAAATATTATAAATTATGTTTTTTATCTATATATAATTTATATTTTTATAAATATATTTTAAATAAAAAGTTTAGAGCATTTTTAAATTGCTAGGCTTTGCCTTTTTTTTTTTTTTTTTTTTTTGCAACTATTTAAGTCCATTTTTGAACAATGAGCAAATATAAATGAGTGAGAGCACATAACATGATTAACTAGGAAAATTTTCATATTTAAAATTAATTTAAAATTTTTGAGATATTATTTTAATTATTTCAATTTTTATTTAAACATGAAAACAATATAAGCAAGGGTTGCGTTAGGTAATGCAACGAAAAAACTTGTCGAAATAATCATGACATGAATCCTTTAAATCATTGTTAATTTGGCGTCCCAAGGAAGCGCACGGCTTGAATACTGAAAATGTGGTAGCGCGGTGCGTGTGCAAATAAATAAAGGGATTCCCACATTATGGACCAAGCGGGCAAAGAAGTTAGTCCATGAAACTAGAATTAGGTTAGAATCTTGGAATATAGGTAATTTACGTAAATTAATGGAATTAATAGATATTATGGTTCATAGAGATAAATATTTTATGTATTCAAGAAACTAAATGGGTTGGGAGAAGGCCAGGAGATTGATAGTTTAGGTTTTAAACTTTGGTATTCGTAAAAGTCGAACTAAAATGGAGGTGTGATTATAGATAAAAGTTTGAAGGATAATGTTATAAATATTAATAGATGTGGAGATAGAATTATAGATTTAAAGATTATTATTGATACTAAGATTATCAATGTTATAAGTGTCATGCTCCTCAAGTAGGTTTGGAGGCAAAAGAAAAATTTTAGAATGAATTAGAAGGATTAATACAAAAGATACCTCTTGAAGAAAAAAATATTTATTGGAGGAGATTTAAATGGACATGTTGGTAGAGTGGTAGAAGATTTTAAAAGTATCATGGTGGTTATGGATTTGGAGTGACTAAAGAAGAAGGCAGGACTATATTAGATTTTGCTTTAGCTTATGATTTTGTAGTTGCTAACACTTTATTTAAGAAAAGAGATGAGCATATTATTACATCAAAAAATGGATCTAGTAAAACACAAATTGATTATTTTCTGATAAGAAAAATATATCGTTTAGATTGTAAAGATTTTAAGGTCATTCCAAGTGAAAATCTAAGTACCCAACATCGATTGTTAGTTTTAGATTTTAACATAAAAGGTTGTAAGAGAAAAAATAAATCAAATTATTATCCTAAAAATAAATCAAATTATTATCCTAAAATTAGATGGGGACACTTAAAGAACACAAATAAAAATATTTTTAAGAGCAAGCTATAAGGGATTAGAATTTGGGATGTTCATGAGGAAGCTAACATTATATGGGAAAAAATAGCAAGTGAAATTAAGCAGTTCTAAAGATGCTTGGAGAATCAAAAGGAAAGCCTTTAATAAGAATAGTTGGTGGTGGAGTCAAAGTGCAAGAAAAGATAAAAATAAGAAGTATTGTTATAAAATTTGGTTTAGATGTAAAACTTGGAGAATTGGGAAAGATATAAAGTGTAGATATCTAAAAAAGTATATATGATACAAAATTTAAATTTTCTTTTATACAGATTAGATACCAAAGAAGGTGAAAGATGTATGTATAAGTTAACTAAAGAGATAGGAGAAGTAAAGACATAGTTCAAGTGAGGTGTATTAAGAATGAAAATAATAAAATACTTTTTTTAGAAAATGATATTGAAAATAGGTGGATGATGTATTTTGATAAACTTTTCAATGAAGGATATGAAAGTACGATTGATTTTAGCAACCTTAATACCCTAAACAAAAATAGAGAATTTCATTTTTATCGTTGTATTAGTAAATCTAAAGTTAGTGAAACTTTAAAAAAAATGAAATGTGGAAAAGCGAGGACGGATAATATTCCAATGATGTGGAAATGTTTACGAGATCAAGGAACTTATTTTACAAATCTTTTAATGTCATCTTAAAGACCAAAAAAGATGCTGATGAGTGGAGAAAGAGTTTGTTGGTTCTATATTTAAGAATAAAGGTGATGCACAAGAGTGTCCAAATTATAGAGGAATTAAGTTAATGTGATACATTAAAATTATGGGAGAGAGTAATTTAACATAGGTTACGATGTGATACGAAGTTTCTCACAATCGTTTGGTTTCATGCCGTAGATCTACTATGGATGCTATACATTTGTTAAGGGGTTTGATGGAGAAGCATAGAGAAAGTAAGGAGGATCTACATATGATATTTATTGATATAAAGAAAGCTTATGATAAAGTTTCAAGAGATATTCTTTGGAGAGTTCTAGATCAGAAAGGAGTTAATATTGGCTATATTCAAGTCATTAAGGATATGTATACTAGAGCTTTTACTTGTGTCCAAACACAAGGAGGATTGACAAAATATTTTCCTATTTCAGTTGGATTACATCAAGGATCAGCTTTAAGCCCTTATCTTTTTTACTTTAGTTATGGATGTTCTTACTAGGCATTTACAAGAAGATGTTCCTTGGTGTATGCTTTTGCTGATGACATTCTTCTTGTTGATAAGACTAGAGGAGTCCAAAAACTTGAATTATGGAGGTCAACTCTAAGTCAAAAGGTTTTCGTTTAAGTAGATCAAAACGAATATATGGATTGTAATTTTAGTTGTAGAAGTTCAGTGATAGTGTTGTGACATTAGGTGAACAAGTCATTAATAAGAGAACGTTTATATTTAGGCTCATTGTTCAAAATGATGGTGAAATAGATGGAGATGTTATTAGTAGAATTCAAGTTGGAAAGTGGAGGAATGCATCCGCCTATGATGTGATAGAAAAGTTTCATTTAAACTTAAGAAAAATTTTATAAGATGATAAGAAGACGAAATGACTTATGTGAATGTAAATAAAAGAGAAGATAGATTAAGTTACTGGATGAGGATGCTTAGGTGGATAAGTGGTTTTACTCTTAGAGATAGAATGCAAAATGAGTATATTGAAAAAGTTAGAGTAGCTCTAGTGGTAGATAAGATTAGGAGAGTCGCCTTAGATGGTTTGGCCACATAAAGCGTCCAGATGACAGAGAGTAGATCATTAGATTTATCTTATGTTAAGAAAGGTAGAGGTAGACCTAAAAAGACTTGGTTAAAATGTATAAAAAATGATCTTAGTATACTTGATTTAAATGAGAATTTGACACATAAGACACAATGGATTAAAGGATTCATAGCTACAAGTGGGATTAAGGCTTGTTGTTGTTGTTGTTTCATTGTATTTAAAAACAATATAATAATTAATTAATTATTCATATTAATTTTTATTAAAATAAATTAAAAAATTTTAAACTCATTTTAACTCAATTTCAATAAATATACTCTGGTATATTTTTTATTCCACATATATTTTACCACATCTCGAGACGATAACCTGCATCCTCGTTCGGATATGGGTCATATGGCTATGGAACCAGAAGCCTTCCTGTTCACCTTCCTCATCTTCCTCGCCTTGTTTCTCTTCCTCAACATCCTCGCAAAAAATAGAAAACTGAAAGAAAGAAGATGATCCCAGCAGGTCCATGGTGCTTTCCCATGCTCGGCAATCTCCATCTTCTCGATCCCAACAAGCCTCACCACTCCCTCCTCAATCTCTCAAATAAACACGGCCCTCTCATGCTCCTCCAACTCGGCACCATCCCGACTCTCGTCGTATCCTCCCGTGACATAGCCCAAGAGATCTTCACCAACTACGATCTCATCTTCTCTGGCTGCCCTCTCCTCACCGCACCAAAGAAAATTTTCTACAACTGCTCCAGCATCGTCTTCGCTCCCTATGGAGAACACTGGCGCCAAGCTCGCAAGATCTCCATGCTCGAGCTTCTTAGCCCTCGTCGCGTTCGATCTTTCGAAACCATTTGAAGGGATGAAATGGAGAAGCTCGTAGCGACCATCAAAGATCTCTCAGTAGCTAATCTGAGCGAGCTAATGCTTACACTGGCAAACAACGTGGTTTGCAGAGCAGCGCTCGGTGATGAGTTTGCAGATGTTGGATATGGTGAAAAACGAGGGGTTCATCTTCATGAGTTGCTTTTGGAGACCTAGAGTTTACTTGGCGGCTTCTGTTGGGCGGACTTGTTTCCTTGGATGGAATGGGTTGATCGGTTAAGGGGCTTTCATGGGAGGTTGGAGAAGAACTTTGAGGAGATGGATAAGTTCTTTGATAGAGTTTTTCGGGAGTTTCTTGAAAAGGAAGAAGAAGAAGAAAAGGGAGGTGACGGTATTAAGGATGATGACATTGAGGAGGAGAAGGATTTACTACATGTTTTGCTAAGGCTACATAAGGATGCAGTTGTTCATGGAGGTTTTTTGAGCAGTATGGAACATGTCAAGGCCATCTTAGTTGTAAGTTGAACTTCTCTTTTTCTATTTACATTCATCTTTAACAGATAATTTTTTAAAAAAATTATGTTTAGGAGTACATAATTATGTAAGCAACTTAAGATCTCTCTCTCTCTCTCTCTCTCTCTCTCTCTCTCTCTATATATATATATATAAAGTATTGAGTTTATTTTCCTGTCTTAATTTTTGCAGGATGAGACGTTTCCTGATACAAATAAGATTTTTAATTTTCAAGACTTAATCAAAATATTTGAAACTCCATCGACTAAATTAATTGGACTATTAATAATAGATATATAATTTTATTGTTAAATAATTTTAAATGATAAATGACAGAAGGATTTAAATCAGTTTTTAACAAAATCGTAAGTAGGACAATTTCTGAACCACCCATTCTATATCTTAAACCTTTTATTTGTTGTCAATTCTTTTTTCCCGAATTATTACGTGTACGAGGTTGCTCTCATGGTACCATCTTTTCCGAGCCTTCTTACAATTGCTTATCATAAAAAATATTATATTATTTTATCAAAAAAGATTTTATTAAATATTTTCTTGCAGTAAAAGTATATAAAGTATATTGAATATTGGCCTGAAAGGTTTGAAGGAAGCAGAGTGGATTTCAAGGGACAAGATTTTGAGTTTTTGCCTTTTGGCTCGGGGAGGAGAAAATGCCCAGGGATCAGTTTCGCCATGGTGATTGTTGAGCTTGTGTTGGCCAATCTTTTCTATTGCTTTGATTGGTCTCTGCAGGTCGAGGATGTCAATATGGAGGAGGCCATTGGAATCACAACACATAAAAAAAAGTACTGTACATATATATATATATATATATATATATATATATATATATATATATATATATATATATATATATATATATATATGTAAGGAATTTTGAATTTGTAAATGTTGACATGATATTTTTAAGTTGACACATCCTTACCTTAACAATTGAAAATATAAATAAAAAAAGACAATTAACTCATCCTTGACCATACTTAGAGTTTGATGAAATATCAATTTCATGATTATAACTATTTGTTTAACTAATTTAATTGAAATCACAATTATTTCTCCTAAATCAAATTAAAACATAATTTTCCAGAAGAAAAATGCCCGAATACTATATTTTTAAGAATAATTATTATACCTTTTTGACTTTTATGTGTAAAATGACTTCTATGGGTTGTAGAAGTCATATTTTCTTTGAACTCTCGATGAGATAATTTCTTGAGTATAGTGGAAAAAAATTTGGACGAAGAGCTTGAATGTTAAGATAATTTTAGATTATTCATTACTAATTGCCTATATTATATAGTGTGAAAAATATTAATAAATAAAAACATTGAAAACTATTATGTCCAAAAAAATATTTTAAAATGGATAATATGTGATAAATATATACTAAAAATATAAAATATAATATAAAATAATTTTTTCTTATAAATTTGGAAAATAATTTCTCATAGAACATCTTGAAAGAATTTAATCCAACATTCCTACGTCGAATTCAAATTAATGTAATGCACATGATTTATCACATGTTATATATATATATATATATATATATATATTCTATCTTTAAGATCATTTCCCAATTTGGGCAAAAAATGAGAACGCATGGTTGGCTATAAAAATTTCATATTTTGAATTTATTCAAATATTTTGTGATATTATTTAAAGATATTTGAATTTAATTCATGAATGTAAATTAATAATCAATTAATTAATCTAATTATTCATCATAAAATAAAATAAAACAAGTTAAAACTCATTCTAACAAATTTTAAAAAGTATATTCCGATCCATTTTTATTCTATATATTTTACCAAATCTGAAGAAGAGACCATACATTGCATCTTGTTTGACATGACTGTGGAACAATACGCTTTCCTGATCCTTTTCCTCCTCTTCCTCCTCTTCTCCCTCTTCCTCGAGAAAATATTACGTCCGGAGTCCGCACGTAGCTTTACGTGCGGACTCCAATCCATGGACATGTGTCGCTTTTTTTCCCGCTTTTGATGAGCAACAGATAACGACGGCTTTCCTGACCCGCCCAGAACGCCGATGGTATTAACTGACTACCAGAAATATATTTCCCGCCACCCGCCGTTAGCGTCGGGGAGAATTTAAAAGAAATATATGACAGATTTAGGGTTCGGTTAATTTTTCCAGTAAACGAGAGAAGAGATCTAAAATCTCATTTCCTTTACAAGAACCATGAAGATGGAGAACGCGTTGAAAATAACAACCATTTTAGAGGATGTATTAAATACAAATTCATCTTAATGCTTCTCGTGCATTTTTCTGTTTATTAGTGATATTCTTTCATCGAAGAGAATATGTCATTACTTAATTGAGCAATTTGGATGTTTTTTTGAATATTTAATTTTGAGTGTTATTTTACATCAGCGTGTACCTCTTTGGAGGTACGATCAATTTTGATATTTTTTTCACATGTTTTTTTGCCAACTTTATGATTATGTTTAACATTGCAAAGGAAGCATTTGGAGATTGTTTGGGTGATTTTGTTAGTGCTGATTCAGGTACTCTTTGGAGGGTACAGACCTTTTTTGATCTTCTTTCTATTTTTTTTGCCAACTCCTTATGATTATGTATAGGGCATTGCAAAGGAAGCATTTGATGGGCTTGGGTGGTTTGGTGGTTTAGCATCAGACCAGTGTACCTCTTTAGAGTGCACATTTTGACCTTTTTTCCAATTTTTTTGCCAACTCCTTATGATTATGTATAGGCATTGCAAAGGAAGCATTTGATGGCGTTGGGTGATTTGGGTGGTTTAGTGTCAGACTCTGGTACCTCATTGAGGGTCTGACCATTTTGACCTTTTTTTCTATTTTTTTGCCAACTCTTATGATTATGTTTGGCATTATAATGGAAGCATTTGGGTGTGGTTTGGGTGGTTTAGTGCTCAGACTGTACCTCTTTGAGGGTAGAATTTTTGACCTTTTTTCCATTTTTTTTTTGCCAACCCTTATGATTATGTTTAGGCATTATAATAAGCATTTGATGGCGAGTGGGTGGTTTAGTGCATCACTGTACCTCTTTGGAGGGTACAGATCAATTTTGACCTTTTTTCCATTTTTTTACTCTTGATTATGTTTAGAACATCGCAAGGAAGCATTTGTCGGTGATTTGGGGTATTTCAGATCTGCATGTGGTACCTCTTTGGAGTACTGACCTTTTTTGATCTTCTTCCAATTTTTTTTGCCAACTCCTTATGATTATATATAGCATTGCAAAGGAAGCATTTGATGGCTTGGGTGGTTTAGGTGGTTTACAGACTCAGACTGTACCTCTTTGAGAGGCAATTTTGACCTTTTTTCTAGTTTTTTTTGCCAACTCCTTATGATTATTAGGGCATTATAGGAAGCATTTGATGGCGTTTGGGTGGTTTCGGGTTTAGTGCATCAGACTGTATACCTCTTTGGAGGGTACGATCAATTTTGACCTTTTTTTTCCATTTTTTTTACTCCTTCCGATTATGTTTAAACGAGGAAGCATTTGATGTCATTTTGGGTGATTTTGGGTGGGTATTTTGCATTCACATTGTACCTTTGGAGGGTACGAACCTTTTGATCTTCTTTCCAATTTTTTTTGCCAACTCCTTATGATTATGTATGGGCATTGCAAAGGAAGCATTTGATGCTTTGGGTGTGGTTTTAGTGGTTTAGTGCATCAGACTCTACTTTTGAGGGTAGCACATTTTGACCTTTTTTTTCCGCTTTTTTTTTGCCAACTCCTTATGATTATGTTTAGGACATTATAATGGAAGCATTTGATGGCAGTTTGGGTGGTTTCTGGGTAGTTAATTTTCCATCTATATTTTCTAACATATTTTTGTATCTGTTCTGCCAGGTAAATGCAGTCAATGACCCATATATGGAGAAACTCCTTGGCACCACTGTTCAGAATGAAACGGAGGCATATGCCTGCGACTATGCACATCAAATTGTGTTAAGGACCATACTAGTTATTGGCTAAACTCAAAGAAATTGAAATCAAAAGATTTTCTATGTGCAAAAGCGGTCAAGAAGTCGCCTAAATAGCTTGACAAAATTCGAAAGTTGATACAAGAATTGTCCGCATGATTAGATTCTCGTGATTTGGAGGGGAAGGACGACAAAAAACATAGAAAGTCATAATCATTCTTTGGCGAGCTGCCGACCTACATCTTCTCGGATCACAGATGCATTAGCGATGAAAAGGCTGTTGAAGACAATGACGAGTAGTATTAGAGCAACCGATGCATTCATATCTAACCGAGGAAGTTGGCGTAGAATATCGTTCACCAAAAGAGATGCTTTCAATTTTATTCAAAGAGAAAAGATCGAGGATTGCAAAATGGTGATGGTAATGCATTAATACAGTTGTTTAAGGAGACGCAAGCATCGGATGGGATGTTTGCATGGGATGTGCAAGTTGATGAGTCGGATTACTTAGTAAGTTTTTTTTGTAATGGCATGTCTGGATAGAAATATGATTGTTTTGATGTGATAATTTTTGATACGTTTATCGACTCAATAAATATAATCTCTTGTGCCTCTTATGGAGTGAATCATCACGGCAAAATGTATTATTTGGAGTAGCCTTTTATCAAGAGACAAGTCATTCTCATTATTCCAAACTTTTCTTCTTGAATGACATCCTATAATAATATATTCACGATCAAGATATGAGCTATCAAATTGTATTGCATACTCATCATATGTGCCAATGGCATATTTCAAAGAAAGCTCCTTCCAAGGTTCATTGCTTTAATAAGACAAGATAAGAAGGCTATTTTATAAATGCATGAGTAAGTGTGACTTGAGGAAGAGTTTAAAGAGGCTTGGTATGCCATGCTAAGAAGGCAATTTGCATGATCATGCTTGGTCCGAGCTTTATAAGATTAGATCCAAGTGGTCCACCGATGAAGGACTCATGCATGGGCATTAACGAACGTAGTGAGTCCAAACAATGTATGTCATGGAATATCTAAACCAACAAGTTCGCTGACATTGTTTCTTGGGGTTGGAAAAGGTTATGGAGACATGGCTTGAATGAACATGACGAAGACTTCAAGTTCATCGATTGTTCTTGTTCACCAATTCAATTCTAAAACAAGCATGTTTTTTTATACAAGAAAGGTTTACACTATGTTTGAAGAGGAATTTTGCATGGGGTTGGGGCCTATCGAACTAAGTCGGCGACCATGAGTATTTGGTAAGAAACTTAGAGAATAAAATGCATCCAAAACATAATGTGTATTTTGATGGACTACCCTAGAAGTGACTTGTACTTGCAAAAAATTTGAGATGATGGGATTACTTTGTGCCCATTGTATCGAGTTCTTAGTCGGAAGATGTTGTGATTCGACAAGTATCTTCTCGATGGTCTACCAGAGCAAAAGAGGATATTTACAATGATAGTGCATACTGAAAATTAAGAGATGTGGCAGATGGAAATGCTCGCATTATTTTTGAACCACATAAGTCGATATGCATATCAAATAAGCGACGTGGTAAGAGAGTAGGACTATATGCTTGGATCCCTAAAAAACTATATGATGATGTCGACTTATAATTGGGAATTCCGACAAAGCGTTAGGAAGAAGAAGTTAACCACACGATAAGGGAAAAGACATCTTAAAAGATCCGTTAAGCAACGTCAAAGGGTGTTTCCAACTCAAGGCTTAAGGGATATTGGGAGAGATCCAAGAAAGCCAAGATAATTTTCTACTATTACTTTTGGTATTTTAAATATTGTTGTTAATCTTCAAACCCTTTTTTTTTTTTTTGCGTAAACCAAACTACGATGATAGTGTGTCAAGGTGCTTCCTCAAAGTTGCTTCACCTTTCTATGCCAAAGTGTTTTCAGAGATGCACATAATATCACACATCGATCCGTAAGAAAGTATCAACTAATGATGTTCTACATGCGAATTTAACTGAGCTACAATGAAACAATCTACAAGGGTACACTAAGTCGATGATGGAAATTATCTCGGAAAACATTTTGATATGACATTATCCGCTTTGATTAGTTCGATAGCTAGGAGATTTTTTGGTGTGTTTGTAGCTCTTTAAGCAATAGTGATTGAGTTAATCCCTGTTGTGGAAATTGTAATCAGACAAGATCAATAAATATGTACCAATAAGATCAATTTTAACTTTTTTTCCTTTTATTGCCAATTCCTTATGATTATGTGTAGCATTATAATGGAAGCATTTGATGGCGCTTGGTTTTGGTGGTTTAGCATCTGCACTCAGATACCTCTTGAGGGTGACATTTTTGACCTTTTTTCTAGTTTTTTTTTGCCAACTCCTTATGATTATGTATTCGAAAAAAAAGCATTTGATGGCGCTTGGGTGGTTTCGGGTGGTTTAGTATATGTACCTCTTTGAGGGTACAGATCAATTTTAACCTTTTTCACATATTTTTTGCCAACTCCTTATGATTATGTTTAACATTAAAGGAAGCATTTGATGGCGGTGGTTTTTGGGTGGTTTAGATTCAGACTGTACCTCTCTGGAGGGTACATTTTGACCTTTTTTCACATATTTTTTGCCAACTTCTTATGATTATGATTATGTGAAGCATTTAAAAGCTTTGGGTGGTTTGTGATTTAGTGTGATGACTGTATTTCTGAGGGTATAGTTCATTTTGACCTTTTTTCACATATTTTTTTTTTGCCAACTTCTTATGATTATGTTTAATATCAGAAAAAAGAATTTGATGTGGTTTAGGTTTAGTGATCAGATCAGTGTACCTCTTTGAGGGTCTGACTATTTTGAACCTTTTTGTAGTTTTTTTTAATCAAATCCTTATGATTATATTTAGAGCATTAAAATGGAAGCATTTGATGTCGAGTGGTTTGTGGGTATTTTGCTTTACTGTGGTACCTCTTTGGAGGGTACGACATTTTTTACCCTTTTTCCGTGTTTTTTTCCAACTCCTTAGATTATGTTTAGAACATTATAATGGAAACATTTGATGTCGCTTTGTGATTTTGGGTGTATTTTGTATCAGACCGCACTTTGATAATGCACCATTTTGACTTTTTTCTATTTTGCCAACTCTGTGATTATGTATGTGCATTGAAAGGAAGCATTTGATGGCGTTTGGGAAGTGGGTGATTTAGTGCCAGACTACCTCTTTAGAGAGTACGAACATTTTAACCCTCGGTTTTTTTTTGCCAACTTTATGATTTGTTTTTATGCAAAGGAAGCATTTGATGGCGCTTGGATTTTCAGGGTGGTTTGATCAGATCAGACTGTACCTCTTTGGAGGGTACAGATCAATTTTGACCTTTTTCACATATTTGCCAACTCCTTATGATTATGTTTAGAAACAAAAGGAAGCATTTGATGGCGTGGTTTATGGTTTAGATATGTACTCGTACCTCTTTGGAGGGTGACATTTTGACCTTTTTGTAATTTTTTTGTCAACTCCTTATGATTACATAGGGCATTGCAAAGGAAGCATTTGATGGCGTTGGGTGATTTACATGGTAGCATCTGTGGTACCTCTTTGGAGGGTACAGACCTTTTTTTTGATCTTTTTTTGCAGGTTTTTTTTCCCAACTCCTTATGATTATGTATAGAGCATTGCGAAGGATATATTATAATCTATTATAAAAAAATTCATCAGAATCTAATAAATTAAGCCTCTGGCATAAATTAAAAAAAATTTATTATATATAACTTCTTCAAATTATTGAACTAATATCTAAAATTTAAAATATATATGCACATGAATAATAGAAATTTCAATATTTGAGTTACCATAAAATGAAGTTTTCTTAAACTCGAATAGATTCATAAGAGGCTTAATTTATATAATTGTTCAAATCAATGATTTTGATTTTGATTTAACTCAAGAAAAAGCCCCACTCCAAAATGTATTAATCATTAACATCATAGTCAATATCAATCCTACTGTGACAAAGCATAAATTCAGAGCTCATAAATATGTTCAAAGTGAGAAAAAGTATCGACATGTTAAGCACAACTAAGCAACAATCTACCCTAGTAAATAGAATTACTAATCAACATTTACCTCACAATCAGAAATATAAAAAATATATATATTTAACAAAACCACACTACTTCATTAAATCATCATATAACTACACTACATATCAACTAAATATATTTACCATTAATCATAAAATAAACAACAGAGCCATTTTCAGGAGCAAAACCTAAGCATTTATTCAAAGGGTACTTCAGTGACTCAATATTTGAACTTCTAATCATTGTTCGCTTATTTTGAAAAGTTATTTTTATAGTCCATCTCATAGAACTAACCCGAGAATTATCAATCATCACTATCAAATACAAATAGATCCATATCATATGTGAAAATATACAATGCAGAATCACTATTCATGATAAGGAAATACTCAATATTCAAGGAAAATATACAATGTAGAATCACACTTTATGGCAGGGAAATCACTCTTTATTGCATTCACCTCCATGCCAAGTCATCTTCTTCTTCTCTGTGTGACTTCGAGGAGAAGTCAAGCAGAACGAGAGAGAGGATGAGTTCCCTCCCATTGATCTCTTCACAAGATTTGAAGAAGAGCTCGAACTTTGGGAGCTTCACGATCGATGCATGCACTTCAACAAATGAGTCTTCAAAGGTAATAAAATATCATCCGTGTCCATGCACTTCAACTATATGAGATGAGAGAGAGAAGTCAAACAAAGTAGAGTAAAATATCATCCCGTGTCATGCACTTAAAAAAAAATTCTGGTCTTCAAAGCCACCTAACAGATGCATTAAACAAAATCCTATATCGACAAAATAATATTACTTCACGGATTTTAAGTCCCAAACAAAATGTAGCAAGGCTAACCTCTAAATATATTCATTATCTTTGGCCAATCTGTTGGTCTACCCAAATAATGGATGTCTTACGCTTCCATGTATTTGCAGACAAACATTCAAGAATCGACACTATTTTCTTGACCGGTATCCCACTCACTATGTCGATTGGCCATTTCCTGATCGCCGCAAAAAAGCTCAAAGATCTTCAACAAATAATTTGATCTAAATAGGCAAAAAAAATTTCAATAAGTTGGAGGAAAAAAAAGTAAAGATGAACCATTTGAAAACAGTTTACAATCTCGTGAAGAATGCTCTTATGGGTTGGTTTGGGCAATGAGTCATAAAATACCGCCTCGATTTAATATGTCAAAAAGAGTGTCCAGTCATTATCTATAACGGTAGTAAGATTAACTCAACACACCGTCTCAGTGATATCGGATGAACATCTTGCTTTCCATCTTCAGTGCATAAGCATAACTCTAGAGAAAGAAGAGAATGATTACACATGCCTTTCATCTAAGCAACAAACAAGAATCAATCGTAATACATTCTGGGGTAACATACCCAATGCAAGCATGAAATGTACAAATATGGGACATACAATCCGAGCGAAAGCATTTCGCTAGTAAGAAGCGGCATCAATGTGTGCATCGAGATATTGATCCGTGCAACTCATCGACCGCCTCGCAATAATGATATTCCCACCGCTAATCGTATCACCGCAATTAATAAATATTTTAAAGTGATTTGAACGAAAGTTATTTTACTTATGAAGGACCCGGGCTTGACTTACTTGTCCTGAACCGAGCACAGTCAATAAGATCGAGCATTGGCTTAGGCAAAATAGCCCTGGATGAGAACTCGACAACATGAAGTGCCTTTGATGCCTGCAATGAAATTACTAATGACAAAAGCTAGCGATGAAGAGCTACATTCACTATGAAAAAATCCTCGATCTACTGAGATGATGCATACCTCCGACTGATGCTCCTCCACCACGACGATGGCAGTCTGTGGGTCATCGACCTCTATTGGCTCATCTTTGCTAACCTATAAAATAATTTAGTGATGATGAGCTAGACTAAATATGACTTCGATCGAGTCGAGATTATTAATACCTCGGTCTGATGCTCCTCCACCACAATAGTAGCAGCCTGTGGGTCATCAACCTTTATTGCATCATCTATGCTAACCTATACAAAAATTTAGTGAAAGACTATTTTTATTATCTCAAATTTAAAAGAAAGTAACTTAATACCTCTCACGGCCGCAGCTTGAGTGGAGGCCACCACATCATTTGTTGCTCGAGACTTCGTAAGTGTGTGTGAAAGGGAAATACTTTTCCTCTTTCTTATCCGCCGAGCTTTAACACCACGCCAATGTCGCCAATTAGTTTGAGCATCGCATGTGTGGTGGCCTCCACAAGAACTTCTCCTACGGTCAATTCCACGCTGGCTTCCCTTTGAAGTATCCAACTCAATGGAATCCCTGTGGTAGCCTCCACAAGAGCTTCCTCTGTAACTCCTCGGCCAGACACGCAGTCTCGGGTACCATCCATGTGGGAAGCTCCCGTAGCCTCCTCAAGAGTTTCCTGGTGACCCCTAGAACCTCCCATGCATTTGGGGTGAGGACCCCACGGATAGAACATCCTCGAGCAAAGAACCTCAAGAAATCAAGCCCATCCAACCTCTCGCCATTGTTGTATGGAAAGACATCCTCTCGTCCTTCAAACCTGAACATCCTCTCCACCGCAAAGTCTTGGGGGGGAGCAGAGGGCGTGCTAAAACACTGACGGGGAGAATATCGAGGAGAGATATAGGAGAGTCGGGGCTTGATTGGACTTAAAAGGACTACTATCGCTCCACATGTAGATTGTTGGGCGGGACTCGATGAAGGAGCCAATCGCCTTCCAATAAGTCCTCGAATGAAAGGCGCACTGCGGTAAAAGGATAAAAATTTTGAAGACATACAATATAAATGGATACATTCTTATTTGAACTAAGTGATATTATTATATGTCCCCATGTCCTCCCAAACCGGAAAGCATTTTTTGGGAACTCTATTTTAGCCCATCGCAAAGATAATGCGTTTCTGTGTTCATGACGGGCTTATGATGCTTATTCACCCCATATCTACAATGAATATATTAAACAAGAAACTTCAAGACATTATATTTCACATTAATGGAGATATAAAACATACCATCGAAGAGTGACAAATCCACTCATGTAGCCCTTCCTGTCTCAATCTTGATGCAATAACATCAAATTGGGAGACTAGAAGTCCCAAATGGCATCGAATTGACTTAGCAAATCTATCTATATCATCTAAGTATTCAATTCGATGCCACCGAATTGTGATATACAAAAAATAGATTTGATGAAGAAAACATATGTACAACCGCATAAATCAGCCGGTAACGAGCCATCTCAACTCTCTTGTAGTCCGATGAGTCAACAAATGACAATGGGATTTCGCCATACAACCTTCTCCCTCTCTTGGCATCCCTATCATCAATGCAACTTCATCGGGTGAAAGGAATGTACGCCCACCCAAAGCAGAAAGCTTGCTTTTTATGTCCCAAAGAAGACAGATCGATGTAATGGCAACCGAATCTTGCTTGATGCCATGGAGTCTAATGAATTGAGAGAGGCTTTAAAATGGCTACATCAAGAAAAGCTTATTATCAACACATTTCTCACGCAGAGGTCTGCACCTGGTTATCCTTTTCCCGACATGGTAAACTTAAAGACAAGTAATTAGGTCAAAATGGTCTGACCTCCAAAGAGGTACACAGAGTAATGCACTAAACCACCCAAATCCCCAAACTACCATCAAATGCTTCCTTGCAATGTTCTAAACATAATCATAAGGAGTTGGCAAAAAAAATGAAAAATGGTCAGACTCTCCAAAGAGGTACACAGGGTACAGATGCACTAAACCACCTAGAAACCACCTAAACTGCCATCAAATGCTTCCTTTGCAATCTTCTAAACATAATCATAAGAAGTTGGCAAAAAAAATGGAAAAAAGATGGTTCAGACCCTCCAAAGAGGTACACAGGGTACAGATGCACTAAACCACCCAGAAACCACCCAAACTGCCATCAAATGCTTCCTTTGCAATGTTCTAAACATAATCATAAGAAGTTGGCAAAAAAAATTGAAAGATCAAAATGGTCAGACTCCAAAGAGGTACACAGGTGTATGCACTAAACCACCCAAATCACCCAAACCGCCATCAAATGCTTCCTTTGCAATGTTCTAAACATAATCATAAGAGTTGGCAAAAAAATGTGAAAAATGTCAAAATGATCTCAGACTCCAAAGAGGTACACAGAGTACAAATGCAAAATACCCACCTAAAAAAACCCAAACTACCATCAAATGCTTCCATTATAATGCTCTATACATAATCATAAGGAGTTGCCCAGAAAAAATTGTAAAAAAAGATCAAAGATCCAGATTCTCCAAAGAGGTACAGTACGATGCACTAAACCACCCGTAAAACCACCCAAACCGCCATCAAATGCTTCCTTGCAATGTTCTAAACATAATCGAGTTAAAAAAAAAATTGGAAAAAAGATCAAAATGACCAGACCTCCAAAGAATTACGTACAAAATGCAAAATACCCACCCAAAATACCCAAACGCCATCAAATGCTTCCATTATAATGCTCTATACATAATCATAAGGAGTTGGAAAAAATGAAAAAAGATCAAAAGGTCTCAGACTCTCCAAAGAGGTACAGATGATGCATTAAACCACCCAAACCACCCAAATCGCCATCAAATGCTTTGCAATGCCCTAAACATAATCATAAGAGTTGGCAAAAAAATCAAAAGATGGTACTCCAAAGAGGTACACAGGTACGATGCAAAATACCCACCCAAAATCACCACCCAAACCGCATCAAATGCTTCCTTATAATGTTCTAAACATAATCATAAGGAGTAAAAAAATGGAAAAATCAAAAATGGTCAGAATTCTCCAAAGAGGTACATAGGTACGATGCACTAAACCACCCAAAACCACCCAAACCGCCATCAAATGCTTCCATTATAATGCCCTAAACATAATCATAAGAGTTGGCAAAAAAAATGAAAAGGTCAAAATGGTCTGTATTCCAAAGAGGTACACAGAGATGCACTAAACCACCCAAAACCACCCAAACCGCCATCAAATGCTTCCATTATAATGCCCTAAACATAATCATAAGGAGTTGGCAAAAAACTGAAAAAAGGTCAAAATGGTCCATTCCTCCAAAGAGGTACACAGTAATGCACTAAACCACTAAACCACCCAAATCGCCATCAAATGCTTCCATTATAATGCCCAAACATAATCATAAGGAGTTGGCAAAAAAAAATGGAAAAAAAAGGTCAAAATGTTACCTCCAAAGAGGTACAGTGGAATGCACTAAACCACCGAAACCACCCAGCGCCATCAAATGCTTCCATTATAATGCCCTAAACATAATCATAAGAGTTGGCAAAAAAAAGCGGAAAAAAAGGTCAAAATGGTCGTACCCTCTAGAGGTACAGTCGATCTAAACCACCCGAAATCACCCAAACTGCCATCAAATGCTTCCTTTTGAATATAATGAACATAATCATAAGGAGTTGGCAAAAAAAATGGAAAAAAAGGTCAAAATTACTCCCCTCAAAGAGGTACGAGTATACAAAATAACATATAAAATAGCCAATCTTTCCTTTGTATCAAGAAGTAAACCCTAAATTCATTCAAGTTCGAACATGTGTAAATACCTCATGTAGTCACCTACAATACCTCAATTTATGATTTGCTATACCACGGCGTCGCGTCTGATCGACAACGGGGTCGAGAAAAATCCTTCGGCGAGGAATGTCGAGCGTCGGTAATGTTCTCGTTCTTCTTCTCGCTTGACGCTTTTGAAGGCGCCGGGAAATGTATTTCTGCGCCGTGTTAATCGCCATCGGCGTTTATAGGGCGCGGGCGGAAAGTTATCTATTTCTCGTTAATGGGTAAAGCGGAAAAAAAACCGGGACACATGTCCAGGTGGAGTCCATCGTAAAGCTACGTGCGGACTCGACGTAATATTTCTCCTCTTCCTCAACATCTTAGAAAAAATGAAAGGAAGAAGAAGATCCCACGTCCATGGTGCCTCCCATTTTAGGCAACCTCCATCTCCTCGATCCCAACAAGCCTCCTGCTCCTCCTAAATCTCTCAAATAAACACGGCCCTCTTATACTCCTCCAACTCGGTCCGTTCCACCCTCGTCGTGTCTTCCGCTGCATAGGAGATCTTCTCCACCTGACTTCTCCAGGGCGTGTCTCACCACAAAGAAAGAAGATTCTATACAAGCCTGGCCTTCGCCGCTATGGCTCGGTGGCAAGCCGCAAGATCGTCATGCTTCTTCTTACGTGTTCGATCTTTTGAAGCGGTCAGAGAAGAAGTGGAAGCTCGTCGAGATCTCTGCCGCTAACACGAGTTGACACTCTCTAGCAAACAATGTGATTTGCAGGCGTATCTGATGAGCTTGGAGATGGTGGATATGGTGGAAAAGGAGGGACTCATCTTCATGAATTGCTTTGAGACCCGAGTTTCTTCCACTTCTTGGGTGACTTATTTCCTTGGATGGAATGGGTTGATTGGTTAAGGGGCTTTCATGTAAGGTTGGAGAAGAATTTTGAGGAGGCTGGATAAGTTCTTTGATAGAGTTATTGGGAGCTTCTTGAAAAGGAAAAGGAAGATGAAGAAAAGAGAGGTGACACTTTAAGAATGGTGGCGAGAAGGAGAAGTACATGTTTTCTTAGGTCGCATAAGGATCTGATTGTTCATGGAGGCTTTTTGAGTAGTATAGATCATGTCAAGGCCATCTTAGTTGTAAGTTGAACTTCTCTTTTTCTATTTACATTCATCTCTAGCGTGAAGAAATGCGTATGATTAGGGGTACAGTTCTCAGTTAACAACTTGCAGATTTGATCACCATTTTTTTATTTCTAAATGCAAAAATTTTTAAACTAAACCTGATTAGTGATTTAATTAGTTAATTAGGCAGGATAAAAAAAAATTAACAAAATAGGCCTAATTTGATCGGTAGGCGTCTACTGGATCATGTATATCTTCTAAAAAAAAATTGATCACCGTTTTTTTGAACATATCAGGTTCAGTAGTTTTTAGAATTTGGCGTAGTTGGTGTCGTTGGAAAGATAATGAAAAATTCTACAACTTTCATGTTGACAGCTTTCGACGAATCTAGCCCGTTGAGCCGCAGTTTTTGCAAATGTGTTAGATGTGAAGTTGCAAAAAATAATAATATTGATGCATGATGACTCGTTTTTTATCATCGGGCTTATCGGTTGTCGAATTTTGGAGTGTTTAGCGTCGTTGGAAAGATAATAACAAATTTTACAACTTTTGTTGATAACTTTGACGGATCACGACCGATTTTTGCAAATGTATTTTTTGTTTACTCTAATTCAATTTCAGTGAAACTTGGATTGGGCATTTCTCCCACCAATATATGTTGGAATGAACTCATCACTCTGAGTTCACCATCGTAATAAAGAACAATAAATATACTATTCAACTCATCAAACTTGTAAAATCGATTATTATATTTCATTATGCAAAATCCATTAATATGACAAAGATGACTAAAATACTTCGCATTAAAGCCATCACTGATCCTAATATTTCACCTAAACAAACAGAACCCAACTACACAATATGAAAATAAAATTCAAAACCAATCATTCTCTTAAAGCAAAAATAAAACATCCCTAAACTACACATACATACTTCCTAAATAAAAAATTAGAACATTGCACAAAATTAAGCTTTCTACATAAAATTTATTGCCAATTTCGGATCGATCACATCTCCTAAACCCTAAATTAAACTACACATACACATTTCCTAAATAAAAAAAATTAACTTTGCAAAAATGAAACTATCACAATAAAATTGCCCACATTTTCAAAGCGATCACGGATCTCATAAACCCTTAAATTAACTACACATACACACTTCCTAAACAAAAAAAAGTGGAGACACATTGATGAAAACATAAGTAACTAGAAAATCCAATATTTACATAAAATAGTAGTGAGAACAAAATAAATAAAATAAAATAAATCTAGTATAAAAAAATTTAGTTACTAGATCCACCAATTCAAGGAGAGACTATACTTTGTTCTATAATAGAATATGATTCATATTCTCATCATGATGCTATTAACCAAACAAAATGTCAAGAACAACTAGTGATTGCGAAAACCCTTTAAGAACCTATAGGCATTAGACAAAATGAAGCTTTCCTAAATCAAAAGCGTGCACATTTTCAGATCGATCACAGATCTCTTACGAATATCATAACAATTAGCTAAACTAACCAAATACACTCATACAAAATACATTTCTTCTTCGTTTGGGGTTAGAGATACCTAAATCGGTGAAAATAAACCTTCCAAGCTCTTCTCTACGGCAACTTCTCGGCGTGAGCACCTTGGCGGCGACTTCTGGCCCGAGGTGGATCCGTGGATCAGCGTGGATCAAGCGGCGGAGCTGGCGAGAAGAAGAAAAAAAATGCTGGGTTTAAATCAAATGAGAAATGTCAGCTCGGTAGTGGCACTGCATCCGTCGGCCAGTCGGTACAGCTTAATTTTGTTTTTTATCCTGCCTAATTAACTAATTAAATCACTAATCAGGTTTAGTTTAAAAATTTTGTCATTTCTAAATTATTTTAAATAATAAATGACATATGGATTTATATCAGGACTTATAAACCACATATCTCATATCCTAAATATCTGATATGTGTGCGAGATGCTCTGATGGAACTACCGGTTCTGATCCGCTTGCTTTTCAAAACTATAAATCATTAATCAATAACGTATATTATTTTATCAAAAAAATTTTTTAAATATTTTATTGCTATCTCAAAAGCAAACAAATTTTATTGATTTTTTTTGTCTTATGATGCATACATGGTCAGGAAGCATTTATAGCCGGAACAGATACAACTTCAGCGACAATAACATGGACGATGACAGAGCTCATAAGAAACCCAAAGGTAATGAATAAGTTACAGGAAGAACTAAAGCAAGTCACTAATGATAATGCATATAGACTAATTCAAGAAAGCGACCTAGAAAACCTTAAATATTTAAAACAAGTCATTAAGGAATCCATGAGGCTAAAGCCTGTAGTCCCTCTTCTATTTCCACGAGAAACCATTCAATCATGCCAAATTCAAGGATACGAAATTCCAGCAAAAACACGTGTTATCTTCAATGCCATCGCTATTTCCACTGACCCTAATATTTGGGAGAAGCCGCTTGAATTCTGGCCTGAAAGATTTGAAAGTACCAAAGTAGATTTTAAGGGACAAGATTTTGAGCTTTTGCCTTTTGGGTCTGGGAGGAGAAAGTGTCCAGGGATTAACTTCGCAATGGTGATTGTTGAGCTTGTGTTGTCCAATCTTCTCTATTGTTTTGATTGGTCTCTACCAGATGGAATGAAGGCTGAAGATATCAATATGGAGGAGGCCATTGGAATTACAACACACAAGAAAGAGGCTCTTTGCTTGGTTGCTAAATTTAAGTGGTGAGGGATATATATATATATATATAAAACTTGTGATCCTATATTATTCCAAGATGTTACAAGCATGAAATAATAATATTATATTATCATCTTATTCATATTTTGTTGTTGTTGAATGACACAAAAATTTAAATATATGATTTGAAATAAGATGAGAAATGTATGATGAATTTAACTTAATAAAATATAGATTTGATAATATTTTGTTTATTTATTTCATTTTACAAGTAGGTGTTGATATATATCAATAAGTCAATAAAAATAATAAAATATTTTTTACACATAATTGTGACATCATATTCTTAAAAAATAATTCTAATGCATCACAAATTATAAAAAAAAATCTCCAACACATTAGATAAAAAAATTAATGATAATTTTAGCTCGAGACATGCTGGCCTTTATTTTATAGCATATTTTGTTAATATAATGATAAAACCTCTAGCAAAAAATTAAATAAAAATAAGCAAATAAATATGATACATAAAAATGAAAGATAAGTTTATATGGTTTGGTGATGATTCATCTATATATAAGATCAAACATTTCACAGAGCTTCAAAAAGTATATATTAAAAATTTTCTTCACACAAAATTTAAGATAATGAATAAAATATTCTATTATTTATATCAATACCTAAGGGGTTATTTGGGATCAATTTTATTTTATATTTTATATTTTTATTTTATAATATTTTTAAAAATATATTTATTTGATGTGTTTTTATATATTTTCATTTTAAAAATTAAATAATTTTATTTTTAAAACACTCAAAATAGCTTGTAGATATTTTGGGTGTTTTTAAAAATAATATTTTATTGAGGAATATCAAATCCCTCTTTTATAAACTTATTTTATAGTGATCATAAGATATGCATTTAAACAGGTCTAATTAATCATAAAATTTTATAAATTCTTCTAAAGTCAACAAAAAATTAATAATATAAAAAGTACACAAATATATTTTTAAAAATCACTCTCTATTATTTATAAGCCTCTTTTAGATGTTTTCCTTTGATTTTTTTTCTTTGTTGTTGTTATTATCTTTTCAGTGGAATGATTAATAACATCTCTGTTTGTTTCTATTGACGTTTGGAATTATTTGACATTAGAATGACTTTTAATTTAGTCAGATTTATCTTCTGCTTATTGATTGATTGGCCATAGGCATATTATCATATAAGAATAGCCTAAGCTAAGCTATAGGAATAATTGATGAAGACTCTTCTTCTTAATTTTTGAGATCCTCATCTCTTAATTGCAAGTAGTGCTCAATTTATTTAAAAAATGATGACCATCTATATGAGGATTTAATTTTTAACATAAAATTAAAATTGAGATTTTTTTTAAAAATTTTTTTAGATATGTATGTAACTAAATGTATGGGTGAAATAATAAGTAGATCATAAATATAGATAAATTATATCGAAGTCTAATCATTCACTTCTCCATCTTTGGCCTCCACTATCATCATCTAACTATTGACATCTATCAATTATTAATCACCACCAATGTGATCATAGATCGATATTTCTCCAACATTCTTAACTATAGTTACAAGAGATAACTCGTTATATACTTTATAAAATATACTCTTGAAGTCCATCTTGTTTTAAGTTATTCTCAAGAAACAATAGTAGGTGCATTTTATCCATTTTATAATGAGTTCTGACAGTTGGTAGATGTTATATATTGTGGGCTCAAAATGCCACCAATCTCCTCTTCGAAAAAAAGAGTGATTTAAAGTGTCCTGCATTTTCGTGAAATTAGATAGAGTAGATAAGACACTACCCAAAGATTTCATCCTCACTTGGTGAGAACTTTAGATCTAGTTCCAGGTTTCCTATAGGAACAAGCATCTATAGTTAATTACCCCTCTCAATAAGTGAGAGAGAACTTTCAATTAAGGCTAGTCATTAGATCACTAAAAGCGTAGCATATAGTAACAGCATGTAGAGTTTTAGGATTTAAATATGAAATTCATCATTTTAGCTTAAACCGGATGGTTGGGAGAATGATGACATGCCCGATATAGATCCCATGGTTTCACATCCCTGCACATCCTTAGTCTACTTAGTCGAGGAGGTAGTCGACCAACGACATGATCCTCATCAACAACACACATGGGTTATGTCGCCCAAGAAATCCTTGTGGACTGGGGTGGTGTTTATCTAAGGAGAGACAATCTTAAGCCCTAGAGGGTTGTTTCTATCAAGTATACTCTATGATTCACAACTCAAAGGGTGAGCCATTGGGGAGTATATGCCACGATCGTGATTATAATGAAGTGACCGCCAAACCACCGATTATAGGACTCGATCATAATCGTTTCATCTGGAGCCCATCGCCAAGCCACGCAGCTTTAGAGGACATGGGCCACCTTACTAGTGAGAGAGATTGAGAGAGCATACAGTAACACTTGATTTGACATTGCTCCTGTAATTTTCTTAATTTGTCACCCCACAAACAAAGAAGGTATATAGATTGAAGTTTTGCTTTAAGTTTTAATGATAGAATTTCATTTAAATGATTTTAGATTGATATTTGAAAATTGATTTGTTTAGAATATGTTTAGATTTAAGTTTTAGATTTTAAATAAGATTAGATCTACTATCACCTGACAAAATTGGTTTATCAGATTTTTCACTGATTTGAAACTCTTATTATAAGTTTTTAGATTTTGTTAACTCGGACCCAATCTTAAGACTAAACCGGGAAGCAATCCGCATAGCATCCTCAAACACTTGAATTTAAGCATTCAACGTAGTGTCGAGGAACATGCGGGTGTATATAGATTAGTTATTTATCTAAGGAGATAATCTTAAGTCTACCTTAGCTAACAGAGGGCTATTTTGCCTATCAAGTATATCCTATGATTCACAACTCAAAGGGCAGAGCCATTGGGGAGCATACGGGTTATGGTCATGATCGTAATATAATGGAGTTGCTAAACCACCCGATCGTGAGGACTCGTCATAACTACTTCATTTGGAGCCGCCAAGCCAATGCCGGGAGGACACTGCCACGCCCTTACTAGCGGAGATTGATTGAACATAAGAGAACATTGAACACTGATTTGATTGGCTCCTTGTGAGCTAGAGTTTGTTTAATTTGTCACCCCCGACAAACAGTTGTGGACGGTGGATAGATTGAGTTTGATTTAAATTTTTAGTGATAGAATTTCATTTAAGCTTTGCATTGATATTTGAAAGTTGATTTGATTAGAAAAATTGATTGATTTAAATATGTTGAAGAACTTTAGATCCTCACAACTCGCTTTAGTTAACAGATTAGAGATCTTGTCACCTCACGTAAATTATATTTTTACATTTGAAGCTCTTATTATAGGTTTTGTTAACTAACCCTACTAAGACTAAACGAAGCAACCCGCTAAAGATCCTCAAACACTTGAATTTAAGCATTTAACATAGTCGGGCACATGCGGTGTATTTAAGACTTCGAGTTTTATTTTTTTGAATTATGAAATTGATTTTGTATTTTCATTTAATTCCAATTTTACTACCTTTCGCAGACATTAAAATTTGCACTTGAAATCTCTATGTTTGAGCACATGCAGGAATTTATAGCTTAGCTAATTTCATCTAATAATTAAAATTATTGCTCTTGAAAATCATAATTAAGATGAAATTCATTAATTTTTGATTAAAGGAGGCCCTATGATTTTTGTAGATTTTGATTTAGTATCGCCTTTTGTTTGCTTGTACAAAGGGTTGCAGATCCGGTGGCGAAGAAGACATTTTAAATTGATCTAATAGCTTATTAGATTTTCAGATTAATATTTAATTAATTTTAATTTAGCCTGCGCAGCCTTTTCAGACATTAAGATTTGCATTTGAACTCTCTATGTCCGAGCACATGCAGGTGTTTATAGCTTAGCTAATTTCATCTAACTAATGAAATCATTGATTTTGAAAATCATAGTTAAAATGAAATTCCTTGATTTTTGGTTGAAGGAAGCCTTATGATATTTATAGAATTGGATTTAGTATCGCCTTCTGTCTGTTTGTACAAAGAGGTGTAGATCCCAGAAGAAGAAAGCTGGTTCAAAGGATAATTTAATTTGTCATTTTAAGAAGAAGATTTACTCCTCAAAGTATTTTTCCCTCTTTACTCAAATTTGATTTCCCTCTCTTTTATTCAAATTTGATTTCTCACTCTTTTATTCAAATTTGATTTTCCCCTTCTTTTTCTAAGTCGAGAAATCAGATAAAATTTCGACAACCTCTGGCATCCCTGCAGCTACATCGGGTATTAATCTGAAGATGAGCAGGTCTTCCACACCAACGATTATCTCGTATCTCTGAGCTTAACGACGAGGTCTTTAAACCTGAAAGATGATAAATACAATATATATTCATTTCTCCCTCTTTTTCTAAGTCTAGAAATTAGATAAAATTTGAGCCTCAAGGCCATCCTCAATAGAGGCATCGAGGTTTTGGCCTGACAATATGCCTGAGGAGAAGCGGTCTACACCACAATCTCATCGCGTCTCGCTGAGTAATGTCTTTAAACTTGAAAGAAGATAAATACAATATTATATTCATTCCCCCCTCTTTTTCTAAGTCTAGCAATCAGATAAAATTTCAACAACCTCCAAATCATCCCCGTGATAGTAAATTGGTATTTTACCTTATGTCCCGATGAGTACAAGAAAGGTTCATGACACTACTACAACTATCTTCTCACCACCACCCGATGGGCATTAGCTCAAAACCAGGTGAAAGAAATGCAAGCAATATATTCTAGTCAAAATTAATTCCAAAATTTGACAACATTTTGGCAAGATTCTGCCATCCCCACAAGAGCTACAAGACTATTTTCCACCACACGCCATGGAGCATGATAGTGATATTTTGAAGCACCCCGAATTATCATCAATTACGCTTTATGAGGCGCCTTCAATCACACTGATAAAGCAAATATATATACATATATTCTTAATTTCAGTAGCATTTTGGCAGTACCCTGGTGTCGTCCCCGCATGGGAGGCTACATCGGCACCTGCTTTACCCACCCGACTTGACCAATCACCCACGGTGATTTTTCACCATCTTGTCACGCCCTGATGAGCGTGATGAGGTCTTCCAATCTCTCTTTTTTTGTGTTATTAAATAAAGTAAGTCCTCTTGAATGCCACATGTCTGAACTCGTACAACCCCTTCAATATATGTCAAGGGTGAAGGATAAGCAGCAGCAACGACTGTAGTTGGATCACGTAGATATACTCCTTGCATCCCATATGCATCTCTGTGATAGAAGAAATAAAATTCTGAAATTTTTTACAAATGTATTGAGCAAATCTCCCTTCGCTTTGTGAAAGCTTGTCACAATCAGCATCTGTTAAAATAACTTGATGGGTAATATTACAACCCAAAATATTTGCCTCACTGATGAAGACAATATCAGCATCATCTGGATCACCAAAAGATATTGGCTTCAGCTATAAAATTAATATCCCATTGATGGCAAATGCGCCACCAACAACAACAATCTGTTCTATCTTTATGGAAATCCATGGTCAATTTTAATGGCCATCTTATATTTGTTTATGTGCCAAGTGCAACAACAGTGACCTTTCTAAGGTTGATTAGCTTTCTCAACGAGAAACTCTGTAGCAGATTGATCGATTGCCTTCACCTAGGGAGGAGACAAGTTCCGGTTTCCAAGTCCATCCGAACCATGAACAAAGCTTGCTACCCGAAGCTTTATAACTTTATTGATGGGGGAAATTTTTAAAATAGATATATTCTTAACTTTAATTAACAATTTAGACATCAAAATTTTTTTTTTATGAAAATAGTATAATAATACGACGACCTACGACGCTGAGCCGTCGAAATGTCCGTCAAACGGATGACTGGCGTGAATTTTATTTATTTATTTATTTTTTGCTTTCGGTAGGGGGGGAGAGAGAGAGAGAGGGGTTTTTATTAATTTTTTAATTAATATAATTATTTAAAATATTTAAAATATATAATTTAAAAATAATTTTTATAAAATATTTAATAACTAAATATTTATATATTTAGTTATTTATTTATTTATTTATTTATATATATATATATAATTAAAAATATAATTTAAAAATATTTTTAATTATATATATAAATTTAGAAATTTATTTAATAATTTTTTATTAATTAATATAATTATTTAAAATATATAATTTTTATTAATTTTTGTTAATATATAATTTAAAAATATTTAAAATATATAAATAAATAAATAAATAAAGAAATAAATTATATAAATATTTTATAAATTATATATATATTTATAAATTTATTTAGTTATTTATATATTAAATTATATAAATATTTTTGATGTTATATAAATAATTTAAAAATATTTAAAATATATAAATAAATAATTAGTTATTTATATTCATATATATATATATATATATATATATTATATTATATATATTATATTATTATAGTTATTATTATTATATACATATAATAATTAGTTATTTATTTATTTAAAAATATTTATTTATTTAAAATATATAATTAGTTAAATAAATAAATAAATAATTTTAAATTATATAAATATTTAGTTATTTATATATTTATAAAATATTTAGTTATTTATATATTTATAAAATATTTAGTTATTTATATATATATTTATTTATTATATAAAGCCAATAAATTATATAAATAAATATATAAATAACTAAATATATAATTACTTTATTTATATAATTTATAAAATATTTATATAATTTATTTCTTTCTCTTATTTATTAAAATTATTTATTTATATATTTTAAATATTTTTTAAATTATATATTAACAAAAATTAATAAAAATAATATATTTTAAATAATTATATTAATTAATAAAAATTATTAAATAAATTTCTAAATTTATATATATAATTAAAAATATTTTTAAATTATATATTTAATTATATATATAAATAAATAAATTAATAACTAAATATATAAATATTTACTTATTAAATATTTTATAAAAAATATTTTTAAATTATATATTTTAAATATTTTAAATAATTATATTAATTAAAAAATTAATAAAACTCCCCTCTCTCTCTCTCTCCCCTACCGAATGCAAAAAAAAAAATCCGCTCTCTCTCTTCTATCAAAGTCAAAAATAAAAAAAATAAAATCAGCGTCAGTCATTCGTTGTATGGACGATTATGCCTATTTTCATAAAAAAAAAAATTTTGATGTTTAAATAACTAATTAAAATTAAGAATATGCGTATTTAAAAAATTTCACAGCATGTGAGCCCTCAGCTGCAGGCCATGGGTCGTTGTTAATCCAATAACCTCTAACTCCGGAGATCTTAGAGCGACAAAGATCGCCATTGCATCATCGATCCCAGGATCCGTGTCGATGATGATCTTTTTTTCTTCTCCAGTTCTCCCTTTGCAAAGTTTGAAATCAGCATGCAACTTTGCTCCGCCGCTTCGTTTTCTGTCAGAAAGAGAAGGAGCCTTTGCATGTACATCTCGAAAGGTTCATTATCGCTCCGATAAACTATACCTCCTGCTTTGGCTTGGTGAGTGCATGCATGCATGCATGCAGCCTTCGGTTGAATAGTTGGATGGCACTGCCAATTCGGTCGATGCATGTGACGCCGTCGGAGCTTAACTGAGCGACCTCATTTGGGCTACAGCCGACTTGGCCGACTCCGATGATCGCCACCTTTTGTTGCTCCGTAACTGTATAGCGTTCTTATTTGAGGATTATTTTTAAAATAAACTTAGTGTTAATCTTAATTAGGCATTTAATCAAAAAAAATTTTATTTAACAAAAAAAAGTCTAGTCATCCGTACAACGGACGACTGACGCAAAGATTTTTTTTTTTGCTTTTCGTTTTCGGTAGGAGAGAGAGAGAGAGAGGGGTGGCGCGTTTTTTTTTGTTTTGTTTTTTTGATTTCGGAGAGAGAGAGAGAGAGAGAGGGAGTTTTTATTAATTTTTTTAATTAATATAATTATTTAAAATATTTAAAATATACAATTTAAAAATATTTTTTATAAAATATTTAATAACTAAATATTTATATATTTAGTTATTAATTAATATATATATATATTAATTAAATATATAATTTAAAATATTTTTTAATTATATAAATTTAGAAATTTATTTAATAATTTTTATTAATTAATATTATTTAAAATACATTTTATTAATTTTTGTTAATATATAATTGAAAAAAATATTTAAAATATATAAAATAATTTTAATAAATAAATAAAGAAAGAAATAAATTATATAAATATTTTATAAATTATAAAATCAAGTAATTATATATATATATATATATATATATATATATATATATATACATATATAATTTATTTAGTTATTTATGTATTTAAATTATATAAATATTTTAAGTTATATAAATTATTTAAAAAATATTTAAAAAATATATAAATAATTAGTTATATATATATATATATATTACATATATATATATATCTATACATATATATATATATATACATATATATAATTAGTTATTTATTTTATTTATTTTAAAAAATTTTTTATTATTTAAAATATAAATTAAAATAAATAAATAAATAAATTTAAATTATATAAATACTTAGATATTTATATATTTATAAAATATTTAGTTATTTATATATATTTATTTATTATATAAAAGACAACAAAATTATATACATATTTTATTAATTTTATAAATAAAAGTAATTATATATATATTTATAAATTTATTTAGTTATTTATATATTTAAATTATATAAATATTTTTAAGTTATATAAATAATTTAAAATATTTAAAATATTTAAAATATATAATTTAAAATAATTTTATAAAATATTTTAATTATATATATATATATATTTATTTATTTATATATAAGTCTATAATAATAATAATAACAAAAATATAAAAAAATATAAAAAATATAAAATAAATAACAAATAAATAATTTTAATAAATAAATAAAGAAAGAAATAAATATATATATAATAAATAAATAAATATATATATATATAACCAAATATTTTATAAATATATTAAATAACTTAAAAATATTTATATAATTTAAATATAAATAACTAAAAAATAAATAGAATTACTTTATTTACATAATTTATAAAATATTTATATAATTTATTTATTTATTAAAATTATTTATTTATATATTTTAAATATTTTAAATTATATATTAATAAAAATTAATAAAATTATATATTTTAAATAATTATATTAATCAATAAAAATTATTAAATAAATTTCTAAATTTATATATATAATTAAAATATTTTAAATTATATATTTAATTATATATATATAAATAAATTAATTAATAACTAAATATATAAATATTAAGTTATTAAATATTTTATAAAAAAATATTTTAAATTATATATTTTAAATATTTTAAATAATTATATTAATTAAAAAAATTAATAAAAACTCTCTCTCTCTCTCCTACCGAAATCAAAAAAAAAAAAACGCGCCACCCCTCTCTCTCTCTCTCTCTCTTACCGTAAACGAAAAGCAAAAAAAAAAAAATTCTTTCACGCCAGTCGTCCGTCAAAGGCGCCGACGTGGCTTTTCCGTCCGCGCCAATAGGCCTATTTTTTTAAATAAATTTTTTTTTTCTTAAACGCCTAATTAAGATTAATACTAAACCTATTTTAAAAATAATCCCTCCTTATTTGCTGGGAGTACTGCTAGACCATGGCGTCGTCGTACTGCTCCGGCGTGTACTGGCAGCTGGTGGAGTAGACGGCCGGCATGAAGTAGTCGGCTGGCGTCCACATTCTTCGTCTTCTTCTCCTTCTACTTCTCTGATGGATCAACCGGCGAGGTGCAGCAGTTACCCATCTCGTATCAATATTTTTTTTTGTCTTGAATAAGAAAAAAAATGAGAAGCTCCTCTCTTTATTTTTTTTTGGTTTTCAGCTGGAAGAAGAAGATCCTCCCCTTCGGTTGGTTTGAGAAGAAGGGCATTTGGTTTTTGAGTTGCCGAAAGCGAGAGCGGCTTGCCTGCGTGTGGTTGAAGCAATTTGAACGAGAGCGGGGAAGTTCTTCGGCTAGAGGGAACGGTGAGGAACCGAAGGGGAGTAGTTTCCATTCGAATCATGCATGGAGGGAGGAGATGGAGCGTGGAGGGTTATTAGAAGGATATATATATATATATATATATATATATATATATAGGTAATTCCATTATTCAACGAATGCAATCCGTTTGTGATCGGAGGCCGTTTGGTTCGAATCGGCGCCAAATTGAGTCAATTTCAGCTCAAAATGCGCGTCGCCGCTTTTGACCGCTCGATTTTCATGTAGACTCATCTGAATTGAGCTCAAACAATCTCATTTAATAGATTTCGGCGTTTCGAAGCCAATGATATGATTAATTTTACAACGAGATCGTTTGATCCTCATCGATCCCGATCTCGATATGTGCGCATATTGACGACTGAAGCTGACGGATCATAAGTGTAATATTTATATCCGACCAATTTTGATGTTCTAAACGCATAAAGTGCTCACAATCGAGATCATTTGAGTTGATTTTGACGTCCGCATTTCGCCGACCAGGCGTTGTCATTTAAAATCATTCGATATTGCATGCATGTAATCGAGATAGCCATTTTATGATTTTGATTTTGAAATTTTAATCAATTTTACAAACGGAGGTCATTTGATTTTCGTCGATGCCTCCTGATTTTGATATGCGTGCAGACTTGTTGACGACTCGAGCGCTTGATCGGTTGCTCATCAAGTTGTGCAATATTTATATCATGAACAATTTTGATGTTCTGAACGTGATGGCGAAGTCCGTTTATCGTTCGGAGGTCATTTCGCCATTTTGGTGACGCCCGCATTCTCAACGATTTGAGCTGTCCCGCCTAATTTAGTTGACTCGACTTAACACACATATGTGAAGGTCAACATATATATCCTTGTCTCAAACTATCTAATAAAATTTTTCATTATACCTTTAACTCTATATGTGACCTGCATGGCATAATGTTTTCTACAATGTGATTAGAACAAACAATTATATACATAGTAAAACAATTACGAAAGTTAACTTCAAAAGAGAAAATCATATCAAAATAATAAAATGTTCATATTATATTTAAACAATATTTGAAACTTGATTATACTTGTTCAAACTTTGCTCAAATTTTGCTTAAACGTTGATCAAATACTGAATAATCGTGCTAGGCCCTATTTAAATATGGTTTCAACATTGATTAAAACTTATTTAGACCTTGATCAAACTAATTTTGAATAGTAATTGAACCTTCTTAGATCATTATTTGAATATTATTAAAAAAATACGAACAAAATTTGATTAATCTTCAAACAATATTTGATCATGATCATGCATACTTTGATTGAGGTAAAAAAAAATTTAAATCAATGTTCAAAGATGGCAAGTTGATGTCAATTGTCCTTCTAGGGTTAAGGTTTAAAATGCAACTGACAAATGCAAAACTTTATTTGATACTTCGTTGCAGAATTATTATTCATAAATGACAAACTCACAGACAAGGGAAGTGATGAGAGTAGAAAAGATCGAACAATTTCTTGCTCAAAAGCATTCTTTCAAATTTGATGATTATTTTAGCATGAACGGAACTTTTGAACATGTTTTTTTTTCAAAAAAAATAGATAATGGCACATTTCTTCAGGTTTTGTTATTATAAGATATATGAAGTCTAATTTCACTTTTATTTTAATAGTATTGTTATAATAATAATAATAATAATAATTATTATTATTATTATTATTTTATCTTTATTAATTTGCCCAATCTTCTATCCAAAGGGTGAGATTTTTTATTTTTTTTATAAATATTAAATATATATATATATATATATATATATATATATATATATATATATATATATATATATATATATATATATATATATATATTTAGTTCAAATGAGTAAATAAATGATAATTCTATATATCTTTCTATGGGCACTCTCTTTCAGCTATTATAATATTGATATGACACTTAAAATATTACTAGTTGAAGCACGAATCTTGATGCTAAAAGCAAGCTGATCCGAAGTTGAAACTGGTCGAGATCAATCACTTAAAATATCCTTGGAAACTTTGGGATATTAGTTAAATCCCTAAATAGCTTTCAAACATGGAGTGTTCATAGTCAAATCGAGCGTCTCGACGAACCGGATCTAACGAGCCTAAGATCTCATAATTCTGACTTCATTTGAGCATTCAAATACTTAAAATACATCAATGATCAAAGGAATCATTTTGAGCCGTCCGATGGAGAGGAGTGGTTTAGATTTTTCATGTATTTACAGAGACATCACTCCTCCAATCTATAAATAGCCCCTCATTCTTCATATGAGGGGAGCCGAAGGAGGAGAGAGGAGAGAGCTCTAATGCTTGAAAATCCTCCAAGCATAATCGAGCCATCACTCGACGATCGCCAACCACCCCCGTTGGTTGTCAACCACCCGCCGCCGCCGTCAGCCGCCACCGCTGATCCTTGCTGTCGTTGATCCCTACCGCATCATCATCTCGCTACCACTAGAATTGTTACCACCAACGTGACTACATAGTTGTTCCCTTCTCATATACACTCAGAATCCCGCTATCGGAAGATTTTGTATTCAAATAGATACATAGTGGAAGATTTTTACTGGGCTAGGCCCGTGGTTTTTTCCCTCTTTCGAGGTTTTCCACGTAAAAATTCTGGAGTTTTCTTGTTCACTCTTTAAATACCTGTGTGTGTGTGTTGGATTTCACAACAAAGCTAAGGAACTTTCACTCTACCGCAATGGTTTTCTAGACATTTGCCCGTGGAAGTTGATTCCCATCATTTCATCTTGTATGGCAACCAAGTTTCCCAATAAGATCAAAACCACCATCAAGGTGGAGCATTTCAAGCTTTTAAGTTTAAGAATGAAGATTCATCAAACTTCATTCCTTGATTTTGTCAAAAACCGGGGCAACTCTTAATCTCGTAAGATCGCCCATGTTAATATGTTAAGCATCTAATCGATTACCATCCTAAAACAAGTCAAAGTTGGAGGATATTTCAATATTGAGAAGAGATATAGCTTTGCAAATTATGATTTTCCAATCATACTCATGGAAAAACAAGACCAAGGTTAAGAAGCAACTTTGGCTACAACCATAAACGGATGTTTTGATTCAACCTCTTCCATATAGGTTAACGTCATCGAGTAACACTCTGACAAACAACTTCAGATAGGTCAAAAATCCTCATCGGATTCAATTCAACCTCTTCCACATTGGTTAACATCATCGGGTAGCACTTCGACAAACAACCTAGGATAGGTCAAAAGGTCCTTGGTGGACTTCCTGCCCTTCCACGTGTTAATGTCATCTGCAACACTCGACAACCTCGATGGGTCAAAATCCTCAGCGGATTCAATTCAACCTCTTCCACACAGGTTAACATCATTGGATAACACTCTGATAAACAACCTCGGATGGGTCAAAATCCTCAGCGGATTCAATTCAACATCTTCCATACAGGTTAACGCCATCGAGTCACACTCTGACAAACAACTCGGATAGTCAAATCATCGTCGCCGGTCGCTGGCCACCATCATCGACTACCATCGTCGGTCACCGCATCAATTATCGCCGATAATCTCCGCTGGCCACCATCATCGTTGGTCATCTCGCTGACCACTAATGCCGCCACTATCGACTACTTTCATTGCCGCCGGCCGCTGAACCCCTCAGAAGCCGCTAACCATCGTTGCCGCCATGCCATCACTACTGCCGTCACAATTATCGCTACCATTATCCTCAGGACTACGATGCTGCACTGCTGACTATCGTTGGCATTGCTGCTACCACTCAACTAACGCCGTTGCGTACTACCACTACCATTACATCCGCGGTACCGCCACACTATTGTTGAGCACTCCGCTGGTACACATTATCGCTCATTGCTGACGACTATCCATAATCTCATGGTCACCACCATCATCACCGCCATTTATCGGCATTATCGCGCCGGCCATCCCTAACGACTACCGACGCTGGCCGCATCATCATCATCGCCGGTTATCGTCCGATCATCACCTCTCAATCCGGCCCCCGACAAGGCGGTTGATGCCTCTTTGAGGGAAAACCTGAGCTCCAGATGAACCAGCCTCTAAACGACTTCCTCTTAAGAAGAAGAGGGACACTCAAGCATATGAAGAGTGTGCCTTCTCCCTTGGCCCTAGGGGGGTTTTTATAGACCCCTATAGGGGCAAAAAGATCAAAAACTACAAAAACTCACTCAAAACCACCCAAAAGAGTGAACGGCAAAATGGACAAAACTCTCATGGGTCTGCTCTTGCACATGAAGGCCAAGCGCCAGGCTCACGCGGTCTGCTGCTGCTCCCTCATGACCCACCCATTCTCAGCTCATACACGAACCTGTGTTCAGAACGGCTGACCCGCTCAGGATCAGAACCAGCGTGACCGGTCCGTTTCAGCGGCTCTCCATTCTCGCCTGCTGCCACGACTGACAACCCGCCCACGTCGAGCAGGGCGCCTGCAGAATGTTCAGAATCGCCTGAATGGGTCCATAACTCTGAAATCTTGTGCTCGTGCTTATCCACATACATCTGCGGCCCTGCGCCCACTTCCGTGATCATAATCTTGTGTTCCCATGAAGATCTGTTCTCTCAAAATGTATGATTGATGGACCCGCAGATTTCATTGAAGAATGTGCTATTTTTAAGTATTTGACGTATATATTTTTGGATGATTGAAATAATGTCATCCAAAAATAGGGGAGCAACTGATATAACACTTAAAAATACTACTAGTCGAAGCATGAATCTTGATGCTAAAAGCAAGCTGATCCGAAGTTGAAATTGGTCGAGATCAAGCACTTAAAATATCCTTGGAAACTTTGGGATATCAGTTAAATCCCTAAATAGCTCTCAAACATAGAGTGTTTATAGTCAAATCAAGCATCTCGACGAGCCAGATCTAACGAGCCTAAGATTTCATAATTCTGACTTCATTTAAGCATTCAAATACTTAAAATACATAAAATGATCAAAGGAATCATTTTGAGCCGTCTGATGGAGAGGAGTAGTTCAAATTTTTCATGTATTTACAGAGACACAACTCCTCCAATCTATAAATAGCCCCTCATTCTTCATATGAGGGGAGCCGAAGGAGGAGAGAGGAGAGAGCTCTAAAGCTTGAAAATGCTCCAAGCATAATTGAGCCACCACTTAAAGATTGCCGACCACCCCCATTATTTGTCAACCACCGCCGCCAGTCGCCGCCGTCAGCCGCCACCGCTGATCTTTACCGTCGTTGATCCCCGCCGTTCTCCATCATCTGCTACTACTAGCAATTATTACAACCTGAACGTGACTACATAGCTGTTGTTCCCTTCTCATATACAATTATGTAATCCCGTTATCGGGAAGATTTTGTACTCTGAAACAGATACATAGTGGAAGATATTTACTAGGCTAGGCCCCATTGTTTTTTCCCTCTTTTCGAAGTTTTTCACATAAAAATTCTGGAGTTTTCTTGTTCACTCTTTAAATATCTGTGTGTGTGTTGGATTTCACAACAAAGCTGAGGCATAAACTTTCACTCTGCCGCAACTAATTTTCTAGCACGCAACAATTATAATGTGAATTTACATATATTCACACATTTTTATTTGCTTTTTTCAAATTTGCAGAATAGCTTGAGCTGACTTCCACCCCATGAAAGTTTGACCGTGCCTTATTTTGGACTCTAATTATGAATTTTAGATTAAATTAATAGATTAAAAGTAAGAAAATTATATTGAATATTTGTTCTTTTATTGTACATATATGATCGATTTATTTGTAAATAAACAGATGCATCTTCTACAATAATAATATGAATGATGATTGAGCGATAAACAATCTAATAGCAATATGTCTTTTGGAGGGAGAACTTAAAGTGCACTTAATGAGAAAATAAATAATTCTCCAAGAAAGTGTTTTTTTTAATTTGGGAAAATTTATGGCATTATTAGCCCATAAATATTATTTAGAGAGAGAGAGAGAGAGAGAGAGAGAGAGAGAGAGAGAGAGAGAGAGAGAGAGAGAGAGAGAGAGAGAGATAAAATAAGCCATAAAAGCTAAAATCATGATAATAAATGAAAAAAAAAAAAACTCAACTAAGAATAATCATAGGAATGAACCATATTTCCAGATATCGAAACAAGATATCCCATCAATAGGAATATTATTAACTAGTTGAAAAATAAATGAATTAGACATTCTTGAAAAGAAATATTACTATATGCAGAACTCCAAATATAGTTTCTACGTTTGGACTTCAATAACATAACGATATATATGCTTAGTCAATACACATTTATTGTGTATTGTTATGTATGTATAGATGTTGTGTATTATTAGTTAATATTATATTAATACATAACAATACACAACACTTTATAATCAATACACAATAATTATGTATTGGTTGAGCACTATATTATTGGAGTTCGGACATTGAGCTACATCCAAAATTTGCATGTAATAATCTCTCTAAAAAAATCCCAAAAAAAAAAAAAGTAACCAAGGAAGTGCTTATCCCGATCAATCACATGCGAGTACGAGACCCAAATATATCAACCAAAGAATTACAAAAAATCTAGGGCCCAAATTTAAATAAAAGAACATTCTATCATAATAGAAAGGACTAATTTCTCCTTGAATTTAGTAGCATTAATAGTTAATAAACATTTTCAGATTTTAAAGCATTTATATTGATGAGCTTTCCAACAAGAGACAAATTTATTTTTCTACTATTTGATAAGCAAGTTATTAGATGAGAAGGTCCTCCATAATAGAAAGGCATTAAAAGCATAAGTGAGCGTTGGTGGATCATAGAGTACGCTTGAAAAATTAGTTTGAGTGTTTTAGAGCATACACATAATAAATAAAATCAAAGTAAAATCAATCACATAAAACACACTAGATTTAATGAGGAAAACCAGTATAATGGGAAAAAATCTGAGCCACACCAAGAAATCTACTATGAAAGAAAAAAAATAAAGAATAATATAGATTACACTAATCTGGAGCTTCTCCACACTTCTGTCACTTTAGGGTACTCTCTTCACTCTCACACTCAAGAGAGTCAGAGAAAAGTTACAAAAAATGCAAAAAAAATTGCTTAAATATGAAGTCTCCCAACTAGTAGCTCTCGGCGTCACGACCTTAGAGTCGTTGACCTCAAGGCTTTTCTGCACAGGTTTGAGCATTGAGACACTGGTCTCTCTATCATTCTGCCTTGGTGCCTTAATCTTAGTGCTGCCTCCTACATCTTTGAGGCGTTTGCTTTTCTATCTCATTCGTGCAAATCTAGCGCCATCCATTTGGCACCGAGGCACTATCTCCTTTGTCTTTGAAGCCAAAATTCCTTGTTCTAGTCGCGAGGTGTTGTTTGTCTAGTGCCGAAGTGCTACACATTAGAAATTTTTTTTTTTGAGGGCTTTGCCCCTTGCACCCCTGTGGTGTTTATTTTTGAGATTGTATATGGGGGACCCCGTACAGATCTGAAGGTGTAGTTATTGAGGTGACGGGTATGCCATTGAGGTATGATATACTATCTCGAAGGATAGGGATATCACCCTTCAATGGATGTAATCACCTAATAATGACTCCTAAGGCATGATGGATCTTCAAATATACTAGAGATTTTTTCCCTACTTTACATGGATGAAAAAAGTAGGGTTTATATTAAACTGGGTTCTAAAGTTCCCTATGGGGGCAAGCCCCCATAGTTAATTACATCCTAAGAAAGGTGAGTTCCTTAGGAATACTCTCGATTAAAGTAGGCAATTATTGTCTCCAAATATTTCAAGGTTAAGACTATCAATAAAGTGGTTATATTTGAAAAATCAAATGAGATAGGTCAAATGGAGAGACTTATTTTTGAAGCCAAAGGAGATAAGTAGGGAATGCTCATGATACTAGGAAGCATAGTGAGAATTCCAATCTATCATATGGTTAAGCTTTATAATTTTGAAAATGAGGAGAATCATTTTGTTAGAGTTAAAATTTTATTAGATTACTAGGACTTATAATTCACCAACATAAGTTTAGGGTAATGCCTAAGAGGTGAAGATTTATGCTTATACCTCGAAGAAAATAACAACTTCAGATCTTAAGTCTAAGGAGCTTTAGCAAGAGCTAAAGCACGACCTAAATCTAAGCGAAGATGGGTATAAGATTTACCTCCACAAGAGAGGGTAAACCACCTGACTACTGGACTTATAATCGTCTAGATTGGAAGCCATCTTACTTCTCCTATACTTTTAAAATCATGTAGGCAAGTCTTATGATTTGCAAGATTAGTTGGGCTATTATTTATTTAGAAAGAGACCAAGTTTTTAAACTCACTCCCTAAGAGACTAGAGCATGAGTTGTATGAGCAATGACTTAATCAAATACAATTCTTTCTAATTTTTATTTGATTTTTGACACTTCATTTTGACCAAGGCCATAGGACTTTCATATGTCTAAATGCATGATGAAAATTGATTGTGGGCTAAATCAAAGGGAAAGAGGTGTTTTCCACCACGGAGGAGACCCTCAAAGGTCAAATCTTCCCTATCGTGCAAGGATGAAAACCCTCTTTTTAGCAAGAGTGATACAATATAAATGCATGATGTTAGATATACAACCATACTACTAAGGGGTTGCTAAATCTTTTAATTATCTTGATTTAATGCCTAGGATTTATATGAAGTTATGAGTTGTAGAAAATTTTAGTTATGAGTTGTAGTTGGGTAAAAGATTTATTTTTTCCTAAGAGCCTAATCGGATCCAGACCACACATTAAAGCATCATTTCATAAAAAAACTAGAAAAAGGCATGTCATTTCTATTACATAATTTAAACATAACATCAATTAATTTTATAAATCTAATGCAAAAGAATAAAAGGCTAGTGTTAGTGCGATACAATCTGAAAAGAAAATGGGTAGCAAAGTTATACCTTTATATAATGTGGAATATGTAAGAATAATTATAATTTACAAATAAATGAATGCAATGGGGGTCTTCTTTTTTTCATTCTTCATGTTTTCTTCATTTCTCCATTTGGTTTGGTAGGCTTCAGGGCATCACATGGCACCCAGGACTAAGTCTTCTAGCCAATGCTCATCCATATGCCCCATACCACAAATACTAATTCCTAATACAAAATTACATTAAAAATATAAAAAGTAAATCTAACTATACATGTAAAATAAGCATCAGCTAAACAAACATACATTCCTATTGACCTCACTTTTGGAGTGAGCTCTCAACTCTTCATCATAGATCTAGGACTCTTGTAGACACTAAGAACTCCTTAGTCTTAAGACGCTTCTAGTGATTAGGTGAACACTTAACCTAAGCCTAGAGACTTAGAAGGATTAGCCATGGGAATAGGTCATGCCTTAGGGATTTAGAAAAACTTGCCTACCCTATAGCCTTAAACCCAATCCATGCTTCCTTCCTCAAACCAAGCCTCAAATCATAAGTCAATTCCAAATCAAATGATTGAAACCCATGATCAAATCAAAATTCCAAAACCCTTCCTAAGCCCTTTGATTTTATCTTATGAACTTAGCCCTAACCAAATTCAAATCAAACCTAATTCAATTGATTTTCTCAAATATTAGCTCAATCTCAAATCAAATTCCAATCCAAACTCCAAATCAAATGATTGAAACACAAGATCAAATTCAAATTCCAAAATCCCTTCCTAAGCCATATGAACCACCTTCATATGCTTAGCCAAAACCCCCTTCAAACCAAATTAGACTTGGCTGATTTCTTTTTAAATCAATCATTACTTTATTTATATTCATAAATATAAATGAAATCTAAACTCAAATGATCAAAATCAAGTCAAACTAAATCAAATCAAATCAAGACACTCTTAAGCCATATGGACTTACCTCCATAAGCTTAATCAAATCTCAACCTAAATCAACCCAAACTCAATTGATTTATTTATAAATCAGTTATTCCTTCATTTATATTCACAAATATAAATGAAACTTACCCTCCAATGATCAAAAATAAATTAAAATAAATCAATTCTCTACTTAAGCCCTGACCTACATTCTTAAGCCTGGTCAAATTTGCTTCTAAATCACTCCAAACTCAAGTGATTTTCTCATAACCCATTTATATCTTCATTTATATTCAAAATAAATCCAAATCAAATCAAAATTTTAATTTTAGTCTTTTAGCCAATTTCTTGAACTTGGCTAAATGAAACACTCCACCATATACAAAATTGATTGAAAACATTGATTCAAATCAATTCATAATCAATTATTTAACACGATCAAACCCTCAATTACACCAAATCAAGCCTAATTGACCATTTGACCTAAGTTGATCGAAATTGGCCTAAATAGCCAAAATAGGTCAAATCATGATCTGATCCAAATTGATTGCAACCAATGGCTCAAGTTCAATCAAAATCATTTATGAAACTTGGCCAAAGCCATAATTGAGCCCAATTTGACCCAACCCAGCCCAAATTGACCTAAAGGTTAAATTGGACAAATTATAAATTAAACCCAAATCAAAGCAAACCAAAGCCTACAATCATTTTCAATTGACCAATTGAACATGAACCAACATGTAACCCAACCCAATTTGGTCAAATTGGTCAAATTGGTCAACTTAGCCCATTTGACCTATTTGAAACCAAATGAGCCAAAATCAAACTTAAGCCAAATTAATTAAAACAATTTGAACCAAAACTCTTTAAATCATCAATTAAACCTAATCGAAGCCTTGGTTTGACCCAATTTGACCAAGTGGTCAACTCAACCCAACATGAACCCATTTGAGCCCATTTGACTAAATGAAGCCAAAGCACCTAAAATCAACCCATGGGACTCTAAGGGCTGACCAAACCTGACCCAAATTAACCTTAGGTCAGCCCATAATCACCCCAAAAGCAAAGTGGACCCCACACAAGGGAATTAGTCAATGGACCAACCTCCCCACATAGGATTCCTTCCCTATTTGGCAAAGTCCACTCTCCCATTACTTGGGCAACCATCCCATTGCTATATAGAGCACACCTAAGCTTCCTAGCCCACCCTAAAATAGCTAGGATTGGCCATGGACCAAGGGGAGTTCACCACTTCCTCTATCATGCCGCGAGCACCCATGGACAAAGAAAATAAGATCTCCCCATATCAGCCTTGGAGACTCTTGCCCTCCACTCTCCGACAAGCCACGTGGACTGAGACAAGTTCAATCTGGCAGAAAATGGGATTGAATCTTGTCCATCCATCTCAGCAATTGAGGGGATATACTCCCTCAATTCGAAAGGGAATTAGGACATTCTACTTTGTTTGACTAAGAGAGAGTGAAGAAGAGTCTCCCACAGTATTTCCCCAAGCTTTTAAGCTCCCCCATTTTCTCCGTTCTCAATTTTACATCAAACCAAAATAGAGGAGGCCTCCCTTGATTCAAACTTATCCATCCCTCAACCAAACTTCAATTAAACTCACACACACACACACCATAACAACACCTCATCGAGCAATACCAAATTTTTTTCCAAGCTTCCAAGCCACCGAAAGTTTGAGTTCGATTGAAGCCGAAGCTCCTACGTGCGTGGATTGGTCGTCTAAGTAGGTCACTCCAAATTGAGGTCCAAGCTTCTCAACAGAGCTTTGCCTCAACTAAGTGAAGCTACCTTCGTCAATCCCACTGCCGAACATTAGCTCCCATGAGGTAATTCCTCAAAATCGTAGTTTAGGTAAATTTTTTGTGGGCCTTTGTGAAGGAAATTTTCATGTGGGTCAATGTTGATCGTTGGATGTATTTGCCTTCTTTTCCTGATTATGTGGGATCAATTTGATCCCAATCACTTTGGCTCGAGATCTAACAATGATGACACATCCATCTTCCACCATTCATAGATCCATAGACCATCACCATATGATCAGAATAGATGATCCTGATTTAATCACACATAGATCCTCTTTGTTTCCTCCTTAACCATGAGATTTGATTGTGGTCATCCGATTTTAGATAAGATGATCCATGGGAAAGCATGTCCGCCGCAATCTGAGTCATCGTCCTAATTTGATAACTTAAATAACCAATCCCATCGTGCTACGTGGAAAGTGTGCTGCGTTAGCAGCCATGTGGCACCGACAGGATTAAGATTTAATTAGTGTCAATTAATATGATTTTAAGGTTGATCTTTCTAAATTCATACCTAATCTTAGAAAAATCCAAAAAAATATAAATGAGGGCTCATTTTAAAGGTATTTTAAAGGAGAATCCAAGAAAATTATTATTAATTAATTTTGAACAGTAATTTCTACTTAATTATGGTTTAATTAAAATTTTAATAAGCCTAATTACTTTCTGATTAATTATCCAATTAATTTTAAACTTTTCAGAGATGTTTAGGGGGATGACCTCTGCCTCTCCTATTTTTCTTAGAATTTATAGGATAATTAATTAGAAAAATTATTTAATTAAGCCTTAATTACACTCCTATCTTAATTAATGATAATTAAGCAAATGAACAGTTAATTGGTCAGTTAATTAAGTTCATTTGCCTATGTTTTTAGTGGAGAAACTTAGGGAAATGGATTGGGACCCCTCTCCCAATATTTTTCTCAAGTCTTCTCTATTCCCTCTTTAAAATTAATTAATTAAGACTCAATAATTAATTAATTAATTAAATCAATCAAAACCCAAATCATATCTGAACTTTAATTAACTAATTAAAAAGATTTAAGGATTGAGACTTGGGCTTCCTTCTTTGTCTCTTTCTCTAAGTCCATTTCATATTTTTGATTAAGGATGAGTAGGATTTAATTAGATAATTAATGGACTTAATAAATTTAAAATCCAATTCATTCCTATTTTCCCTAATCAACCTTGAGTAGTTCTTTAGATGTTTAATAATCTAAAAAAATTTAATGAAATTATGATTAGCTTACATGTGTGAGAAAATCATAAAAGTAAAATTAAATCCCTTAAAGCAATTAACTTAATTATGAGCTAATTGGATAAGGACCCTTTCATTTCTTAGGAGCATTGCTAATTTACTTTTCATGATTGCATGTTGGCTCATCATTATTTAGTTAATTAATTTAAAGTGATGTAGGTAAGGGTTAATTAATTGATTTAATCCATGCTTAACTTAATCAATCCATAAAAATCATCTAATTTATTGTCATTAAATCAAGTTGACTCACACATGGGGAATGGGTTTAGGATTAGCAGACCTCTTTCACATCCCTCAAATAAATTCAACCATAAAGATAAAAAATGGCTTTAAGAAACTTTGATTTATTTTAAATAAGCTTCTTTAATATGATTGTCCTTAGGAATTAGTTGGATTGAATGAAATTACATGCTTGTATTTCTTATTTCTTTTCATGTTAAAATATTGTATGCCACTTATAGTCATGCATTCATTTCTTTCAAGTTGGATTGAATGAAATTACATGCTTGTATTTCTTTATTTCTTTCCAATCATGTTAAAATATTGTATGCCACTTATAGTCGTGCATTCATTTCTTTCAAAAATTAATTAAATAAAATGATTTCCTTTATGTCAATTTTTATGTGTTAACTTAATTAGAAATATGTGTAGCTATTATCACTGTTAAATCTCAAATGTATTTTCAAGAGTTTATTACTAAATAATAATATATGTTGTCACTTAGTTACATATACATAGGAGGTGCATGTGAATATAAGCTTAATATATGAGATGAAATTTCTTTCTTACAATTATGTGTTAATTTGCATAAGTTTGAATATTAATGGGTATATTAGTCTGGACATCCCAAAGATGCATGACTTTAAGTAGCCCCAAAGAGGTTCCTACCTCACTCCCCTGGTGCAAAACAATGGTGACGTACCCGTTTGATTTCATTCTCATTCATTTTGATATTAGAATTTATATAGAGCTTTAACTCATTCACACAAATAAATCAAACAAATCAAATACAAATTTTGCATGATTTTCATTCTTATATTTGTTTATATATCCATATGTATTTAAGAATGGGGGTATATTACCGGACATCCCGGGATGCAATTTAATTTAAGTAGCCCCAAGAGGTTCTACCTCACTCTACAAGAATAATGATGAATGCATTACTTTCTTAAAACTTTCATACATTTAAATGTGTTTAGCTAATGAATGAAAATCTTAATTTTCTATTAAAAAGACATGCATTCATATTTTATTCCAGTGGTTGGATTGATCAGTCATATGATTTAGAGTTCTTTTCTTATATTTTTGTATAAGAATTTAGATAAAACTTTAAATTAATATGACAAAATAATTCAACTAAATGAAACATTAATTCAAAATATATTTCTTTGCATTCATCATTTAGGTGTGCTAAGATACAAATTGCATGTATAGGTATGTTTAGGACTTAATCATATTTGTGTCATATATGATGGAAAGAAATGAACAAACATGTGTTGTGTGATAATAATTAAATCCAATTAATTCTAAGCTGCCTTTCTTATTGAATGAGATTATTTAAAGTGACCCTAAACCTAGGATTAATCAAAATATGTAATAAGCCATTCACTAAAGAGAATTGATTAATCAATTTGCTTTATATATGACTTAAGGTAGAGATGAAAGAGAGTGATCCTCTTTTTTTTCTCTTTATAACACTTAGTTAAGTGTAAGCCAAATAAAATAAAAGAAAACATTAAGTAAAACTCATAAATCAATTAAGCGACTTAAAGTTAAACCATCCTTCAAATTAAATCATTTCTTACTTAGAAAATCTTAACTCTAAAGCCTAGTTAGGACATACCACACAAGCCTTAACACACACATTAGAATTAAGTCACCACTTTTAGCTTTATATTAGGGCGATGCATGGTTTGATGTACATTTTATTTTGTGATGTATGGTTGTACTAGATGTTAGGGTGTATGCTTCATAGACTGGATGTTAGGCCGTGATTAGCCTAACCATATTTTTTGCAGGAGGTTATGCTTAAGGAGTACTTAAAATAAATATAATGCTCTCTTCTGTAGGTTGCTTAACCCTTAAGCATAATCTATATTTGGACAGGTGGACTTGGTTACCCATGTGCATGGTGTTAAGTCCAAATTATACATATAACTGCTTGGGTTGTATGGTGTGTTTAGCTAACACTTACCTTGCAGGTGTAGTTAGATTTAATTTTCCTATTTTTAATGTTATTGTGTATTAGAATTAGGATTAATGTTATGGGAGATTAGGATGAGCGGTGGCTAGAAGACTTTGTCTTGAAAGGCCCCGTGATGCCTTTGAAGCAAGCAAATCCAAAATGAACAAATGGAGGAGATATGAAGATATGAAGACCTCCCATAGCATTTATTAGTTGTAAACATTGTAATTATTCTTTCATTTATCGGGATGTATAAGGGTAGAGCTCAGCTATCCATTTCTCTTTTTTTGTCGCATCTGACGACCGGCATGTTATTCTTTCAAGCCGAGTTTATAAATTGATTGATGCTTTTTTTATAATTGTGCAATAGAAATGGCATGTATTTTGCTAACTTCTTTATGCATGATGATTTAATGTGTGTCCTGGATCTGCTTAGGCTCTTAAGAAAAAATAAACTTTTTACCCTAATCATAACTCATAATCTAATTTTCTTAACAACTCATAACCTTATTTAAAGCCTATGCATTAAATTAAGTTAATTAAAAGATTTAGCAACCCCTTAGCTGAATGTTGTATATTTATATCACGCATATCATCTTATTTCTTTCTTGCTAAGAGAGGGTTTTCATCCTTGCACGATAGAGGAAGACTTGACCTTTGAGGGTCTCCCTTGTGGTGGAAAATACCTCTTTCTCTCTGATTTTCCAATAACCCTATTTCATCATGCATTTAGACATATAAAATCCTACAGCCTGTGTCAAAATAAAGAGTCCAAAATTAAATAAAAATTGATAAAATTTGCATTAATCTGAGTCATTATTCATATCACACATGCTCTAGTCTCTTAGGGAGTGGGTTTAAAGACTTTAGTTTCTTTCTAAATGATAACATCCTAGCCATCTTGCAAAACATATGACTTCCCATATGATTTTAAAACATAGGAGGAGTTAGCTGGCTACCACTCCAAGAGGTTATAAGTCCACCAGTCGGGTGGTTTACCCTCTCTTGTGGAGATAAACAATATGCACAATTTTTGCCTTAGATTTAGGATGTGCTTTGACCCTTCCTAAAGCTCCATAGATTTAGGATCTGAGGTTGTTGTTTCCCCTCGGGCTATAAGCAAAAATCCTCACCTCTTAGACATTTTCATAATCTTTTATTGTGGAATCATAAGTCCTAGCTTTCTAATAAATTTCAACTCAAATACATAATTCTCCTAAATTTTAAATATATAAAGCCCAACCATAAGATAGTTTGGAATGCTCACTAGATTATCCTAGTATTATGAGTATTCCCTACTCATCTCCTTTGGCTCTGATAATAAGTCTCTCATTTTGATCTATCCCACTTGATTTTCTAAATATAATTAATTTATTGATAGTCCTATCTTTGAAATATTTGGAGACAACAATTGCCTACTTTAATCGAGAGTATTCTTAAGGAACTCATCTTTCTTAAGATGTAATTAACTATGGGGGCTTGCCCCCATAGGAAACTTTAGAACCCAATTTAAATAAACCATACTTTATTCATCCATGTAAAGTAGGAGAAAATTTTTTGGTGTATTCAAAGATCCATCATGCCTTAAGAGTCCTTATTAGGTGATTACGTCCATTGTAAGATGGTGATTTCTATCTTTTGAGATAGTGCACTATTCTTTAATGTCATACCCGATCACCTCAATAAGTACACCCTCAGATCTGTGTGGTGTCCCCCATGTACATGACAAATAAATCCAAAAAAAAAACACCATAGATTTTTTGGCGATTTTGCTAGGATGGTTCCTATCTCTATCTCTAGTAGACAATTGTTATCCCCAAGCATCAATAGTGGACTTGTATTTCATATAAGTCCAAGACTATCTTTCCTTCCATTGGCACTTAGCTTTCATTCTTAAGCAAAGCTAGCCAACATCCTCCAAGTTTTAGGATCTCACTCCTTATAGGTCTTGAAACTCTTATTTGGTTTCCCAATAGGTGAATAATAAAATTAACTAATGAAAGTAGATGACCAAAAACTTAGAACCTTCTCACCACTAGCTTGGTGAGGTTAGGTTCATCTTATATTTAAGTAAATAAAATCTTTTGCAAAATGTCACTTTCCAAAAATACTTTTTCAAATTCACAAAATTTACAAGAAAATTTTAATAAGCATAAAACTCATATAACCAAACCTCATATAACAATCCCCATTATTGTTACATGGAGGTTCTTTTGAAAATCAAAATAAAAATCATTTTTCAAAAGCACATTTTTGAAAATAGTTACCTTTATTCAACATACCCAAATTTGTTGAATAAAGATTCTATTTTCAAATAAAATCATAGCATAAAATTGAAACTCCACTTAGCATATTTCACATATGCTAAAGTTGGAATTTCCCTCTTTTTCAAAAGCACACTTCTGAAAATGATCGCCTCCATTCAACATTCTCAAATTTATTGAATGAAGATTCTATTTTCAAAAAAAATCATAGCATAAAATTGAAACTTCGCTAAACATATTTCACATATGCTAGAGTTGAAGTTTCTCTCTTTTAAAAAGCAAGAAATCACACATGAAAGTAGGACATATCATTGAACTCTATTTAACATACCTAAATTTGCTAAATAGATTTCCCTTTCTCAAAAATCATATACAATCGACTTCCACTTAACATACAAAATTTATTAAGTGAGAGCCTCATTTTTAAAATATACATTTGACTTCCACTTAACATACCAAATTTGTTGAGTAAGAGTCTCATTTTCAAAAGCAAATCAAATCACATTTGACTTCCACTTAACATACCAAATTTGTTAAATGAGAGTCTCATTTTCAAAATATACATTTGACTTCCATTAACATACCAAATTTGTTAAGTGAGAGACTCATTTTCAAAATATACCTTTGACTTTCACTTAACATACCAAATTTGTTAAGTGAGAGTCTCATTTTCAAAATATACATTTGACTTCCACTTAACATATCATATTTGTTAAGTGAGAGTCTTATTTTCAAAGAATACATTTGACTTCCACTTAACATACCAAATTTGTTAAGTGAGAGTCTCATTTTCAAAATAAACATTTGACCTCTACTTAACATACCAAATTTGTTAAGTGAGAGTCTCATTTTCGAAATATACATATGAGTTCCACTTAACATGCCAAATTTATTAAGTGAGATTCTCATTTTCAAAACACAAATCATATCACATTTGGCTTCCACTTAACATACCAAATTTGTTAAGTGATAGTCTCATTTTCAAGAAATCATATCACATTTGATTCCTACTTAATATACCAAATTTATTAAGTAACAATCCCATCTTCAAATCATAAACACATTTGGTTTTCTACTTAACATAACAAATTTGTTAAGTAGGGACCTCACATTAAAATAAAAAAAAAAATAAATCATAGTCACATTTGACTCCCACTTAACATACCAAATTTGTTAAGTGAGAGTACCATTTTCAAACACAGATCAAATCACATTTGGTTCTTACTTAACATATCAAATTCGTTAAGTAGAGAGCCTCATTTTCAAATCAAACAAATACATGTCAAACACATTTGGCCTCTACTAAACATACCAAATTTGTTAAGAAATAATCCCCACTTTTAAATCAAATCAAGATATATCACACACATAATCAATCATCACAAGCAAAGATACTTTCAAAAATTTTTTAAAACACACAATCAAAACCTTTCCTTAGCATACCTAAACTTGCTAAGTAAAGTTTTTCAAAATCAAAATTTTCAAACAAGATACACAACACAAATATCTTCAAAGGTCTCTCCAAATATCTGAATCTGGCCCAAACTACCTAAATTGGTTGAGTATAGGTTCTAAATCAAAATCATTTAGCAAAGTTTCTCCTCTAATTATCAAAATCTCTTCAACGAACCCTATTTAACATAACTAAATTTATTGAGTGTGAGTTCAAATTTCCAAATCAAGTCTAGAATTTATTTCTGATGGTGAATACCAAAGCAAGGGACTAATTCAGTTATGTTTTCAACAAATACAAAGTTTCAGCTTAGTCAGTTTCTATTTAGCTCAGTTTAGTACACATGGCTCATAGCAAGTTTGTGTTCTCCTTCCCATCCGGTGTTAACTTGGCCCTGGATCAGGCCAAGGTCACCTCGACCACTGTGCATCTGATTTAGTTTGTTCATGGATTCGAAGAAATGTGAGTTACTTGTGAGGGGACAGCCCTCACGATAGTGAGTAGGGAGGAGGTGGCAGGGCAGACACCACTTAATCGCTTTGACATACCTTCTGACCCTGAGTTCTCTCCATTGAAGAGGAAGGTAGTAGAGGTCCCCACAATGAGAGCAGTAGTTTCAACATGATCAATTTCAGTGGTAGCACTGGTAGTGTCAGTGATTTCCCTATCTTTTCCATCAGTTATTCATCCTATTACCCCGATGAGGGCTGACACCTCCTCGTTGGTCCCCTCAAAGGGGAAGGTTATCTTGGTCTCCGAGATAGTATCCCCTACCTTCGAGGTAGGTTCTAGCTCACGCCCCGCTTGACTCACCCACACTCAACATTGTAATAAGAGCCAGAAGGTCAAACGACATCTCAAGTGAGTAGCTGTAGAGGTAGAGGCAGTGTCCCATGTTGCAGAGGAGAGTTCACTCTAGAAGGTCTTCCCCTTACTTAGTGGTAGTAGATTCCATCCCCTCTCAGGCTTAGATGGAGAGTAGGACTATAAGAGGATTGCAGCATCACCTCCACCACCACTATATTATGAGGTGCTAGCTAGGGAGAGGAGGAGACCCTACACGTGATTACGTCATTCTAGATAAAAGGCCCATGTGATTTTGGTGCATTGTTTAACTTGAGGTCTTTGATCCCTAGGAGCATCATGGATTAGATACATAGAGTTAGATACACAGAGGCCTGAGTGGCAGTGTAGGTAGATTAGAGGGAGAGGAGGAGGTATGCCCGATTATCGGCAGGCTCTGCTCTTATAGATTTCCTAGGTTGGTAGGCTACCAAAGCCGGCCGTATCGATAGTATAGTGCTCAGTACACCAATCACTGAGGAGAGTTCATGGTTGGCGGTGTCTCCACCACATCACCGCATATCATCCACTTTGCCGACATGTTCCGATCCCATATGCCGACCAAAGCACAAAAGTCAGCATTGGGGGAGAAGAAATCCCCATTGGTGATTCGGCTACAGCCTCAGGGTCCCATTCCATCTACTCCACCGGTTGAGGTGAGGTTGAGCTCTCCTTCTCAACCTTCCACTTCAACTATGGTGAAGAAGAAATGATGACCCAAGAGTGCCATAGTCATTTCACCAACCCCACCATAGTTGGCAATGGCAGCAGTAGTAGAGGAGGATGGTGATAGTTCCGTAGTTCCTATGGCAGTAGATCCCCCTAGAGACAATACTCCACTGGTAATCAGTCATGAGCATATATCTTCTAGTGAGCATAGTCCTCTCAGGGATAGCTCTCCAGTGGCAGGTAGTGTCAGATGCATTTCTATCAGTAAGCATGGTCCTACTACCGGTCAGCAATGAGTGTTTATACCGACACAGTTAGATCGTTCCTTAGGTAACGTTCTAGCACATTATTTTATGAAGGATAGGGAAATCCTAGGAAGTGATTGATCAGATCATGAGGAGGGAAGGGTCAATTTTGACCCCAATGAGGATGATTTGTTGGAGGACTTGACTGATGTCCATATGGTCAATACTAGGAGTTCCCTCTATGGAGACTAGCAGAGTCAGGAAGGTATTTTGGTTAAAGAGGATGGCGACGTCTATTCAACCCATCACCTCCTTCAATAGATTAGATAGAAGGATGATTAGATTAACCGAATGGAGAAGAGGATGGAAGACTTGTTGGAATCCATCCATGCACTCCAAAACCAGGCCTCAGCCCTGCAACATATACCGATATAGGTAGATCATCGTGAGTCAGCACACACCCTAGATCAGCCCAAGAGCACTTCTTGAGTAGATCAGGATAATGGTAGCTTGCATAGGATGGTGGTGGATAGTACCTCCATGCATGAGAAGGATATCAAGCACATGGTGAAATGATAGGTGAGGGAAGCACTGGTACAAGCCTGAGGTGGCTCATTTATTCCAAAGGGTCTACCCTACCTGGAGGAATTTGATGTGGTCCAATATCCTAAGGGTTTCGTGCCTCCTTCTTCCAAAATCTTTGATGGAAGTGGGAACCCTCGCCAACACATTATACATTTCAAGGCCTATTATTGTAATGTCGGAGGTAGTGACGCCCTTCTTTTTAGAATGTTTGTTAGCTGTTTAATAGGCATTGCGTTTGATTAGTATGCAAAATTGCCCAATGGTTTGGTAAAGGCATTTGCTAAGTTGGAGCACCTTTTCATCAAGAGGTTTGCTGGAGCTCAATAGAGGGTTACTGTAGGTGACCTCATTGTAGTAAAGTAAAATCCCAATAAGTCCCTTGTTGATTATATTCTTAGGAGACAAAATCTGAGTATGAAATGTGAACCACAGCTGTCTGAGTAGCATGCCATAAAGATTCTCCTTAATAATATCCATGGCCCAATCGCTTTCATGCTCAAGGGGTTTATAATCAAAACTTTTGTGAAACTAATCAACAATGTGGGTAGTCTATAAGAGGAAGCTAAACAGTTGCCTTTCTAGGACTAGTCAGCCAAGCCCAAACCTAAGAAGGAATTTGAGAAGAAGCTAGGGGTAGTCACAACAGTTGATAAGGGGGAAGCATCCAACTAGGGTCAATCAGATAAGCCTCGAGCTCAGCAGCCTCCTCTACCACCACCTAGGCCATCATATCGGCCACCTCAGTTGCCACAAAGGCTACCACAGTCACCTCCTGTTGTAATTTTTTTTTCATTTTTCTAAGATGTATACTTCCATCTTCAATCTATGTGGATAAAAATGAAAATAAAAATATACTTTTTGCATTTGGACACCATGTAGATCTACATATGTTCTTATTAGGGTGATCTAGTACAATATTGAGGAGAGGTGTACTATCTTGAAAGATAGAAGTCACCACCCTACTATGTACCTAATCACCTGAATAAGGACTCCTGAGGATAATGGGTTTGCATATGTACCATAGGTTCTTCCCCTACTTTACATGGAAAAGTAAAGTAGGGTTTATTTTAAACTAGGTTCATTAACTTCTCTACAAGGGCAAGCCCCCATAGTTAATTATATCATAAGAAATGGGATTCCTATGGAATACTCTCGATTAAAGAAAATGATCATTGTCTCCAAAGATTTTGAAAAGATAGGACTATCAATCAATTGGTTTATTTTTAAGATGCCAAGTGGGATCGACTAAGAAGAGGGAGTTCTTATCGAAGCCAAATGAAAATAAGTAGAGGATGCCTAAGATACTAGAAAGCCTAGTAAGCACCCCATACTACCCTATGGTTGGGCTTTACATTTTTGACATTAAATTAATGTGTTTGAGTTGAATTTTCATTAGAATGATAGGGCTTACAATTTCATGATACAAGACTATGAAAATGCCTAAGAGGTGAAGATTTATACTTATAGCCCGCAAAGGGGAGAAGCAACCTCAGAACCTAAATCTAGGGAGTATTGGTGAAGAGAAAAAGCATGACCTAAATCTACGGTGAAGATGGGTATTTGGTTTACTTCCACAAAAGAAGATAAACAACTTGACTGTTGGACTTACAACTGCCTGAGAGTGGCTGCCAACTAACTCCTCCTATGGTTTTAAAATATGTAGGCAAGTCATATGTTTATGCAAGATAGAAAGGTTGTTATCTATTTAGAATGATACTAAGTCCTTAAACACACTCCTCAAATAGACTAGATCATGTAGGGAATGAATTCATGATTTAAATCTAACACAAATTTTTTATATGTTTTATTTTTATTTTGGACAATTATTTAACATAGGATTTAGGATCCTTTATGCTTAATGTATGAGAAATTAGATTATGGGCCAAAATCAATAAGATAAGGAAGTGTGTCTCCACCATGGCTCTCACAGGTCAAGCCAAATTCTTTGGCAAAGGTGGAAGCCCTCCAATCAAGAGTGAAATAATATGCTTTTATGCATGATATTAGAAAAGAAAGTACATATCCAGCTAAGGAGTTACTAATTCTTTTATCTTGATTTTTAATCTAAGCTTTAGGTGAGGTTATGAGTTATTTATTTTTCATTTTGAGTTGTTTAATTTGGTAGAAGATTTATTTTTCCCTAAGAGCCTAATCATCATCCAGGCCATACATCAAGCAAGGAAGAAACTAGAAAAATATGTCATTTCTAATGCACAAGCTAAAAAAAATATCAAACATTTTATAAAGCTAACACAAAAGAATACAAGGCCATTTGTGGTCGGGCTCCACCGCGCAAACCCAAAAATAAATTGGGTAGCTGAGCTCTACCCTTATACAACTCAGATTACAAATGAATTAATTATGATTAAGTGAGGAAATTCATATTATGGGGGTCTTCATTCTTCACTTCTTCTTTCTTCTTTCATCTTTCTTCCTTCTTTTGGATGGTTAGAATGTGGTTGCTCCAAAGGCTTCACATGGTACATAAGATGAGATCTTATGACTAATGTTCATCCTAATCCCCTATAACAATCATTCCAAAATACTAATTATAAAAGTACATGAAAAGGAAAAGTAAATCTAACTAACACTTGCAAAACATAGATTAGCTAAACAAACCATGTAATTCCCAAGCATGTATATTAGACTTAGAACCCCACACATGGGTAAACAAGTCCACTTGGCTTATTGAATTATGCTTAGGGGTATAAGCACCTGCACAACAAAAGTATTTATATTTTTATTATAGCACCCCTTAAGCACAATCCCCTACAGAAGATAATGATTAGACTAAATCATCCTACCATTCAGTCTACATACATACACCATAACATCCAAACTAAAATAATACATCAAAAAATAAAAGCAAATATCAAACCCCTCACCATCTTAACCTAAAGCTAGAAATGGTGAGTTAGCCTAATGTTTGTGTCATTTAAGGTTTGTGTTGTATGCTTAGCTATGGCTTTAAGGCTTAGGTTTCTTAAGTATGAAAATATTCAACTTAGAGGATGGTTTCAATTTAAGTTGTTTAGTTGCTTTGGGATTAATTTTTTTTTTTTGATTTGGTTTAGGTGAATCCTAGAATTAATTTCTAAGTTGTAAAGAGAGGGAAAAGAGAAGAGAACTACTCTTTCCTTCCCTACCCTAAGTATTTTCTAAATTAGATTCATATTTCATTTTGTTTAATGAATATCTTATTATGTGTTTTAATTAATCCTAAGTTTATATTTTCACTAAACAGACCTATTCAAAAAGAAAGACATTTTAAGATTAAGTAGAGTGAACTAATATCACAAAACACACATCACTTCATTTTTTTCCCAACATATATAACATGCATATGGATGAATCCTAAATATATCTATTCATACAAATGAGATTGTTTAGAACACCTTAATGATGAATTCTAAGTAGTGTTACTTAAGAAAATTTGGATGCTTTATGATGCATGATTTTCATTAAGTAGAAAAAAGGGTATTATTTTATCCCTTATTCATATGCACATGTGTATGTATGAAACACATAAGTGAGTATGGCGCCATTGTTAGCACCAAGTGTGTAAGGTACAAGACCTACTTAGGGCTACTTAAAGCCTCGCAACTCCGGGGTTGTCCAGACTAATATACCACTTTCTTAAAGACATATGCATGTACAAAAGAGATAAATGGAAAAAGAAAGATGCAAAGCTTATGTTTATTTAATTTTTGGTTTGTTTATACAATTTATGTGCGTAATTGTAAAGATTCTTCTTAAGTTATAACATGGAAGAGGATAAGAGTAGATTTTAAGCAAGTGTTATATTCTTTTAAAAGAACTATGCACTTTGCAAATCTTATCCAAATCCATGTTAAGAGGAAAGAAAGGAAGCAAACATAAGACACATTTTTATATTCACATGCAAGCTTATAAATAAAGTATAAGTAACATACCTTTCAGTTTTGATATTTGATTTATAGGTTTTCAAAAATAATTTAAGATTTAATAGTGATAATAGCCATCCATATTTTACTTTATCCAAAACATGCAATTTGACATAAAGGAAACATTTTATTTTGAATTTGATTTTTAAAAGGAATGAATGCATGATTTTCATATGACATACACATTTAGCATGCTAAAAAAGAAATTAAGTGATGAAAGCAATGTAAATTCATTCACCCTAATTAATTCCTAATGACAATCCTATGAAATAAGAAAGTTCAAAGTGAATCAAAGTTTGTTTAATGTGATTTTTGTTTTGAATTTGCCTTATGTTTGATTTAGAAATTGTGAAGGAATGTTTGGTGGTCCTAACCCATTTCCCCCATATGTGAGTTAATTTAGCTTGTTCTTAGGATCATTAGATGATTTTTATATATTTGTTTAGGTTAATGTGTGAATTAAGTGTGTTAATTACCCCTTACCTACACCACCTTAGCATACTTAGCCAAATAATTATGAGCCAATTGATGACATAAAACCACACAAGGAATTTAAATCAATAATGCACCTAAGAAAGAAAGGGGCCTAATGTAATTAGCTCATGATTAATGATTAATTAAGCTAAAGGGTTTAATTTAAGTAATTTCATAACCCTTCCCACACATGTGAGTTGGATTTTGATTTCCTTAATGCACTTTGGTTATTGAACACATAAGCATCTACCCAAGATGAATTAGTTAAGTTGTGGAGGTTTTAGAATTTTATCAAATTAATTAGGTAGGTAATTAGTGGATTAATCCTTAATTGAATTTGGATTATGGAAGAAAGAGGGGGTTTAAGGAATAGCTTAAGGAGAATATCCCAAAATTATTCCCTAAACCTTCTACTCATTTAAAGAAACCTTAATTAATTCAATCAAGAAATTAAACCACAGATTACACACTTAATTAGGCTTAATTATATTAGGAGAGTAATTAGGAATGAATCCAACAGTTACCCTAATTAAAATATTAATAAATTCTAAGAAAATTAGGGGAGGCAGATGTCATCCCACAAAATACACATAAAAAGTTTGAGATTAATTAATGGAATAATCAGAGAATAATTAACCTAATTACATTCCTAATAAAAGCCAAATTCAAAAAATAACACTATCTAAAATCCATCAAAATTAGTTTTATAATATTTTACATTCAATTATCTTTCATATGTAATTTATTTCATATTTTTTTTTATTTTTCTACACTTAGATATGAATAATTTAAGTTCTCATGATTAATTAGGTAATTAATCCCCTAATTAAATAGCTAATCCAATCGGTGCCATGTGGAGGCTGACGCGATGCGATGGGAGAGGCTATTAAAGTTTTCACATCGTAGCGCCACATCAACGGCGACGTTATGCGCTTTCTCCCTATCTGTCTGATCAAGGATTGGATGGCTGAGATTGAACCAGCAATATTAAAGGATTAATCCATGGATCCTACATGTTTTAATCATGGCCGTCCATCCAAAATGCACGGATGGATGGCCTATGATTCATCCCTGAGTTCTCCTGTGGGAAAGGGGAGCCGTCCACCTTCCATGGCAAGATTCGAGCTCGGATTGAACTCAAAACTTACCCACACCATCATCATACAAGGGAGATCACTTCCAACGGCTAGTTTCTCATGGGATGAGACTTCACTTCACAAAGGACCATCCTATGGCTAATTTAAGCTCGGTTTAATGGCATACCTCGCCAAAGGCTATCACCGATGCTCGATTCCCATGAAGTAGCTTCGTCTAGTAGAGACGAAACCTTGTTGAAGTTTTAAGGTCTTGAGATTGAATGAATCTTCCTATAGGCCAAGTCACCCTTCAATTAAGCTCGGTATTCATCAAAAACACTGTTCCCTTGGTTGGAGAACTTGAATGAAGCTTGGAGTGAGTTCGATTTGATTCTCTGAGGGTGCTTGAAGAAGGAATTAGATTGGTTTTGAGTATTGGATGAGATGGAATTCAAGTTGAGCTCTATTTTTAGTCTATGAAAATTGAGAAATGGGAAATTCCAAATCACTCAAGAAAGATTAGGGAGGCTTGCAATGGCTTGCTTTGACTTCCCTAAGATCAATCGAATTGGAGATTGTTGAATTGAAATGGAATTAGGGGGAGTATATCTCCCCCTAGAGCAATCGGACGATTGAGCCTCCCTTTGTCATTTTTGATCAATTGACCAGATTGGATCAGTTTGTTTGGCTGTTAGGAGTTGCACATGGGTCAGTTTTGAGTGTAGAGTGGAGTAGTGAAACTCCCATGCACCTTAATTGAGTGAAGGAGGAATTTCATGTGCTTAATTTCAAGTGAGGTGGTCAGTTTTATCCTTAGGTTGGGTTGGGATGACCCAAACCCATTGGGTTAGGTGTACCACACTCACTAGTGTCCACTTGGTCCATTAGGAGGGTACCAAGTGGTCATGAAGAGGATTTGACCAAATTTTAAGTGAATTTGGCCAAAATTTAATCTATGCCTAGTGGTAAAATGGTCATTTGGCTTAGGTTTCAATTTGAGTATGTTTGGTATGATTGAAAAATGGGTTGGGCCAAGTTTCAATGGACTTAGAGTTGATTTGATATGATTTGGCTCATGTTGACCCATTTAGGTCAAAATGGGTCAACTTGGGTCAAGTTGACCAATTGGTCAAATTGGGTCAAACCAAGAGTTGGGTCAAGTTTCAATGGATTTAGAGTTGATTTGATATGATTTGGTTCATGTTGACTCATTTAGGTCAAAATAGGTCAACTTGGGTCAAGTTGACTAATTGGTCAAATTGGGTTCAAATGTTGACTTGGTCAAGTTCAAATATTGATCACGAATGAACTCAGATCAATGGTTTCAATCAATTTGGCCTACGGTGGATTTTGGCTAGTTTAGGTCATTTTGGCTAAGTGTTGACTTGTTCAACCCTTAGGTTTGACTTGGTTTGACCCAATTTGAGTGATTGATCATTCATGATGGTTGCTAATGACAAGAGGCCTAGGTGGGCTTAGTTCAATCCAATTTGAGTAGGATTAGAATTTGGCTCATAAGGGATACTTTAGGTCACTTTAGGCCAAGTGAGCCTAAGTGAGTCAAATGGCTTGGTCAAAGCTTGATTTGAGTCTGATTGAACTCACATATGGACTTATGATTGAAATATAAATCCATTTGCAAGTGGTTTGAAGTCAAATAGGTTTTGATTCATTTGACAATTTCAAGTTCAAAAGGGTGAACATGTGCTTGACTTGGGTTTGACTTTTGGATTTAATTTTGGTTTGGTGATTGAACTTTATGCTTATATTTGGATTCATGATTGAAGGATTGATTGAATCATGAAGAAAAATCAATGGTTTGGCTTGATTTGAAATTGATTTGGATAAGTTCAAGATTTTTACTTGAAAGGCTTAGGTTGAATTTTGAATGAGTTTGAGTTTGATTTTTGGATTTAGTTTTGGATTTTTGAATTTATATTTCATTTATATTTGTGAATATAAATGAGAATATATATGGGTTATGAGAAAATTTCATGAATTTGAAGTGATTTGAACTTGATTTGGGTTAGGTCCATAAGAGGGAATCAAAGTGACTTAGGAAAGATTTTTTATTTGGATATGAATTTGGATTTAGTTTGATTGATTTGAATTTATATTTCATTTATATATGTAAATATAAATGAGAATATAAATGGGTTGTGAGAAAATTTCTTGAATTTGAATTGATTTAGGTTAAGTCCATGAGAGGGAATCAAAGGGACTTAGGAAAGATTTTGGATTTGGAATTTCAATCATGGACTTCAATCATAAGTTTCAATCATGGGTTTCAATCATTTGGAATTTATTTGACTTTGGAGAAAATCAATTAAGCTATAATTTATTTGAGTTTGGAGAAAATCAATTAAACTGGAATTGATTTGAGTTTGACTTAAAGGGAGGAAGTGAGGAATTTGGTTCAAGCTATAGGGTAGGCAAATTTTCCTTATGCCCCTAAGGCATGACCTATTCCTATGGCTAACTCTTCTAAGTCTCTAGGGCTAGGTTGAGTGTCCACCTAATCACTAGATGTGTCTTAAGACTAAGGAACTCTTAAAGTCTAAGAGAAATCCTATGTCTAAGATGGAAGGGTTGAGAGCTCATCCTAAAAATGAGGTAAACAAAGGGAGCCCAATAGGTGTGGTGTGAATGACGAGGAACACCGCACGTATTAGTGTTGATCAAAATGATCAACAACACCACTGCAGGGAAACCATCGTGGGCAGATCTTTTACAACTAATCGGGTTGCTTCCTTCATCTCCCTAGCAATGCGAGTATGGTACCACTTTATCATGCGATTCTTGTTCCTCATTTGGGTCTTGGTAGGGCGAGTAGAGTAAGAACTAGACCCCACCACAAAAGCAGGGGAGACAATCCCTGGGATCAGGGAAGCCTTCCCCTTGGAAGGTGCTAGTGAGTGGGTGCTAGTCCTAACTGGAGCAGCACAGAGAACCATGGAGTACACAAGAACTGTCACTGACACTGTAGCAGTGGGAACAGCCACTGCCTTCCTCATCAGTGAGGGAATTTCATAACCGAGCATGTCGAATTCAATGATCGGCCCCACCACTGCATCAGCTTATGAGGCGCACTCACATGTAATCTGGGCCCCCTCAAAACCTCATCCAAAGTGAATGAGGTGGGTGTAGTCAGAGTGAGGAAGGCTGGCCTAATCTAGGGCTAGATCCATCCCATGGGGAAAGGTAAACACATATCTCTATGCAGCCATTTCTATCAACTAAAACTAAAACTGAACTGTAACTGAAACTGACACTGAACGAAGTCTGCAATGTTAAAAATAAACTTGAATCAAATTCTTGTTGATTTTGGATATTGAATTTAGAATTTGAACCCATACTCAACATCTTGAAAGTGTTAAGTCGGGCTCAAATGATTTAGAATAGATTTTGAGATTCGATTGGAAAGAGAAATTTTTGGATGTAGAATCCCCTTTCAACAAATTTGGATATGTTGAAAATGGGTTCAAATATTTTTGAAGAGATGCTTCCATAGGTTCATATTTGAATTTGAATTTTTATTTTGAGGACCCTTTATTTAACAAATTTCAGTATGTTAAAGTAAAGGGTCAATTTAGTTTTTTTTTTTTTTTGATTTGAGATTTTTGGAATCTACTCACTTAGCAAATTTAAGTATGCTAGGCGAGGTGTTTGAAAATAATTTCTTATTGTTCTTTGTTTTCCTTGCTTTGTAAATCATTTGTGATATTGAAAATGGAATTCTCATTTAGCAAATTTGGGCATGCTAAATGAGGAATTTCAAATGTGTTTTGTTTTTGAAATTTTTTTGAAAATAGGACTCTTAGGAAATTTGAGTATGCTAAGAAATTCCTAATGTGTTAATTTTGTTTTGGATTTTGATTGAACATGGAGACTTCACTTTAGCAAATGTGGTATACTAGAATGAAGTTCCAATGTATTTCTTTAATTTTGTGAAATGGAAATTTCACTTAGAAAATTTGAGTATGCTAAATGAAATTCCAAAAAAAAAAAAATGTGTTTCAAATTTTTATGTTTTTATTTTGTTTTGAAAATAGAGACTTCACTTTAACAAATATGGTATGCTAAAGAATGAAGTCCCAAAAGTGTTTCTTTTGTTTTTTGGATTTTGATTGAAAATGGAGACTTCACTTTAGCAAATGTGGTATGCTAGAATTAAGTTCTAATGTGTTTTGAAATTTTGTGAAATGGATTTCACTTATCAAATTTGAGTATGCTAAATGAAATTCTAAAAAATGTGTTTCCAAATTTTTGGAAAGGGAGACTTCATTTTAGCAACTGGTATGCTAAAATGAAGTTCCAATGTGTTTTTAATTTTTGTGAAATGGATATTTCACTTAGGAAATTTGAGTATGCTAAATGAAATTCCAAAAATGTGTTTCAAATTTTATTTTGGAAAAGTTAGACTTCATTTTAGCAAATGTGATATGCTAGAATGAAGTTCCAAATGTGTTTTTAATTTTTGTGAAATGAAGATTTCACTTAGCAAATTTGGGTATGCTAAATGAAATTCCAAAAATGTGTTTGAAATTTTTGTTTTGGGTTTTAGAAAAGGGGGACTTCACTTTAGCAAATGGGGTTTGCTAGAATGAAGTTCCAAATGTATTTTGAAAAAAAATTTATTTTTGTTGATTTTGAAAAGAGAGATTTCCATTTAACAAATTTGGGTATGTAAGATGGAAATTAATTATGTTTCATTTTTCAAAGATGTATTTTCATGTGTGATTATTGCTTTTTCTAAAGATGAAATCCCAACCTAATCGTATATGGAATATGTTAAGTAGTATTTCAAAATAATGTTACTTTATTTGGAAATGAAATTTCCTTTCAATAAATTTGGGTATATTGAATGGAGATGTTCATATGTGCTTTTTTGAAAGTTTATTTTTGATTTTGAAATGAAGCCTCCATTTAATAAATGTGGGTATATTGAATGGAGAGATTCATATGTGCTTTTTGAAAATGTCAAAGTTCCATCTAACACATGTGGAATGTGTTGAGTGATATTTCAAAGTTGTAATTTTTTTGCTTGAAGATGTAACATCCATCCAACACATTTGGATGTATTGAATAGGAAGGCCCATCTTCAAATTGTATTCTTTTTGAAAGTATGATTTGTTGGAATTTTATTTTTGAAAATGAAGTTTTCATCAAAATGAATTGAGTGAAGAAGTTCATTTGTGCTTTTAGAAAAATATGATTATTGGTTTTATTTTATAAAAGTTTCTACATGTAACAATTATGAAAATCATTAGATGTATTGCAAATACTTTATTAAGTATGTTTTGAAAAAGTGCTTTTCGAAAAGTAAGATTTTTATGATAGATTTATTTTGTCTTTATTTTTTGGAATGAACCTTTCTTGACCATAAAAATGGTAAGGAGGAAGTCTTTTATTGTTTTATTTTTATTCAATTTTTATTTTCACCCATTGGAGGACCCAACGAGGGTTTTAAGACCAACACGTGGTGAGATCCTAAAACCTAAAGATGTTAGCTACCTTAACTTAAGGATAAAATAATCTATGTGCCAACAGAAAGAAAGATAGTCTTGGATTCATACAAAAGTATGAACCCACTATCGATACTTAGAGACAACGATCATTTACCAAAGATGGAGAGAGGAACCATCCCCAGCGAAGTCGCTAGAAAAATCTGTGGTGAAATTTTTTTCATTTTTCTAAGATGTATACTTCCATCTTCAATCTATGTGAAAAAAATGAAGATCGAAATATACTCTTTTCATTTGGACATCACATAGATCTGCATATGTTCTTATTTGGGTGATCGAGTATGACATTGAAGAGAGATGTACTATCTTGAAAGATAGAAGTAACCACCCTACAATGGACCTAATCACTTGAAAAAGGACTCCTAAGGATAATGGGTCTGCATATGTACCAGAGATTCTTCCCCTACTTTACATGAAAAAGTAAAGTAGGGTTTATTTTAAATTGGTTCATTAAGTTCCCTATAGGGGCAAGCCCACATAGTTAATTACATCCTAAGGAATGGGATTCCTTAGGAATACTCTTGATTAAGGTAAATGATCATTGTCTCCAAAGATTTCAGAAAGGTAGGACTATCAATCGATTGGTTTATTTTTAGGATGCTAAGTGAGATCAATCAAGAAGAGGGAGTTCTTATCGAAGCCAAATGAAAACAAGTAGAGGATGCATAAGATACTGGGAAGCCTAGTAAGCACCCCTGACTACCCTATGGTTGGGCTTTACATTTTTGAAATTGAATTAATGTGTTTGAGATTAATTTTCATTAGAATGCTAGGGCTTACAATTCCATGGTATAAGGCTATGAAAATGCCTAAGAGGTGAGGATTTATACTTATAGCCTGTAAAAGGGAGAAGTAACCTCAGAACCTAAATCTAGGGAGCCTTATCGAGGGCCAAAAGCATGACCTAAATCTAAAGCAAAGATGGTATTTGGTTTACCTCCACAAGAGAGGATAAACCATCCAACTGTTGGACTTACAATCACCTGGGGGTGGCCACCAACTAACTTCTCCTACGATTTAAAAATATGTTGGAAAGTCATGTGTTTATGCAAGATAACAAGGTTGTTATTTATTTAGAATGAGACTAAGTCCTTAAACACACTCCTTAAAGAGACTAGATCATGTAGGGCATGAATCCTTGACTTAATTCTAATGCAAACTTTTCATATGTTTTATTTTCATTTTGGACAATTATTTGACACAGGCTTTAGGATCCTTTATGCCTAATGCATGAGAAATTAGATTATAGGCCAAAATTAGCAAGATAAGGAGGTGTGTTTCCACCATGGCACTCGCAGGTTAAGCCAAATTCTCAGGCAAAGGTGGAAGCCCTCTAATGAAGAGTGAAACAATATACTTTTATGCATGATATTAGAAAAGAAAGTACACATATAGCTAGGGATTACTAATTCTTTTATCTTGATTTTTAGCCTAAGATTTAGGTGAGGTTATGAGTTATTTATTTTTAATTTTGAGTTGTTTAATTTGGTAGAAGATTTATTTTTCCCTAAGAGCCTAATCGTCATCCAGGCCATACATCAAGCAAGGAAGAAACTAGAAAAACATGGCATTTCTAATCCATAAGCTAAACAAAACATCAAACATTTTATAAAGCTAACGCAAAAGAATAAAAGGCCATTTATGGTCAGTCTTCTCTGCATAAACTCAAAAATAAATTGGGTAGCCAAGCTTTACCCTTATACAACCCGGATTACAAATGAATTAATTATAATTAAGCAAGAAAATTCATATTATGGGGGTCTTCATTCTTCACTTCTTCTTTCTTCCTTTTTTTGGATGGTTGGAATGTGGTTGCTCCAAAGGCTTCACATGGTACATAAGATGAGATCTTATGACTAATGTTCACCCTAATCCTCCATAATAATCATTCCAAATATAAAAGTACATTAAAAGAAAAAGTAAATCTAACTAACACCTGCAAAACAGAGATTAGCTAAACAAACCATACAATTTCCAATCATGTATATTGGACTTAGCACCCCACACATGGGTAAACAAGTCCACCTAGCTTATTGGATTATGCTTAAGGGTATAAGCACCTGCACAATAAAAGTATTTATATTTTTATTACAGTGTCCCTTAAGCATAATCCCCTGAAGAAGATAATGATTAGACTAAATCATCCTACCATTCAGTCTACACATATACACCCTAACATACAGACTAAAATAATACATCACAAAATAAAAGCAAACATCAAATCATGCATCACCCTACCCTAAATCTAGAAATGGAAAGTTAGCCTAATGTGTGTGCCATTTAAGGTTTATGTGGTATGCTTAGCTATGGCTTTAAAGTTTAGATTTTCTGAGTATGAAAATGTTCAACTTAGAGGATGGTTTCAATTTAAGTTGTTTAGTTGCTTTGGGGTGAATTTTATCTTTCTATGTTTGATTTGGTTTAGGTGAATCCTACAATTAATTACTAAGTTGTAAAGAGAGGAAAAATAGAAGAGAACTTCTCTATCCTTTCCTACCCTAAGTAATTTCTAAAGTAGATTCATATTTGATTTTGTTTAGTGAATATCTAGTTATGTGTTATAATTAATCCTAAGTTTATATTTTCTCTAAACAAACCTATTCATAAAGAAAGACATTTTAAGATAAAGTAGAGTGAACCAATATCATAACATACACATCACTTCATTTCTTTCCCAACCTGTATAACATGCATATGGATGAATCCTAAGCATATCTATTTATACAAATGAGAATGTTTAGCACACCTTAATGATGAATGCTAATGTGTTACTTAAGAAAATTTGGATATGCATGATTTTCATTAAGTAGAAAAAGGGGTATTCTTTTATCCTTTATTCATATGCACATGTGTATGTATGAAAGGCATAAATGAGGACGGTGCCATTGTTTGCACCAGAGATGTTATATACAAGACCTACTTAGGGCTACTTAAAGTCTCATAACCCCGAGGTTGTCCAGACTAATATATCATTTTTCTTAAATACATATGTATGTATAAAAGAGATAAATGGAAAAAAGAAAGACACAAAGCTTAAGTTTATTTAATTTTTGGTTTGTTTATGCAATTTATGTGTGTAAATGTAAAGATCCATCTTAAGTTATAATATGGAAGATGATAAGAGTAGATTTTAAGCAAGTGTTATATTCTTTTAAAAAAACTATGCACTTTGCAAATCTTATCCAAATCCATGTTAAGAGGAAAGAAATGAAGCTAACATAAGACACATTTTTTATATTCACACACAAGCTTATAAATAAAGTATAAGTAGCATACCTTTTAGTTTTGATATTTGATTTATAAATTTTCAAAAATAATTTTAGATTTAATAGTGATAATAGCCATCCATATTTTACTTTAGCCAAAACATGCAATTTGACATAAAGGAAACATTTCATTTTAAATTTGATTTTAAAAGGACTGAATGCATGATTTTTGTATGACATACACATTTAGCATGCTAGGAAAGAAAGAAAGTGATGAAAGTAATGTAAATTCATTTACCCTAATTAATCCCTAAAGATAATCTTATGAAATAAGAAAGTTCAAAGTGAATCAAAGTTTGATTAATGTGATTTTTGTTTTGAATTTACTTCATGTTTGATTTAGGAAATGTGAAGGAATGTTTGCTGGTCCTAACCCATTTCCCCCATATGTGAGTTAATTTAGTTTGTTCTTAGGATCATTAGGTGATTCTTATATTTTTGTTTAGGTTAAGGTGTGAATTAAGTGTGTTAATTACCTCTTACACCACCTTAGCATACTTAAATATAAATACCAATGGATGACATAAAACCACACAAGGAATTTAATTAAGCAATGCACCTAAGAAAGAAAGGGGCCTAATGCAATTGGCTCATAATTAATGATTAATTAGGCTAAAGGGTTTAATTTAAGTAATTTCATAACCCTTCTCACACATGTGAGTTAGATTTTGATTTCCTTAATGCACTTAGATTATTGAAAACCTAAACATCTACCCAAGATGAATTAGTTAAGTTTTGGAAGGTTTAGAATTTTATCAAATTAATTAGGTAGGTAATTAGTGGATTAATCCTTAATTGAATTTAGGTTAAGAAAGAAAGAGGGGGGTTTAAGGAATAGCTTAAGTAAAATATCCCAAAATTATTCCCTAAACCTCTTATTCATTTAAACAAACTTTAATTAACTCAATCAAGAAATTAAACCATTGATTACACACTTAGTTAGGCTTAATTATATTATGAGAGTAATTAGGAATGAATCCAGTAATTTTCCTTTTTAAAACATTAATAATTCTTAAGAAAATTAGGGAAGGCAGAAGTCAACCCACTAAATACACATAAGAAGTTTGAGATTAATTAAAGATTTATTAGAGAATAATTAACCTAATTTAATTCCAAATAAAACCCAAATTCAAAAAATAACACTATTGAAAATCCATCAAAATCAATTTTATAATATTCTCCATTCAATTATCTTTTATATGCAATTTATTTCATATTTTGCTGATTTTAATACACTTAGATATGAATATTTAAAGTTTCCATGGTTAATTAAGTAATTAATCCTAATTAAGTAGCTAATCCTATTCGCACCACATGGAGACTGACGCGGAGCGTACTTTCCATGTGGCGTGATGGAAGATGCTATTAAAGTTATCACATCATAGCATCGTGTCAGCGACGGCGTTACGCGCTTTCTCCTTGTCCGTCAGATCAACGATTGGATGGCTGAGATTAAACCTACGATATTAAAAGATTAATCCATGGATCTTAAGTGTTTTAATCATGGTTGTCCATCCAAAACACATGGATGGATGGCCCATGATTCATCCCTGAGTTCTCCTACAGGAAAGGGGAGCCGTCCACCTTCCATGGAAAGATTCGAGCTCAATTGAGCTCGGATTGAACTCAAAACTTACCCACACCATCATCATGCAAGGGAGATCACATCCAACGGCTAGTTTCTCATGGGATGAGACTTCACTTCATAAAGGACCAAACTATGGCTAATTTATGCTCTGTTTAATGACATACCTTGCTGGAGGCTATCACCGACGATCGATTTCCTTGAAGTAGCTTTATTTAGTGGAGATGAAGCCTTGTTGAAGTTTTAAGGCCTTGAGATTGAATGGATCTTCCTATAGGCCTAGTAACCCTTCAATTGAGCTCGATATTGATCAAAAGCACTCTTCCCTTGCTTGGAGAACTTGAATGAAGCTTGGAGTGTGTTCGATTTGATCCTCTGAGGGTGTTTGAAAGAGAAATTAGTTTGGTTTTGAGTATTGGATGAGATGGAATTCAAGTGGAGCTCCCTTATTTTTAGTCTATTAAAATTGAGAAATGGGAATAGAAAGCTTGGGGAGGCTTGCAATGGCTTGCTTTGACTTCCCTAAGCTCAATCAAATTGGAGATTATTGAATTGAAATGGAATTAGGGGGAGTATATCTCCCCCTAGAGCAATTGGGCAGTCGAGCCTCCCTTTGCCAATTTTGATGAATTGACCAGATTGAATTAGTTTGTTAGGCTCTTAGAAGTTGCACATGGGGTGTCAAGTGGTCATGAAGAGGATTTGACCAAATTCCAAGTGAATTTGGCCAAAATTTACCTATGTCCTAGGGGTAAAATGGCCATTTAGCTTGGGTTTCAATTTGAATATGTTTAGTATGATTAAAAAATGGATTGGGCTAAGTTTCAATAGATTTAAAGTTGATTTGATATGATTTGGCTCATGTTGACCCATTTAGGTCAAAATGGGTCAACTTGGTCAAGTTGACCAATTGGTCAAATTGGGCCAAACCAAGGGTTGGGTCAAGTTTTGAAGGATTTGAAGTTGATTTGATATGATTTGGCTCATGTTGACCCATTTAGGTCAAAATGATTGATCAATTGGTCAAATTAGGTTCAAATGTTGACTTGGTCAAGTTCAAATATTGATCATGAATGAACTCAGATCAATGGTTTCAATCAATTTGGCCTATGATAGATTTTGGCTAGTTTAGATTTTATTTTGGCTAAGTGTTGAATTAGTCAACCCTTAGGTTTGACTTGGTTTGACCCAATTTGAGTGATTGATTATCTCATGATGGTTGTTGATCATGATGAGAGGCTTAGGTGAGCTTAGTTCAATCCAATTTGGGTAAGATTAGAATTTGGCTCATAAGGGGTACTTTAGGTCAATTTGGGTCAAGTGAGCCTAAGTGGGTCAAATGGCTTGGTCAAATATTGATTTAGTTTGATTGAAATCACATATGGACTTATTATTGAAATATAAATCCATTTGCAAGTGGTTTGAAGTCAAATAGGTTTTGATTCATTTGATAATTTCAAGTTCAAAAGGGTGAACATGAGCTTGACTTGGGTTTGATTTTTGGATTTAGTTTTGGTTTGATGATTGAAGTTTATGTTTATATGTTTGGATTAATGATTGAAGGATTGATTGAATCATGAAGAAAATTCAAGGGCTTGGCTTGATTTGAAATTGCTTTGGCTAAGTTTAAGATTTTGACTTGAAAGGCTTAGGTTGAATTTTGAATGAGTTTGAGTTCAATTTTTGGATTTGGTTTTGGATTTTTAAATTTATATTTCATTTATATTTGTGAATATAAATGATATTATAAATGGGTTAATGGAAAATTTCATGAATTTGAAGTTGGTTGAACTTGATTTTGGCTAAGTCCTTAAGAGGGAATCAAAGTGACTTACAAAAGATTTTTGATTTGGATTTGAATTTTGGATTTAGTTTGATTGATTTGAATTTATATTTCATTTATATATGTAAATATAAATGAGAATATAAATGGGTTGTGAGAAAATTTCTTGAAGTTGAATTGATTTAGAATTGATTTGGGCAAAGACCATGAGTGGGAATCAAAGGGACTTAAGAAAGATTTTGGAATTGGAATTTCAATCATGGGCTTCAATCATAAGTTTTAATCATAGGTTTCAATCATTTGGAATTGATTTGAGTTTGGAAAAAATCAATTAAGCTAGAATTGATTTGAGTTTGGAGAAAACCAATTAAGCTGGAATTGATTTGAGTTTGACTTAAAGGGAGGAAGTGAAGAATTTGGTTCAAGCTATAAGGTAGGCAAATTTTCCTAACGCCTCTAAGGCATGACCTATTCCTATGGCTAACTCTTCTAAGTCTTTAGGGCTAGGTTGAGTGTCCACCTAATCACTAGATGTGTCTTAAGACTAAAGAACTCTTAAAGTCTAAGAGAAATCCTATATCTAAGTTGGAAGGGTTGATAGCTCATCCTAAAAATGAGGTCAGCACCTCCTCATCAACATTTTCAGCAGCAGTATTTCTACATGCTACCAGGTAGCTATTACTTACCTACTATTGTCGATAGATTGAATAAGCCTTATTCATTCATGAGAGAGGTAGTCAAGAAGATCTTTAAAAATCTCTTGAAGATGCTTGATTTTTAGTTACCATAGCCTAAGAGGTTGGAGGAAGTGGGCAAGAGTCATGATCCAAACTATTACCCCTACCACTATATGTTAGGTCATGTCTTAGAAGATTGCATTACCTTTAAGGACTAGCTTGAGCATACCTACAAGTCGGGTGCCATCATCATCCCCAAAAAATACTTAATAGAAAATTCTTATAGTTCTGTTAGAGTAATCCTTAGGGATACATACGATCCTCTTAAGACAAAGGAAGGTTGGGATATCTCCCTATCTTGAACCTCCAAGAAAATCATTTCTAAGATCAGGAAACTACCATTGCAAGTGCCTGAGGCAACTCAAACCTCAAACTCCAAGGAAGGTTTGCAAGTTGCTAAGGATAACTTGAGGGAGGTGGGAGCAGCGATGGCCTCCACTTGTGATATTTGTGCAAACCAGGTTCTCTTTTTCACAATGACTCCTCCAATCTTCTTAGCAGTATTATGTCGATGGTGCCAAACCCTTCCATACTTTACTTAATTTCTATTTTATACCTCCATCCAAATCTAAGAAATCAATGAAGAAAGCTGATTCTACTTACATTTGTGCCACTTCTGATAATCTGCCTGAGTTTATTCTCATAGAAAACTCTTTAAGTTTAAATAATACTAACTCTAGTTTCGATCACTCTTATTCTTCTGATTTATAAATGGATTACCCATTCCTAAATCACTCAGGTTTGCCCGTTGAGATTGATTTGGAGCCATCTCCAATGGTATAGGGAGGGAACTAATGAAAGTAGAACCTACTAAACCATCTCATGAAGTCATTGAAGTCAACCTCTGTAGTGGCAAAGTTCTATCTCCTAGGATAGCAATTCAGGATAAGGGTAAACAAGTCATTAGTTCAAGAGAACAGATAAACTCTTTACAGGATGCTCCACCTATGGATATGCTTGTGGAGGATGAGCCCAAAGTTGACTACAATGTCCTCGCTCACATGAGAAAGTTGCTTGCTAAGTTAAGCATATATGATGCCCTTGTCTTATCCAAAGAGATGAGAGAGCCATTGATCAAGGCCCTTCTTGATCCGAAAATATGCTTGGCTCAGCTGACCACTATTGGAGAGGAGGCATGTTATTCAAGAGAAGCCCATGGAGTTACATTCATCGATGAAGACCTTCTTTTGGGGATAACTAAAAATTATTATAAATATTTTTAAAAATAATATGATTTGTTTTGAAAATTTTAAAATAAATATATATCAAATAAATATATTTTTAAAAATAACATTAAAAAAAATACAAAACAAAATTGATCCCACACAGAGCTTTAGCGTGCTCTGGACTAGCAAATATAAGAATGATGACAATAGAACAAAATAATAATTTTATTTTAAATTTAATAGATGTTAAAATATATTTACTAAATGGATGTTTTGTGTATTTTTTTTAAAGTGTGCTTTGTTTTAAATAAAAATGTTTAAACAATACATCAAATAAACATATTTTAAAAATAACGTAAGAATAGAAATATGAAATATGAAATAAAATTGTTTCCAAATAGACTTTCAATTGGTGATCTTGAAAAAGTCTAAAGTAAAGCTCATAATTTCGTACCAAATCATTTGTGATCACTTTTATTTTTCTATTTTTAAATTTTAATTTAAAATAAAATATATTTGATAGTAATAATTATTTTTAAAAATACTTTAAACATCCAAATATTGTTATGAGTATTTTTAAAACCAATGTGATTTATTTTTTAAAATAAAAAGAAATTAAAAATGCTTACTAAATAAACATATTTTAAAAATAATATAAAAAAATAAAAAATATAATGCAAAATTTATCTTGCTTTTAGTGTGCTCTACTAGCAATTATAAGCAAAATTTCCATTTTCTGAAGTAGCTGATATGATAGAGGTCAGCTCTCTCTCTCTTTCTCAAAATTCAAAAATAATGACAATATATTATAAACAGTACTTCATTTTAATGAGTGACATATAATGATATATTATTATAGTCCGAATATAACTTGTACATCCTATACCTAATAATTTTTCTTGCATTTATTAGCACTAGAAATATGTTCATTGAATAACAGAAAATTATAACACCGACTTTAGATCAAAATGACATCCTATTTAAATTTATTTATTAATTTTTTCATCATGAAAACTTCATTTTAATAAAATATAATTAAATTATGGAAAAATTTTACCCATAATGCTCATTCTTATTCACAAGCCTCGTTAAATATAACTATTATAACGATGAAAAAAATAGACCATTAACTTGCCCCCAACTAACACGCTCAATCCCACGCGTCACTTAAAAAAGCATAGGGTAGTGACATACGAATAAAATATGATAAATTAGAATAGGTGTGTAACGCTTGGAATTTTTATATTCATATAAAATATATAAACGCATTTTTAATAATCTCTGATTAATTATTTTAGTGTAGGCTACTACTATTGATAGCAGGGTTCCTCAGAAAGATAGAGAAGAAGAGAGGATAAGATTTGTGATGAATTAACTATCAATTGATCATTGTGAGTCACTACTACTCTACTAATGTGATAGAGGACGAAGGTCATTACTAGAGATCTCATTAATTAACTAAATTTCATCAAATCAATTAATATAACTAGAAAGCTATTAATCATCCAATTTGATTTATTTTATAACAAGTATTTGTTACTATTTGCCATATAATATAATTTATTTTTCTCAAATATAACATTTTTTACAACGTTATACTTCAACCTAGACAGCTTCCTTTCAAAAAGGAGAAAAACCACAATCTACTCTTCCAAGAGAGGCAGGGGTAAGAATAGTTCTCCTAACTCTAGACTGCGATGTGATGAGATTCTTATATCATCTATCCAATCCATGCACCAACAATTAAGCTGAATATGAGGCTCTGATTTCCAGTCTAGAGTTAGCCATTAACCTGTGCATCCAGAGCATCAACATCTTTGGCGATTCTCAATTAGTTATCAACCAAATTGTTGGGTCCTACAATGTCCTAAAGCCTATGCTCCATCACCACCACAAGTATACCATGGAGTTGCTGGCTTAAATCCCAAAGGTTACCATCTACAAGATTCCTCGAGGAGAAAACATAATAGCAGATGCATTGACCAAGCTTGCTAAATAATTGGCATGTCCTGAAGATGAGTCCATACCAATAAGGGTCCAAAATAGACAAGTCTTATCTTTTATTGACACTGAACTCATCGAGAGACTCTCTCTTGAAGGGGAGGTTATCGTTGCCAAAAAGGATGATGAGTTAGATTGGAGGCAACCATTCATGGATTATCTAAATATAGAAAAACTATCTCAAAAGAAGTCCCTAGCCCATCAGGTGAAGTAGAGAGCTCTCTCATACACTCGTGAATGACACTTTATATTGACAGTCCTTTGATCATATGTGGTTACATTGTTTGGACAAACACGAAACCCATAAGATCGTTACCGAGGTACACTCAGGTTTGTGTGGAGCGCATCAATCCGGTCTGAAGATGAAAGCCAATATTAAGTGACTAGGATACTACTGGCCCTCAATTATCACAGACTGTATGGATGTAGCTAGGAGATGCCACCAATGTTAGGTGCACGATGTGGTCTTATACTAATTACCCAACATTCTACATCCTATATTGGCCTCATGGCCATTTGAATATTGGGGTGCTGACATAATGGGTCCAATCGATCCTTCTTCTTCTAAGGGTTATCGATTAATTCTAGCTGCCACAGACTACTTTTCCAAGTGGGCAGAGGCAATCCCACTCAAAGAGGCCATAACTCAGCAAGTGCTCCAGATTTTTAGGAATTATATTGTATATAGGTTCGGGGTGCCTCGATGAATTATATTCGATAATGGTACTACATTCAAGAGCACTTAAATCAACAGCTTTCCTTAGAGACATATCATAGATTGGAGATATTCTACTATCTATTACCCAAGGGCAAATGGCTTAGCAGAAGACTTCAACAAAACTCTCATCCAGATATTAAGGAAGATACTCGACAACAACAAGCGGTAGTGGCATGAGTAGTTAGTTGAAGCCTAGTGGGCTTGTGGTGCTTATTTTTTGGGTGTTGTGTGTGTATATGTGAGGGGACGCCACACAGATCCATAGATATACTTATTAGGGTTATCTGGTATAATATTAAAGAATAGTGCACTATCTAGATAGATAGAAGTCACTACCCTATAATGAACCTAATCACCTAATAAGGACTCCTAAGGCATGATGGGTCTTTGAATATACCAAAGATTTTTCTCATACTTTACATGGAAAAGTAAAGTAGGATTTATTTAAATCAGGTTTGTTAAGTTCCCTATGGAGGCAAGCCTTCATAGTTAATTACATCTTAAAGAATGTGACTTTCTTAAGAATACTCTCGATTAAAGTAGGCGATTATTGTCTCCAAAGATTTCAAAGATAGGTCTATCAATGGATTGGTTGTATTTTTGAAAATCAAGTGGGAGAGATCAAAAGGGGGAGAGTTCTTATTGAAACCAAAGGAGATGAGTAGAGAATGCTCATGATACTAGGAAGCCTAGTGAGCACTCCAATCTATCCTATGGTTGGGCTTTATGTATTTGAAATTGAGGAGATTAATTTATTTGAGTTAAAATTTTATTAAAAATCTAGGACTTATAGCTCGATAATACAAGGTTGTAGAAATTCCTAAGAGGTGAGGATTTATGTTTGTAGTCCGTGAAGGGAAAAAACAACCTCATATCCTAAATCTAGGAAGCTTTGGCGAGGGCCAAAGCATAACCTAAATCTAAGGCAAAAGTGGGTATATGGTTTACCTCCATAAGAGAGAGTAAATCACCTGACTGCTGGGATTATTACCACGTGGAGTGGTAGCTAGCTAACTCCTCCTACACTTTAAATCCATGTAGGAAAGTCATATGCTTTGCAAGATGGCTAGGCTGTTATTTATTTAGAAGAGGCACTTAAACTCACTCCCTAAGAGACTAGATAATGAAGGGCATGAGTAATGACTTAATCTAATGCAAATTTTAACAAGTTTTATTTAATTTTTGGACTCTTTATTTTGACACAGGCTACAGATTTTTGTATGCCTAAATACATGAGAAATTGGTTGTGGGCCAAATAGGAAGAGAAATAGGTGTCTTTCCATCAAAGGCTCTTATAGGTTAAGCCTTTATTCTTTGGCACAGATGGAAGCCCTCTCTTAGCAAGAGTGCAAGAATATGACATGCCTAATGTTATACATACAATCATCCAGCTAAGGGGTTGCTAAATATTTTATTATCTTGATTTAATTCCTAGGCTTTTATATGAGGTTATGAATTATTTTAAAATTTTAGTTATGAGTTGTTAGTGGGAAAGAAAATTTATTTTTATCCTAGGAGCCTAATCGCATCCAGGCCATACAACAATCACCAATCATAAAGAAACTATAAAAATGCATGCTATTTCTAATACACAAACTAAAAAAAATATCATATAATTTTATAAAGCTATCGCAAAAGAATAAGAGGTAGTAGTAATCTGCAAAAAAAAATGTGGGTTGCCGAGCTCTACCCTTATACATCCTGGCATAATGAAAGAATAATTACAATTAAAAAAATGATAAATGTTATGGGGGTCTTTATTCTTCATCCTCCATTCTTCACTCTTTATCTTTCATTCCTTCATCTTAATTTGCTTCATTTATTTCTTCCTTTTGGCTTTGATTTGCTCAATTTCTTTCTTTCTTTTGGCTTGATTAGGATGTAGCTTTCTCCAAAGGTATCAGATGGTATATAATACATGGTCTTATAACCAATGTTCATCCTTAATCCTCATAACACTTATCCTAATCCTAATGCAAAATTACATTAAAAAAGAAGGAAAGTAAATCTAGCTACACTTACAAAATAAATGTTAGCTAAAACACGACATACAACCCAAGCAGTTATATTAATAATTTGGACTTAGCACCCCACACATGGGTAACCAAGCCCATATGTCCTAACTTGGGTTATGCTTAGGGGTATAAGCAACATGCATAACAAAAAATATTTAATATTTTTACTACATAGCCCCTTAAGCACAATCCCTTACAGAAAATATGATTATTCTAATATCGACCTAACATTCAGACTATGCAGATATACCCTAACATCCAGACTAAAATAATACATCACAAAACCAAACATTCATCAAACCATGCACCGCCCTAACATAAAGCTAGAAATGGTGACTTAATCTAATGTGCATGTGTTAAGATTTATGTGGTATGTCTTAACTAGGATTTAGAGTTATGATTTGATAAATGTGAGGGATTTAATTTATAAAAGGATTGATTTCTCTTTAAGTGGTTTAATTGATTTGAAGTTTTTATTTAGTATTTTTTTTATTTCATATGATCTACACTTAGCAACTAAGTATTGTAAAGAGAAGAAAGAGGGGGATCTCTCTTTTATCCATACCTTAAGTCATTTCTAAGGTAAGTTAATTAATGAATTTTCTTTAGTGAATGATTTATTATATTTTTTAATAAACCCTAAGTTTAGATTCACTCTAAATAGCCCTATTCAATAAGAAAGGCATCTTAAGATTAATTGAAATGGATTACTATCACATAACACACATTCATTTATTTCTTTCCACCATGTATATCATGCATATAAATGAATCCTAAGCATACCTAAACATGCAATGTAAATCTTAGCATACTTTGATGATGAATGCAAAGAAGTGTGTTTGGATTTTAAATGTTTCATTTTTGATTGAATTATGAATGCATATTTTTGTCATGTCGAAAAGAGGGATTTTCCATCCATTAGCTAAACACACATTTACATGTATAAAAGTTTTAAGTGAGTACGACACCATTATTTTCTATACGAGGGACGTAAGGTACAAGACCTACTTAGGGCTACTTAAAGTCTCACAGCCCTAGGATGTCCAGACTAATATACCACTTTTCTTAGATACATGTAGATGTATGAATGACTATAAGGATAGAAAATCCATTCAAAAGGTGATATTTGATTTATGATTTTTAATTCATTAGCCACATCACACTTGTTATGTATAAGAGCTTTAGTGAGTACGACGCCATTATTTTCTACACCAAGGGCGTAAGGTACTAGACCTACTTAGGGATACTTAAAGCCTTGTAGCTCCAGGATGTCCATACTAATATACCACTTTTCTCAAATACATATGAATGTACAAAAAGAAACATATGAATAGGGAATCATTCCAGAAATAATGTTTGATTTGATTATGTGATTTACATGTATAATATGAAATTCTTCCTTAGTGTTAACCTGGAAATGCATAAGAATAGATTTAAGCAAGTGTTATGTTCTTTTCAAATGAACTATGCACTTACAAATCCTGTGTGAATCCATGTTAAAGTAAGGAAAGAGAACCTCATATTACACATCTTATACTATCATCACATGCAAGATCATAAATATTTATAATTAGCATCACTTAATTTTTAATAGTTGATTTATAGGTTTTGAGAATAGTTTTTGATTTAATAGTGATAACAACCACTCATATTTTATTTAAGTCAACACACGCAATTTGACATAAAGAAAATATTTCATTTAATTAAATTAAAAGAAATGAATGGATGATTTCATATGGCAAGTAATATTTAGCATGATTGGAAAGAAATAAAAGAATGTAAGCACATGATTTTATTCATCCCAATTAATTCCTAAAGATAATCAAATTAAATTAGGCTATTTAAAATGAATAAAAATTATTTAAAGGTATTTTAAAATTGGAGTTTGATTTGATTTGAGGAGTGTGAAAGAGGTTTGCTAACCCTAACCCCATACCCCATGTGTGAATTAATTTAGTTTAATGTAGAATATTTAGGTTGATTTTATGTTTTAATTAGGTTAATGTATGAATTAAGTGATCTAATAATCCCTTACCTATATCACATTAAGTTAGTTAACTAGTCAATAATAAGCCAATATGATATGCAACCACATAAAAAGTAAATTTACAATGCTCCAAAATGAAAGGAGCCTAATGTAATTGACTTATGATTAATAGTTATTTAAGCTTGTGGGATCTCACTTAATTACTTTTTTGATTTTCTCACACATGTGAGCCAATGATAATTTCATTATCTCTCACCTTGGGTTAATGAACACACAAGGAGCTACCCAAAATCAATTAAGGGTTGTTTAGGCATGGATGAATTGATTTTTAATTTTAGTTTCATTAACCCTTTAATTAATTGGTTAAACATTTTGGTTATATTTTAATTTGAATGATAAAATTAACTTAGGGCAAAGGATCAAGGGCAAGGCCCCAATCCTAATCCCTAAATCATTTAAGCATTCAATCAGATTTTGATTTCTCATTTTGAAGATTGGCCACTCAATTAATCAATTAATCATTTCATTAGCCATTATTTAATTTGATTTTGAAAAGAAGAGAAAACTTAGAAATGGATTTGGGAAAGTATCCCCAATCACATTCCCTAAGTAATCTCACTGTTCAACAAAGGTGACTATGCTTAAATGATTAATTAAGTTATTGTTCATTTGTTAATTATAATTAATTAAATTAAGAGAGTGATTAGAGCTTACTCAAGTGATTCCCTTAATTAAGTTGTCAATAAAATCCTAGAAACATAGGGGAGGCAGAGGTCATCCCCCTAAATATCGACAAAATTTTTGGATTAATTAAATACTTAATTAAGGTGTAATTAAGCTAATTAGATTTTTGATAAAACTTTAATTAAGCCAAAGTCACTCTTCAAAATCAATTAATTATAATTTTCCTAGATTCCCCTTTGAAATATCTTCAAAATGAGCTTAAGTTTGCATTTTTTTTAATTTTTCTATAATCAGTTATGAATTTAGGAAGTTTCAAGGTTAAAAATAATTAATTTGCCCTAATTAAAACCTTAATCCCGTTAGGTCATGTGGCTGCTGATGCAGTACGCTTTCCATGTGGAGCTATAGGATTGGTTATTTAAGCAGTAACATCCGCGCTCTGACTCAGCTGACGGCGGATGCGTTTTCCTGATCACGTGAGATGGATGGTTCGTGAGCTATTCTATTTGTGAGAGATGAAAGAAGAGCACTGTCCATCTTCACTCGTTTGATCTGAGCTCACCCAAACTTGGATTGGGATCAAATGGATCCTACACAATCTAAAGGAGCATACAATCACATCCAATGGCTAAAATCCCTCGACATGGAGATTTCTTTCATAGAAGACCAACGTAGAAAGGCCTAAAGCTATAATTGTGTGAAATTACCTCACTGGAGCTAATGTCCAATAGTGCAATGCCGGAGGTAACTTCGTCTAGTTGAGGCGAGGCCCTATTGAGGAGCTTTTAGCTTGATTTGGTGTGGGAGGCTCAGTCAACCAATCCACGCATGTGAAGGCTTCGGCTTCGATCGAACGTGATCCTCCCGTGGCTTGGAAGCTTAGGAATTAGTTTGGTTGTGCTCGATGACATGTGGTTATGGTGTGGCTAAGAGGAATTTGGGTTTGGTTTTGGATTGAGGGAGTATTTATCGAGATTGCGATGCCTTATTTTGGCTTCTTATAGGAATGGGAAATGCTGAATGGAGAGGGCTCGGGGTGGCTCAGAATTGCTCTGAGCTTAATTTCCCATCATTGATGGATGGCTGCGTGCACATGTTTGCACTGGCTCATCACCATCCGGCCGCTGGAGTTGTCTCCATCAGGGTCATGCCGCACGCCAGGGATGGGAGAAGTAATGGGGAGCTGCCATGGACCCAATGTGTAAGGATTTCATGGTCTTGATCCAATGGGTGCTCGGTTTGGATTGGAGGTGAGTCAACTCACCTCCCAAAGGTTCTTGGCTGACCTAGGGTGAGTTAGGCTAGCTAGGTTCCATGGAGTGATAATGAGCTATCATGGGGGATGGGTAGTTGACTTTGGCTTGAATTCAATGGTTTTAAGGTTTGAATCCTATGGTTTGATGGCTAATCCCCTTGGTGGGGCCCACTTGGCTTTTGGGCTGATTTGGAAATGAGTTAGGACATGTTTGGGTCAGGTTTAGCTAAGTCCTAAGGTCCCATAAGTTGGTTTGGAGGGATTTGGCTTCATTTGGTCAAATGGGTGCCATTTAGGTTAGGTTGGGTTGGGTTGACCAATTGGTCAAATTAGGTCAAATTAAAGCTTGGGTTAGGTTCATATGATTATTTGGGATGTTTTGTTTTAATTAGTTTGGATTGGTTTGGCCTAGGTTTAAATTTGACTCATTTGGATTCAAAAGGGTCAAATTGATCAAGTTGACCAGTTTGACCAAATTGACCAAATTAGGATAGGTTAGGTGTTGAGTTAAGTTTGATTGGTTAATTAAAAATCATTTTAGGCTTTGATTTGGTTTAATTTGGAATTAATTTGAATTTTGGTCAATTTGACCTTTTTGGTCAATTTGGGCTAGGTGGGGTTAAGTTGACCAATTGGTCAACTTGGGCTCAATCATCCCTTTTGTCAAGTTCAACAAGTGATTTGGAATGAACTTGAGCCATTAGTTATAATCAATTTGGATTAAATCATGATCTGACCCATTTTAGCTATTTAGGTCAATTTGGGTCAACTTAGGTCAAGCGGCCAATTAGGCTTGGCTTGGCTCAATTGATGGCTTGGTCATATTCAATCATTGATTATTGATAGGTTTTGGTCAATGATTTTAATCAGTTTGGCATATGATGAATTTTGGCTTGTTTGGGTTTCATTTGGGCTAAGTGTTGACTTGGTCAAAAGCTAGGTTTGACTTGGTTTGACCCAATTCAAGGTGGTTGATCACGTCATGATGATTGCTGATCATGATTGAGATATAGATGGGCGTAGTTCAATCTAATTTGGGTTGGATTAGAACTTGGCTCAAAAAGGTTCTTTAGGTCTCTTTGGGTCAAGTGAGCCTAAATGGGTCAATTGGCTTGATCAAATTTTGATTCAAGTTTAGTTGAACTCCCTTATGAGCTTAGGATTGAAATATAAATCCAATTGCAATTGGATTGGAGCCAAATGGGTTTGGGTTCGTATGACAATTTCAACTCAAAAGGGTCAACTTGGGTTTGATTTGGGTTTACTTAGATTTGGTTTGATAATGAAGGTTTATGTCTATATTTGGATAAATGATTGTAGGAATGATTGAATCATGAAAAAATCCATGAGTTTTGAGTTGATTTGAGTTTCATTTAGCCAAGTTCAAAAGTTTGGCTAAAAGGGCTAAAGTTGGGAATTTGATTTGATTTGGAATTGGTTTTGGTCATTTGAATTTATATTTCATTTATATTTGTGAATATAAATGGGTTATGAGAAAATCACTTGAGTTTGGAGTGATTGGGAAGCAAAATTTGACCAAATTAAGGGATGTAGGTCAAAAAGGGCTAACTTGGATTTTGAATTGGTTTGATTTATTTTGATTTGATTTGAAAGGTTTGAATTTGGATTTCATTTATATTTGTGAACATAAATGAAGGAATGATTGATTTATGAAGAAATAAACCAAGTTCGAGTTGATTTGAAGGGGTTTTGGCTAAGCATATGAAGGTGGTTCATATGGCTTAGGAATGAATTTTGGAATTTTGAGTTAATCATGGGTTTCAATCATTGGATAGTTGGAATTGATTTTTGACTTGGAATTTGATTTGAGATTGAATTTAATAATTGAGAAAATCAATTGGATTGGGGTTGATTTGGACTTGGTTAAGGCTAAGTCCATAAAATAAAATCAAAGGGCTTAGGAAGGGACTTGGAGTTTGAATTGAATGATGGATTTCAATCATTGGATAGTTAGAATTGATTTATGAATTGGAATTTGATTTGAGATTGAATTTGAGGTTTGGTTTGAAAGAAGGAAGCAAGGATTAGGTTTGGGCTATAGGGTAGGCAAGTCCTACTAAATCTCTAAGGCACAACTTATTCTTATGGCTAACTCTTCTAATTCTCTAGGGTCAGGTTAAGTGTTCACCTAATCACTAGAAGTGTCTTAAGACTAAAGAACTCTTAGTATCTATAAGAGTCCTTGATCTACGATAAGAAAGTTGATGGCTCACTCCAAAAGTGAGGTCAACAGGGGTTACCACACCACATACAGGACTCTAACTCAATCTACCCTATTCTTCTTAGTATATGGGTCTGAAGTAGTTATACCATTAGAAGTTCAACTTCCATCATTAAGGATAGCTATGGGTAGTTAAATCACAATGGCGCAGAATGCCAAGTTGCAATTAGAAGAGCTCAAAGGTTTGGAGGAGAGATACCTCCGGGCATGCCAAAACCTCAAGTTGTATAAATCCAAAATGATTCAAGCTTATAACAAGTTGGTCCGTCCTAGAGCTTTTCAAGTAGGAGAGTTTGTTCTATTTCTAAGGAGACCAATTGTTGCCTGCTGAAGTATGGGAGACAAGTTTGAAACCGCTTGGGAAGGCCCTTTTGCCATAGAGAAGGCATACTAAGGAGGATCTTATCAGCTTAAAAATTGTAAGGGAGAGCGCCCAATGCTTCCATTCAATGGGCTTTACCTAAAGAAATATTATCCATAAATCTTGTTTGAAAAATAATTATCAATAAAATTTCTTTCATCTCAAATCCCATCTCTTCATATTGGTTAGAAATATCTTTGCTTGTGAATCCTCTAGGATGTGTGATAGGTGTAAGGAACCCAAGCGACATCCTATCCTTTAGCAACACAACACCAACACAAACTACACACAACCACATAAAACAAACACATATATTTTGTCTCGGGCTATTTTGATGTGGTATAAAGTCCCCTGTGGCATTCACTTATTAGCTACTCTAGGTCGGGTTGACATGATACCTTGTTAGTGTGTCACCCCAGTGGTTACTTCTCTAAAGGATGTAAGTCTACAAGCTTTCATCCTAACTTGACCATTACAAACTGATGAGCGCCTTGTTAGTTTGGTAGGCCTTACTACGCAACCAGTAAACTACCCCATGTTGACTTTTTCTAAGAGGATGTAAGCCTACACACTTTCTTCTTGGACTTGCCATCATGCACTAACTAGGTCGAGTATATTCGAGGTTTAAGATAAGTCCCCTAATGGCTCATTTCCTTCTGACTACTTCAAGTCCGGGTCTAGTCCTTACACGAGACTCCCCACTTGGTAGTCGCCCTAGGTTGGATAGCATCTGTCTCACCGATGATAGATTATCCTGGTGATCATTTTCATTTGTGAAGATGTAAGTCTAGAAGCCTTCTTCTTAGATTGATCATTGCAAATCAGTGGGCACCTTAGGTTGGTTGGTTGTCGCCATGCTGACGTCGACCCACCCAGTGGATACACCACTCATGGCAGATGTAAGTCTACAAGCTTTCTCCTGAATTTGGCCACCGTATACCTATAGGATTTCTTTTATAGGGTCCTGGATAAATCCCCTAGCGGCACCTCCTTTATGGGCACTCTATTTGGATCATATACTTAGCGGCCCTATTTAGACACTACTTGGGTTACTCTTGGATTGGACAGCTCCCCTTTCTTAGTAGCCACCTTTATGGTTAGAGAATTTATCTTGCGGATTTGCAGATTCTCCCTTGGTCCACATGATCATATAACAAAACAAATATGTATATTTTTCCTTGTGGATTAGGAGGACACCCCCAACAGTACCTTTTGCCAAGCAGGTATCCTATATTTAGGGCAATGTTAGCAAAACTCCCTATTGGAATTGCCTAACTACTTTTGAATTGAGATAAGTCCCCAGGTCAACACTCTCTCAATAATCACCCTTAGGATGGGTTTGACTTATTGTGCCACCAACGAGTCACCCCGGCGATCATCCTTGCTTTGTAAGATGTAAGTCTATTATGCATTCTTTTCAACATGACCATTGCACACCGATATGCAGCCTTAGGTCGGGTTCGATTTGTTGTGCTATCAACCGATCACCCTAGTGGTCCCTTGTTTAAGAAGATGTAAGTCTACAAGCTTTCTCTTTAACTTGACCATTGCACACCGAAAGACACCCCTTAGGTTGGACAGCTCTACCCCATGGCCAGTAGACTATCCCTTTGGATTTGTAAATTTAAGATTAAACTAGGCTGATATTAGCCCCTTCTTAGTGGATCCATCGCACACTGATAGGGTCCATCTAAAATGAAATTAATTCTAACTATTCTTGAGTTGATATGAGTCCACAACGGCATTCACTCAATAGTCACGCAAATAAAAAATGAAATATAAATCCAAATGGCTGAAACCAAACCCAAATCAAATCAAATGTCCAATTTTAGCATTTTTAGTCAATTTCTTCAACTTGGCTAAATGAAACCCAAACTAGCTGAAACCCACCATATACTAAATTGATTGAAACCATTGATTCACACCAATTCATAATCGATGATTGAACATGATCAAACCCTCAATTGAGCTAAACCAAGCCCAATTGACCATTTGACCTAAGTTGACCCCTAAATAGCCAAAATGGGTCAAAACATGATTTGATCCAAATTAATTACAACCAATTGCTCAAGTTCATTCCAAATCATTTATTGAACTTGGCCAAAGCCATAGTTGAGTCCAATTTGACCAATTGGTCAACTTGACCCAACCTAGCCCAAGATCAATTTGGCCAAAATCCAAATTAAACCCAAATCAAACCAAAACCAATGCCTACAATCATTTTCAATTGACCAATTGAACATGAACCAACACCTAACCCAACCTAATTTGGTCAAATTGGTCAAATTGGTCAACTTAGCCCATTTGACCTATTTGAATCCAAATGAGCTAAAATTAATCCAAAGCCAAATTAATCAAAACCACTTGAACCAAAACTCTTTAGATGATCATTTAAATCTAACCCAAGCTTTAGTTTGACTCAATTTGACCAATTAGTCAACCCAACCCAACATGAACCCATTTGAACCCATTTGACCAAACTAAGCTAAAGCACTGAAAATCAACCCATAGGATGCTGAGGGCTGAGCAAACCTGACCTAAATTAACCCTGGGTCAGCCCATATTCATCCCAAAAGAAAATGGTCCCCACATAATGGAATTAGCCATTGGACAAGCCTCCCCACATAGGATTCATTCCCCATTTGGAAAAGTCCACTCTCCCATCACTTGGGCAGCCATCTCATTGCCATATAGAGCACACTTAAGCTTCCTTGCTCACCCTAAAACAGTTAGGATCGACCATGGACCAAGGGGAGTTCTCCTGTTCCCCTCCCAAGCCAAATCGAGCACCCTATGGACAAAGAAAATAATATCTCCCCCATATCAGCCTTGGAGACTCTTGCCATAGCTGCCTCCACTCCTCGCGAGACCAGATGGAGACACTTCCGACAGTCTGATGGCGGCCGGCTGGCGAGAAAATGGGATTGAATCCCGTCCATCCACCATAGCAATTGAGGGGATATACTCCCTCAATTCAAATGTGAATTGGGGTATTCTACTTCGTTTGAGCCAGAGATAGTGAAGGAGAGTCTCCCACAGCCTTTCCCCAAGCTTCCAAGCTACCCCATTTTCTCCCTTCTCAGTTTTGCATCAAATCGAAATAGGGCAAGCCTCCTTTGATTCAAACTTATCCATCCATCAACCAAACTTCAGTTAAACTCACACACACCATCACTACACCTCGTCGAGCAATACCAAATCTTTTCCCAAGCTTCCAAGCCACCAGAGGTTTGAGTTTGATCGAAGCCGAAGCTCCTACATGTGTGGATTGGTCGTCCGAGTGGCTCATTCCAAATTTAGGTCCAAGCTTCTCAATAGAGATTCACCTCACCTAGGAAAAGCTACCTTCGTTGATCCCACCGCCAGACATTAGCTCTGGTGAGATAATTCCTCAAAACCGTAGTGCCGAAGAATTTTTTATGGGCCTTTATGAAGGGAATTTCATGTGGATCGATCTTGATCGTTGGATGTGTTTGATCGGATCGAACGGAGAAAGATGACGGTATCCATATTTTTCCATTCGCGAAGGAGATAGATCACGGGCTGTCCATCTCTGCATGATCAAAATAGATGGTCCTGATCTAATCACACATAGATCCTCTTTCTACTTAAGCGTGAGATGGTCGAATCTGATCGGACGGTCCAAGAAAATTCTAATCAAGTCGATCCCGATTTGACAACTTAAATAACCAATCCCATCACACCACATGGAAAGCACGCCGCATCAGCGGCCACATGGCGCCAACGGGATTAAGATTTAATTAGGCTTAATTAATATGATTTTAAGGCTAATCTTTTTGAATTCATAATTAATCCTAAAAAATATAAAAAATAGAAATGAGGGCTCATTTTAAAGGTATTTCAGAGGAGAATACAAGAAAATTATTATTAATTAATTTTGAATAATAATTTATACTTAATTAAAAATTTAATTAGCCAAATTACTCTTTGCTTGATTATCCAACTAATTTCAAACTTTTCAAAGATGTTTAGGGGGATAACCTCTGCCTCCCCTATTTTTCTTTGAATTTATTTGATAGTTAATTAGGAAAATTGATTAATTAAGCCTTACTTACTTTCCTACCTTAATTAATAATAATTAAGCAAATGAACAGTGAATTGATCCATTAATTAAGTTCATTAGCCTCTATTTTCAATGGAGAAACTTAGGGAAATGGATTGAGGCCCCTCTCCCAATACTTTTCTTAAGTCTTCTCTATTCCCTCTTTAAAATTAATTAATTAATTAAATCAATCAAAACCAAAATCATATCTGAACTTTAATTAACTAAAATTTAGGGATTGAGACTTAGGCTTCCCTCTTTGTCTCTTTCCCTAAGTCCATTTCATATTGTTGATTAAGGATGAGTAGGATTTAATTAGATAATTGATGGACTTAATTAATTTAAAATCCAATTCATTCATGTTTTCCTTATTCAACCTTGGGTACTTCTTTAGAGTTTTAATAGTGTAAAGAAATTTAATGAAATTATGATTAGCTTACATGCGTGAGAAATTCAGTAATTAAACAATCCCCTTAAGCTTAATTAACTATTAATTATGAGATTGCATTAGCCCCTTTCATTTCTTATGAGCATTGCTAATTTACTTTTCATATGATTACATCTCATGTTGTCTCATCATTATTTAGTTAATTAACTTAAGATGATGTAGGTAAGGGTTAATTAATTAATTTAATTCATGCTTAATTTAATCAATCCATAAAAATCATCTAATTGCTTGTTATAAAATCAAGTTAACTCACACATGGGGAATGGATTAGAATTAGCAATCCTCTTTCACATCCCTCAAATCAATTCAAACATAAAGATAAAAAATGGATTTAAGAAACTTTGGTTTATTTTAAATAAACTTATTTTTTTTGTGTTTCTTTATTTCTTTCCAATCATGTTAAAATGTTGTATGCCACTTAGTCATATCATTCTTTCTTTCAAAAAATTAATTAAATAAAATGATTTTCTTTATGTCAATTTGCATGTGTTAACTTAATTAGAAATATGTGTGGCTATTATCACTATTAAATCTCAAATGTATTTTCAAAAGTTTATTAATGAATAATAATACATGTTATAACTTTAGTTACATATACATAAAAGGTGCATATGAATATAAGCTTAGTGAATGAAATGAAGTTTCTTTCTTACATTCATGTGTTGATTTGCATAAGTTTGAATATTAATGGGTATATTAGTCTAGACATCTCAGGGACGCATGACTTTGAGTAGCCCCAAGGAGGTTCTTACCTCACTCCCTAGTGCAGAACAATGGTGACGTACCTATTTGATTTCATTCTTATGCATTTTGACATTAGAATTTAGATAGGGTAACTCATTCACACAAATAAATCAAACAAATCAAATACAATTTTTGCATGATTTTCATTATTATAAATCTTTATACATCCATATGTATTTAAGAATAGCGGGTATATTAGTCTGGACATCTCGGGGATGCACGGCTTTAAGTAGCCCCAAGGAGGTTCCTACCTCACTCTCCTAGTGTGGAATAATGGCGACGTACTTGCTTAAAACATTCATACATTTGAATGTGCGTTTAGCTAATGATAGAAAATCCCATTTTTCTATTATAAAAACATGCATTCATATTTTGTTCAAGGGGTTGGATTGATTAGTCATATGATTTAGAGTTCTTTTCTTATACTTTTGTATAAGAATTTAGATTGAACTTTAAATTAATATGGCAAAATAATTCAACCAAATGAAACATCAATTCCAAATACATTTGCTTACATTCATCATTTAAGTGTGCTAAGATACAAATTTCATGTATATGTATGTTTAGGACTTAATCATATACATGCTATATATGATAGAAAGAAATGAACAAACATGTGTTATGTGATAGTAATTAATTCCAATTAATTCTGAGATACCTTTCGTATTGAATGAGATTATTTAAAGTGATCCAAAACTTAGGATTAATCAAAATATGTAATAAGCCATTCACTAAAGAGAATTGATTAATTAATTTGCTTTAGATGTGACTTAAGTTATGAATGAAAGAGAGTAATCCTCTCTTTTCTTCTCTTTATAACACTTAGTTATTAAGTTTAAGCCAAATGAAACAAAAGAAAATATTAAGTAAAACTCATAAATCAATTAAGCCACTTAAAGTGAAACCATCCTTCAAATTAAATCCTTTCTTACTTATAAAATTTTAACTCTAAAGCCTAGTTAGGACATACCACACAAGCCTTAACACACACATTAGAATTAAGTCACCAGTTCTAGCTTTATGTTAGGGCGGTGCATGGTTTGATGTATATTTTATTTTGTGATGTATTGTAGACCTGATGTTAGATGTATGCTTCATAGACGGATGTTAGTGCGTGATTAGCCTAATCATATTTTCTATAGGAGATTGTGCTTAAGGGGCACTTAAAATAAATATAAATGCTCTCTTTTATAGGTTGCTTAACCACTAAGCATAATTTACATTAGGACAAGTGGGCTTGGTTACCCATGTGCAGGGTGCTAAGTCCAAATTAAACATATAACTGCTTGGGTTGTATGATGTGTTTAGCTAATACTTGTTTTATAGGTGTAGTTAGATTTATTTTTACTATTTATAATATAATTATGCATTAGGAATTATGATTAGTGTTATGGGCGATTAGGATGGGTGGTGGGTAGAATGCTTTATCTTGGGAGGCCCCGTGATGCCTTTGAAGCAAGCAAATCCAAAATGAAGAAATGGAGCTAATATGAAGATATGAAGACTTGAAGACCCCTCATAGCATTTATTATTTATAAAAATTGAAATTATTCTTTCATTTACCGAGATGTATAAGGGTAAAGCTTGGCTACCCATTTCTCTTTTTGGGTTATATATGATACTCAACCTATTATTATTCTTTCACATTGAGTTTATAAATTGATTGATACTTTGTTTACAATTGTGTAATAGAAATGGCATGTATTTTTCTTATTTCTTTATGTATGATGATTTAATGTGTGGCCCGGATCTACTTAGGCTCTTAGGAAAAAATAAAAGTTTTACCCCAATCATAATTCATAATCAAATTTTCTAAATAACTCATAATCTCATTTAAAGGCTATGTATTAAATTAAGATAATTAAAAGATTTAGCAACCTCTTAGCTGAATATTATATGTTTAATATCATGCATATCATATTATTTCATTCTTGCTAAGAGAGGGTTTCCATCCTTGTATGATAGGGGAAGACTTGACCTTTGAGGGTCTCCCTTGTGGTGGAAAATACCTCTTTCTCTCTAATTTAGCCAATAACTTTATTTTATCATGCATTTAGGCAAATAAAATCCTATAGCTTATGTCAAAATGAAAAGTCCAAAATCAAATAAAAATTGATAAAATTTGCATTAGTCTAAGTCATTATTCGTACCACTCATGCTCTAGTCTCTTAGAGAGTAGGTTTAAGGACTTTAGTTTCTTTCTAAATGATAACATCCTAGCCATCTTGCAAAACATATGACTTGACCACATGGTTTTAAAATGAAGGAGTTAGCTGGCTGATTATAAGTCTAACAGTCGGGTGGTTTACCCTCTCTTATGGAGGTAACCAATATGCCCATTTTTTGCCTTAGATTTAGGATGTGCTTTGGCCCTCGCTAAAGCTCCCTAGATTTAGGATCTGAGGTTGCCGTTTTCCCTCATGATACAAGCATAAATCCTCACATCTTAGGCATTTTTATAATCTTATATTGTGGAATCAAAAGTCCTAGCTTTCTAATAAATTTCAATACAAATACAAAATTCTCCTTAATTTCAAATATATAAAGCCCAACTATAGGATAGTTTGGAATGCTCAATAGGTTGTCCTAGTATCATGAGTATTCCCTACGCATCTCCTTTGGCTCTGATAATAAGTCTCTCCTTTTGATCTATCTCACTTGATTTTCTAAATATAACTAATTTGTTGATAGTCCTACCTTTGAAATCTTTAGAGATAATAATTGCCTACTTTAATCAAGAGTATTCCAAAAGAATTCATCTTCCTTAGGATGTAATTAACTATGGGGGCTTGCCCCCATAAAGAACTTTAGAACCAGATTTAAATAAATCTTACTTTATTCATCCATGTAAAGTAGGGAAAAATTCTCTAGTATATTCGAAAACCCATCATGCCTTAGGAGTCCTTATTAGGTGATTAGGTCGATTGTAGGGTGGTGATTTCTATCTTTTGAGATAGTGAACTATTTTTTAATATTGTATCCGATCACCTCAATAAGTACACCCTCAAATCTGCATGGTGTCCCCCATATATATCACTATTTACCTCATTTTTAGGATGAGCTCTCAACCCCTCCATCTTCGACATATGACTTCTCTTAGACAATAAGAGTTACCTTAGTCTTAAGACACTTCTAGTGATTAGGTAGACACTCAACCTAGCCCTAGAGACTTAGAAGAGTTAGCCATAGGAATAGGTCATGCCTTAGGGGTGTTAAGAAAACTTGCCTACGCCATAGCTTTAACCAAATCCTCACTTCCTTCTTTCAAGTCAAACTCAAATCAACTCTAAATGAAATCAACATCAAAACTTAAATCAATCCCAACTTAATTGATTTTCTCAAACTCAAATTAATTCCAAATGATTGAAGCTTATGATTGAAATTCCAAATTCCAAAATTTTTTCTAAGTCACTTTAATTCATAGCATAAATCAAATCCAAATCAATCCAAATTCAAGTTTTTTTCATAACCCATTTATATTCTCATTTATATTCACAAATATAAATGAAATATAAATTCAAATAACCAAAACTAAATTCAAAAATCAAATTCAAATTCAACCACAATTCAACCTAAGTCTTTCAAGTCAAAATCTTGAACTTAGCCAAATCAAATTCAAATCAAGCCAAACCCTTGATTTTTCTTCATGATTCAATCAATCCTTCAATCATGAATTCAAATATAAATATAAACTTCAATCATCAATCCAAAAATAAATTCAAAACTCAAACCCAAATTCAACAAAAATTCAACCTAAGCCTTTCAAGTCAAATTATTGAACTTAGCCAAATCAAACTTAAATCAAACCAAACCCTTGATTTTTTTATGATTCAATTAATCCTTCAATCATGAAACCAAATATAAACATAAAATTCAATCATCAAACCAAAACTAAATTCAAAAAATCAAACCCAAGTCAAACTCATGTTCAGCCCTTTGAACTTGAAATTGTCAAATGAATCAAAACCCATTTGACTCCAAATCACTTGCAAATGGATTTATATTTCAACCATTAGTCCATATGCGAGTTCAATCAAACTTGATTCAAGCCTTGATCAAGTCAATTGACCCACTTTGGCTCACTTGACCCAAAGTAACCTAAAGTACCCTTTTTGAGCGAAATTCTAATCCTACCCAAATTTGATTGAACTAAGCCTAACTAAGCCTCACATTGTGAGCAACAATCATAATGAGATGACAATCACTCAAATTGGGTCAAACCAACCAAGACAACACTTAGCCAAAATGAAACCTAGACTAGCCAAAATCTATCATAGGCTAAATTGATTGAAACCATTGATCTAGACTCATTCTAAATTAATGTTTTAACTTGACCAAGTCATCATCTGAGCCTAACCTAGCCCACTTGGCCACTTGACCCAAGTTGACCCAACTTGACCTAAAAAATCAAAATGTGTCAAAACTTGATCTAAGCCAAATTGATTGAAACCAATAGGTCAAATTCAATCCAAATCACTTGCTGAACTTGACCAAAGCCCCAATTGGCCAACTAGACCCAACCTAGCCCAATTGATCGTGAACCCAACTTGACTTAAAAGGTCATGTTGAGCCAAAGTCAAATTAACCAAAATTGATTGGAAACAAGATACCAATACACTTCATATGACCAATGAGACCTACACCAACCCATGACCTAACCCAAATAGGTCAAATAGGTCAAATTGGTCAACTTGACCAATTTGACCTAAATGAAATCAAATGAACCAAATCCATAGAAATAAAATTAAACCAAACCAATGATGCCAAAACATTTCAAATGGTCATATGAACTTGACCCAACCCTTAGTTTGACCTAAGTTGACCAATTGGTCAACTCGACTCAAGTTGACCCATTTTGACCTAAATGGGTCAACATGAGCCAAATCACATCAAATCAATTCCAAATTCATTGAAACTTGGCCTAACCCATTTTTCAATGATACCAAACATATTTAAACTGAAATTCAAGCCAAATGGCCATTTTACCCTTAGGTCAAAGGATAATTCTTGACCAAATTCACTTGAAATTTGGTCAAATCCTCTTCATAGCCACTTGACACTCTCTTAGTGGACCAAGTGGACACTAGTGAGCATGGTGCACATGATCCAATGGGTTTGGGTCAGCCGAACCCAACCCAATGCCCAAACCGACCACTCCCTTCATTTCAAGCACATGGGATTCCCTCCTCCACCAAAAATCAGCACATGGAACTCCTCCACTACCTCCCTCTTGCGAAACTGAACCATGTGCAAGTTCAAATGGCCTAACCAACCCATTGCATAGGATGTATTTGGTCAAAATGGAAGGAGAGCTTGCGACTGTCCGATCCTTCAAGAGGGAGATATACTCCCCCTAATTTCACTTGAATCAAACACACTCACACTCGATTGATAGAGAGAGACCAAGGCAAGCTTCCTAAGCTTCCTTAAGCAATCCCCAAGCATTTAGCATTCTCCATTTTTGGATTCCTTCAAACTAAAAATAAGGGTGGCTAAGGCAATTTCCAACTCATCTAATACACAATATCAATCCAATTCCTCTTGCAAGCACTCTGAGGGAACCTAATTGAACTCATCCAAACCTTCTTCCAAGCTTCAAAGGCAAGGGAGGTGGCATCTAGACCAAGGACACAAGCTTAGGAGGAGCACCTTGGTTAATAGAAGGATCTACCTCAAATCTTCAACAAGGCTTCATCTTTACTAGACGAAGCTACCTCGATGGATTGGAGCACCAGTGATAGCCTCTGCGTGGTATGCCTTCAAACTAAGCCTAGAATAGGGAGTGTGTGGTCCTTTGTAAAGAGAATTTTCATCTCAAGTAAAATTAGTCATTGGATGTCTTCCCCCTTGCATGATGATGGTGTTGGTTGAGTTTGAGTTCAATCTAAGCTAATTGAGCTCGAATCTTGCCCTAAAGAGGGGACGGATGTCCTCTCCTGGGGGCAAACTCAGTGACGGATCATGGACTGTCCATCCGTACATTTTGGATGGACGGTCATGATTAACCTGCGTAGGATCTATGATTAATCCCTTTAGAAATCATGAGCTCAATCTCAACCATCCGATCTTTAATCGGACGATCCAGAGAGAAAGCGCATAGCACCACTGCTGAAGTGGCACTCGGATGTGATAACTTAAGTGATGAATCCCATCAACATGGAAAGTGCCACGTCATGTCCACGACATCGACATTAGTTCTGAATCTTCAAATATTCATAACTAAATATAAAAAATAAGAAAATTATAAAATAAAGAGCATTGTGAAGGTAATTCAAAGGAGAATAATCTAAAATTATTTTCAATTGATTTTGAACAGTTATATTTTCTAAATTTGGGTTTTATTGGGAATGTGATTAGGTTAATTACTCTAATTATCCACCATTAATTCCAAACTTCTCATGTGCATTTAGTAGGATGACTTCTACCTCCCCAAACTTTCTTGGAATTTATTAATGGTTTAATTAAGTTAATTGCTTGAGCTAATTACCTTCTTAATCAATTAAATAATTAATTAATTTTTTAAATAGTGAAAAATTAATTAATTAAGTTTGCTAATTACCTTAAAACAGTGAATGGACTTAGGGAATGAGATTAGGAATTCTTTCCCAAATCTTTTCCCCTAAGTTTATTTCAATTGGATAAAAATCTAATTAAAGTGCAAATTAATTAAATAGTTTAATCACTTAATTAAATGACTCAATTAATCAAACATTTCAAAATTAAAACATTCCATAACTTAATCAATTCATCTTGGGTAGGTGATTAGGTGTTCAATAATCTAAGTAATTTAAGGAAATTAAAATCCAACCCACATGCATGGGAAGGGTTATAAGTACTTAAATTAAATCTTTTAGCTTTGTTAATCATTAATTATGAGCAAATTGCATTAGGCCATTTCTTTCCTAGGTGCATTACTGATTTAAATTCCTTGTGCAGTTTTATATCATACATTGGCTCATAATTATTTGATTAAATCTGTTAAAGTGGTGTAGGTAAGGGGTAATTAATGCACTTAATTCACACTTTAACCTAAACAAAATATAAAAGTCATCTAATGGTTCTAAAATAAACGAAATCATCATACACATGTGGCAGATGGGTTAGGACCAGAAACCCTTTCACATTTCTTAGAAATCAAATCGAACTCAAAATAGAACTAAAAATCTCTTTAAACCAAATGTGATTTACTTTAAATAATCCTATCTCATAAGATTATATTTAGAAATTAATTAGGGTGAATGAATTTACATGCTTTCATGACTTTATTTCTTTCCTAACATGCTAAATGTGTATGTCATAGGAGAATCATTCATTCATGCCTTTTAAAAAAAATCAAATTAAAAATGAAATGTTTCCTTTATGTCAAATTGCATATTTTGGCTAAAATAAAAATATGAATGGCTATTATCACTATTAAATCCAAAATTATTTTTAAAACTTATAAATCAAATATCATAAATGAAAGGTATGCTACTTACAATTATTTATAACCTTGCATGTGAGTATAAATATAAATATGTGCATTGTGTGACTTTCCTTCTCTTCTCTTTTAGCATAGTTTTGAATAGGAGTTTACAAAGTGTATAGTTTATTTGAAAAGAATACAAAACTTGCTTAAATCCATTTTTATTCAATCCTATGGTATCACTTAAGAAGGATATTCACACTTACATATGTAAATTGCGTAAACAAATCAAGCAAACAAATATAAACTTTTTACATGATTCTCTTTCCATTTCTTTTTGTACATGCACATGTATTTAAGAAAAGTAGATATTAGTCCTGACAACCCTGGGTTGAGGCTTTAAGTAGCCCTAAGTAGGTCTTATACCTTACACCCCTAGTGCTACCACTTATGTCTTCTTTATACTTGTAAATGTGCATATGAAAAATGGATAAAAGAATCACTCTTTTCTACTTAACAAAATCATGCATCATGAAGCATTCAAATTTCTTAAATAACCTCTCTTAGCATTCATCATGAAACATTTTCATTTGCATGTATATGTATGCTTAGGGTCCATCCATATGCATGTCACACATGTTGGGAAAGAAATGAAGTGTTGTGTATTTTGTGATATTATTTCACTTTACTTAATCTTAAAATGCCTTTCTTTTTGAATAGGTTTGTTATGGAAAATATAAAATTAGGATTAATTAAAACACATAATAAGAAATTCACTAAACAACAATGAAATATGAATCTACCCTAGAAATTACTTAAGGTAGGGAGTAAAGAGAAGTTCTCTTCTCTTTTCCTCTATTTACAACATTTAGTAATTAATTATAGGTTCATTAAAACCCAATCAAATCACAACATAAAAGTCAACCAAATCACTAAATCACTTAAATGAAACCACATTCTAAGTTTAACATTTTCATACTTAGAAAACTTCAATCTTAAAGCCTAGCTAAGCATATCACACAAACCTTAGATGGCACACCCATTAGGCTAAGTCACCATGGGTTAGGTGGTGCATGGTTTGATGTTTGCTTTTGTTTTGTGATATAATATTTTAGTATGGATGTTAGGGTGTAAAGATGATGGTAGATCTTAGTCTAACCATTATCTTCTATGGATTGTGCTTAAGGGCCCTATAATAAAATATAATCATGCAAGTGCTACCGCCATGTGGGCTTACCCATGTTACTAAGTCCAATTTATATATATGCTACTGATTGTATGGTTTGTTTAGCTAATCTCTATTTTGCAGATTTTAGTTAGATTTCCTTTTCCCATTTTTTATGTAATTTTACAATTAGGATTTTGGAATGATTGTTATGGGGTATTAGGATGAACATTGGTTATAAGACTATATCTTATGTACCATGTGAAGCCTTTGGAGCAACCACATTCCAACCAACCAAAAGAAGAAAGAAGAAAGAAGAAAGAAGAAATGAAGAATGAAGACCCCCATAACAATGAATTCCTTCTTAATTGTAATCTATTCATTTGTAATCCAGGTTGAATAAGGGTAGAACTCAGCTACCCAATTTGCTTTCGGGTTTGTATGGTGGAGCCTGATCACAAATGTCCCCTTATTCTATTGCACTAGCTTTATAAATTGATTAATGTTTGTTTAGCTTGTGCATTAAGATGACTTCTTTTTCTAGTTTCTTCCTTGCTTTGATGTATGGCCTGGATGACGATTAGGCCCTTATGAAAATAAATTTTCTATCTAACTAATCAATTCAAACTAAAAATAAATAACTTATAACCTCACCTAAAGCCTAGGTTATAAATCAAGATAAAAGAATTAGCAATCCCTTAGTTGGATGTTGTATTACTTTTCCCACATCATGCATAAAAAGCATATTATTTCACTCTTGACTTGGAGGGCTTTCACTTTTGCCAGAGAACTTGGCTTGACCTTTGAGAGCCATGGTGGAAAAACACCTCCTTATCTTACTAATTTCGGCCCCTAATCTAATTTCTCATGCATTAAGCATATGAATCCTAAAGACTGTGTCAAATTGATTATCGAAAATGAAAATAAAATGTAATAAAGTTGCATTAGATTTAAGTCATTAAATCATGCCCTACATGATGTAGTCTCTTAGGGAGTGTGTTTAAGGACTTAGTCTCTTTCTAAATAAACAACCACTTAGCTATCTTGCAAAAGCATCTGACTTGCCTACATGTATTTAAAGTCATAGGAGGAGTTAGTTGGCAGCAACTCCCAGGCAGTTGTAAGTCCAACAGTTGGGTGGTTTATCCTCTCTTGTGGAGGTTAACAAAATATCCATTTTTTCCTTAGATTTAGGCCGTGCTTTTGGCCTTCGCTAAAGCTCCCTAAATTTAGGTTCAGAGGTTGTTGCTTCCCTTTGCGGGCTACGAGTATAAATCCTCACCTCTTAGGCATTTCCATGACCTTGTATCGTGAAATTGTAAGCCCTAACTTTCTAATAAAAATTTAACTCAAATAAATCAATTGAATTTCAAAAATATAAATCCCAACCATAGGATAGTTTGGGATGCTTACTAGGCTTCCTAGTATCCTAAGCATCCCCTACTTATCTTCATTTGGCTCGATAAGAACTCCCTCCTCTTGATCGATCCCACTTAACTTTTTTAAAAACAAACCAATCTATTAATAGTCCTACCTTTCAAAATCTTTAGAGGTAATGATCATTTACCTTAATCAAGAGTATTCCTAAGGAATCATGTTCCTTAGGATGTAATTAACTATAGGGGCTTACCCTTGTAGAGAACCTAACGAACTCGATTTAAAATAAACCCTGCTTTACTTTTCTATGTAAAGTAGGAAAAAATCTTTGGTATATTTCGAAGACCCATAGTCCTTAGGAGTCCTTATTAAGGTGATTAGGTCCATTATAGGGTGGTGACTTCTATCTTTTGAGATAGTACATCTTTCCTCAATGTCGTAACCGATCACCCTAATAAGAACATCTGTGGATCTACATGGTGTCCCAACAAGACATTATGTATTTCTATTTTCATTTATCCTCTTTCCAAAAGGGAATAGATGAATGCAGGAAGATATATTTTTCACCACAATCAGAGACAAATCCAAAAATAAACACCATAATTCCCCAAGTAGTTATGTTATAATTTGGACTTAGCACCCTGCACATGGGTAACCAAGCTCACCTGTCCCAACTTAGATTATATTTAGGGAGTTAAGCAACCTACAAAGATATCATTTATATTTATTTTAAGCACCCCTTAAGCATGATCCTTTGTAGAAAACATGATTAGGCTAATCACGATATAGCTTCCAGTCTACAAAATATGCACCCTAACATCCAGTCTCAAATCACACATCATAAAATCAAACATACATCATACCATGCACCGCCCTAACATAAAGCTAGAAGTGGTAACTTAGTTCTAAGGTGTGTTGATTAAGGCTTGTGTGGTATGTCCTAATTAAGCATTAAGGCTATATTTTCTAAGTGTGAAAGAAAGTTTAACCATAAGAGGATGATTTTAGTTTAGTGTTTAACTTAATTTAAGGAAAGAGTGAAAGAGGGATTTAATTGATTTGGGAATTTTACTTAGTGTTTTCTTTTATTTCATTTGACATACACTTAACAACTAAGTGTTATTAAGAGAAGAAAAAGGAGAGGACCACTCTCTTCCATCCCTACCTTAAGCCACTTATAAGGCATGTTAATCAGATTAGTTCTCTTTAGTGAATTTCTTATTAAATATTTTAAATTAATCCTAAGTTTTGGTTCATTTTAAATAATTCTATTGATTATGAAAGGCATCTTAAGATTAACTTGATTGAATTACTATCACATGACACATGTTAAATCATTCCTTTCCATCACATGTAATATGTATATGATTAAGTCCTAAGTATACCTACACATACATTATATTTTTGTCACACTTTATGTGATGAATGTAAATTATTTAATCATATTAATTTAAAGCTCTATCCAAATTCTTATATAAAAATATATGTGAAAGAGAGAGATCCAAATCATATGACTAATTAATTTAATAACTTAGTCATTTATGAATGCATGGATTTTTGATAAAAGAAAAGGGGTTTTAAATCCATAATTAAATACACTCACATGTATAAGAAACATAAGCTAATACATGTTGTTAACCATGTGTGGTGAAAAATATTTTAAATTCTTCTTAAGAGTATACTTCCATCTTCAATCTATGTGGATAAAATGAAGATAGAAATATACTCTTTATGTATTTTGACACCACATAGATTCGCAGATGTTTTTATTAAGGTGATCGGGTACGACATTGAGGAGAGGTGTACTCTCTCAAAAAATAGAAGTCACCACCCTACAATGGACCAAATCACCTAAATAAGGACTCCTAAGGACAATGGGTCTACATATGTACCAGAGATTCTTCCCCTACTTTATATGGAAAAGTAAAGTAGGGTCTATTTTAAATAGGGTTCATTAAGTTCCTTACAGGGGCAAGGCCCAAAAGTTAATTACATCCTAAGGAAGGGGATTCCTTAGGAATACTCTTGATTAAGGTAAATGATCATTATCTCTAAAGATTTCAATAAGTAGGACTATCAATCATTAGTTTATTTTAAAGATGAGATTGATCAAAGAGAGAGAGAGAGAGAGAGAGAGAGAGAGAGAGAGAGAGAGTTATTATCGAAGCCAAAGGAAGATAAGTAGGTGATGCTCACGATGTTAGGAAACCTAGCGATCATCTCAAACTATCCTATGGTTGGGCTTTACATTTTTGAAATTGATTTAATTTGTTTGAGTTGAATTTTTGATTAGAAATTTAGGGCATATGATTCCACAACACAAGATTATGGAAATACCTAGGAGGTGAGGATTTATACTTATGGCCCACAAAGGGGAGAAGCAACCTTAGAACCTAAATCTAGGGAGCTTTGGTGAGGGCCAAAAGCATGACCTAAATCTAAGGCAAAAATATGTATTTGGTTTACCTCCATAAGAGAGAATAAACCACCAGACTACTTGGAGTTATAACTATCTAGGGGTGACTGCCAACTAGCTCCTCCTACAGTTTTAAATTCATGTAGGCAAGTCATATGTTTTATGCAAGATAGCTAGGTTGTTATTTATTTTAGAAATAGACTAAGTCCTTAAACTCACTCCCTAAGAGAGTAGATCATGTAAGGGTATGAAAAATGACCTAGATTCAATGTAAATCATTTTACATTTTATTTTTATTTTTGAACAATCATTTGACTCGAGCTTATAGGATTCATATGCCTAATGCATGAGAAATAAGATTATGGGCCAAAATCAGCAAGAAGGGGAGGTGTATTTCCACCATAGCTCTCAAAGGTCAAGCTAAGTTCTCTAGCAAAGATGAAAGCCCTCAAATCAAGAGTGAAATAATATGCTTTTATACATGATGTTATAAAAGAAATACTCATCCAACTAAAGGGTTGCTAATTCTTTTATCTTGATTTTTTTAACTTAGGCTTTAAATGAGGTTATGAATTCTTTATTTTTTTTATTTTGAGTTATTTAATTTGGTAGAAGATTTATTTTTCTCTAAGAGCCTAACCATCATCTAGGCCGTACATCAAGCAAGGAAGAAACTAGGAAAATGATGCCATCTTAATGCACAAGCTAAAGAAAACATCAAACATTTTATAAAGCTAACACAAAAGAATAGAAGGATATTTATAGTCGGGCACCACCACACAAACCTGAAAATAAATTGGGTAGTTGAGCTCTACCATTATACAACCTAGATTACAAATGAATTAATTTACAATCAAGCAAAAAAATTCATGTTATGAGGGTCTTCATTCTTCTTTTCTTCTTTCTTCTTTCTTCTTTGTTCTTTTGGTCCCTTCTTTTGGATGGTTGGAATGTGGATGCTCCAAAGGCTTCACATGGTCCATAAGATGAGATCTTATGACCAATGCTCATACTAATCCCCCATAATAATCATTCCAAAATCCTAACTAAAAAAGTACATGTAAAGGAAAAGTAAATCCAACAACCATCTGCAAAATAGAGATTAGCTAAACAAATCATACAAATCCCAAGCATTTATATTGGACTTAGCACCCCACACATGGGTAACTAAGTCCACCTAGCCTATTTGATTATGCGTAGGGGTATAAGCACCTTCACAATAAAAGCAGATATATTTTTATTACAACGCCCCTTAAGCACAATACCCTGTAGAAAATAATGATTTGACTAAATCGTTCTACCATTCAATCTACACACATTCATCCTAACATTCAAACTAAAACAAAATATAACAAAATAAAAGCAAACATCAAACCATGCACCACTCTAACCTAAAGCTAGAAGTGGTGACTTAGTATAATGTGTGTGCTTTAGAAGGTTTGTGTGGTATGCTTAGCTATGGCTTTAAGGTTTGGATTCTCTAAGTGTGAAGATGTTCAACTTAGATGGGTGGTTTTATTTAAGTTGTTTAGTTGATTTGGGCCACTTTTATTTGATGATTTATTTTGGTTTAGGTGAACCTACTTAATTACTAAAGGTTGTAAAGAGAGGGAAAAGAGAAGAGAACTTCTCTTTCCTTCCCTACCCTAAGTAATTTCTAAAGTAGATTCATGTTTGATTTTGTTTAGTGAATGTTTTATTATGTGTTTTAATTAATCCTAAGTTTAGATCAACTCTAAACATACCTATTCAAAAATAAAGGCATTTTAAAATTAAGTAAAGTGAATTAATATCACAAAACACACATCACTTCATTTCTTTCCCAACATGTATAACATGCATATGAATGAATCCTAAGCATATCTATACATACAAATGAAAATGTTTAGCACACTTTATGATGAATACTAAGTGAGTTACTTAAGAAAATTTGAATGCTTTATGATGCATGATTTTCATTACGTAGAAAAGAGGTTTTTTTTCCATTTTTTGCATGCACACATGTATGTATGAAAGGAATAAGTGAGTATAGCGCCATTGTTAGCACTAGGGGTGTAAGGTATAAGACCTATTTAAGGCTACTTAAAGCCTCACAACACCGGGGTTATCCAAACTAATATACCACTTTCCTTAAATACAAATAAATGTACAAAAGAAATGAATGGAAAAAGAAAGATGCAAAAAGTTTGTATTTGTTTGTTTATTTTGTTTATGCAATTTATATGTATAAGTATGGATATCCTTCTTAGGTAATAGCATAGGAATGAATAGGAATGGGGCTAGGAAAGTGTTGTGTTCATTTCAAATGAACTATACACTTTGCAAAATCCTATTCAAAACTATGGTAAAAGAAAAGAGAAGGAAAGCCACACTATGCACATCTTTATATTTATATCCACATGCAAGCTTATAAATAATTATAAGTAGCACACTTTCAGTTTTAGGTATTTGATTTATAGATTTTTTTGAAAATAGTTTTGAATTTAGTAGTGATAATTGCTAATCATATTTTACTTTAGTCACATGACATAAAGAAAACATATTTCAATTTGATTTTAGAAAAGTATGAATGCATGAAATTCATATGACATACACATTTAGCATGTTAGAAAGAACTAAAGTGATGAAAGCATGTAAACACATTCACCCGAATTAATTCCTAAAGACAATCCTATGAAATAAGAAAGTTTAAAGAAAATCAAGTTATTTTAAAGGAAGGTTTGATTTTGTTTTAAGTTTGATTTAATTTGAGAAATGTGAGGTGATTTTATGGTTACTAACCCATTCCCACATATGTTTGTTGTTTCAATTTAATTTTTTAGGTGATTAGATCAATTTTATTCATTGATTAAGTTATGGAATGAATTAAGTGTGTTAATTATCCCTTACCTACATCACCTTAGTATAGTTAATCAAATAATTATGAGCCAATGATATGACATAAAACTACACAAGGAATTTAAATCAATAATGCACCTAGGAAGTAAAAGGGCCTAATGTAATTGGCTCATGATTAATGGTTAATTAAACTAAGGGGTTTAGTTTAAGTACTTTCATAACCCCTCTCACACATGTGAGTGGGATTTTGATTTCCTTAATTGTACTAAGGACCTTGAACACCTAATAATCTACCCAAGGTAAATTAATTGAGTTCTGGAAAGTTTTACAATTTTATGAAATTAATTAAGGGGGTAATTAGTGAATTAACCCTTAATTAAGGTTGGATTAAGGAAGAAAGAATGTTTAAGGAATATCTTAAGGAAAGTATCTCAAAATTATTTTTTAAACCTCATATTCACTTAATCAAAATTTATTGACTCAATCAGAGGGTTAGACCACTAATTATACTTTTAATTGCTTACATATTAAAGGAGTGATTAAGGAATGAACAATTCCTCTAATTAAACAACCAATAAATCCCAAGAAAATTAGGGGAGGTAGTAGTCATCCCACTAATTATGGAAAAAAAGTTTGGGATTAATAAGTAGAGTAATTAGAGGGTAATTAGCAAAATAACATTTCTAATAAAACCCAAATCTAGAGAAAAGCACTATTCAAAATCCATTGAAATCATTTTTAGAATATTCTATGTTCAATTATCTATCCAATGCAATTTATTTCATATTTTTTTATTTTTCAAGGCTTAGATGTGAATTTAGGAAGTTTCCATGATTAATTAGGTGATTTAATAGCCTAATTAAATGTTTAATCTCATCGACGCCACATGGACCGCTGACGCGGCATGTGCTTTCCACTTGGTGAGATGGAATTTGATATTAAAGTTGTCACATCATAGTGCCACATGGTGAAGGTTATACTCTTTCTCACCCACCATCAAGATCAATGGTCGAGGTTAAAGCCTCGCTTTTAAAGGGATGAAAGATGAATCCTACGTATTTTAATCATGGCCGTCTATCCAAAATGTACGGATGGACGACCTATGATCCTTCCCTATATTTTTCTATGGGAGAGGACATCCGTCCATATTCTAGGAGGAGATCCAAGCTCGATTAAGCTCGGATTGGATTGAAACTCAACCCACACCATATAAGCATAAAGGAAAACACATCCAACGGCTAGAATTTCATAGGATGAAAATCCATTTCACAAAGCTCCAAAAAATATTGAAATTATGCTCAGTTTAATGGTTAATCTCGCTGGAGGTGATCACCGATACTCGATTCCCTTGGAGAAGCTTCGTCTAGTGGAGACAAAGCTTTGTTAAGAGTTTGAGGTCTTGAGATTAGGTGGATCCTCCTATGGGCCAACTCCTCCTTCAAGTAGGCTCGGTCTTGGTTGAAGTAGCACCTCCCTTACCTTTGGAGCTTGGAAAAAGCCTGGGTGAGTTCAATTGAGCTCCCTGATGGAGCTTGCAAAGGGAATTTGATTGATATTGATTGTAGGCTAAGTTTGATTTTTAGTGGAGCTCCCCTATTTTCTAGCTATGAAATTCGAGAAAATAAAAAATGTGAATTGCTTGATAGAGCTTGGGGAGGTTGGAAAATGACATCTCTAGCTTCCTCTTGCTCAATCGAATTAGGGACTGATGGAATGAATTCAAATTAGGGGGAGTATATCTCCCCCTTGAGGAATCAGACGACTGAGCTTCTCCCTTCTGTTTTGATCCAATTGACCACCTTGAGTGGGTTTGTTAGGCCGTTTAGGGTGTCCTTGCAATTGATTTGGCTAGAGGAGTGGAGTAGCTGAGCTTGCATGTGCTTAAATCAGGTGGAGGAGGGATTCCATGTGCTTAATTTTATGCAAGTGGTCAGTTTTAGCCTTAGGCTTGGACTGACCCAAACACATTGCTTGCACACTCCCTAGTGTTCACTTGATCCACTAAGAGGGTACCAAGTAGTTATGGAGAGGATTTGACCAAATTCCAAGTGGATTTGTCCAAAATTTACCCTTTGACCTAGGGGTTAAAAGATCATTTGGCTTGGATTTCAATTTAAATATGTTTGCTATATTTGAAAAATAGGTTAGGCCAAGTTTCATTGAATTTGGAGTTAGTTTGATATGACTTGGCTCATATTGACCAATTTAGGTCAAAATGGGTCAACTTGAGTCAAGTTGACCAATTGGTCAAATTGGATCAAACTAAGGGTTGGGCCAAGTTCATATGACCATTTGAAATGTTTTGGTGGCTTTGGTTTGATTCAATTTAGTTTAAGTTTGAATTTAGTTCAATTTAGTTCATTTATGGGTCAAGTTGACCAATTTGACTCATTTGACCTAATTGTGTTAGCTCATGGGTTGGTTCATGTTTGGTTGGTCATATGAAATGGGATGGTATCTTTATTTTCAATCAGTTTGGTTTATATTTGAGTTTGGCTCAATTTAACCTTTTAGGTCAAGTTGGGTTCATGGTCAATTGGGCTAGGTTGGGTATAGTTGGCCAATTGAGGCTTTGGTCAAGTTTAACAAGTAATTTGGAATGAACTTGATCCATTGGTTTCAATCAATTTGGCTTAGATCAAGTTTTGACACATTTTGATTTTTTCAAGTTGTTGGGTCAAGTGGTTAGGTTAGCTCAAATGTTGACTTGGTCAAGTTCAAATATTGATCATGAATGAATTTTGATCAATGGTTTCAATCAGTTTGGCCTATGGTGGATTTTGATTAGTTGGTTTTATTTTGGCTAAGTGTTGACTTGGTCAACTCTTAGGTTTGACTTGGTTTGACCCAATTTGAGTGATTGATTATCTCATGATGATTGATCATGATGATTTAGATGAGCTTAATTCAATCAATTTGTTAGGATTAGAATTTATTGTAAGTACTTTAGGTCACTTTGGGTCAAGTGAACCTAAGTGGGTCAAATGGCTTGGTCAAAGCTTGATTTGAGTTTGATTGAACTCACATATGGACTTATGATTGAAATATAAATCTATTTGCATGAGATTTGAAGTCAAATGGGTTTTGATTCATTTGACAATTTCAATTTTAAAGGGTGAACTTGAGTTTGATTTGGGTTTGATTTTTGAATTGTTTTTGGTTAGGTGATTGAAGTTTGTATTTATATTTGGATTTGTGATTGAAGGATTGATTGAATCATGAAGAAAAATCAAGAGTTTGCCTTGATTTGAAATTGATTTGGCTAAGTTCAAGATTTTGACTTGAAAGGCTTAGATTGAATTTTGATTGAATTTGTGTTTGATTTTTGGAGTTGATTTTAGTCATTTGAATTTATATTTCATTTATAAATGAGAATATAAATGGGTTATAAAAAAATTTCATGAATTTGAAGTGATTTGAAGTTGATTTGAGCTAAGTCCATAAGAGGGAATCAAAGGACTTAGGAAAGATTTGGAATTTGAACTTGGATTTTGGATTTGATTTTTGAACTTGATTTGATTGGTTGGAATTTATATTTCATTTATATATGTGAATACAAATGAGAATATAAATTGGTTGTGAGAAAATTTCATGAGTTTGAATTGATTTGAAATTATTTTGAGCTAAGTCCATAAGAGAGAATCAAAGCACTTAGGAAAGATTTTGAACTTGGAATTTCAATCATGGGTTTCAATCATGGATTTCAATCATATGGAATTGATATGAGTTTGGAAAAAATCAATTAGGCTAGAATTGATTTAAGTTTGATGTTGATTTGATTTGGAGTTTGACTTGAAGGAAGGAAGTGAGGAATCTAGTTCAAGCTATAGGGTAGGGAAATTTTTAACACCCCTAAGGCATGACCTATTCCTATGGCTAACTCTTCTAAGTCTCTAGGGCTAGGCTGAGTGTCCACCTAATCACTAGATGTGTCTTAAGACTAAGAAACTCCTAAAATCTAAGAGAAGTTCTATGTCTAAGATGGAGGGGTTGAGAGCTCATTCTAAAAATGAGTTCAACACCAGGGAAGTGAGATAATCAAATGACCTCCTTGGGGCTAATTAAAGCCTTGTATTCCCAAGATGTTTAGACTAAACACTTGCTTTTCTCAAATACATGTGAATGTATACATAAGTAAAAGCAGTAAAACCATGTAAAGATTGTATTTTTAATTGATTGAAACATTTATCCATTTGAATTAAAGCTCTTATTCAAATTCTAATGTAGAAATACATGTAAATGAAATCAAATAAGTACTTATCGCTATTAACCAAGGAAGTGAGGTAATCAAATGACCTCCTTGGGGCTAACTAAAGCCTCGTATTCCTGGGATGTATGGAAACCTATTAACATTCAAATGCATGTAAAGCTACACATGAATCAAAGAAAAAGAGAGCTTCACTCCATACACTTAAGGTATAATCACATACATTTCCTATATACTTATAACTAGCATTCGTAGCATATGTAATCATTCATATATAAGTTTTGGAAAATACATTTGGATTTAATAGTGATAAGAGCACACATATAATAAATTAAATCAACACATGCATGCTTGACATAAAGGAAACCATTTGATTTAATTAATTTTGCAAAAATGGAATGCATGAATCAAGTGACATACAACATTTAATATGATTGGTGAAGAATAAATAAACATAAACATATGGTTTCATTCAATCAAATTAATTCCTAAGGATAATCATATCAAATAAAATCATTTAAAGCAAACCAAAGCTTCTTAATGTCAATTTTAATTTCATATTTGATTGATTTAAGAAAAGAGAGGAAGAGGAGGGTTTGCTAATCCTAATCCCATCCCATAATTGTAAGTTAATTTGATTTAATGAGAGATAATTAGGTTTAGGTATGAATTAAATCAATTAATTAACCCTTACCTATGTTACCTTAAGGTAATTAACTAAATAATTATGAGCCAATGAGATATGAAAATGAATTGAAAAGTAAATTAGCAATGGTCCTAGGAAATGAAAGGGCCTAATGCAATTGGCTCATAATTAATAGTTAATTAAGTACACTTATGATTTTCCTACACATGTGAGCTAACCATAATTTCCTTAAATGTCCAGGTTATTGAACATAAAGATCTACCCATGAATTAATTAGGTCCTAATGTGTTTAAAATCTTAATTAAGCTAATTAAGTAATTAATTAACTAATCCTTAATTAATTTCTCTTAAAAAGTAAGGGAAACTAAGGGAAAAGATTAAGAAAAATGCCCCAATCCTATTCCCTAAATCTCCTTACTGTTAAATAGTGAAAATGGACCAATTAAATAAGTAAGTTAATGTTCATATGCTTAATTAACCCTTAATTAATTTAGGATAGTAATTAAAGCCTAATTAGCTAATTTTCCTAGTTAATTAATCAATAAATCCCATGAAAATTATGGGAGAAAGAGATCATCTTCTCACATGATCTAAGAAATTTTGAGATTAATTAATTAATTAATTAAGGAGTAATTAGGCTAATTAAAATTTTAATTAAACCCTAATTGAGCCAAATTTACTATTCAAAATTACTTGGGAATAATTTTAATAGATTCCTCTCTAAAAAACCTTTAAAATGAGCCTATGTTTATATTTTTTTAGATTTTTCTATAATTATTTATGAAATTATGAAGTTTCAGCCTTAAAAAAAGATTAATTAGCCAAATTAAGCCTTAATCCCGTCGACATCAAGTGGCCTGCTAACGCGGCGCGCTTTCGACATGGCACAGCAAGATTGGCTATTTAAGTAGTCACATCTGTGACTAACTTGGATGGCCGTGGGACGCGCTTTCTAATGAGCCGTCCGATCTAAGATCAGGCGACCACGATCAAACCCGTGATTAAGGGAGAATTAAATGGATAATCTAGTGTGATCTGATCATGGCCATCCATTCTAATCACATGGAATAGACAGCCTGTGATCTTTCTTCTTGCGAGGGATAAATGACGAGTCCCACTGGATCTCGATCCAGGTCTCCGGCTCATATTCACGTCAAAATAACTCCACACCTTTGCGCGAGGGATCCATGAAGATCGAACGATTAAGATCGGTTCACATGCAGATTTACTTCATAAAGGACCAACACATTTTAAGAAAAAGCTCGATTTCATGGAAAATACCTCACCAGAGCTAAGACCAGTTCACACTGAGGAAGCTTTAGTTAAGATGAAGCCACAAGCAAAGAATTAAATTGGTTCCAAGTAATTTGCTTGGGATGCCAAGAATGGTGCTTTGGATGCTTGGCTTTGATCGAAGTCCATCGTCTAGTGGGCTTGGAGCTCGAGGGAAGCTTTGCTTGGCTTTGACGACGTGCGGGGAAGGTGTGTGTAAGAGCAATTGGGTTTTGATTGAGAAATAATGAAGTTTGGATTGAAGAATGAGTGTCCTATTTCATCTTTGCTCGGGAAGGAGAAATCCAAAGTGGGAGGCCTTGGGAAGTTCTAGGGAATGCTGGGAGTTGGGAGTTTGACCTGACCTCATTTTTAGAATGAGTTCTCAACACCTCCATCTTAGAAATAGACTTCTCTTAGACTTTAAGAGTTCTTAGTCTTAGGACACATCTAGTGATTAGGTGGACCCCCCTAAGACTAGAAGAGTTACATAGGAATAGGTCATGCTTTAGGGGTATTAGAAAAATCTCCTACCCTTTAGCTTAAACCATTCCTCACTTCTCTTCTTTCAAGTCAAACTCCAAATCAATTCTATTTGATTTTCTCCAAACTCAATTCAACTCCATGATTAAAATCCATGATTGAAAGATATGATTGAAACCCATTACCAAAATCCATCAAAAATTCCTAAGTTCAAATTTCCTAAGTCCTTAACCCTTTTTTAAGGACTTAGCCAAAATCCTGATCTAAACATATTCAAACCTTTGAGATTTTCTCACGATCCATTTATATTCTCATTTATATTCATATATAAATGAAATATAAATTCAAACCCATCAAATCAAAATCAAAATTTCAAATCAATCCATGAAAATTTTCTTAAGTCCTTTTAATTTTCCATTAAAGGACTCAGCCAAAATCAACCTTAAACTTTGATCAAATCACTTCAAATCTTTGGGATTTTCTCAAAACTTGTTTATATTATCATTTATATTCTCATATATAAATGAAGTATAATTATAAATCAATTAAATCCAAGGTAAAAATTAAATTCCAAATTTAAAATTCTTGAAATTCCCTTAAATCCCTTAATTTTTCATTAATGGATTTAACCTAAACCTTGATCAAACCTATTCAAAGTCATGGGATTTTCTCAAAATCAATTTATATTCTCATTTATGCTCTCATATATAAATGAAATAAAAATATACATCAATCAAATCCAATTCAAAAATTAAATTTCACTTTAAAAATCCCCTTAAATCCTTTAAATTCCCTTTATTGGATTTATCCCAAATCATGATTAAACTCTTTCAAACTCTTAAAATTTTCTCATGGTCAATTTATATCTTCATTTATATTCACATATATAAATGAAATATAAATTCAAACAATCTAAGCCTATTCCAAAAATCAAACTCAAATCAATTCATAATCAAATTTAAGCCTTTCAAGCCAAAATCTTGAACTTAGCCAAATCAAGCCAAACCCTTGATTTTCTCTCATGGTTCAATCAATACTATAATCATGAGTTCATATATAAATCCAAACCTCAATAAAATAATCAAAACCCAAATCAAAAATCAAACCCAAGACCCCTTCATATTCATCTTTTGAATATGAAATTTTCAAATGGATAAAAATCCATTTGACTTCAAACCTCTTGAAAATGGATTTTATATTTCAATCATAAGTCCATGTACAAGATCAATCAACTTCAAATCAAGCTTTGACCAAGCCATTTGACCTGCTTAGGCTCACTTGACCCAAAGTGATCTAAAGTACCCTTATGAGATAACTTTTGATCCTAACCAATTGGATTGAACCAAACTCATATTTTTCTCTCATCATGATCAACAATCATCAAGGGATGATCAATCAATCAAATTGGGTCAAACCAAGTCAAACCTAAGGGTTGACCAAGTCAATACTTAACCTAAAATGAAACCTTACATAGAAAATTTCACCATAGGCCATTGATTGAAACCATTGATCTAAGTTCACTCATGACCAAGTTGACCCATTTTTGACCTAAATGGGTCAACATGAGCCAAACTCTATCAAATGGATTCCAAATCTAATGAGACTTGTCCAAACCTATTTTCTCAACATACCAAACATACCCAAATTGAAAAAATAGGAAAATGACCATTTTACTCTTAGGCCATAGAACAAAGTTTGGCCTAGCCCATGGGTATTTTGGTCATACACTCTTAACAATCACTTGAGACTTTCCTAAAATCTCAAGGGGACTTAGTGATGAGTGGTGCACTGAACCCAATGGGTTTGGGTCAGCCCATTTGAGCCATGGACCAAACCCGACCACATAGCCTGAAATTCAATATTTAAACTCTCCCCTAAGCTCAACACATGAAGTTGGCATTCCACTCTAGCCAAACCACCATGTGTAATGATATAAATGTAAACAAACAACTCACTCCATATGGTCAATTGCATCAAAATAGCAAGCTTATGCTCCACCATCCGATTGTCATAGGGGGAGATATACTCCCCCTAATTTAATGAAATTTCACTTCACTCACACTCGATTGAGCTCTAGGGAGTCAGAGGAGCCATTTGCAAGTGATCCTAAGCTTCCTAGAGGGGAATTCAATTTCCATCTTCTCAATTTTCTTCATTAAAAAATAGGGGAGGTCCATTGAAGAGCCAATTTCTTCCACACTCCAAATTAATCCAATTTCTCTTGCACACTCCATCAGAGGGTCATGTCGAGTTTGTCTAAGCTCTCTCTAAAGTTCTAAAGCTAAGGGGAGACCTACCTTGATCAAAGATGCAAAGGGATTGAGGTGGAGTTGGTCCATAGAGCTCTACACTCAACCTCAAATGCTCAAAACTTCAACAAGGCTTTGTCTCAACCAGACGAAGCTCCTCCAAGGGAATTGAGTGCCGGTGATAACCTCCAATGAGGTTAGTGATTTTTTGAGCTTAATTCTCATAGGTGTTGGTCCTTTATGAAGTGAACTTTAATTTTATAGGATCTTAGCCGTTGGATGTATTGGTTATTGCATGATGAAGGTGTGGGCTAATTTTTAGCTTAATCCGAGCTCAATCGAGCTCAGATCAAAGCCTAGAAGGTGGGTGGATCTCATACTTCTTGAGCTTTAGTAGGGATGAATCTCTGGCCATCCATCTGCTCATTTTGAATGGACAGCTGAGATTATTCCCATATTTTAGAAACTCGTTATCCATTTTATAAATCATAGGGAGATCTCTGGCCATCTGATCTTTGATCGAATGGCAGGATCAAAAGTGCGTGTGCTGCTAGCCACCTTCTTGATTTGACATTTAAGTGGGTGGCTCATGCGTGCATGTCGCCACACGCACATCGCATCGAGATTAATCAGGGATTAGTTATTTACCTAATTAATCCCCAGAACTTCAAAAATTCATAACTCTTGATAGAAAAATCAAAAAGTATAAGAAAAAATGCTATGGAAAGATAATTTCATTTAGAATATTTTAAAAATATTTTCATTGGATTTTGATTTCCCCTTTTATCTTGAATTTAGGTTTCTTTAGGAATCTTAATTAGCTAATTACTCTTTAATTAAGTCATCAATTAATCTCAAATTTCTAGGGTTCATTTTAGGGGAGGACCTCTACCTTTCCTAATTTTTGTGAGATTTATTGAGGGTTTAATTAGGGAAATTGCTATTTCATTCCATAATTATCCATTTCATGTAATTAAGGGTAATTAAGGTGTAATTAGTGGATTTTCCCTATGATTAAGTTTGATTAAGGTCAAATCCAGTCAGTAGGGGTTTTATGGAATAATTTTGGGGCATTTCCCCTAATCTATTCCCTAAACCTTTTTTCTCTCCTTAATCCCCTATTAATTAAGGGTTAACTCATTAATTATCTCTTTAAACAATTTTCAAAAATTCTAAAAAGTTCTAGAACTTAATTAATTTACCTTGGGTAGATGCTTGGGTGTTTAATAGCCTAAGTTCAATTAAGGAAATTAAAACCCCTTTCATATGTTTGAAAGGGAGTTTTAAAAGTACTTAAGCTAAACCCCTTAGCTTAATTAACTTTTAATTGTGAGCCAAATTTCATTAGGACTTTTCATTATTAGGTGCATTGCAAATTTAAATACCTTGTGGGTTTTATGTCATCTCATTAGCTCATAATTACTTAGTTAAGTTTTCTACGGTGGTGTAGGTAAGGGTTAATTAAGCCACTTAATTTATATCTTAACCTAATCAATGCTTAAAAATGGATTTAATTATCTGAAAATAAAAAAAATTACAAAACACATGTGGGAATGGGTTAGGAATAGTGAACTCATCTCACCTTTTCAAAATTAAATCAAACTTCAAACTAAACAAAAATCATTTTGAAATTCACTTTGATTTATTCTAAATTTTCTTATTCCTTAAGAATGCCTTTTGGATTTAAGTAAAGTGAGTTTGTTCGTATGCTTTCATTGCATTGGATCTTTCCCAACATGCTAAGTTGTATGTCATGTGATTCATGCATTCATAATTTCATGTTTCAAAATTTTAAAATGAAATTGTTTACTTTATGTCAAATGTGCATGTGTTGGCTAAAGTAAAATATGAGTGGCTATTATCACTACTAAATCCAAAATATTTTCATAACATATAAATGAAACATCAAATCTAAAAGTGTGTTATTCTTATACTTTAATTATAAGCTTGCATGTGATGGATTATAAAATACTGTTTAGTGTAGCCTTTCCTTTCCTTTCTTATGATAGCATAGTTTTGAATAGAAGTTGGTAAGATGTATGGTTCATTTGCAAAGAACCCAACACTTACTTAATTCTATACCCTATTCATCCCTATGCCATCATCTAAGAAGGATTGCCTATGCTTGCATGAATAAATTGCATAAACAAAATGAAATATTAAACAACTTTTGCATCTTCCTTTCCATTTCATTTCTTTTACATGCATGTTTGTATTTAAGGAAAGTGGTATATTACCTGACAACCCGAGGTTAGAGGTTTTAAGTAGCTTCAAGTAGGTCTTGTACCTTACACCTTTGGTTAACAATGGCACTGTACTCACTTATTCCTTTCTCACTTTCATGCATGTATTTGAAATTTTGGATAAGGAAAACCTTTTCTACTTAAGAAAATCATACATGTTTAACTTCTAAATTTTCTTAAATGGATCACTTAGCATGCATCATAAAGTATCTTAACTACTTTCATTTGCATATATAGATATGCTTAGGGTCCATCCATATGCATGTTAAATATGTTAGGAAAGAATTGAAGTAATGTGTGTTATGTGAATTTTGATTCATTTTATTTAATCTTAAAATGCCTTTCTTTTTGAATAGGTTGGTTTAGAGTTTATCTAAACTTAGAATTAATTAAAATGTTTTAATCAAAATATTCACCTAAATGAAATTAAAATTTGAACTTACTTTAGAAATTACTTAAGGTTAGGGAAGGAAAGAGAAGTTCTCTTCGCTTTCTCTCTCTTCATAACTTAGTAATTAATTGTAGGTTTCACTCAAACTAAATTAAAACATGAAATAAAAATAACCCAAAACTCTTAAACAAGCTAAATGAAACCCTCCTCTAAGTTGAACATGTTCTTCACACTTAGAAAATTTGAACCTAAAGTCTTAGCTAAACATACCACTCAAACCTTCAAAGCACACACATTAGCCTAAGTCACCACTTCTAGATTTAGGTTAGGTCGGTGCATGGTTTGATATTTTGTTTTATTTTGTGATCTATGTTTTAGAATGGATGTTATGATGTATGCTCGTAGAATGATTGGTAGGACGTACTTAGTCTAACTATTCTTTTCTGCAGGGGATTGTGCTTAAGAGGCGCTATCATAAATAAAAATATAACTGCTTCTTACTTGTAGGTGCTTATACCCCTTTGCATAATCCATAGGCTGGGTGGAATTAGTCACTCATGTGTGGGGTGATAAGTCTGATATACATGCTTAGAATTTGTGTGGTGTGATTTAACTAACCTTTGTCTTGCAGGTGTTAGTTAGATTTCTACTTTTCCTTTTCATGTAAAAATTTGTATAAATAGGATTTTGGAATGATTTGTTACAGGGGATTAGGATGAACATTGTTCATAAGATTCCAATCTTATGTACCATGTGAAGTCTTGAAGCATCCACCTTCCAACCATCGAAAAGGAGGAACCAAAAGAAGAAGGAAAGAAAGAAGAAAGAAAGAAGAATAAAGCTTGAAGACCTCTATAACAATGAATTCCTTTGCTTAATTGTAATATTCATTTGTAATTTGGGTTGGATGAGAGTAGAGCTCGGCTACCCATATTTGATATTTTCGAGTTTGTGTGGTGGTGCCCGACCACAAACGACCATTTATTCTTTTTGCAATTAACATTATAAATTGATTGATGATTTATTTAATTTTTGCATTAAGTGTCATACTTTTCCTAATTTCTTTCTTGCTTTATGTATGGTCTGGATGTGGATTAGGCTCTTTAGAGAAAAATAAATATTTTACCCAACTTAAAAACTTGAAATAAAACTAAACAACTCATAACCTCACCTAAAGCTTATGAGTAGAATCAAGATAAAAGATTTAGGAACCCCTTACCTGGATGAGCTTTTCTTTATAATATCATACACAAATGCATCTTATTTCACTCTTGATTAGAGGGCTTCCACATTTTCAGAGCAGGCTTGACCTTTGAGAGTGGTGGAAACTCACCTCCTAAACTTCTCGTTGATTTTGGCTAATAATTTGAATTCTCATGCATTAGTCATAAAAATCATATTAGCCTGAGTCAGAATAATTATCCAAAAATGAAAATAAAATGAAATTTGAAATGCATTAGATTTAAGTCATTTGAAGCATATCCATTTACATGATCTTGTCTCTTTAGGGAGTGAGTTTAAGGACTTAGTCTCTTTCTAAATAAAAATAGCCTAGCTATCTTGCATAAGCATAAAGACTTGCCTACATGTATTTAAAATCATAGGAGGAGTTAGTTGGCGGCCATCCTCAGGCGGTTGTAAGTCCAAGTTGTTGGGTGGTTTGTCCGTGGAGGCAAACCAATTACCATTTTCACCTTAGATTTAGGTTGGCCCTCACCCAAGCTCCTTATTTAAGTTGAGGTTGCTTTTCCCCTTTGTGGGCCCTAAGCATAATTCTTCACCTTTTAGGCATTTTCTCAATCTTATGTTGAAGAATCTTAAGTCCTAAAATTCTAATGAAAAATATAACTCAAACAAACTAAATCAATTTCTAAAATGTAACGCCCAATTTTAGGATAGTTTGAGATGCTCGCTAGGTTTCCTAGCATCGTGGGAATCTCCTACTTATTTCCCATTTTGGCTTCAATGATAACTGCCTCTTTTGATCAATCTCATTTGATTTTCAAACATAAACCAATCAATTGATAATCCTTCCTATTGAAATCTTCAGAGACAATAATCATTTACCTTAATCGAGAGTTTTCCTAAGGGATCTCGTCCCTTAGGATGTAATTAACTATGGGAGCTTTCCCCTGTAGGGAACTTAATCAATGCAGTTTAAAAAAAACCCTACTTTACTTTTCCATGTAAAGTAGGAGAAGAATCTCTCATAAATATGCAGACCCATCGTCCTTAGGAGTCCTAATTGAGGTGATTGGTTCCATTAAAGGGTAGTGACTTCAGTCTTTCGAGATCGTACACTATTTTCTTGATGAAGTATCTAATCACTTGAATAAGTATATCTGCGGATCTGTGTGGCATCTTACCAAGATGAATTTTCATAAGGGTTCCTCTTTCTTATTTCCAATAGATTTAATAGGAGACTCCCCTTATAAGAAATGTTTCACCATAGATTTTTCTAGTGACTCCACTGGGGATGGTTCCTCTCTCCAACTTTGGTAAATGTTCATTGTCTTTGAGTATCGATAATGGGTTTGTACTTTGGTATAGATCCAAGACTATCCTTCTTTCTTTTCATTTTGAGTTGAGAGTTAGCCAACATCTTTAGGTTTTAGGATCGCATTCTTTATTGGTCTTAAAACTCTCGTTGGTTTCTCCAATGGGTAAAATGAAAAGATTTAAATAAAAAGAAACATCTTTAAGACTTCCTCCTTATCATTTTCATGATAAGGAAAGGTTCATCCCAAAATAATAAAATCTTCCATAAAGAACTTTTCTTTTCAAAAGCACCTTTTCAAAACTGCACTTAATAAACTATTTTCCATAAAATTTTGTCACCTTCATTTGATAATTTCTATAATTATTGCATGTATGGATTTTCAAAAATAAAGTTAATAAAATTTTCCAAAAGCACAAATGTACATCTTCTTTCAATTCACTTTGATGAAGATGTCATTTTCAAAATAAAATGAACAATCATCCTTTCAAAAAATCACAATCATAATCATGAAGTTTTCAAAAACACATATGAATCTTTCTATTTCAATATACTCATACTTATTTAATAGAAAGTTCATTTGTAAACAAAATTTAAATTTTCAAAAAGCACACATGAATTTTTCTATTCAATACACTCACACTTATTGAATAGAAAATTCATTTGTAAACAAAATCAAAATTTTCAAAAAAAAAAAAAAGCACATATGAATACCTTCATTTAATATACTTAAATTTATTAAATGAAGATTTCATTCCAAACAATAATAAAAATCATTTTTAGGTAATCTCACTTGAGTATATCTCACATATGTTTCAAGTTGAAATTCCTCTCTTTCAAAAAAGCAACAATCACACACAAAATTTCATATTTCAAAAATACAATTGATCTCCATCCTACATACTTAAATTTATTGAATGGAGGTCCTTTTTCAAAACATTAAAATTTTAATAATCAATTTTCAAAAAAAATTCAAAAAAAAAAACACACATTTTGGAATTTCATTTAGCATAATCAAATTTGCTAAGTGATGTTTCCAAACCCAAAATCAAAATCAACAATTACATTTCAAAAATTTTCTTTACACATTTTGGAACTTCATTTAACATACACAAATTTGTTAAGTAAGGTTTCCAAAATCCAAAATCCAAAAAATAAAAAATAAAAAAAAACTTCAAAACACATTGAGAACTTCATTTAACATACACAAATTTGTTAAGTAAGGTTTTCAAGATCCAAAATCAAAATCAACAATCACATTTCAAAAAAATTTCAAAACACATATTTTGGAATTTCACTTTGCATAATCAAATTTGCTAAGTGAAGTCTTCAAAATCCAAAATGAAATCAACAATCATAATCCAAAAATTTTTCAAACAACATTTTGGAAATTCAGTTAACATACTTAAATTTATTATGTGAACCTTCCAAATCAAAATTCAAATCAACAATCATAATTCAAAAAATTTTTAAACACATTTTGGAACTTCGTTTAACATAAACAAATTTGTTAAGTAAGGTTTCCAAGTTCCAAAATCAAAATCAACAATCATAATTCAAAATTTTTCTATACACATTTTGGAACTTCATTTAACATACACAAATTTGTTAAGTAAGGTTTCCAAAATCCAAAATCCAAAAAACTTTCAATATTCAAAAACACATTTTGGAACTTCATTTAACATACACAAATTTGTTAAGTAAGGTTTCCAAAATCCAAAATAAAAAAATTTTCAAAATTCAAAACACATTTTGGAACTTCATTTAACATACACAAATTTGTTAAATAAGGTTTCCAAAATCCAAAATTCAAAAATTTTCAAAATTTTAAAAATATTTTTGGAACTTCACTTAACATACCCAAATTTGTTAAGTGAAATCTCCAAATCCAAAAGTGCCAAAATTTACAAATAATATTTGAAACCTCATTTAACATACCCAAATTTGTTAAGTGAAGTCTCCAAATCCCAAAAATTCAAAACTTTTCAAAACTAATTTTGGAACTTCACCTATCATACTCAAATTTGCTAAGTAAAGTTTCCAAAGCCAAAACAAAAACATTCAAACACCTTTGGAACTTCTTCCCTTAGCATACCAAATTTGCTGAGGAGAAGTTTTCATTTTTCAAAATCAAAGAATGGAATCAAAATTTTAAATACACCATTTAGAATTTCATTTAGCATACTCAAATTTTCTAAGTAAAATTTCCATTTCACAAAACCAAGTGGGATTTCATCTTTAGCATACCAAATTTTCTAAAGTTGAATCTCCACTTTCAATCATTTCAAAAAGAAAACAAAACACTTAGGATTTTCTTAGCATACTTAAATTTGCTAAGGATCATATTTTCCAAAAAAAATAATAATAATAAATAAGCAAAATACACTTGGATTCTTCACTAAGCATACCTAAATTTGCTAAGTAAGAATTTCAAAATTTTCCAAATTGAAACAAAATGTTCAAAAAGAAACAATCACTTTTACTTCACTTAGCATACTTAAATTTTGTAAGTAAGTAAAAATTTCCAAAACTATCAAACAACACAAAATCATTTGACCCTTACTTTAACATACCCAAATTTGTAAAAGGAAAGGGTCCTCAAAATCACAAACTCAAATTCAAAACATAAATGAACCTATGGAAGCATCCTATCAAAATTTTGAATCCATATTTCAACATACCTAAATTTGTTGAAGTTTGATTCATATTCAAATTCCTCTTCAATCAATCTTTAAATCTATTTGAACCACACTTAACACTTCCAAGTTGTTGGATGTGGGTTCAAATTTTCAAAATTCAAAAAAAAATTCAAAATCTATGGAGACGTAAAAGTCGATGCAAGTTCATTTCTCATTGCAAGATCTTTCAGCTTCAATTTCGCCAAGTAAATGGCGATCTCAAAAATTTTTTTTTACTTTCCCTCACGGCATGGACCTTGCCTTAGATCAGGCTAACTTTCCTCATTTGGACCATACCCACTTGATCCATTTTGGCTAGGGATTTGAGGGGGGCCAGGATCACTTGCGAGGGCATTCCCCTCATCATGGTCAGTAGGAAGAAGGTGGTTGGGCAGAAGCCAGTCATTAAGGGTAGACTTACTCTCTGATTCAGACGTATTCTCACTGAAGAGGAAAGCTATGGTAGTACTATAGACTTCAATGGTTTCAATACTGACAGTACTTGCTGTTCTAGTTCCAGTAATAGTTCATCATAAAGTTGGTAATCCAACTACAGCCAAGGGATCCTACTCCTCCTACACCACCCATTGTGGTAGGGCCGAGCTCTCTTTCTCGACCTTCTGTCCTAGTAGTAGTGCGGAAGGAGTGGCAACCCCGGAGCATCGTGGGCATTCCATCACCAACTCCACCCCTACAACCGGATGTGGAGATGGTGACAGCTATAATGGGTATTTTAGATGATAGTTCAGTTACAAAAGTAGTAGAGGATCATCCCAAGATTGTTGCCCCTATTACAACTAGTATCAGTTAGGAGTATCATTCTTCTTATGAGTACATTCCATATAGGATTGACTCCCCAGTTCGAAATGAGCTCCCGTGCCTCTTAGTTCATGATAGTGATTACACTGGTTAGCCTAAGCTTTTTGTACCTATTGAGTTAGATCAATCCTTAGATGAGATAGTTGCACACTATTTTATGGAGAAAAAGGAGATCTTGGGGTACACATGGTATGATGAAGAAAGGGTCAGCTTCAAACCCAATGAAGATGACTTGATGGGAGATTCAGCTGGCATATGCATGGTCGATACTAGAGGTTCTCTTCTTAGGGAGCAACAGGGCATGGAAGGTGATGAGGTTGATTAAGGAGACACTACAGAATCAGCCCATCACCTCTGACAACAATTAAGGCAGAGAGATGAGCAGATTGATAGGATGGCATAACAGTTGCAGGACTTATTGGCAGCAGTGTCAGTGCTTCAGAAGCAAGCCCTTCCAGTTCATCCTAGTACAGTCGATGTCAGTCAGCCTGAACTAGTGCATGTTTTAGACCCAGTTAAGACTCTACCTCCCTTTGAGCAAGGTATCACTAGTCTGTATACGAAGGTAATGGAAAGTACCTCTTTACATGAAAAAGATCTAAAATCCATGGTTGAGCAATAATTGAAGGAAGCCTTGGGTCAACCCTAGGGAGGATCATCAGTTCCAAAGGGTAGACTCTACTTAGAGGAATTCGATGCCATCTACTATCCCAAGGGTTTTGTGCCTCCTTCCTTCAGCCGATGCGTAGAATCAGGCAACATAGCTCACAGGTTGTTGCAACATAGGTGGCATCGATGCTTTACTCTTTAGACTCTTTGTAAGTAGCATATTGGGTATCACCTTTGATTGGTATGCTGAACTGTCCAACAGTTTAATAAAGACATTTGTTGAGTTAGAGCAAATCAAGAGATTTGTTGGAGCTCAGCAAAAGGTTACTGTAGGTGATCTTGTTGTAGCCCAACAGCACTCCGGTGAGTCACTTATTAATTATATTCTCCAATGGCGTAACCTGAGTATGAAGTGTGAACCATAGCTGTTTGAACAACATGCCATTGAGATTCTCTTGAAGAATATCCATTGCCCGATCACCGTCATGCTTAAGGGCTTCACCATAAAGACATTTGAGAAGCTAATCAATAAGGTGGATAGTCTGCAAGGAGAGGCCAAATAGTTGCCTTTTCCAGATCAGTTGCCAAAGCAAAAATCTCAAAAGGTTTATGAGAAGAAGCTTGGGGTAGCGAGGTTGACAAGGGAAGCGGTGGAGAGTTCAGAAGCGACCTCAGACCTCCCTCCTTTGCCACCACGAGCTATCGCGGCCTCCGACCTCCATGGCACCACCGTACCATATACATGAGCGGTGGCATGCATATATTATGGCCAACTCCACTCTTTTCGATAAGTTAAATAAACCTTATTCTTTTAAGAGGGAGGTAATCAAGAAAATCTATAAGAATCTCTTAAAGAAACCTAATTTTTAGCTACCTGAGCCTCGGAGACCGGAGGAAGTTAGCAAAAGTCATGATCCAAATGTTTGCCCATACCACCATATACTAGACCACATTTTGGAGGATTGCATTACATTTAAGGATTGGCTTGAACACAATTTTAAGACCAGTGCTATCGTTATCCCAAAAGAATATCTTATAGAACAACCTTCCAGTTCCATTAGGGTAATCCTTGGGGATACAAGTGATCTTACCAAAACCAAAGAAGGTTGGGACATTTCTTTGTCTAAAACCTCTAAGAAAATAATTCAAAAGATCAAGAAGCTTTTTTCTTGCAGGTCAAAACCTCCAACACCAAGGAAGATTTGCAAGTTGCTAGTGCTAACTCTAGGAAGTGGGAGCTCAATAGTAGTAGCAGTATATGACAGCCCGGGATATCCCCTTAGCATAGCCACCGACCGTGTCCAGCTTCCACCCTTCAGTTGCAGCTTCCACACCGGTGACTTCTTCCATTTCAACTAATTCTTTTGTTTCTTCTACTAGTAGAACTCTTGTATCTATGGATAAAAGCATCAAATCCCTTACTCTACTCACTCTACTTGACTTCTACTTTATACCTCCAAAAACTTCCAAGAAATTGAAGAATAAAGCTAATTTAAATTACATCTGTGTCTCTTATGATGAGTTATCTTCTTCTATTCCTAACGATAACTCTTAAAGTCTAATTAACTATAACAATTCCAATCTTCCTCTTTCTGATTCAGAGTTGGACTTTCCAACTCTGAATACTATGGTTCACCTCTTGAGATAGATTTGGATTCATCCAATTTTAAGAGTCCCATAGGAGAAGCTATAGGTGAGCCTAAAGTGCAGATAGAACTTGCCACCACTTTACCTCCAGAGATTACCGAAGTCAACCTCCATAGTGGCAAGGTTCTACCTCCTAGGGCAACACCTCTAGATAGAGGGAAATAAGTCATTAGTATTGAAGATCTAGAAGCCCTTCCATAGGATGCTCCACCCTTGGATATGCTTGTGGAAGACCAGCCGAAGGTGGACTACAATATCCTTTCTCATCTAAGAAAGTTGCCATCTAAGCTAAGCATACATGATGCCCTTGTCTTATCCAAAGAGATGAGGGAGTCACTAATCAAGGCCCTCCTTGATCATAAAATATGCTTAGCTCAACTGACCATTATAGGTGAGGAAGCACACTATGCAAAAGAAGCCCAAGGGATCACCTTCGCAGATGAAGACCTTTTACTAGGGGACTTAGAGCACAACCGTCCCCTATACATTACAGTCGACATGGACAAGTTTAGACTCACCAAGGTTCTCATGGATTCAGATGCATTAGTAAACATTATGAGTCTAAAGACCTTGCTTATTTGAAGATTGACATCTCTACTCTCCGAGGAGATAGAATGATGTTGAGAGGATTCAATGATCAAGGCGAGCGGGCTTTAGGTTCTATAGTGTTGCCGTGGGAGATCGGTGACTAGAAGACTTAAGCCAAGTTCTACTTCATTGATTTGAATACTTCATTCACAGCTTTTTTTGGTAGGCCTTGGATACATCAGAACAAGATTGTTCCATCCTCTCTTCATTAGTGCATCAAGTTCAAAAAAGATGGAATTAAGTACTGTGTCAATGGGGATAAAAAGTCATTCTCAGTTACAGAGGTTGAGATCTATGAGGATGCAACCTATTACCTTCCACAAAACACCCTTTCTTATGAACTTGGATAAAATTGAAATGCAAATGCAAAAGCAAAAGAAAATGAAGCAAAAGAAAAGATAAAAGAAAATGAAAAGAAAAAGAAAAATCCAAGTGAACAAGAAAGGGGAATTGAAGAAGAAGTGGATTTGCATATAACATTCCACCCATAGTTCATTCCATCATATGGACATGTGGGTTGGATGGGTCAACCTCCACCAGGTAGAGGAAGAGGTAGAAATAGAGGCAGTTCCAGAGGTGGGAGACCCCCTAGTTGGCCTTCAGCCAATAGAGATCATGTTCTAGTTTGTAGGAGTACCCCTACTATTCACATAGACTTGGAATCCAGCTTAGAGGATGAGTCTAATGTGATTAGTATACCAGCCAACCCCTCTCACTGGGTTCCATTGGAGGTGACTTTTGATCCGTAGAGGCGAAGACCAGCCTCAAGCAAAGCAAAGTATTCAATCGGTTTATATGCATCAATTGGGAACCTTAGCTCTTACCTCACTTACATCTCAGAAAGTTGAAGGTTTAGTATTTAAGAAAGTCCCTAAGTCTTCCAATGACATGAAGTAGAAGAGGTTCTTTTTGGGTTCATCATCTTCAAGTCCAGATCTCGATGTAGGACTTGAGGAAGATACTTCTAAAGAATTAATGGAATTACCTTTTGACTTTTCCTCACCTTGTGTTCAAAATCTTATACATAAAGGTTTGGTTCCTCACACTTGGTCCAAGTACAGGTCAGAATATTTCAATAAATTATGGAACAATACAGGCAGTGAAGCACAATCAAGAGTAGGATTAGGATTTGGTACAGTGGGTTAGGTCGATGATGAAGACTATTGCCTAGTTATTACCAACCATTTGGAATCTGATAGGTTCTTCTCACACATCCCCAACTCTTATGAGAATGTGTGCTTAGAAACTTTAGATGATTCAGATGATCTCCAAGTCAAATAGGCACCACCAGAGTTTGAAGAGGAGATTCATTCAACAATCAATAAGCTAAAAGAAATTAACCTCGGGACAGAAGAAAATTTCACCTGATATATATCAGTTCGTTGCTGAATGAAGAAGAAACTAATGACTTAGTTAGGCCATTGACTGAGTTTAGAGACTATTTTGCATGGAGTTATGAATAAATGCCCAGATTATCTCCTAATATTGTAGTCCACAAGCTAGCAATAGATCCTAACATTACCCCTATTAAGCAAGCTCTTAGACGCATGCGATTAGAAATTGAATAGCATGTCATTTATGAAGTCAAGAAACTGATCGATGTTGGTTTCATCAGGGAAGAAAAATATCCTACCTGATTCACTAGTGTCGTCCTAGTTAAGAGGAAGAATGACAAAATTTGTATTTGAGTTGATTTTAGGGACTTAAACAAGGCATGTCGTTAGGATGACTTTTCTCTTCCTATACTAAAGTTAATGGTGGACATTACCTCATCTCATGCAGTCTTCTCTTTCATTGATGGATCATCTAGCTATAACCAAATCAAGATGTCACATAAAGATGAAAGAAACACTGCCTTTTGAATCCTAATCAGAATCTTCTATTATAGGGTCATGCCTTACATCCTTAAAAATGCTGGTGCTAGATACCAATGAGCCATGACTCAGATCTTCAACAAACTCATCCATCATCAGGTTGAGTACTACATTGATGATCCTGTAGTCAAGAGTTTAGAAAAAGAAGATCATCTCTTTGACTTGAGAGTAGTTTTTGAACGGTTAAGACAATATAACCTCAAAATGAATCTCCTGAAGTGTTCATTCGGAGTCACTTCAAGGAAATTTCTTGGGTTTGTTGTTTGACACTGGGGAATAGAAATAGATCCTGAAAAGATTAAAGCTATCTTAGAAATGCCACCTCTTAAGAGTTTAACTCAACTTAGATCCTTTCAAGGACGGCTGGCATATCTAAGATGCTTTATCTCAAACTTATCAAGAAGATGCAAACCCTTCTCTGCACTTATCAAAAAGAATGCCAAGTTCGAGTGGGTGATAAGTTCCAACACACATTTGAAGACATGAAAGAATACTTGGTGAAGCCACCAGTTCTAGCAGCCCCTATCCCAGGCAGGCCAATGATCCTTTATACTACTGAATTGGATGACTCTATAGGTGCTTTATTGGTCCAAGCTAATGATGAGGGGAAATAAAGTGCACTCTACTACCTTAGCCATCGTCTGATCCCTGCTGAAGCAAACTATCCACCTATTGAGAAGCATTGCCTAGCTTTGATCTTTACATCTCAGAAGCTACGGTACTACATGCTTTCTCATAAGGTGAACTTGATCTCTCAAACCAATCCACTACAGTATCTCATGACATGGACAACTCTTTTTGGATGTTTGGCTCAATGTTCCATGATACTCTCATAGTTTGATATCACATTTGTACCCTCTGTGCGGTAAAAGGACATGCACTAGAGGATTTTTTAGCAGCACACCCACTTCTTGTTGATTCTTCGCTTAGTGATGATCTCCCCGATGAATAAATCATGAACATGAGGAAAACCCAATGGAGATGTATTTTGATGGTGCTTCTTTTCTTAAAGGTGAAGCACATGATCTATTCTCCAGAAAGCGTAGGGTAGTTCTTCTAACTCCAAATCACGATGTGATGAGATTCTCATACTATCTTTCCAACCCCTACACAAACAATGAAGCCAAGTATGAGGCTTTGATTTCTAGTTTGGAGTTAGCCATCACTATTAGTGTTAAGAGCATCAATATATTTGGGGATTCTCAGTTGGTCATCAACCAGATTACTGGGTCCTCCTAGGTCCTCAAGCCCAAGCTTCATCACTACTACGAGTATACCATGAAGTTGTTGGCCCAGATTCCCAAAGTCACCATCTACAAGGTTCCCCAAGCAGAGAATGCAATAGAAGATGCCTTGGCTAAACTTGTCAAAGAGTTAGCATGTCCAGAAGATAAGTCCATATCAATAAGGGTCCAAAATAGATAAGTCTTATCCCTTATTGATTTAGAACTCATCGAGAGACTTTCTCTTGAAGGGGAGGTTTCCATTGCCAAAATGGACAAGGAGTTTGATTGGAGCTCATAGATTACTTGAACACTACCAAGAGAAATCTCAAGCCCATCAAGGTGAGCTCTCACATGCTCTTGTTCTGGCCTATACCTGGTCTTTTGACCAAATGTGGTTATGTTGTTTAGACAAAAATAAAGCTCATGGCATTATAATCAAGGTACACTCAGGTCTTTGTGGAGCTCATCAATCCAGTTCAAAGATGAGGTCAAAGATCAAAAGACTTGGTTACTACTAGCCTTCTATGATCATATATTGCATGGACGTAGCTAGGAGATGCCATCACTGTCAGGTCCACAGTGTGGTCCTCCACCAACCACCTAACATTCTACACCCTACTTTGGCTTCATGGCCATTTGAGTGTTGGGGTACCAACATTGTAGGTCCGATCGATCCTCCTTTTTTTGAAGGGCATCGATTCATCTTAACTATTACCGACTACTTTTTCAAGTGGACGGAAGCCATCCCACTCAGAGAGGTCATAGCTCACCATGTGCTTCAATTTTTTAGGAACCATATCGTATATATGTTTAGAGTGCCTCAATGAATTATATTTGATAATTGTATTGCATTCAAAAGCATGAAGATCAACAGCTTTGCCAGAAGAGACAGTATAGATTGGAGATACTCCACCATCTACTACCCTAGAGCTATTGGTTTAGTAGAAGTATTCAACAAAACTCTCATCTAGATACTAAAAAAGACTCTTAATGATAATAAATGATAGTGGAATGAGCTGTTGGTTGAAGCTTTGTGGGCCTACCGCACCACGTACTGAACTCCAACTTAGTTTACCTTATTTTCCTTAGTGTATGGGTCTGAAACCATTCTTCCCTTAGAAGTTCAACTCCCATCACTAAGGATAGCATTGGGTAATAAGATCACTACATAGGAGAATGCTAAGTTGCAGTTAGAAGAGCTAGAAAGTTTGGAGGAAAGCTATCGATGGGCGTGCCAAAACCTCAAGGTGTACAAAACCAAAATGATTCAAGCTCATAATAAGTTGGTCCGCCCTAGGACTTTCCAAGTAGGAGAACTTATGTTAGTCCTGAGGAGAATAATTGTTGCCGGTCAAAAATGGGAGGCAAGTTTGAACCCACTTGGGAAGGCCCCTATGTCATAGAGAAGGCCTACCAAGGAGGATCTTATCAGCTTATTGATTGCAAAGGGGAACACCCAATGCTTCTAATTAATGGGCTCTATTTAAAGAAATATTACCCTTGAAATAAAACTTTTTTGAATATAATCATTCAAAGAAAAAATGTTCCATTCATCAAATCTTCTCTTCTTGTCTTGTTTTATGTTGAGGCGGTGTAAGAGTCCCCTAGTGGCATCATATCCCTCTTTCACAACACAAACACAATCTCCCAATGCTTTTAGAATAGGTGTAAGAGAACCCAAGAGGCATCTTATTTTGATTAACATAACTAAGTTAGGTGTGAGAGAACCCAAGTGACATACTTTTCTTAGGGGAAATTCTTGTTGCCTCCTATGGCATCATTTTATAATTCCCCAGCATGTTTTAAGGTAGGTGTAAGAGTCCCCTAGAGTCATCCTATTCCTTTTAGCACATGCACAACAATAAACACAAATCTTTTATCTCAAGCTATTTTATTGTGGGAGCAAGCCCCCTGTGGCACTCACTCATTAGCTGCTTTAAGTCGGGTCTACATGCTACCTCGCTAGTATGTCACCCTAGTGGTCATTTGTTAGAGGATGTGAGTCCCCATGCTTTCTTCCTAACTTGATCATTGCAAACCAAAGAGGGCCTTATTAGTTTGGTATGCTTCACTACCCTGCCAGTAAGCTACCTCATGTTGACTTCATTTAAGATGATGTGAGTCCCCATGCTTTCTTCTTGAACTAGTCATCATGTTCTAACTAGGTTAAGTATATTTGAGATTTATGGTTAGTCCCCCAGAGGTTCCTTTCCTCTTGATTAATTTTGAGTTGATATAAGTCCCCTAGCGGCATTCACTCAGTAGTCACTCTAGGTCGGATAGCACCTATCGAACCGAAGATAGAATATCCCAGTAGTTAGGTTTGCTATAGGAAGCTGTAAGTCCCCGAGCTTTCTTCCTAGGTTGATTGTTGCAAACTGACAGGCACCATAGGTTAGTTGATGTTCGCTATGCTAATAGCAACTCACCCGGTGAGTACACCACTCTTGGCAGATGTGAGTGCCTGTGCTTTCTCCTTGAATTGGACATCGAATACTTATTGAATTTATGACAAGCCTCATCCCCTATAGGCACTCTATTTGGATCAAGTACTTTGTGACCCCATTTAGACACTACCTAGGTTACTTTTGGATTGGACAGTTCCCCTTTCCTGGTAGCCACCCCTGTGGGCAGATGCGCAAATTCTTTCTTTGTTCAGTAAATCTAAGATAGGTCTAGGCCAATATAAGCTCCTTCTCAGTTTGATCCCTCGCAAACTAACAGGGTCCATGATAAAACAAATAAAGTAAACCAAATAAACTAAAATAAAAAAAAAATTAATTAGCTTGCGGATTAGGATTTAAGGCCCCAAAGGGCCCTTTCTCCCAAGCAGGCATCATATCTTTAGGGCAGTGTCAGCAAAACTCCCTATAGGAATTGCCTGACTACCTGAGTTGAGATAAATCTCCCGGTCAGTACTCACTATAGTTGCCCTTAGGCTAGGTTCAATCTATTTGCCACAAACAGGTTACCTCGGCAGTCATTCTGCTTTGGAAGATGTAAGACTATGATGCATTCGTTCTAGCATGATTGTTGCAAATTGATGGGGCCCCTCAGTTGATTGGTTGCAAAACCATCACCCCAGTGATCTTTTCTAGTGGAAGATGTGAGTCCTCGAGCTTTCTTCCTTTCAATTGATCATTGCAAATCGAAAGTCACTCCTTTGGTCAGGTAGTTCTCCCATCAGTTAGGAAGCTACTCCCTTTGGTTTAGTATATCTAAGATAGGTCTAGGCTTCTATAAGCTTCTTCTCAGTGTGATCCATCGCAAACCAATGGAACTCATCAAAATAAATTAAAAAATGAAATTAATCTTGACTATCTTTGATCTAAGTCCCGGTGGCATTCACTCAATAGTCGACCTAGGTCAGTTTGATTTGTTAAAGCAACGATTACCCAATGGTTTCTTGTCTCTAAAAGATGTGAGTCCCCGTGCTTTCTTCTTAAGACTTGACCATTGTGTACCAAAAAGGCAGCCCCCCCCTTTGTTTGATAGTCCTACCTTGTGGTTGGTAGACTTATCCCTTTGAATTGGTAAATTTGAGTTAGGTCTAGGCCTCCATGGCCCCTACTTAGTGCAGTTCATCGTGAACCTATGAGATCCATCATAATCAAAATAAACAAACCTAAAAAATGAAATTAATCTTGGCTATCTTTGAGCTGATCTAAGTCCCCTAATGACATTCACTCAATAGTCAGCCCTAGGTCAGGTTCGATCTATTGCCCAAAGCAACTGATTACCCCAATGATTTCTTGTCTCTAGAAGATGTGAGTCCCCATGCTTTCTTCTTAAGACTTGACCATTGTGTACCAAAAGGCAGCCCCCCTTTATTGGATAGTCCTACCTTGTGGTTGGTAGACTTATCCTTTTGAATTGGTAAATCTGAGTTAGGTCTAGGCCTCCATGGCCCCCACTCAGTGCAGTTCATTGCAAACTTATGGGATCCATCATAATCAAAACAAACAAACCTAAAAAAAATGAAATAAACCTTTAACTATCCTTGAGTTGATCTAAGTCTCCCACTAGCATTCACTCAATAGTCAGCCCTAGGTTGGGTTCAATCTGTTGCCTTGCCAATAGATTACCCCAGCAACTGGTCTTTACTTTGGAGGATGTAAGTCTACTACGCTTTCTTCCTAGTATAGTTTCTGCATATTGAAAGGCATACCTTTGGTTGGCTAGTCTACTATGTGCTTAGTAGACTACCCCATTGGATTGGTAAATCTGAGTTAGGTCTTAGCTTCCATGGCTCAAACTTAGCAAAACCCACTGCAAACCAACAGGGTTCTTCCTAAAAATTTGAACAAACAAAATTCAAAACAAATTCAACCCTCTCCCCTAGTGGAGATCTCTCCTCAGTGAGATTCAAATCAAATCAAACCTTTCATCTCCTTGTAGATGACTTGAACCTGCTTCCTTAAGGGAAGGTTCACACTCTATCCCTTAGTGGATTTCTTCCCGCTCTCTTATGTCTTAGACATAAGTAGAGCCACATTGCACTAAGCTATGGATTCTTTCTTTCCCTTGGGTTAGGGATATATAGTTTCTATTAGTGCTTGTGATCTCTCGGTGTTGTTGATCGTTTCAGTCACCACCAATATGTGCGGTGTTTCTGGTTAGTCACACCACACCTATTGGGCGCCCTTTGTTAACCTCATTTTTAGAATGAGCTCTCAACACCTCAATCTTAGACATAGGACTTCTCTTAGACTTTAAGAGTTCCTTAGTCTTAGGATACATTTAGTGATTATGTGGACACTCCCCTAGCCTTAGAAGACTTAGAAGAGTTAGCCATAGGAATAGGTCATGCCTTAAGGGTGTTAGGAAAATCTCCTACCCTTTAGCTTAATCCATTCCTCACTTCCTTTATTTCAAGTCAAACTCCAAATAAATTCTATTTGATTTTCTCCAAACTCAATTCAACTCTATGAGTCAAATCCATGATTGAAACCCATGACCAAAATCCATCAAAAATTCCTAAGTTCAAATTTTCTATGTCCTTAACCCTTTCTTAAGGACTTAGCCAAAATCATGATCTAAACCTATTCAAACCTTTGAGATTTTCTCATGATCCATTTATATTCTCATTTATATTCATATAAAAATGAAATATAAATTCAAACCCATCAAATGAAAATCAAAATTCCAAATCAATCCATGAAAATTTTCTTAAGTCCTTTAATTTTCCATTAATGGACTTAGCCAAAATCAACCTTAAACCTTAAACTAATTTATATTATCATATATAAATGAAATATAAATATGAATCAATTAAATCCAAAGAAAAAAATTAAATTCCAAATTTAAAATCTTTGAAATTCCCATAAATCCCTTAATTTTTCATTAATGGATTTAACCTAAACCTTGATCAAACCTATTCAAAGTCATGGGATTTTCTCAAAATCAATTTATATTCTCATTTATGTTCTCATATATAAATGAAATATAAATATACATCAATTAAATCCAATTCAAAAATTAAATTTCACTTTAAAAATTCCCTTAAATCCTTTAAATTCTCTTTAATGGATTTATCCCAAATCATGATTAAACTCTTTCAAACTCTTGAAATTTTCTCATGATCAATTTATATCTTCATTTATATTCACATATATAAGGGAAATATAAATTCAACAATCGAAATCTATTCCCAAAATCAAACTCAAATCAATTCAAAATCAAATCTAAGCCTTTCAAGCCAAAATCTTAAACTTAGCCAAATCAATTCCAAATCAAGCCAAACCCTTGATTTTCTCTCATGGTTCACTCAATCCTACAATCATGAGTTCATATATAAATCAAAACCTCAATCAAACAATCAAAACCCAAATCAAAAATCAAACCCAAGACCCCTTCATATTCTTCCTTTGAATATGAAATTTTCAAATGGATGAAAATCCATTTGACTTTGAACCTCTAATAAATGGATTTTATATTTCAATCATAAGTCTATGTACAAGATCAATCAACTTCAAATGAAGCTTTGACCAAGCCATTTGACCCACTTAGGCTCACTTGACCCAAAGTGACCTAAAGTATTTTTATGAGTCAACTTTTGATCCTAATCAAATTGTACTGAACCGAACTCATATTTTCCTCTCATCATGATCAACAATCATCATGGGATGATCAATCAATCAAATTGGGTCAAACTGGGGTTGAGCAAGTCAACACTTAACCTAAAATGAAACCTTACATAGCCAAAATCCACCATAGGACAAATTGATTAAAACCATTGATCTAAGTTCACTCATGACCTATGTTTGAACTTGACCAAGCCAACATTTGAACTAGCAATTGGCCCACTTGACCCAAGTTGATCCATTTTGACCTAAAGGGCCAAAATGTGTCAAAACTTGATCTAAGATAAATTGATTGGAACTAATGGGTCAAGTCCATTCCAAATCACTTGTGGAACTTGACCAAAGCCTCAATTGGCCAGCTAGACCCAACCTAGCCCAATTGACCTTAGACCTAACATGACCTAAAGGGGTCATGTTAAGCCAAAATTGAACCTAACCTAAATTGATTGAAAATAAAGATATCCACTCCATGAACCTAACCTAAACCTACCCTTGACCCAAATAGGTCAAATGGGTCAACTTGACCCATTTGACCTAAATGAGTCATATGAGAAAAACCAAATCTAATCCAATTTGAACCAAACCAAAGCCACCAAAACATTTTAAATGGTCATATGAACTTGACCCAACCATTGGTTTGACCCAATTTGACCAATTGGTCAACTTGACCCAAGTTGATCCATTTTGACCTAAATGGGTCAACATGAGCCAAACCCTATCAAAGTGAAACTTGGCCAAACCTATTTTCTCAGCCAAACCCAAATTGAAAAAAATGATAATTTTACCCTAGGCCATAGAATAAATTTTGGCGGCCCATGGTATTTTGATCATACACTCTTCACAATCACTTGAGGCTTTCCTAAAAGCTCAAGGGGACTTAGTGATGAGTGGTGCAAACCAACAATGGGTTTGGGTCATCCCATTTTAGCCATGGACCAAACCCAACCACATGGCTTGAAATTCAATTTTAAACTCCCACTTAAGCTCAATTTTAGCACATGGGAAGTTGACATTTCACTCCTTTGGCCAAACTGACCATGTGCAATGATCTAATAGCCTAAACAACTCACTCTATATGGTCAATTGGATCAAAATGACAAGCTTATGCTTGGTCATTCGATTTCCATAGGGGGAGATATACTCCCCCTAATTCAATGAAATTTCACTTCACTCACACTCGATTGAGCACTAGGGAGTCAGAGGAGCCATTTGCAAGTGATCCTAAGCTTCCTAGAGGGGAATTAAATTTCCATCTTCTCAATTTTCTCCATTGAAAAATGGGGGAGGTCCATTGAAGAGCCAATTTCTTCCACACTCCAAATTAATCCAATTGCTCTTGCACACTCTATCAGAGGGTGAAGTTGAGTTTGTCTAAGCTCTCTCTAAAGTTCTAAAGCTAAGGGGAGACCTACCTTGATCAAAACCACAAAGGGATTGAGGAGGAGTTGGTCCATAGAGCTCTACACTCAACCTCAAGTGTTCAAAACTTTCAAGGCTTTGTCTCAACGGCAGCTCCTCCAGAAATCGAGCATGATCACCTCCGGTGAGGTTAGTGATTTTTCAAGCTAAATTCTCATAGGTGTTGGTCCTTGGTTAAGTGAACTTTAATTACATAGGATCTTAGCCATTGTATGTATTGGTTATTGCATGATGTAGGTGTGGGCTAATTTTAGCCTAATCGAGCTTTATGCTCAATCAAAGAAGGTGGGCCGGATCTTATTCTTCTTGAGCTTTGGTAGGGATGAATCTCTGGCCGTCCATTCGTGCATTTTGGATGGACGACCGAGATTATTCCCACATTTTAGAAACCTGTTATCCATTTTATAAGATGCGAGGATATCTCGGGCTATCTAATCTTTGATCGGATGATAGAGATCAAAAGCACGTACGCCGCTAGCTGCCTTCTTGATTTGACATTTAAGTGGGTGGTTCATAATGTGACACATGTAAAGCGCACTGACTGCCGCCACCATGCATCGTGCCGTGGGCTGAGATTAATCAATGATTAGTTATTTAATTAATTCCTAATTAATCTAGAACTCAAAATTCATAATTCATGAGAGAAAAATTAGAAAAATATAAGGAAAAAAATGCTAAGAATGATAATTTCAGCTAGAATATTTTAAAAATATTTTCAATGGATTTTGAATTCCCCTTTTCTCTAAATTTGGGTTTCTTTAGGAATCTTAATTAGCTAATTACTCCTTAATTAAGTCATTAATTAATCTCAAATTTCTAGGGTTCATTTTAGGGGATGACCTCTGCCTCCCCTAATTTTGTTGAAATTCATTGAGGGCTTAATTTGGGAAATTGCTATTTCATTCCTTAATTACCCCTTTCATGGGTATAATTAGTGGATTTTCCCTATGATTAAGTTTGATTAAAGTCAAATCTAGTGAGTAGGGGTTTTATGGAATAATTTTGGGGTATTTCCCCTAAGTTATTCCCTAAACCCCCTTTTGTCTCCTTAATCCCCTCTTAATTAAGGGTTAACTCATAAATTATCCCTTTAAACAATTTTTAAAAATTCTAAAAAGTTCCAGAACTTAATTAATCTACCTTGGGTAGATGCTTAAGTGTTTAATAGCCTAAGTTCAATTAAGAAAATTAAAACCCCTTTCATAAGTTTGAAAGGGTATTTTAAAAGTACTTAAGCTAAACCCCATAGCTTAATTAACTTTTAATTATGAGCCAAATTGCATTAAGCCTTTTCATTATTAGGTGCATTGCAATTTTAAATACCTTGTGGGTTTTATGCATCTCATTGGCTCATAATTACTTAGTTAATTTTCTAAGGTGTGGTAAGGGTTAATTAAGCCACTTAATTCATATCTTAACATAATCAATGCTTAAAATGGATTTCATTATCTAAAAATTAAACAAAATACAAAACACATGTGGGAATGTGTTAGGAATATCAAACTCATCTCTCCTTTTAAAATTAAATCAAACTTCAAACTAAACAAAAATCATTTTGAAATTCACTTTGATTTATTCTAAATTTTCTTATTCCTTGAGAATGTCTTTAGGAATTAAGTAAAGTGAGTTTGTTCATATGCTTTCATTTCTTTGGATCTTTCCCAACATGCTAAGTTGTATGTCATGTGATTCATGCTTTCATAATTTCTTGTTTCAAAATTTTAAAATGAAATTGTTTATATGTCAAATTTGCAAATGTTGGCTAAAGTAAAATATGAGTGATTATCACTACTAAATCCAAAATATTTTAAAACATATAAATGAAACATCAAATCTGAAAGTGTGTTATTCTTATACTTTAATTATAAGCTTGCATGTGATGGATTATAAAATAATGTTTAGTGTGGCCTTTCGTTCCATTGTTATGTTAGCATATATTTGAATAGGAGTTGGTAAGATGTAGGGTTCATTTGAAAAGAACACACTTAATTATATACCCTATTCATCCCTATATCATCTAAGAAGGATTACTTATACTTGCATGAATAAATTGCATAAACAAAAATGAAACTATTAAACAACTTTTGCATCTTTCTTTCCATTTCATTTCTTTTACATGCATGTTTGTATTTAAGGAAAGTGTTATATTAGTGTGGATAGAGATTGTGAGGATTTAAGTAGCCCTAAGTAGGTCTTGTACCTTATACCTAGTTAACAATGGCTATACTCACTTATGCCTTTCTTACTTTCATGCATGTGAAATTTTGGTAAGGAAAATATTTTCTACTTAAGAAATTCATACATGTTTAACTTCTAAATTTTCTTAAATGGATTACTTAGCATGCATAACAAAATGTGTTAACTACTCTCATTTGCATGTATAGATATGCTTAGGGTCCAACCATATGCATGTTATATATGTTGGGAAAGAATTGAGGTAATGTGTGTTATGTGAATTTTGATTCATTTTATTTAACCTTAAAATACCTTTCTTTTTGAATAGGTTGGTTTAGAGTTTATCTAAACTTAGGATTAATTAAAAAGTTTTAATCAAAATATTCACCTAAATGAAATTAAAATGTGAACTTATCTTAGAAATTACTTAAGGTTAGGGAAAGAAAGAGAAGTTCTCTTGTCTTTCCCAATCTTCATAACTTAGTAATTAATTGTAGGTTTCATTCAAACCAATTTAAAACATGAAATAAACATAACCCAAAACACTTAAATAACTTAAATAAAATCCTCCTCAAAGTTGAACATATTCTTCACACTTAGAAAATTTGAACCTAAAGTCTTAGCTAAGCATACCACACAAACCTTCAAAGCACAAACATTAGCCTAAGTCACCACTTCCAGCTTTAGGTTATGTCGGAGCATGGTTTGATACAACAACAACAACAACAAGCCTTAATCCCACTAGGTGGGGTCGGCTACATGAATCCTTCGTCTCCATTGTGTCCTATTATGTCAAATTCTCATTTAATTGAGTATACTAAGATCCTTTTTTATACATCTTAACCAAGTCTTTTAGGTCTACCTTTTCTTAACATAAGGAAAATCTAATGCATCCTAATGGGTCATCTGACGGCTTTATGTGGCCAAACCATCTAAAACTCTCCCTAATCTTATCTATCCTTTGGAGCTCCAACTTTTCCCGAACATACTCATTTTGCATTCTATCTCTAAGGGTAAAGCCACTCATCCACACAGCATCCTCATCTCTAACACTTAACTTACTCTTATGTTTCTCTTTTATTGGCCAACATTACACCATAAGTCATTGCGGGTCTTACCACCATCTTATAAAATTTTCTCTTAAGTTTAAGTGGAACTTTTCTATCACATAATAGGCGATGCATTCCTCCACTTCAACCATCCAACTTGAATTCTACTAATAATATCTCCATCTATTTCACCATCATTTTGAATAATAGAGCCTAAATATCAGATGCTCACTCTTATTAATGACTTGATCACCTAAAGTCACAACACTACCACTAAAATTTCTACAACTAAAATTACACTCCATATATTAGGTTTAGATGCTTAAACGAAAACCTTTAGACTCTAAAGTTGACCTCCATAATTCAAGTTTCTTGGACTCTCTCTAGTCTTATCAACAAGAAGAATGTCATCGAAAAAAACACCGGTACATCTTCTTGTAAATGCCTCGTAAGAACATCCATAACTAAAGTAAAAGATAAGCTTAATGTTGATCCTTGATGTAATCCAACAAATAGGAAAATAGTTTGTCAATCCTCCTTGTGTTTGGACACAAGTGGCTCTAGTATACATATAATGACTTGAATATAACCAATATTAACTTCTTTTTGTTCTAGAACTCTCCAAAGAACATCTCTTGAGACTTTATCATAAGCTTTCTCTAAATCAATAAATATCATATGTAGATCCTTTTTATTTTCTCTATGCTTCTCCATCAAACCTCTTAACAAATGTATAGCATCCATAGTAGATCTACCTGGCATGAAACCAAAGCATTGTGAGAAACTCATCGTAATCTATGCTCAATTACTCTCTCCCATAATTTTAATGTATGGCACATTAACTTAATTCCTCTATAATTTGCACAATCTTGTGCATCTATGTTTTGTTTTATTTTGTGATCTATGTTTTAAACTTGATGTTTGGGTGTGTGCTCATAGAATGAATGGTAGGATGTACTTAGTTTAACTATTCTTTTCTGCAGGGGATTGTGCTTAAGGGGCGCTATAATAAATAAAAATATAATTGCTTCTTGCTTCCAGGTGCTTATACCCCTTTGCATAATCAATATACCGGGTGGACTTAGTCACCCATGTGTAGAAGATAAGTCCAATATACATGCTTGAGATTTGTGTAGTGTGATTTAACTAACCTTTATCTCGTAGGTGTTAATTAGATTTCTACTTTTCCTTTTCGTGTAAAATTTGTATATATAGGATTTTGGAATGATTATTATGGGGATTAGGATGAACATTGGTCATTAGATTCCCATCTTATGCACCATGTGAAGAGAGCATCCACCTTCCAACCATCTAAAGGAGGAACCAAAGAAGAAGGAAATAAAGAAGAAAGAAAGAAGAAAGAAGAATAAAGCTTGAAGACCCCATAACAATGAATTCCTTTGCTTAATTGTAATATTCATTTGTAATTTGGATTATATAAGGGTAGAGATCGGCTACCCATATTTGATATTTTTGGGTTTGTACGGTGGTGCCTGATCATAAATGACCATTTATTCTTTTTACGATTAGCTTTATAAATTGATTGATGATTTGTTTAGCTTTTGCATTAAGTGACATGCTTTTCTTAGTTTCTTCCTTGCTTTATGTATAACATGGATGTAGATTAAGCACTTAAGGGAAAAATAAATTTTTTACCCAACTTAACAACTTGAAATAAAATTAAATAACTCATAACCTCACTTAAAGCTTAGGATTAAAATCAAAAAGATTTAGCAATCCCTTAGATGGATGAGCTTTTCTTTATAATATCATGCACAAATGTATCTTATTTCACTCTTGATTGGAGGGCTTCTACCTTTGCCATAAAACCCGACTTGATCTTTGAGGGTGTGGTGGAAACTCACCTCCTAAACTTCTCGCTGAACTTGGCCAATAATCTGATTTCTAATGCATTAGTCATAAAAATCCTATTATCCTGAGTCAAAATAATTGTCCAAAAATAAAAATAAAATAAAATTTTAAATGGATTAGATTTAGGTTATTTGAAGCATATCCCTTTACATGATCTAGTCTCTTTAGGGAGTGAGTTTAAGGACTTAGTCTCTTTCTAAATAAAAATAGCCTAGCTATCTTGCATAAGCATAAAGACTTGACTACATGTATTTAAAATCGTAGGAGGAGTTAGTTCACCCCAGTGGTTGTAAGTCCAAGTCAGTGGTTTGTCCTCTCTTGTGGAGGCAAACAAACCATTTTTTAGATTTAGATTGCTTGGCCCTCATGAACCTAGATTTAGGTTTTGAGGTCACTTTTCTCCTTTGATAAGCATAATTCCTCATCTCTTAGGCATTTCCTTAATGTTGTGAGGAATCTTAAGTCCTAAAATTCTAATAAAAATACAATAAACTAAATGAATTTTTAAAATGTAAAGCCTAATTTTAGGATAGTTTGAGATGCTCGCTAGGATTCCTAGCATCGTGGGCATCTCTACTAATTCTCATTTTGGCGATAATAACTCTCTCTTTTGATCAATCTCATTTGATCTTCAAACATAAACCAATTGGTTGATAGTCCTTCAATCTTTAGAGACAACAATCATTTACCTTAATTGAGAGTTTTCCTAAGGGATCCGTCCTTAGGATGTAATTAAATATGGGGCTTGCCCATATAGGGAACTTATTGAACCCAGCTTTAAAATAAACTCTACTTTGCTTTTCCATCAAATGTAAGGGAAGAATCTCTCATACATATGCAGCCATCCTTAGGAGTCCTTATTGAGGTGATTGGTTCCATTAAAGGGTAGTGACTTCTATCTTTCGAGATAGTACACCATTTCCTTGATGATGTATCCGATCACCTAAATAAGTCATCTGATGTGGCATCTTACCAAGATAAATTTTGTAATGGTTCCTCTTTCTTTTCTCCAACAAATTTGAAAAGGCAACTCCCTTATAAGAAATTTTTCACCATAGAGGCTCATACAAAATGAATGGTATTCTTGAATTGAGAGTATACCCCTCAATTATCTTAGGTGGACTAGGATTGCTTCCTCAATTTTGGTGGCCACCAGTTAGTGAGGAATGAGTTGGCTTGGTTTGAGTGGAGGAATGCTTGGGAGGTTCAAGGCTTGCATTAGGTTGTTGGCTTCTCCCTTGATCCTTTTGTTCTCGAAATATGAGGGAGGTGAGTTAACTCACCTCCCTTTGGTCCATGGAAGACCCTAACCCACTTAGTGGGCTGGGTGGCTAGGTGGACCCCAAAATGGGTGAGTGAGGTCTGCTAAGGGTGATAGGAGAGTGAATTTTGCCAATTTTGATAAAATCCCACATGGGGAGTCATATCCAAGGGGGATTTGCCTTAGGTTTAGCTCCAATTGGGTTTAGACTAGTTTTGGGCTGGCCTAAGATGGGTTTGGGTCGAGTTAGGTCAGCTCCCAAAGTCTCATGAGTTGGTTTCATGGGTTCTGGCTCAATTTGGGTCATGTTGGGTCATGTTTGGTTGGGTTGACCAATTAGTCAAATTGGGTCAAACCAAACTTGTGTTAGGTTCAAATGATGATTTGAAGTATTTTGGTTCAAGTGATTTCAATCAATTTGGCATAGGTTTGATTTTGGCTCATTTAGATTCAAATGGGTCAAATGGGTCAAGTTGACCAATTTGACCAAATTAGATTTGGTTGATTATTGGTTCAAGTTCAATTGGTTGATTGAAAATGAGTGCAGGCTTTGGTTTGGTTCAATTTGAGTTTAATTTGGATTTAGGCCAAATTGATCCTTTAGGACAATTTGGGCTAAGTTGGGTTAGGTTGACCAATTGGCAAATTGGGCTCAATTATGGCTTTGGTCAAGTTCAATAATAAATTTGGAATGAACTTGAGCCATTGGTTACAATCAATTTGGGTTGGATCATGATTTGACTTATTTTGACCTTTTAGGTCAATTTAGGTAAACTTGGGTCAAATGAACAATTAGGTTTAGTTTGGCTTAATTGATAGTCATGTCAATCATTGGTGGGTTAGTGTGAATCAATGGTTTTAATCAATTTGGTGTATGGTAAGTTGCCTTGGTTTGACACAATTCAAGGTAATTGATCATCCTAGGGTGATCAATGATCATGGTATGAGGTTTGAATGGGCTTGGTTTAATCCAATTTGGGTTGGATTAAAACTTGGTTCAAATGGGTCATTTAGGCCACTATGGGTCAAGTGGACCTAAATGGGTCAATTGGCTTGGTTTTGGCTTGATTAAGGTTTAGTTGAATTTATATATGAGTTTAGGATTGAAATATAAATCCAACTGCAATCAATTTGAGCTATGACGGGTTTTGGTTCATTTGGAAATTTCAAGTCAAAAGGGCTAAGTTGGGTTTGACTTGGGTTAATTTCAATTTGGCTTGATGATTTTAAGTTTCATTTATATTTGGATAAATGATTGAAGGAATGATTGATTCAAGAGAAAATCCTTTGATTTTGGCTTGATTTAGGTGAGTTTTGGCTAACTCCAAAGAATTGTCTTAAATGTCTTAGATTGGGTTTTGATTTAGTTTTGGATTTGGCTTTGGCTATTTGAATTTATATTTCATTTATATCTATGAATATAAATGAAGATATAAATGATTTATGAGAAAATCAATTGAATTTGGTGTGGTTTGAAGACAAATTTGGCTAAGCTCATGAATGTAGGTCAAAAGGGCCTAGAAGGGAAGTTGATTTAGTTTGATTTAGTTTTAGCTATGAAAATGTATGCTTCATTTATATTTGTGAATAGAAATGATGGAATAATTGATTTATAAGAAAATCAATTGAGTTTGGAGTGATTTGGAGGTAAATTTAGCTAAGCTCATGAAGGTAGGTCCATATGGCTTGGGATTTGATTGGATTTGGATTTAGTTTGATTTGGTTTTGGTTATTTAAATGTATATTTCATTTATATTTGTGAATATAAATGAAGATATGGTTGATTCATAAAGAGATCAATCAAGTTTGGATTGAATTTAGTGGATATTTTGCTAAGTCCATGGAATTCAATCATAGGACTTAATTAAGATTTGGGAGTTTGAATTTGATCTCAAGTTTCAATCATTTGAAGTTGAGTTTGGACTTGAATTTGAAAAATGATTGAGAGATTGAATGATCTTTAAGAAAATAAATTGAACTTGGATTGATTTTAATTTAGTTAAGGGCCAAGTCCAAAAGATGAAATCATAGGGCTTAGATAGGATTTGATCATGGGTTTCAATCATTTGGAATTGAGTTTGGAATTTGAATTTGGATTTGGTATTTGAATGGAATTTGAGGTTTGGTTTGAGAAGGTGAACATAGATTTGGTTTAGGCAATAGGATGGACAAGTCTCCCTAAATCCTTAAGGCATAACCTACCCTTATGACTAACCCTTCTAAGTCTCTAAGCTTAGGTTAAGTGTTCACCTAATCACTAGAAGTGTCTTAAGATTAAGGACCTCTTAGTGTCTATAAGAGTCCAAAATTTATGGTGAGGATATTGAGAAATCACTCCAAAAGTGAGGTTAACAAAGGACCCCAATAGGTGTGGTGTAGCGACAAGTGACACCAGTGATGTGATCAATATACGAGCGATAGCAAGAGTTAACAAAAATGATCTATATCTAAACTTGAAAGGTAGATAAAATCATGATCTTAGCACAATCCAACTTAACTTAAGCCAATGGGATAAGAGAGCCAGAAAAAGTATGGTTGGAATTCCATGTGAAGGACATGGAAGGAGATCCACTAAGGGTTCACACATGCATTGAACATGACATGTGAAAAGTCTATGCCTAGGGCATAGAAAGGGGGAATCTAGGGATTGAGTATATGAACCTTCCACTAGGGAAGCAGGTACAAGCTATCCACTGGGGATAGGAGTTTGAGTTTGATCATATGATTTTTGGAAAGAAGATCTGCTGGGGATCAGAATCTATAGTCCACCGGGGATAGGTGCATGAACCTTCCACTAGGGAAGCAAGTTCAGGTTACATGAGTTTGATTTCATGAATGTATCCATTAGGGATAAGAGTCGATTAGATTTGCTTGGTAGGCATCCACTGAGGATGAGAATTTGATTTGATTTGTTTATGATTTGGATCTCCACTAGGGAGAGGATATGACTTGGTTTAATTAATTTGGAGATAAGAATTTGATTTAATTCATGGACCCTAGCGATGTTTGATGGATCTACTAAGAATGGGCTATATCAACCTTGTCCATCTTAGATTTACAAGCCCAAAGGGTAGTCTACCGACCAGAAATAAGACTAACCAACTTAAGGGTTGCCTTTTGTCTGATATGTGTTAGGGAGAAAGCGTATGAGACTTACATCTTCCAAAGCGGGGCTAGCTGGGGTGATCTGTTGGTAGCAGAAAAAATCAAACTCGGCTTAAGGAGACTACTGTGTGAATGCCGCTGAGGGATTTATATCAACTTAAGGATATTCAGGATTAATATAATTCTAAATTGATGGACCCTGTCAGTGTGCGATGGACCCACTAAGAAGGGGTTATATCAGCCTTGTCCTATCTTAGATTTACAAATTCAAAGGGAAAGTCTATTGATCACGGAGAAGAGCTGACCAACCTAAGGGGTGCCTTTTGGTGTGCAACGGTTGTGCTAGGGAGAAAGCATAGTAGACTTACATCTTCCAAAGCTAGGAGCAACCGCTGGGGTTATCTATTGGTAGCACAATAAATCAAACTTGACCTAAGCCAACTACTAAGTGAATGCTGCGGGGGGACTTATATCAATTCAAGGATAGTCAGGATTAATTTCATTTTAAATTGATGGGCCCTGTCAGTGTGTGATGGACCCACTAAGAAGGGGCTATATCAGCCTTGTCGTATCTAAGATTTACAAATCCAAAGGAAAAGTCTACCGACCACGGGGTAGAGCTAACCAATCTAAAGGGTGCCTTTCGGTGTGCAACGGCTATGCTAGGCAGAAAGCATAGTAGACTTATATCTTCCAAAGTAAGAAGCAACCACTAGGGTGATATGTTGGTAGCACAACAAATAAAACCTGACCTAGAGCTTCCCACCAGTGTGTAACGGTCCTACTGGATAGAATGCATAGTAGGCTTACATCTTCCAAAGCAAGGATGATCACCGGGGTAACCTGTTGGTGGCATAATGAGTCGAACCTGACTTAAGGAAGACTACTGAGAGAGTGCCATTGGGGACTTATCTCAACTTGAGTAGTCGAGATTCCTATATGGAGTTTCTTTGGCCCTAAAGATAGGATGTATGCTTGGAAAAGGTGCCGCGGGGGGTGTCCTCCTAATCCATAAGCGAATATATATTTTTTTTTTATATATTTGTGTAGACCCTGTTTGTGTGTGAGGGACAACACTGAGAAGGGGTTATATCAGCCTTGTCCTATCTCAGACTTACTGGACCAAAAGAGAATATGCATATACACAAGATGAGTTCTCCAACCACAGGGGTGGCTACTAGGAAAGGGGGACTGACCAATCCAAGAGTAACCCGTGTAGTGTCTAAATGGAGTCGCAAAAGATGTGATCCAAATAGAGTGCCCATAGGGGAGGTGCTGCTAGGGGCGGTGGTGTTTATTTTTGAGATGTGTGGGACACCACATAGATTTTAGAGGGTACTTATTAAAGTGATCGGGTATGACATTAAGGAATGATGCACTATCTTAAAAGATAGAAATCATCACCCTATAATGGACTTAATCTCTAATAAGGACTCTAAGGCATGATAGGTCTTGGAATGTTCAGAGATTTTTCCCTACTTTACATGAAAAGTAAAGCATAGTTTATATTAAGTCGTTCATTAAGTTCCCTATGGAGGCAAGCCCCCCATAATTACATCCTAAGGAATGATAATTCCTTAGAAATACTCGATTAAAGTAAAATTAAGGTCTATAAAGATTTCAAGGCTAGATATCAAAGGATTACTTGTATTGGAAAATCAAATGAGATCATTCAAGGAGAAGACTTATTATTGAAGCTAAAGGGAATGAGTAGGAAATTCTCATGACACTAGGTAGCCTAGTGAGTATTCCAATCTATCATATGGTTAGGATTTATATATTTGAAGTTGAAGAGATTAATTATATTGAAGTTGATATTTTATTAGAATGCTAGGACTTATAATCCAACAACACAAAGTTGCAGAAATGCTTAAGAGGTGAGGATTTATGCTAGTTGATCGAAAGAAATAGCTACCTCAAATCCTAAATCTAGGGAGCTTTGGCATAAGCAAAAGCATGACCTAAGTCTAAGTAAAAATGGCTATATAGTTTACTTCCATAAGAGAGGATAAATCACCGATGCTTGGGTTTACAACTTCTTAGAGTGGCGCCAGTAACTCCTCCTATGCTTTAAAACCATGTAGGCAAGTCATATGACTTTGCAAGATAATTAGGTTGTTATTATTTAGAAAGAGACTAAAGTCTTTAAACTCACTCGAAAGAGACTAGACATGAGTGGTATGAGTAATGACTTAGCCTGCAAATCTTTTCAAATTTTATTTGTTTATGGACACTTCATTTTGATAAAGGCCGTAGGATTTTTCTATGCCTAAATGCATGTTGAAATGAGTTATGAGCCAAATCAATAGAGACGAGGGTAAAGCTCCGTAAGTAGGAGTTTCTCTCATAGGTCAAGCGGTTCCCATGTGTGCAAAAATGGAGGCCCTCATTTTTGCAAGAGTGGTAGAAGATACATGCATGATATTAGACATACAACCATACAACTAAGGGGTTGATAAATCTTTTAATTATCTTGATTTAATGCCTAAGCTTTATGTGAGGTTATGAGTTATTTAAAAATTTAATTATGAGTTATAATTGGGTAAAAGATTTATTTTTCTTAAGAGCCTACTATGCATCGGACCATACAATAAACACCAATCATAAAGAAACTATGAAAAGGCATGTAATTTATAATGCCCAAGCTAAACACAACACCAAACATTTTATAGCTAACGTAAAAGAATAAAAAGCCGGTGATTGGGTACCACACCCAGGAGAAAAAATGGGTAGTCGAGTTCTACCCTTATACAACTTGGTACATAAAAGAATAATTTATAATTTACAAATAATAAATGCTATGAGGGCCTTCATTCCTCATGCTTCATGTCTTCATCTTTATATCTTCATTTAATTTGATTTATTCTACTTCAAAGGCATCACATGGCCTCCCGGGACAAACCCTTCTAATGTTCATCCTTATCACCCAAAGCACTAATCCTAATTTCTAATGCAAATTTACATTAAAAATAGGAAAAGTAGATCTAACTACACCTACAAGATAAGTGTTAGCTAAACACACATACAACCAAAGTAGTTATATTTATAATTTGGGCTTAACACCCTGCACATGGGTAACTAAGCCCACTTGACCTAACTTGGATTATGCTTAGGGGCTTAAGCAAACTGCAAAGAGAGTATTTATATTTATTTTTAAGTGAACCCTCAAGCATAATCTCTTGTAGAAAACATGATTGGGCTTTTCACTGCCTACCATATAGTATATGAAATATACACCCTAACATCCGATCTAAAACAATATACATCATAAAATAAAAAAAAGATCAAACCATGCACCATCCTAACATAAGGCTAGAAGTGGTGAATTAATCTAATGTGTGTGTGTATTAAGGCTTGTGTGGTATGTCCTAATTAGGCTTTAGAGTTAAGATTTTTTAAGTGTAGAAAGATTCAATAAGGGTTGTTTCACTTCAAGTGCTTTAATTGATTGGCAAGTTTTAATTTGTGTTTTCTTTGGTTTTTTGTGACCTACACTTAACAACTAAGTGTTATAAAGAAAAGAAAGAGGATTGCCCTCTTTCATCCCTACCTTAAGCCACTTTCTAAAGCATGTTAATTTAATTTAGTTCTCTTTAGTGAATGGCTTGTTACACATTTTTAAATTAATCCTAAGTTTAGGTTCACCTTAAATGATTGCATTCAACATGAAAGGCTTCTTAAGATTAATTTGAGTGAATTACTAACACATGACATACATTAATTTATTCCTTTCCATCACATGTAGCATGTATATGACTTAACTCTAAGTATGACTATACATACAACATATTTTAGGGCACTCAAATGATGAATGTAGATGTGCATAATTAAAATTTATATTTCTCATTTGATTGAATTATTTAATCATGTTACTTTAGAGCATTATCCAAATTATTTTACAAAAAGACATAAGAATTAAATTAAATTGGTATGTGTCATTGTTAAACTAGGGAAGTGAGGTAGTCAAATGACCTTCTTGGGGCTAATTAAAGCCTCATATTCCTGGGATGTCCAAACTATAAACCCATTTGCATTCAAACAAATGTACATTTGTATGTAAAACATATGGAAAGAGACCCCAAATCATATGGTTAATTACTTCAATCACTTAGTCTATTATGAATGCATGTATTCTTAGTAGAAAAAGAGGGATTTTCTCCCTTTAGCCACACATACATACACATATAAAGAGAAATAAGTGAGTGCATGCCTTTGTTAAACTAGGGAAGTGAGGCAATCAAATGACCTTCTTGGGGAAAGTTAAAGCCTCATATTCCTAGGATGTCTAGACTAAATTTTGCTATCGCACTACACATGAATGTATATGTAAGTAAGAGAAAGAAAATCAAGCAAAAATTATATTTTTATTTGATTAGAACATTTACATATGTGAAACATAATTTCATCCCAATTCTAATGTAGGAACACATGTAAATGAAATCAAATAAGTATGTCATTGTTAAACTAGGGGCGTGATGTAATCAAATGACCTCCTTGGGGCTAATTAACACCTCTATTCACGGGATGTCCAGATTATATACATATTAACATTCAAATACATGTGAAACTACTTATAGATTAAAGAAAAGAAAGCTTTATTTCACATACTTAAGCTATAAGCACATGCAAATTTATATGTAATCATAACTACAATCACTTCATATGTTATTACTCATTTATAAGCATTTTGAAAATATATTTGGATTTAATAGTGATAATAGCCACACATATATTGAATTAAATCAACACATTAAAGCTTGACATAAAAGAAATTCATTTAAGTTTAAATATTTTGAAAAAAATGAATGCATGGAACCACATGATACACATCATTTAATATGATCAAAAAGGAATAATAAGACATAAAGCACATATTTTATTCAATCAAACTAATTCTTAAGGGCAATCCTATTAAATACAATCATTTAAAGGAAACCAAAGCTTCTTATTAAGTTATTTTTGGATGTTTGATTTGAGTTAGAAAAAAGAGGAGATTTAATCATTTGCTGCTCCTAACCCATTTTCATATTAGTTAATCAATTTGGTTCAATGAAAAGATATTAAGTTGATTTTATAGGTTGCAAGTTAAGTCCATTAATTACCCCTTTCTATATCATCTTAACATATTTACCCAATTAATGGTGAGCCATTATTATATGCATATGCATTAGAAATTAAATCAACAATGATCCTAAGAAATGAAAGAGGCCTAATGCAATTGGCTCACAATTAATGGTTAACTAAGCTAAGGGACTTAATTAAGTACTCTTATAATTCTTCCACACATATGGGCTAATTATAATTTCCTTAGGATTCTCTTAGTTTATTGAACACCTAAAACTCTACCTAAGAAACTTAATTAGATAAAATCTAGAATAATTATGATTTCAATTTAATTAATTAAGCCATTTAATTAATGAATTAAATAATTAATTAGTCCCAAATTAATTAATTTCAAGTCGAGTAAAATGAACTTAGGAAAAAGAATGGGAATGAGGTCCCAATCTCATTCCCCATGCCTATTCACTGTTCCAAAATGATTTGCAAGCTTAATTAATGGTTTCCTTGGTGTTTAGAATGTTACTTAATCATCAAATTAATTAAGAATGTAATTAGGGCTAAGACAAGCAATTTTCCTAATTAACCAAGCAATAAATCCTAAGAAAATTATGGGAGGCAAAGGTCATCCCATTAATCAACCTCAGAATATTTGGGATTAACTACTTGGGTATTTAGTGAGTAATGAAATAATTTAGTTTTCAATTAAACCTAAATTAAGCCTTAATTACTATTCAAAATTAATTAGAATTAATTTTAAATTAATCTCCTTTCAAATACTTTTAAAATGAGTATTTTCTTGTATTTTTTGTATTCTTCTATGATTTTTTATAATTTTCCAAAGTTTCAGCTGATTTAAATGATTTTCCCTGATTTTTATAAAGTCCATTAATTTATTTTCACTATTTGAATTTTAGATTGCAATATCTTCTAATTCAAAAATCCTTTTGACTTAAAATTTTTATGGTATGTGTATTTTAGCTTCAATTTCAATTTGTCAAAAATTCAAGTCAATCCAATTTGTATTTTTAGAGTAATTGATGAAATTTGATTTTCAATAAAACCTAAATTAAGCCCAAAATAGTTAGTAAAATTTAAGGATTTTAGGTTTGCTGGATTCCTCTTGAAAAGACAAATCCAATGAGCCTTATTTGCAAATTATTAGTTAAGTATTTTATTTTCTATGAATTTTGAAATTTTAGGTGATTTAAATAATTTTAAAATAAAAAAAGTTGAATTTCCTACTTATCCAATCCATTGTGCGGCATTGGCGTAAGAGATTGCCACATGGTGCCATCGATTGGTTGCAATTGCATGGCCAAAATGAAGCGGGAAAATGAATAGGGATGCTGGATCATTTTGCGTCGATCATGATCGGACGGTCGAAATGCATCCAAAGATCGAGGTTGGAAATAGATGGATCTCATGTGTTAATCTCACGTTTGATTCCAAGGTGCAGGATTGGATGGCTGCTACTTTCAAACTAGTAAAATTAACAGAATTTCATGACTTTTCGAAAAAATTGAATGAAATTTCATCCAAGCGGTCTAAATTTTATGGCGATCTTTGCTGAAAAACTTGCTGATTCCTGTGGGGATGATATAAATGAAAAATGCAAGGTTTATCTAAGGGAACTTATTAAAATCGCACAAAAATTATCACTAACACAAGAACCTAAGGTCGACTATAGTTTTTTTTAAATTACTTCACGAGGGATGATTTCGAGCGCTAGTGGAGATCTGAGAATGCGCCTGAATGCACGAAGAGGCTTTGGAATGAATCTGAGCTCTTGCTTCACTTCAGAATGATGTGTCAACCAAATGTCGCCACTTCCTCACCGAGATCTAGTTGATTTTGATGGATTTTGCTCAAAAATTAAGTGGGAATGGTTGTTAGTTGGTTTGGGAGCTCTAGGAGAGAGTGTGAAGGAAGAGTTTTGCCTCTATTTTTTGTGCTTTTGGAATGGCCAAAAATCACCTTTTATTATAATTTTTGGCCCCTAGTGGATGTCCTATGGCTTGGGGTGGTTGGGAATGGCAGAGAGTTATCCTAGGTGGCTTCACTTAAATGGAGGATGGCGTGAGAATGTAGCTAAGGCAAGGGGAGTGGGAGTCCCTCCTTGCCAAGTGTTCCAATGGTAGGTGAGGTGAATTCACCTCTCAATGAGTTATGGTTGACCCAACCACTTCTTGGGTCAGGTTGGTTAGTGTCCTTGGTACTTATGTGAACGAATAGATGAGTGCCAAGTGGCTAAAGAAGAGAAATGACCATTTAGGCAAGTCTTTTTCGATGATATGCCCTTGACCCAAAGAAAAAGTGATCATTTGGCATTAGCTTAGATTTGGATAGATTTGAAATGAGTCAAAAGTGAGTTGGACCAAATTTCATGTCATTTGGAGTTCATTAGGTTCAATTTGACTCAATTTGACCTATTTAGGTTAAATTGGGTCAATTATTGAGTTGACAATTGGTCAAATTGGGTCAAAGTAAGGGTCGGATCAAATTCAAATGATCATTTGGAATATATTGGAGTCTTTGGTTTGGTTTAATTTGGATTTAATTTGGATTTTGGCCAATTTGATCCTTTAGGTCAATTTGGGCTAAGTTGGGTTAGGTTGACCAATTGGTCAAATTGAGCTCAATAATAGCTTTGGTCAAGTTCAATAATCAATTTGGAATGAACTTGAGCCATTTGTAATGAATTTGGGTTAAATTTTGATTTGATCCATTTTAGCCTTTTAGGTCAATTTGGGACAACTTGGGTGAAATGGCCAATTGGTTTAGTTTGGCTCAATTGAGGGTAAATTCATGTTCAAAACATGATTATGGGTTGGTGTGAATCAACGGTTCTAATTGATTTGGTGCATGGTGAGTTTTGGCTAGTTTAGGTTTTATTTGGGCTAAGGGTTGACATGGTCAAAGGCCAAGCTGACTTGGTTTGACCTAATTCAAGGCAATTGATCATCTTAGGGTGATCAATGATCACTGAATGAGCTTGGATGGACTTGGTTCAATCAATTTAGGTTGGATTAGAACTTGGCTCAAAAAGGCCCTTTAGGCCACTTTGGGTCAAGTGGACCTAAATGGGTTAATTGGTTTGGTTTTGGCTTGATTCAAGTTTAGTTGAACTTACACATGAGCCTATGATTAAAATATAAATTCAATTGCAATCAATTTGGAGTCCAATGGATTTTTGGCTTATTTGAAGTTTTTCAAGTTAAAAGGGCTAACTTGACTTGGGGACTTGAGTTTGGTTTGATGATTGTATGTTTCATTTATATTTGGATAGATGATTGTAGGAATGATTGATTAAAGAAAAATTTCATTGGTTCTGGCTTGATTTGGAAAGGATTTGGTTATGTTCAAGGAGATAGGCCAAAATGGCTTAAGGAAGATTTTGATTTAGTTTGATTTGGTTTTGATGATTTGAGTGTAGATTTCATTTATATTTATGAAGATGATTAAAGATATGATTGATTCATGAAGAATCAAGTCAAGTTTGAAGTGGATTGGATGGAAATTTAGCTAAGTCCGTAAGATCCAATCCTAAGGCTTAAGGAGGATTTTATCAAGGGCTTCAATCATTTAATTTGGGATTTGGATTTTGTATTTGGTATTTAGATTTGAGTTCGAATTCAATTTGAGGTTATGTTTGAAATTTGGATTTGGATTGAATTTAAGAAGATGTACATGGATTGGGTTTACACTATAGGGTAGGTGATTTCCCTAATCCCTAAGGCATGGCCTAATCATGTGGTTGAACCCTTATAAGTCTCTAAGCTTAGGTTAGGTGTTCATCTAATTACTAGATGTGTCTTATGACTAAGGAAATCTTACTGTCTAAAGATTCCTATGTCTAAGATAAGGAGATTGAGAACTCACTCCAAAAGTGAGGTCAATAGAGGCGTTATCCTAGACCCTGTAAAAGGAAAGCCTATAGGTGTACGGTGGCCGACTCAAGGAGAAGGCATGTAGACTTACATCTACCATGAGTGGTGTATCCACTGAGTGGGTTGTTGTCAGCCTAGTGAAGACCAACCAACCTAAGGTGCTCATCGGTGTGCGATGATCAATCTGAGAAGAAGGCGTGTAGACTTTCATCTTCATAGACAAAAATGATCACCGGATAGTGTTTGATGGCGAGATATACATGCTATATGACCTAAGATGACTACTAATCAGGGGGTCCCATGGGAGGATTAGACCCAAACTTGAAGTAGTCAGGAGGAAAGGAGCCACTGGGGGACTTACCCTAAGCCTCCAATATACTCGATCCAATTAGTGCATGATGGCTAGTTCAAGAAGAAAGTGTAGACTTATGTCTTCTTAAACAAAGTCAACATGACTTATCTCGCAAGCTACCAAACTAACAAAGTGATCGTTGGTGTGCAATGGAAAAGTCAGGAAGAAAGCATGTAGACTTACATCTTCCTAAATAAGGAACCACTAGGGTGACACACTAGCAGGGTAGCATGTCAGCATGACCTAGAGCAGCTATTGAGTGAGTGCCACTAGGAGCTTCATCCCAACTCGATGTTGCCCGAGATAAAATATATGCATTTATTTTATGTAGTTGTGTGTAATTTGTGTTGGTGTTGGGTTGATAAAGGATAGGATATCGTTCGAGTTCCTTACACCTACCTTAAACATATCATGGAAGATTCGTAAGCAAAGATGTTTTCCAAAATGGAAGAGATGGAATTTGAGATGAAAAATTTTCATTGATAATTATTTTCAAACAAGATTTATGGACAATATTTTTTTAAGTAGGGCCTATTGATTGGAAGCATCGAGCGCTCTCCCTTATGATTAGTGAGCTGATAAGATCCTCCTTGGTAGGCCTTTAAAATGGCAAAAGGGCCTTCCTAAGTGGGTTCAAACTTGCCTTCCATCTTCTAAGGGAAACAATTGCGCCCTAACTAAAATAAGCTCTCTACATAAAAAAGCTCTAGGATGGACCAACTTGTTTTGAGCTTGAATCATTTTAATTTTATACAACTCAAAGTTCTAGCATGCCCGAAAGCGTCTCACCTCCAAACCTTCGAGTTCTTCTAACTGTAACTTGGCGTTCTGCTCCATTGTGATTTCGCTACCCACAACTATCCTTAGTGATGAGAGTTGAACTTCTAATGGTAGGACTGTGTCAGACCCATAGACTAAGGAGAATGGGAAAAATTGGGTTGGAGTTCTATTTGTGGTTCAGTAAGCCCATAAGGATTCAACTAACTGCTCATGCCACTATCGCTTATTATCATCGAGTGTCTTCTTTAATATTTGGATGAGAGTTTTGTTGAAGGCTTTTGCCAAGCCATTTGCCCTCAGGTAGTAGATGGTAGAATATCTCCAATCTGTATTGTATCTTTGGGAAAAGTAGTTGATTTTGGTGCTCTTAAATGCAGTACCATTATCAAATATAATTTATCAAGGCACCCCAAACCTATATACGATATGATTCCCATAAAACTGGAGCACATGCAGAGTTGTGGCCTCTCTGAGTGGGATTGCCTCCGCCCACTTGGAAAAGTAGTTAGTGGTAGCTAGGATGAATCGATGACCCTTGGAAGAAGAATGATCAATCGGACCCACTATGTAGGTACCCCAACACTCAAATGGCCATGAGGCCAATGTAGGGTGTAGAATGTTGAGGTGGCTAGTGTAGGACCACACCGTGCACTTGACATTGGTGGCATCACCTAGCTACATCCATGCAGTCTGTGATCATTGACGACCAGTAGTATCCTAGTCTTTTGATCTTGGCTTTCATCTTCGGACCAGATTGGTGAGCTCTGCATAAACCTGAGTGTACTTTAGTCACGATCTTACGAGCTTCATGTTTTTCCAAATAACATAACAACATATGATTGAAAGACTGTTGATATAAGGTACCATTCACAAGAGCATAGGAAAGTGCTCTCTACTTCATCTGATGGGCTTCTGACTTTTCTTGAGGTAGTTTACCTATATTTAGATAATCCATGAATATTTGCCTCCAATCTGACTCATCATCCTTTTTGGCAGCAATAACCTCCCTTTCAAGAGAAAGTCTCTCGATGAGTTTAGTGTCAATAAGGGATAAGACTTATCTATTTTAGACCCTTATTAGTATGGACTCATCTTCTGGACACACCAACTCCTTGGCGAGCATGGCTAAAACATTTTCTATAATGTTCTCTCTTTGAGGAATCCTGTAAATGGTAACCTCTAGGATTTAGGCCAACAACTTCATAATGTACTTATGGTAGTGATGGAGCTTAGGCTTTAGAACCTTATAAGACCTAGTGGTTTGGTTGATGACTATGAGAATCCCCGAAGATGTTGATGTCTTGGATGATTAGGGTGATAGCTAACTCCAGAATGATAATTAGAGCATCATATTCGGATTTATTGTTGGTGCATCGATTGGACAGATGATATGAGAATCTTATCACATCACGGTCTAGATTTAGGAGAATTATTCCTACCCCTGCCTTTCCTAAAAGAGTATATCATGGTTCTTCTCCCTTTTGAAAGGAAGCTGCCCCCATCAAAATATATCTCCCAGCAGCAAATACTAGTGTCCCATAAGTTCATGATTTGTTCATTGGGGAATTCATCACTAAGCGGATAGTCAGCAGGAAGTACTACTAAGAAATCTGCTAGTTCTTATCCTTTCACCACACGGAGGGGTACAAAAGTGATGTCAAACTATGACAAAATCATGGACCATCACGCCAACCGTCCAGATGGCGTCAGCCGTGTCATGAGATATTACAGTGGATTGATCATAGAGATTAAGTTGACCTTATGAGAAAGAATGTAATGTCATAGCTTTTTGGGATGCAAAGATTAAAGCTAGGCAATGCATCTCAATGGGTGGATAGTTTACCTTAGTAGGAATTAGATGATGGCTGAGATAGTAGAGTGCATTCTCTTTCCCTTCATCATTGGCTTGAGCCAACAAAGCACCAAGGGAGTCATCTAATGTAGCAACGTAGAGAATCAATGTTTTGCCTGGGATAGGGGCTACTAGCACTAGCAGCATCATCAGGTAGTGCTTGATGTCTTCGAAGGCATGCTAACACGTATCATCCCACTTTAACTTAGTGTACCTTTTAACAACTATTGAGAATGGTTGGTATCTTCCTGATAGGTTGTATATGAAGCATTTTAGATACGCCAACTGCCCTTGGAATGATCTGAGTTGAGTTTGACTTATAGGGGTGTAATTTCTAACATCGCCTTGATCTTCTTTTGATTGATTTCAATTCCTCAATGTCGAACAATAAACCCAAGGACTTTCCCCGAATCTACTCCAAATGCACACTTCAGGGGATTCATTTTGAGGTTAAATTATCTTAACCATTTGAAAACTACTCTCAAGTTAAAGAGATGATCTTCTTTTTCTTTACTTTTGACTATGAGATCATCGACATAACATTTGACTTGATGATGAAGGAGTTCATCAAAGGTTCGAGTCATGGCCCGTTGGTAGGTAGCACCATCTGTGGTGTTTATTTTTGGTCATGTATATAGGGGACACCATGTAGATGTGAGGGTTGACTTATTGAGGTGATCGGGTATGACATTAAGGAATGATGCACTATCCTGAAAGATAGAAGTCAACACCCTATAATGGACCTAATCACCTAATAAGGACTCCTAAGGCATGATGGGTCTTCGAATATACCAGAGATTTTTCCTCTACTTTACATGAATAAATAAAGTAGGTTTATATTAAACTAGGTTTATATTAAACTAGGTTCTAAAGTTTCCTATGGGGGCAAGCCCCCATAGTTAATTACATCTTAAGGAAGGTGAGTTCCTTAGGAATACTCTCGATTAAATGAGGCAATTGTTGTCTCCAATGATTTTAAGGGTAAGACTATCAATAAATTGGTTATATGTGAAAAATCAAATGGGACAGTTCAAATGGAGAGGCTTGTTTTAGAAGCCAAAGGGAATAAGTAGGGAATGCTCATGATATTAGAAAACTTAATGAGCATCCCAATCTATCTTATGGTTGGGCTTTATAAATTTGAAATTGTAGAGTATTATGTGTTTGAGTTGAAATTATATTAGATTGCTAGGGCTTATAATCCACCAACATAAGATTATGGGAATGCCTAAGAGGTGAGGATTTATACTTGTAGCCCAAAGAAAAAATTTACCTCGGATCCTAAGTCTAGAGAGCTTCAGTAAGAGCTAAAGCGTGACCTAAATTTAAGAAAAAATGAGTATAAGGTTTACCTCCACAAGAGAGGATGAACCACTTGACTGTTGGATGTATAACCACTTGGAGTGGCATCCATTTAACTCATCCTAAGCTTTAAAACCATGTAGGAAAGTCATATGATTTTACAAAATAGTTATGTTGTTATTATTTAGAAAGAGACTAAAGTCCTTAAACCCACTCCTTAAGAGACTAGAGCATGAGTGGTATGTGCATTGACTTAGTCTAATGCAATTCAATTCAATTTTTATTTAATTTTGACACATCATTTTGACAAAGGCCATATGATTTTTTATATGCCTAAATGCATGATGAACTGAGTTATGGGCCAAATCAAGAGAGAAGAGGGTGAAGCTCCATTAGTAGAAGTTACACTCATAGGTCAAGTAGTTCCCATATGTGCAAGAGCAGAGGCCGTCATTTTATAAGAGTGCTTCAAGATGATATGTATGGTGTTAGATATATAACATTCAGCTATGGGGTTGCTAAATCTTTTAATTATCTTGATTTAATGCTTAAGCTTTATATGAGGTTATGAGTTATTTAGAAATTTAATTATGAGTTGCGCTAGGGTAAAAGTAAATTATTTATTTATCCTAAGTGCCTAATCGATCCAGACACATTAAATCACCATTCATAAAGAAACTAGAAAGAGGCATGCCATTTCTATTACACAATTAAACATAACATCAAACAATTTATAAATCCATCACAAAAAGAATAAAAGGCGGTCGATTAGATACCTGACAACCCAAAAGAAAAAATGGGTAGCCAAGCTCTACCCTTATAGAACATAGAATATAAAAGAATAATTACAATTTATAAATGATAAATGTGTGGGGTCTTCTTATCTTGAAGTCTTCTTATTTCCTTCATTTCTTCATTTGAATTGATTTGCTTCAAAGGCATCATAGGGCCTCCCAGGACAAAGCCTTCTAGCCACTGCTCATCCTAATCTCTCATAACACTAATCCTAATTCTTAATACAAAATTATATTAAAATAAGAAAAGTAAATCTAACTACACCTACAAAATAAGTGTTAGTTAAACACACCATACAACCCAAGTAGTTATATAAATAATTTGAACTTATCACCCTGCACATGAGTAACGAAGCCCACCTATCCTCATTTGAATTATGCTTAGGGGTTAAGCAACCTGTAAAAGAGAGGATTTATATTTATTTAAACACCCTTAAGCATAATCCCCTATAGAAAATATGATTAGGATAATATCAGCCTAACATCCAATCTACGAAGCATACACCCAAACATCCAATCTAAAACAATATATCATAAAACCAAACATACATCAAACTACCCACATAACACAAAGCTAGAAGTTGTGACTTAGTCTAAAATGTGTGTATTAAGGTTTATGTGCTATGCCTTAACTAGGCTTTGTTATGATTTTCTAAATATGAAGGGATGTTTAATCATAACAGGTTGTTTTCACTTTAAGTTGTTTAGTTGATTTGAGAATTTTATTTAGTGTTTTATTTGGTTTTATTTGATTAACACTTAGAGATTAAATATTATAAAAGAAGAAAAGAGGGGATTACTCTCTTTCATCCATAATTTAAATCATTTCTAAAGCATGTTAATTAATAAATTCTCTTTAGTGAATGGTTTATTATATGTATTAAATTAATCTTAAATTTAGGTTCACTTTAAATAATTATATTTAATAAGAGATATTAAGATTAATTATAATAAATTACTATCACATGACATATGTTCATCCATTTCTTTCCATCATATATAGCATGCTTATGATATTAATTCATAAGTATACATATACATACAATATGTCTTAGCACACTTAAATGATGGATCTAAGCATACACATTTAGAATTTAGATATTTCATTTGGTTGAATTATTTTATCATTTTAGTTTAAAGCTCTATCTAAATTATTATATAAAATACATAGGAATGAAATTAAATAGGTATGTGTCATTGTTAACCAGGGAAGTGAGGTAATCAAATGACCTCCTTGGGGTCTAAAGCCTCATGTTCCTGGATGTCCAAGCTATATACCCATTACATTCAAACATATGTAAGTTTATACACATGAACATAAGAAAGGAGACTTTAAACTATATGATCAATCAATTCAATCACTTGAATAAATATGAATGCATGTCTTTCTTAATAGAAAAGGGAATTTTCATTCATTATCTAAATGCATATACAATTGTATAAAAGTTTTAAGTGGATACTTTGTCATTATTAAACTAGGGGAGTGGGGTAAGGACCTCCTTGGAGCTACTTAAAGCCTTGCATCCCTGAAATATCCAGAATAGATATACCCACTACTCTTAAATACACATGAATATACAAGTAACTATTAGAATGGAAATCATGCAAGGGTTGTGTTTCTTTAAACATTTATGCATATGGAATAAACTCTTATCTAAATTCTAGTATTGAAGCATGAAAGAATGAAATCAAATGGAGTACGTGCCATTATTTAACCAGAGAAGTGAGATAATCAAATGACCTCTTTGGGGCTAACTAATGCCTCATATTCTCGGATGTCCAAGCTATAGTACCCATTAACATTCTTATTTACATAAATCAATAGCTAAATGAAAGAAAATAAACTCCATTTCATATACTTAATCTATAATCACATAACATTTCCTATGTATTCATAACTAGCATTCATAGCATATATAATCATTTATTTATAAGTTTTGGAAAATATATTTGGATTTAATAATGATAATAGCCACACATATATTATATTAAATCAACACATGCAAATTTAACATAAAAGAAATCATTTCATTTAATTGCTTTTTGAAAAGGATGAATGCATAAATCGAAAGTGACATACAACATTTAATATGATTGGAAAGAAATAAAGAGACATAAGCACATAATTTCATTCAATCTAATTAATTCCTAAGGACAATTATATATTAAATAACTTCATTTAAAATTAACCAAAATTTCTTATTGTCATTTTTAATTTTATGTTTGATTTGATTTAAGAAATATGAGAGAAGGTTTGCTAATCCTAATTCCATTCCCTATGTGTAAGTTAATTTTATTTAATGAAAAATAATTAGATTGATTTTATGGATTGATTATGTTAAGGTATGAATTAATGTTACTTTAAGATAATTAATTAAATGATTGTGACCCAATGTAATATGCAAATGAATTGAATGTAAATAGCAATGATCCTATGAAATGAAAGGGGCCTTATATAATTAGCTCACAATCATTACTTAATTAAGCTTAAGGAACTCACTTAATTACTTTTATGATTTTCTCACACATGTGAGCTAACGATAATTTCATTAACTCTCTTTAGGCTATTAAACACCTAAAGGCCTACCCATGGATCAATCAAGGGAAATTAGGTACAATTACCCTTTTAATTAGGCTAATCAAGTCATTAATCCATTCTTCTTTAGTTAATTACTAAATTTGATTAATTAACCTTTGAAATGAAAGGGACTTAAGAGGGAAAAGGTTGGGAAAGAGGTCCCATCATAATTCCATAAGCCTCTTACTTAATCAAGCATGATTTAATATGATTTAAGTTTCAATTTAACTAATTAAGTCATTAAATAGTTAATTAATTTTCACTTAGCATTTTTTATTGAAAAAGAGAAGGAATTTAGGGGAAAGATTAGGAGGGAGGCCCTAATCCAATCCCCTAAGTCTCTCCACTATTCAACAGTGATTAAGGGGTCCAATTTATTGAATTACGTTTCACATGCTTAATTATCACTTAACTAAGTTAAGATGATAATTAAAGCTTAAATAATTAATTTTCCCAATTAATCAACCAATAAATTCTAAGAAAAATAGAGGAGGTCATCCCCTTAAATAATCTCAAAAGTTTGAAATTTATTGGTTAATTAATTAAGGAATAATTAAGCTAATTAAATTTTAATTAAACTCTAATTAAGCCAAAATTACTATTAAAATTAAGGATAATTTAATGGATTCCCCTCAAAATACCTTTAAAATGAGCTTAAATTTATATTTTTTTGGATTTTTTCATAATTAGTTATGAATTATGAAAGTTTCAGCATTAAAAATACATTAATTAACCTAATTAAGCCTTAATCCCACCAGTGCCACATGGCATGCTGATGCGGCATGCTTTTCATGTGGCACTGTGGGATTTGCTATTTAAGTTATCACATCCATGCGTTGAGTCAGCTGGCGGTGGACGCGGTATTGATCTCCATCATCCGATCATAGATCAGATGGCGCAGCTCAAACCCGCAACATAAAAGGAGAAAATAAGGGAGATCTAACACGATTTGATTAGAGCAGTCCGTTCTAATCACGTGGAATGGACAGCGTGACCTTCTTCCTTGAGACAAACAATGGTCGTCTTCCATGGGTCATTTGATCCAAGCTCACCCAAGCTTGGATGAACTCCAAAATCAACCCACACCATCGGGATGGAAATCGAACTCCTCCAATAGTCAAGATCAACTCACATGCAAATTTCCTTTGAAATGCTCCAACCAAAAATTCCTATTTCTACGATTTTGAGGAATTACTCATGAGCTCAAGATGGTGATCGATGGAGGTAGTTTACCAAGTAGAGACAAGGGCTTGTTGGGTCGCATGTAAGCCAATTCCCCTTGGTTCGCTTGGTGGATCAAGTTCCATCACCTTGGAGCTCGATGGTGATTGAAGCCCATCCTCCGATGGCTTCAGAGCTCAGGAAATGGCTTGGGTGGCTTCGACGACATGCATGGAAGGTGTGTGTAAAAGGAATTTGATTGAGGAGGAGAAATGAGCAAGCTTGGATCAGGATTGGAGTGCCATATTTTGGTTTCACACGGGGAGAAGAAATGATGAGAGTGGGGAGCTCAGGATGGCTCTAAGGATTGCAAGAAGGTTTGAATTTGTGCTTGGAAGCTCTCACGAAACCAATTGATGCATTTCCCATTCAAATTGAGGGAGTACACCCCTCAGTTTGCTGAGTTGGATGGACGGGATTGCTTTCCATTTTTTTCGGCAGGCCAACCATTGTCAGAGTGCTGGAGTGGTCTCCATTGAGTCCACTTAGCTCGGTTGGTTAGAGGAAGGAGTGGCGGGGAGGCTCAAGGTGGATTTGGTGTCTTTCCTTGATCCCTTGGGTGTTTGTTTGTAAGGGAGGTGAGTTGGCTCACCTCCCTTTGGTCATGGAAAGTCCTACTCCTTCTAGGGTGGGCTAGGAAGTTTGGGAATGCTCCATTTGAAAGTTTAATGGCTTTCAAGGTGAAAGAAAGAGTGGACTTTGCCATTTTTGGCAAAATCCCACATGGGGGAGAGGATCCATGAAGGATTTGCATTGGCTCAAATGGGTTTGGGCTGATTTTAGGTTGACCCATGATGGTTTTGGTGAGCCTCTAATGGGTCATGGGTTGATTTCATGGGTTTTGGCTTCATTTGGTCAAATGGGTTAATATTGGGTTATGTTGGGTTGGGTTGACCAACTGGTCAAATTTGGTCAAACCAAAGCATGGGTTAAGTTCAAATGATGATTTTAAAAATTTTGATTCAAGTGGTTTCAATTAATTTGGCTTTGATTTGGTTTTTCGATTCATATAGGTCAAATGGGCTAAGTTGACCAAGTTGATGATTTGACCAAATTGGTCAAATTGGCTTGGTTAGGTGTTGGTTCATGTTCAATTAGTTAATTGAAAATGATTGTAGGCTTTGGTTTGAATCAATTTGGATTTAATTTAGATTTTGGCCAATTTAACCTTTAGGTTAATTTGGGCTAGGTTGGTCAAGTTGACCAATTGGTCAAGTTCAATAGTTGATTTGGAATGAACTTGAGCCATTGGTTGTAATCAATATGGGTTAAATTATGATTTGACTCATTTTGGCCTTTTAGGTCAATTTGGGTCAACTTGGGTCAAATGGCAATTGGGTTTGGTTTGGCTCAATTGAGGTCAAGTCGGGTTCATACATTGATTATGGGCTAGTGAATCAATTGTTTCAATCAATTTGGTGTATGGTGAGTTTGGTTAGTATGGGTTTTGTTTGACTTGGTCAAATGACCAAGTTGACTTAGTTTGACCCAATTTAAGGTAATTGATCACTCTAGGGTGATTGTTGATCTTGATATGAGGCTTGGATGGTCTGGTTCAATCCAATTTGGGTTGGATTAGAACTTGTCTCAAAAGGTCTTTTGATCTTTTAAGCCACTTTGGGTCAAATGGATAAATGGGTCAATTGGTTTGATTTTGGTTTGATTAAGGTTTAGTTGGATTTATATATAAGTTTAGGATTGAAATATAAATTCAACTACAATCAATTTTGGCTATGATAGGCTTTGGCTCATTTAGAATTTTTAAGTCAAAAAGGCTAACTTTGACTTGACTTGGGTTGACTTGAATTTGGCTTGATGATTGTAGGTTTCATTTATATTTGGGTAGATGATTGAAGGAATGATTGATTCAAGAGAAAATATATTGGTTTTGACTTATTTTGGATAGGTTTTGGCTTAAAAGACTTGAATTAGGTTTTGACTTGATTTTGGACATGGTTTAGGTCATGTGAATTTATATTTGTGAATACAAATGAAGAGATAAATGATTTATAGGAAAATCACTTGAGTTTGGAGTGATTTGGGACTAAGCGTGGATGTAGGTCAAAAGGGCTTAAGTAGAAATTTGATTTAGTTTGATTTAGTTTTGGCTATTTAAATGTGGGTTTCATTTGTATTTGTGAATATAAATGAATGAATAATTGATTTATAAAGAAATCAATTGATTTTGGGTTGATTTGCATGAGATTTGGCTAAGCTCATGAAGGTGGGTCCATAAGGCTTTAGAAGGGTCTTGGTTGGATTCATATTTAGTTTGGTTTGGTTTTGGATATTTGAATGTGGAATTCATTTATATTTGTGAATATAAATGAAGGAATGATTGCTTTATAAAAGAAATCAATCAAGTTTGGGATAATTTAGGTGGAGATTTGGCTAAGCTTATGAGAATGGGTCATATGACTTAGGAAGGATTTTTGGATTTGATTTGGGTTTTAATCACATGGAATTGAGTTTGGACTTGAAATTGAATTTGGTATATGATGCAAGGATTGAATTGATCTTGGAGAAAATCAATTAATTTTGAATTTGGCTAGCTAAGGCTAAGTCCATTGGATAAAATCATAGGAGCTTATGAAAGATTTTGATTTTGGATTTGATATGGGTTTCAATCATTTGGTTTGAAATTTGGACTTGGATTTGATAATTGAATTTGAATTTGAGATGTGGTTTTGAGAAGGAAAGCATGGATTGGTTTTAGGCCATAGGATGGGAAAATCTCCCTAAATCCTAAGGCATAACCTACCTATGGCTAACCCTTCTAAGTCTCTAAGCTTAGGTTAGCTAATCACTAGAAGTATCTTAAGACTAAGGAGCTCTTAGTGTTTATAAGAATCCTAGATTTATGATGATGAGGTTGAAGACTCACTCTAAAAGTGAGGTCAACAAAAGGACCCTCAATAGGTGTGGTATAACTAACAATGCACACTGCACATATTGGCGTTGACCGAGAAGATCAACAACGTTCGAAGGATTGCAAACACTAATGGAAATGATGTTAGTGCAATGCAACTCAACTTATGCCAATGGCATAAGATAGGAAGGGCAACTGTTTGGCTTCCTCTTGTAGGCTAGTCGCCTTGTTGATTAGTCTCTTGAATGTTTTGATGGTAAAGACCTTAAACATGAAGACGACCATGCCATGGATATTCTTGAGAAGAATCTCAATGGCATGTTTTTTGGATAGTTGTGGCTCGCATTTCATGCTCAGGTTGTGCCACCTGAGAATATAATCAATAATGGACTCATTGGGATTTCACTTTCCTACAATGAGGTCGCCTATAGTCACTCTTTGCTGAGCTCCAACAAACCTCACGATGAAGAGGTGCTCTAACTTTGTAAAATTCTTCACCAAATCATTGAGCAGTTTGGCGTACCAATCAAATGCAACCCCTGCTAAGCTACTAACAAAAGGTCTGAACATGAATGCATCACTGCCACCGGCGTTACAACAGTCGGCTCTAAAATATGTAATATGTGTCATGGGTTTCCATGTCCATCAAAGATCTTGAAGGGAGGTAGCATAAAACCTTTAGGGTATTGAACTACATTGAACACCTCAATGGTTTACCCTTTGGAATGGATGAGCTCCCGTGGCTTGCATCATCGCTTCCTTCACCTGATGTTCCACCATATGTTTAATATCCTTTTCATGCATGGAGGTGCCATCTATGACCTTCCTATGCAAGCTACCAGCATCATCATTTGTGAGAATGCATCTAGGATGGTCTAAGGTATGTACCAACTCTAACCGTTTGGCTACTATAGGATAAGGCTGTGAGATTAGGGCTAAGTTCTGCAATGCTAGGACCATTGCCATTAACTCCTCTACCTTCTTCTCCATCCTATCTATATGATCATCCTTTTGCTTGAGCTGGTGGAGGAGGTCTTGAGTCAGTCAGTGTCACCTTCCCCAAACGGCACCATCCTATCTTTGATCCCAGTATGGACCCTTGTGTGTTGAACATGTGGACCTCCAACATGTCATCAACATGTCATCTTCATTAAGATCAAAGTGGACTCCATCTTCCTTGATCCAAGTGATCACTCCCAAGAAGTTGTTTCTTCTCTAAGTAGTTTTCCAAGATGTCATCTAGTTCGATCTCTACTCTACTTGGGAATAAACACCTGGCGATGGCTGAGGGTGTGCTCATCTGACTCCACTCCTTCCTAACCATAGTTAAGGTAGGAGATTGAGCGAGTGGGATCCTTAGGCCATAGCAGTCACCGTGGGGATGGTCTTTCCTGATGGGGGCTTCTATATCTTGGTGGGGATGGTAGATGTTGTAAGCTGAATGGGTGATGGTGGTGGTGAGTGGAGTGGTGTGATGGCAAAGACATTGACCACCTCTTAGTTGGAGATCTCCTCCTACGTTGAAATGTGCCCATGAGAACAATAATGTCTGAATGATCAGCCCTGACAGGGCGACGATCAGGGAAATCCATCAAGGCGGAGGTCACTGACTATCTAGCATACCTCCATCTCTCCCTCTTGCCCCCTTTGGCTGATACTCGAGCCTCGGTGACTCTCTCCCTGTGGATATGATCACTGACACTCTTGGGAATCACAGACCTAAAATTAAACAATGTTCCAAACTCTGAGCATCTGTAGCCTCTGCCAACCTGGCAAAGAACAATCCTAAGGCCAGCATAGGGCCTCTTATGCTCCCTAGCTAATACCACAAAGTGTGCTAGTGGTGGAGGTGATGTAGCGATCCTCCTGTAGTTCTCCTCTCCATCTGAGGCTGAGAGGGGGTAAAACCTGATGCCACTCAAGAGTGGATAGGTCTCAGGGAGAACCCTCCTCGGCGACAAAGGAGACAGCATCGACCTCCTTGGCTACTCACTGGTGTCGCTTGATCTTCTTTATTTTATTGCGGTGCTACGTGCGGTTGAGCAAAGTAGAGCGAGAGCTGGAACCTACCTCAAAGGTAGAAGAGACTATCTCAGAAGCCAAGATTGTCTTCCCCTATGGGGTGACCAAAGAGGTAGTAGCCCTCACAAAAACTATAATAGGGGCAACTAATCTATGTTTAAGCATGGACACTAAGATTGATCGGTGTGGGAACCACATCATTCCTCTTGAGTGAGGGAACTCGAGTCGATAGAATGTCAAAGCGAATAAGTGTCGATCCGCCACCTCATCCCTCCTCCTAAGTGAGGTGGCCCCTCACAAGTGATTCAAACTACCTCAAAACCTCAACCGAACTAAATTAGATGAGTGGTGGTTGAGATGTGTCACGATCCAAGGACAAATCAACACGATGGGAAGGTGAAAATGAACTTGCGAAAGCCATAATAACTACAAGAAGATTGAGAGACTGACTGTGCTGAAATCACTACATTTGTTGAAACATAATTGAGTCAGACCCTTGCTTTGATATTTGTCTTCAATCATTGACTTCTAACTTGGACTTGGAATTTTGAACCCACACTTAACAAATTTAGGTATGCTAAGCAGGGTTCATTGAATTTTGGAGAGTTTTTTATTTTTATTTTTGAGGAGAGACTTTGCTATAAGATTTTGATTTAGAACCCATACTCAACAAATTTAAGTATGTTGAGCGGGGTTCCAATATTTGGAGAGACTTTGGAGATATATATGTTGTATGTTTTGTTTGAAAATTTGTTTTGGAAAATCTTTACTTAGCAAATTTAGATATGCTAAAACGTTTTGATTATATGTTTGAAAATATCTTGAAAGCATCTTTGCTTGTGAGGATTGTTTGTAATGTGTGATATATGTCGATTAGATTTGAAAAAAACCCTTAAACAAATTTAGGTATGTTAAGTAGAGGCCAAATGTGTTTGATATGTGTTGATGATCCCTCTTTTGAAAAAGAGGGGGAACTCTCATTTGACAAATATGGTATGTCAAATAGAGTTCGAATGCATGTGTTTGTGTTTTTGATGTTTTGGAAGTGAGCTCCATGCTTAACAAATTTAGATATGTTAAAATGGAACTCACTTATATGTTGATATTTTGGTGATTTGATTTGAAAGTGAGGCCACTACTCAACAAATTTAGGTATGTTAAGTTGGGCTCAAATGTGTTTGATATGCTTAGTTTTGAAAATGGTACCATTACTTAACAAATTTAGGTATGTTAAGTAAGATCCACATGTGCTTTATATGTTTGTTTTGTTTTGAAAAGGAACTCTTATTTAGCAAATGTGGGTATGCTAAATATTCAATTGTTTTATGATTTTGAAGCTGGGACTCTCATTTGACAAATTTGGGTATGAAAAATGGAGTTCAAATGTGTTTAGATAATGATTTTGAAAAAAGGAACTCTTATTTGACAAATTTGGGTATGTCAAATAGAGTTCAAATGTATTTAGATTTTTGAAAATGGAACTCTCATTTAACAAATTTGGGTATGTCAAATGGACTTCAAATATATTTTGATTTTGTGTGTGATGTTGCTTTTGAAAAGAGAGAACCCTCACTTAATAAATTTGTGTATGTTAAATGGAGTTGATTGATTTTATTTTTGAAAAGTATACTTTTGAAAAGAACTCTATTTAACAAATTTAGGTATGTTAAATAAAGTTCAATTTATTTTGATTTTGAAAATTGAACTCTCATTTGACAAATTTGGGTATGTTAAATGGAGTTCAAATATGTTTTGATTTAATGTGTGCTTTTGAAAATTGATGCTTTTTTTGTTCTTTTGAAAATTGATGCAAAGGATTTTGACGATGTGAACTTGATCTTTGATTTTGAAGGACCCTCATTTAACAAATTTTAGTATGTTAAATGAGGTTTAGCTATTTTATTATTTTGAAAAAAATTTATGTCTCCCCTATATATTGTGTGAAGTTGAAAATATAATTTTTTTTGGAAAGTGCTTTTGAAAAATAATTTTGCAAAAGATTTTACTTATTTTAGTTTGAACTTTCTTGAATAAGAGATGAACCTTACCTCATCGAATAGTGGTAAAGATGTTTTAATTTAGTCATCTCCTTTCATTGATTAATTGATTTTACCTTTTGGGGGATCTAATAGGGATTTTAAGACCTACATGGAGTGAGATCTTAAAACCTAAAGGATGTTGGCTAGCTTTGCTTAAGGATGAAATAAGCTAAGTGCCAATGAAAAGAAAGATAGACTTGGGCTTATATGAAATATAAGTTCACTATCGATGCTTGGAGATAATAATTGTCTACTAAATATGGAGAGAGGAACCATCCCCAGCGGAATAGCCAGAAAAATCTATGGTGTTTATTTTTGAGATTGTATATGGAAAGACATCATATAGATCTGAGAGTGTACTTATTGAGGTGATTGGATATGACATTGAGGTATGATATACTATCTAGAAAGATAGAGATATCACCCTTCAATGGACATAATCACCTAATAAGGACTCCTAAAGCATGATGGGTCTTCAAAAATACTAGAGATTTTCTCCTACTTTACATGAATGAATAAAGTAGTTTTTATGTTAAACCAGGTTCGAAAGTTCCCTATGGGGGAAAGCCCCCATAATTAATTATATGCTAAGGAAGGTGAGCTCCTTAAGAATACTCTCGATTAAAGTAAGCAATTATTGTCTCCAAAGATTTGAAGTTTAAGATTATTAATAAATTGGTTATATTTGGAAAATCAAATGAGATAAGTCAAATAGAGAGACTTATTTTGGAAGCCAAAGGAGATAAGTAAGGAATGCTCATGATACTCTAATAAGCATTCTAATCTATCCTATGGTTAGGCTTTATAATTTTGAAAATGAGGAAAATCATTTTGTTAGAGTTGAAATTTCATTAGATTACTAGGACTTATAATTCACCAACACAAGGTTGGGGAAATGCCTAAGAGGCATGGATTTATGCTTGTAGCTCGAAGAAAATAGCAACCTTGGATCCTAAGTCTAGGGAGCTTTAGCAAGAGCTAAAGCATTACCTAAATCTAAGCGAAGATGGATATAAAGTTTACCTCCACAAGAGAGGGTAAACCACCCGACTGCTAGACTTATAACTGCTTGGAGTGGCAGCCAGCTTACTCTTCTTATGCTTTTAAAACCATGTAGGCAAGTCTTATGATTTACAAGATTAGTTGGATTATTATTTATTTAGAAAAGGGCTAAGTCCTTAAGCCCACTCCCTAAGAGACTAGAGCATGAGTGGTATGAGCAATCACTTAATCTAATGCAAATCATTTCAATTTTTATTTGATTTTTGACACTTCATTTTGACCAAGGCCATAGGATTTTCATATGTCTAAATGCATGATGAAAATGGATTTTGGGCTAAATTAGCGGAAAGAGGTATTTTCCATGAGGAGACCCTCAAAGGTCACGTCTTCCCCTATCGTGCAAGGATGGAAACCCTCTCTTAGCAAGAGTGAAGCAATATGAATGCATGATGTTAGACATACAACCATATAGCTAAGGTGTTGTTAAATCTTTTAATTATCTTGATTTAATGCCTAGGCTTTATGTGAGGTTATTAGTTATAAAAAATTTTAGTTATGAGTTGTAGTAGGTAAAATATTTAGTTTTCACTAAGAGCCTAATCGGATCCAGGCCACACATTAAAGCATCATTTCATAATGAAACTTGAAAAATGCATGTCATTTCTATTGCACAATTTAAACATAACATCAATTAATTAATTAAGTTATTGTTCATATGCTTAATTAACCCTTAATTAATTTAGAAAAGTAATTAAGGCCTAATTAGCTAATTTTCCTAGTTAATTAATCAATAAATCCCAAGAAGATTAGGGGAGGAAGAGGTCATCCCCTCACATGATATGAGAAATTTTGAGATTAATTAATTAATTAATTAGGGAGTAATTAGGCTAATTAAAATATTAATTAAACCCTAATTTAGCCAAAATTATAGTTCAAAATTAATTAAGGATAATTTTAATGGATTCCTCTTTAAAACACCTTTAAAATGACCTATGTTTATATTTTTATATTTTTCTACAATTAATTATGAAATTATGAAGTTTCAGCCTTAAAAATAGATTAATTAGCCTAATTAAACCTTAATCCGCCGGTGCCATGCGCCGATGCGAGTAATGCACCATGGGATTGGCGATTTAAGTAGTCAGATCTGCGGCTGACTTGGATGGCAGCGGAACACACTTTCTCGTGAGCTGTCCGATCTTAGATCGGACATCCACAATCAAACTTGCAGTTAAGGAAGAATTAAATGGATGATCTAGCATGATCTGATCACGGCCGTCCAATCCAATCACATGAAACTGTCAGCCCATGATCTCTCTTCTCATGAGTGATGAATGACAGAGCCCGTCCGCTGTGGATCGCTCGATTCGAGCTTGGATTCACTCCAAAATAACCCCACACCTTCATGTGAGGGATCCACGAAGATCCAATAGCTAAGATCAATTCACATGCAAATTTCCTTCACAAAGGACCAACACATTTTAAGCTAAAGATCAGTTTCATGGAAAATACCTCACTAGAGCTAAGATGGTTTATGCATGCTTGAGGAAGCTTCAGTTGAGACAAAGCTCTATTGAGCGATCGGATTGGTTCCAAGTAATTTGCTGGGAGGCCAAGAATGGTGCTTTAGACATTGACTTTGATCAAGTCCATCCTCGGTGAGCGAGCTCAAGGAAGGTTCACTTGGCCGATGATGTGTGTGGAAGGTTTGTGTAAGAGAAATTCAGTTTTGATTGAGAAATGGGGAAGTTTGAATTGAAGAGTGAGTGTCATGTTTCAGTTTTGCTCGGGAAGGAGAAATCTGAAGTGGGGAGGCCTTGGGGAAGCTATGGGGAATACTAGGGAGTTTTGAAAGTGCTTGGGAGGCTTAGAAGAAATGAATGGTCTAAATTCTCATTCGAATTGAGGGAGTATACCCCTCAATTAGTTGAGGTGGATGGATAAAATTTCTGGATAGCCACTGAATCGTCCACGTGACTCGGTTTGAGTGGAGGAATGCTTGGGAGGTGGCTCAAGGCTTGACATGGGCTGATGGTTTCTTCCTTACCTTTAGTCCTCAGTTTGTGAGGGAGGTGAGTTAACTCACCTTTGGTCCAAGGCAGACCTAGCCCACTTACGGTGGGCTAGGTGGCTAGGTCAAACTCCAAAATGGGTGAGTGAGGACTGCCAAGGGTGATATGAGAGTGGACTTTGCCAATTTTGGCAAAATTTCACATGGGGAGGCATATCTAAGAGGGATTTGCCTTTGGTTTGGCTCCAATTGGGTTTGAACTAGTTTTGGGCTTACCTAGGATGGGTTTGGGTCAGGTTAAGTCAGTTCCCAAAGTCTCATGGGTTGGTTTGATGGGTTTTGGCTCAATTTGGGTCATATGGGCATGTTGAGTTGGGTTGAACAATTGGTCAAATTAGGTCAAACCAAGGCTTAGGTTAGGTTCAAATGATGATTTGAAGTGTTTTGGTTCAAGTGGTTTCAATCAATTTGGCCTAGGTTTGATTTTGGCTCATTTGGATTCAAATGGGTCAAATGGGTCAAGTTGACCAATCTGACCAAATTAACAAAATTGGCTTGGGTTGGGTGTTAGTTCAAGTTCAATTGGTTGATTGAAAATGATTGTAAGCTTTTGTTTGGTTCAATTTAGGTTTAATTTGGATTTAGGCCAAATTGACCCTTTAGGTCAATTTGGGCTAAGTTGGGTTAGGTTGTCCAATTGGTCAAATTGAGCTCAATTATTGCTTTCGTCAAGTTCAATAATCAATTTGGAATGAACTTAAGCCATTGGTTGCAATCAATTTGGGTTGGATCTTGATTTGACCTATTTTGACCTTTTAAGTCAATTTGGGTCAACTTGGGTCAAATGTGCAATTGGGTTTGGTTTGGCTCAATTGATGGTCAAGTCATGTTCAATCATTGATTGTGGGTTGATGTGAATCAATGGTTTCAATCAATTTGGTGTATGGTAAGTTTTTGCTAATTTGGGATTCATAT